>JALGBA010004098.1:3220000-4420000 GCA_023970755.1 Azemiops feae | reverse complement strand
TTCCATGGTTTCCGTTATTGTTTTTTCCTCCAGGTTATATTTTTTGTATAAACTATATTTCAGCTTTTCATTCTTTAGTTTTCCTTCTTTCAAGTATTTCAATTTGCTGACATCTCCTCGTAGTTTTTTTATTTTATTTTCAAGTCGAATTTTCCACTTTGGTGTTCCAGTGGGCTTCTTTTTTGGCATTTTATAACCCAATTCTGCAGTTATAACGGCGGCTGTACTGTACATTAGTTGGTTTGTTTCATACAGTGTGCTGGATGGGATGGAAGTTAATATGTTGTTCACAGCATTTAGTAGATCTTTCACTCGTTTGCTATGCACTTCACGAATGGCAGGCAGTCTTTTTCTTTCTGTGTTTTCTTTGATGTGTTTTTCTATCTTTTCTTTCAGCATTTTTGCTAGATCACTTAGCTCTACATTTTCGAGTTGTTGCACAGGGGAATCTTCACCCTGTGTGGCGGCTTCTTCTGCTGGTTGGTCAGTTTGTTGGTCAGTTTGTTCAGGTGTTGGAACAATTTTTTCAGCCTGTTCATCATCATTACTTGTTGTTTTCTTTTTAGCCAATGTTTCTAGTTGTTGCATTTCCACATCTGTAAAAACTTTATTACGGATGATGTATTATTATTATTATTATTATTGTTATTGTTATTAGTATTAGTATTATCTGAGAGAGCCATTCAAAAGAGCAGGAAAGAGGAATAAGAGATCATCTAGACCAGGGGTCTTCAAACTTGGCCCTTTTATGATTTGTGGACTTCAATTCCCAGAATTCCTCAGCCGGGCACGCTGGCTGCGGAATTCTGGGAGTTGAAGTCCACAAGTCATAAAAGGGCCAAGTTTGAAGACCCCTGGTCTAGACCCAACCAGCTAGAAAGGCTACTTAGTGGTTTAAAAACAGAAAGGAAGATGGAAATCTGTGGAAACTTAACAAGTCCCATGCCAATTTTCTTCAAAGAAAAGAAGTTATGTTCAAAGTTACAATGGCAATAAAAAAAGAGTGACTTATGGCCATTTTTCACACTTATGACTCTTGCAGCATCCCTATGGTCATGTAATCAAAATTCAGATGTTTGGCAACTGACTCATATTTATGATGGTTGCAGTGTGTGCATGTGATCACATTTTGTGACCTTTTGACAAGTAAAGTCAATGGGAAGCCAGATTCACTTAACAACCATGTTACTAACTTAACAATTGCAATGATTCACTTAACAACTGTGGTAAGAAAGGTCATAAAATGCGGCAAAATTCACTTAACAAATGTCTTGCTTAGCAACAGAAATTTTGGGCTCAATTGTGGTCGTAAGTCGAGGACTACCTATAATCTTTTCATATAATGTTGGGATGGGGTTGCGTTTTAATTCTGAAATGAGGCAAGTTATTTTGGTTATATCAAAATATTTCCTAAGTATACACTTAGCAAATACTTAATGTGTTATTGAAATCAGTTAAAATGAAGCTAAATTACTGGGGGGAAAAGTAGGATATGAAACAGCATAAATCAATGGAACTGAAATCTAACAGGTGAAATCACTGTCAGCAAAAATTCTAATCAAGAACAGTGAACTCTTACACATACCCACCCACATCTCCGTCAAATGATGTAAAACTATAGTGAGAAATACCTATGTCTTAAAATAATACAATTAAACATGTTAACAAAAGGAAATGAAAAAGTATTTATTTCTTTTAGGAATGCAATTTAATCTATCATGAACATAATTAGGTGCCCACTGTTTAGTTATAACACTGATAATAATGAATATACTTTCATAGTTTACACGCCCAACCAAAATAATTTCCTCAGATGAATAGGTAGGAGGAATTTTGCAAGTTTGAATTAATCAACTTAATGTATGATTATTAAGAGAGACTATGAGGGAAGGGCACCAAACTGTAGAAGAAGAAAAACAATAAATTGGATTCATACTTAGCAAGTTATTAAAAGGATATTCTGTTGCTTTCTTTTTGACTATAGATGTTAATATATTTTTCTATATGACAACCAATCTATGTCATACTTTCTAATGAAGTCAGTATTTGCCTCCATGTAAAGCCCCTGCCACCCTGCACTCCACAGAGACTGCCTTTGCCCAATTTGGAGAGGAAGCCTTCCAAAGCACTGAGAGAAAGCAGCACCCAATTTGGAGAGAATGGCATGCAGCCTTGAAAAGAAAGCCTGGAGCAGCCAGCAGCTCACAAAGGGCCAGGCCAGGCACATCTTATCAGCACCAGGAGAAAGAAGATGATGAAGGTCAGCTGGCTGCAGCTGGGCCTGTGGAGCACAGGGAGTGAGGGCAGCAGGGGGAGGGGGGAATGGCTGGCAGCACTGGTGCTGAAGTAGAGACCCAGGGATGGTGGCGGTTGGCTGAACTGGTGAAGACCCTCGGTCTCTATTTCAGTTGCAGCACCATAGATGCCACCACCGCTGCTGAGGAATACCACTGTGCAAGGTGCCTAAAAGGGTAGGGATGGCGGGAAGATAGCCAGGTGTAGAGTTGAAACGGGTCTATGTTCATAAATACGGGCGCATTGCCAAGTGCTCAAATTTTGATAACATGACTATGGGACGTTGCAACGGCCATAATTTCTGTGACTGGAAATAAGTGCCATGCAATCAGTGATGCTGTAACTTTGGTCGTTACAAATGGTCATTAACAGATAATTACTTTTAACAGAGTTCTTCATTGCAAGGAATCAACATGCTTTTCTAAAACTTCTAGGTTAAAGACAAAGAACACGTAACACATTCCTTGGGCCATCACAAAACTATATCAACACATATATTATTAATAAATTTCATTGATTCTCAGTTTGACCATAACACAAAAATTAGAAAGAAATAGAATAAATTAGAATGTTATAAGTAATATAATTAAAACTTCTAAAGGGTTCCATCTAACACATGAAGAAATAACTCAAATCACAGATAGCATAGAAGTCACAACAAATATGAACAGTGCAAATGTGCAGAACAGTCTAAATTTGATCACATGAGTGTCCTAAGAGTCACTTTGAGGGCCAGTTTGGTATAGTGGTTCAGACACAAAATTAGAAACTAGAAAAGCATGTGTTCTAGTCCTGCCTTACGTATGAAGCCAGCTGATTCACCTTGAGTCAGTTGCTCTCTCCCAGTCCTAGGAAGAAGGCAATGGTAAACCACATCCAAAATCAGCGACATGTCTAGGCAATTTCTAGGGGAAAACACTGACTAAAAGGCACACACACAAAAATGTGTCACTAAAATATTTTGTACTCTACTATTTTTTTAAAAACTGGAAAATCTTTTTATGCTACTTTTTACAATATATGTTTTTTAAAAAAAACTAAGCAGCTTAATATAAAATCCTTAAACTTGAAAATAATGTATACTGTTTCATTAGTAACTTTCCTAAATACATACAATTATTTAAACATGTCTTTCCCAACCATATTTTGATTGTGTCAGTTAATGGCTATAGCAAATTCATTTTGCTAGACCAGTCAATATGCTCTCACAGAAATCTATGGCAGACTTCTTTAACAACTTCTGGAGGACTTCTCTGGGAGGTATGTCAAAGTAGTTCCTCTCTAAAAGAGCAGAAACTACGATCGCGGCAAAGATTGAAAACCAGTGAGAAAATCAATTCTATGGAACCTCTCCAGATAAGGAAAGATCAGGAGATTATCTTAATGTACTCCAGGAGACTGCAGGATAGTAGCCTCCCACAGGTTTGTACACTGAGAGGTGAAAAGCTGAATCATTGTGCTCACAATCACAATGGAGTATTTTAAACCAATGGAAACACTGGCTTTGTTACCACACTTTCTAAGTCATTTTTGGAAATTGCCTATTTAACTATTTTAAAGCTATTAGAGATCTTTAGAATGACAATTTTAAAAGCCACCTGGTGAGTTTACCTTCATTCTTGAACAAAAGAAAAAATACCCATAATTAATTTTAACTTAAATAACTTTAAGTTGGTTAAAAAAATTAAAATAAATGGCAAAAAGTTCAATAAGATTTTGATCCAAGAAAATTATAAAAAATTAAGGATCCAGACAAATTTGGAATATTGATACTTTTAAGATTTCTGAAATAATTAAATAAATAAACAACTTCATGGGAACCAAATTGTTTTGTCCAACTTGAATCATAATAGAGATTTCAGATTTTATGTTTTCAGAAATTGGACTCTAGAGGGGAGTAATGATTGCAGGCAGAAAAAGAAAAGAAAAAAATTAAAACTTGCCTTTAGTTTTTGGTTTTACGGGGATTTATAAAATGACACAAAATGTTAACATTTGAAATAATCCAAGAGATGCTTGAAATATGGAGTCAAAAATTAGCAGCTACAATGTCGGCAGTGATGAGTGTGATAAATTATGTTCAAAAGATGTTACCAACAGCAATAAAAAAATATGTTTTTTTGGGCCAGTCATTTTCTCTCAGCCCAAACGGGTCTTGGATGTTTGGTGCCACTCCCTGGCATGTCCCCTTCACCCCCAGCCATCTATCTCAACCAATTCACAGCCAGATTTCCTCCTCCGCTGGCCCTCCCTGGCCAATGGCCCCCTGGTCCTCTGCTCCAGCCCTTCGTCTCACCCTTTCCCCCAGGCACTGTTTGTCCCAGACATTTCATTCCATGGGACAAAAATCCACCAGCCAATTGGTTGGTGGGAGGCAGTAATGGTGCTGGGGGCAACCAAGGGGGCTGTGGGGGGCTAGCATGCAATACAATTGGTGGCAGGCTGCGGGAGAGAGCACGCTTAATCAGCTGCTGGCATTGCAGGGGGTGCTGCAGGCAAACAGTGGTGCCATGCGACTGCTGGCATTTGAGGGAGCTGCAGGCAAATGGTGGTGCCTCACGGCTGCTGGCGTTGCAGGGGGACAACAGGTGGTGATGCACAGTGGGATGAGTGCAGACAAACTGCGTGTTCAGCGTCAGGCTGGCAGGATCAGGTGTGTGCTGGGAGGCATCCGAACTGCCTATTCGGCGTCAGGCCAGAGTCCAGGTGCAGAGACAACTGGGAGGGGTGTCAAAATGGGAAGACCCCACCTACTGCTGCCTGCCCATTGTCCATCCCGCCTGGAGCTAATCCACTGCTGCCAACCTCTGACAGCTTAAAAAAAAAATTGTGGAGTGGCAGCAATGGCTTTCTATTTTGAAATTCCCCACTGTTGCCTCTGTGCCTGGACTCCAGCCTAATGCTGAATGGGCAGTTCAGCTGTGCCCCCCCCACAGTGCACCCAATCCTACTGGCCTGACACCGAACAGACAGTTTGACTGCTGTCCCCTGCACTGCGCACTCAATCCTGCCGGCCTAATGCCAAACATGCAGTTCAGCTGCTGCCCCCACTGTTCAGCCCCCCACAACACCAGCAGCTGCGTGCCACCACTGTTGGCCTGCCACGCCCCCCAATGACAGCAGCTACATGCCACCACAGATCTTGCTCTCTGCCTCAGCCTGCCATCTATCATATTGCACGTCACCCCCCCAGAGCCATCGCTGCCACACACCAACTGATTCACTGGCAGCTTTTTGTCCAATACACTGAAACACCTGGGACAAAGGGTGCCTGGGGGAAAGGGCTGAGATGAAGGACTGGGGACAGAGGACTAGGGGGCCATTGGCAGTGAACAATGGCCAGGGGAGGGCCAGTGGAGAGGGAAAGGCAGCTGTGAATTCGCTTAGGCGGGTGGCTGGGAGAGAAGGGGGCGTAGCCAAGGAACAGCACCTAAACGTCCCATTCCAGCCCAATCCACCTCACAGCTTTTGTTGTGGGGGAAAATAGGAGGAAGAAGGTATTGGATATGTTTGTCACCTTGAGTTATTTATAAAAATAATAAAGATGGTATATAAATAATAAATGGAATAAATAAAAACAAAAACAAAGGAATGACAGATGTGAAATAAATTTTGCTTGATATAGAAAATTAGAATCAGAAATACTGGATAATAAAAATAGTATGGCTTATAAGACAGAGAAGGCATTCAAAGTGGAAACACAAACAAAAAGCCAAAAGAATGACCTAGATAACAACTTTCTACTGACTACTCAATACCTGCATTCCTAAAGGAGGCACATGCTTAACTGATCCTCTCAGCTGATGAGATATGAGTATATTTTATTGTCAGATATATGTACCTAGATATAAAAATAAAAATGTAGCCAGTCTTTCCCCGCCGGTTTGGAGGGCTTCCTTGGATCCAGTGGAAGGGCTGCCGCCCCTCCGCGATCGACGAGGGTCCCCTCCTTCTTCATCACCTCTCCGGGGCGACTTTCGACCCTTTTTAGGTGAAATCGAACGTGGAAGACGGAGCCCCATCTTCCTGCGCCTGTTATGCTGCAACGCCTAACCGGATGTCCTCTAGACTGGTACATTTTTAATGGGATACAGTTTTATTTTTAAGTGGTTCATTTTTCAGATCAGTAATTGTCATTTCATTATAAACAAAAGAGAAAATATCAAAGATCACAATCCAAAGCAACAAGCTTCATCTACTATAGCTATCCATTCTATTACTTATTCATAATTGAAAATTATCCGAATCTTGTTCTCTCCCTCAAAAATATCCTGACCAAACTAAATAAAGCCATGAAAAATATATGACATCACAAAATATTAACCAACACCTGGCTAATCCCTTTGAAAGGATGATTTACAGTACTATCAATTGTTATACCTTTCTTCTCTGTAGCAATTATTTATTTAAAACACTGGATATTTCTGAAAAGCTATTTTTAGTTAGATTGCCATAAGGAAGAAGAAACAAAACAAAAAAAAATGATTTGGTACACTAAAGAATATAAGGAAAGATTTTTTAAAAGACATTATTTCTAGGCTTCATGCCAGCAATTTTCTAACCAAAATTCAGTTTTAGGCAAAAATATTTCTAAATTGTAGCACCATATATCAATTTTGTCTATTATTAAAGTAAGACCAGCTATTTAAAAAGTCACTTACATGTTAGTAGATGTTTTCTTCACAAAATAATTCATAGCAAATAAAGTTTCCTAGCAAAATATTTGTAATGACTTGTTATTTAAAATCACACATCTTTAGTTCTATTTTCTGTCCATAAAGAATAATTTAATAAAATTTTAAAATCTTTGACAGAGATGAATGAGATACAATTTTACATTTACAAAAGATACAATCTTTTAGAAGTTCCAATATTTATACCAAGAAAATTTATAGATATCAAGATCTGAACCATCAAACCGAAAACAATGGACTTAAGACTCTTCTATATACACTAGATAACACAAGTAATAAGGTAGGAACAACAAATTATTTGCTCAAGGCTGGAAAAGTTATCAAGATTAAATTCAGAGACTCCCAACTCCTACTCATATATTTATTGCCACACCTATGTTACCAACTCATAGCCTAAGCAAGCAAAACTTCTGATATCTTTTTTAGGAAATAAAAACTCATGACATCTGTAATATATAACATTACCTGGGTATTTTTGTCTTACTTGTATAGACCGAATTAATTGTTTGTTAATCAGAAGCAAGAAAAAAACATGCCACAACTCATCTGCTACAAAATTAATCTTTGTATGCAATTAGAGCATATAAACAATGAAAGTATAATGCACTGATTTATACAATAAATACACAATAAGCAGGAAGTCAACCAAAGAGAAAAAATAAGAGACAAATGTTTCTATTTGTACAACGATGTACTATAAACACACTTTCTTTTACCTTAGTAATCATGTTTTGTTGATACACTTGGTTTTTTTTTAATGTTTGTGAAATATGAAATTTAAACAGAACCTAAGAGGTAAAGGCATAAAGATCACGTAATGCCTTAAAATCCCATATGTAGATTTATCCCAAGTGGTATCTAACTACATATATAGGCATCTATACACTAAATCTGGTATTTGCTCAGATTGGTTGGTTTACAATATATGGTTATGAAGGAGATCACATCTAAATCTTTGCATGATCAGATCACTTCTTAGTTTGGATAAGATTGGTTTCCACCTGGGATATCCACAGACACATGGACTATTATGGTCTGCCCAGGTGTTTTATTCTGGCATTCTCCAGATTTTGGCAGGCACTTTGGGAATTTCTGTGAGAGACTGTGGGGAAGCTGGGAAATGAATGGAAGAGAAAGCAGAATACAGTAGGTGAGTCAATTGACAGCTTATCCAATAAATATAAACTTATTCCATGTGGGTGAGAAATCTGGGAAGAAATATTTTAAATTGTTCAAGAGATTCTAATTAATTACAATAAATGAGGTTGGGAAATTCCTCTTTTGGTTTCCAAGATCCTATATTTATCCCTTGTAAACAATCTGTTCTTGCTTCCTTGCTTTCTTCTTCTTTCCAGTAGCTTGACAAGTCTCCAAGCAATCTCCATTCCACATCTCTGGTCAGCTGCTGGCAAAAAGAGGCTACCTGAGTTTTTGACAATATTACTTTGCACTGGCTTCTCTCTACTGGCTGATCTTAATTAGCCAGCTGGTCTACCGAGGAGCTCCAGAAATTGAAGTGATGTAAAACCAGACCTAGAGTACTATTAGAAGGCTAGAAGAGAACCTGACTGATTTACATGTGCTAAAACATTTATTATTGATGCAGTTGTTTTAGAACTACTGGAATTGCAAAGGCAACAAAAACTCCAGAAGGATGGATAAAAACTATTTTCTTCTCCTATTCACCTACAGCCAGCCAGGAATTTAAATAGACAAGATGTGAACATGAAATAATCTACAATTGAAGCCCATGCTAGACAACACCTTAAATAGGAATATAATATAATAAATATAATATAATATAATATAATATAATATAATATAATATAATATAATATAATAGAATAGAATAGAATAGAATAGAATAGAATAGAATAGAATAGAATAGAATAGAATAGAATAGAATAGAATAGAATAGAATAGAATAAGTTTATTGTCACTTTGAATGTACACTAATCGGCATACATTAAAATGAAATTGTGTTGCATAAAGCTCTCAAAGGGTCACCACCTCCGATATACACTACATAAATATAACAAAAATAAATAAATACAGAATTATGCATATACCCACATATATTATATGACACAGAGAAACAACACAGTCTAGTTTGGGTTATGTATACATGGCGAGAAAAACGAATCTTGCGAGTTTACCAAACGGATGGCATAGGGAACAAAGCTATTACAGAATCGGGTAGTCCTGCTAGAAATACTTCGAAACCTCCTCCCAGAGGGGAGCAACAGAAACAGACCGTAAATGCAAGAGTACATCTGTCTTTTTTTTTTTTAAATGAGATCTGTAATAATTTATTTTCAGTACACACAATATAAGATGGTACAGTAGAAAGATTTAACAACCATTCCTTTGTACCAGCAAACCAGATCAAGGGACGCATAGCTATTTTTTGGAAAAACTGTTTTAGATATGTAGATACAATTATGCATTTCACGTACAGTAGTATTTTTCTTAATATAGATAAAAGAATCATAGAACTGAGTTAAAATTAGTAGTTTAAACTACAAAGGATTACATTATTAAAACATTATTAAATAATATCTACTGTACCTGAATTTTGCATAATAATATATTGACATGGGCAAAAAGGATTTATATAATTTATATAATTAGTTCTATATTTTAAAAAAGCTCATGGAAACCCTCTTGAAGTCAACAAGATTTCCTATTCCATTTTGATTCATAAGGGCTAAAAAGTAAGATGCCAACTCCAAGAAAAGAAAATGCATAGAAATTTCTCCTTGGGATACTTTGCAATCCTATGAGCTTTGCTCCAAAGCCATTTTTCCAAAGTTATCCTCATGCTATTTTCCAGTAAATCAATCATTCTTATACAATTTCCCTTGAAAAGAGGGATAGAAGCAAAAACAAGATGGACTGAGGGTTCTTTTCACTGCTATACGCTATATTTTGAAGCTGTACACAAAAGCTGTGTAAAGCTGGGCTAGCAAAAGCTGGGCTAGCAGGAATAAAAAAGGGCTTACCAAAACCTTTCAATAGATTTTCTGGATGCTTCCCAAAGATCCAAAAGCCTACTAAGAGATTTCAAGAGACTACTAAGAGATTTCAAGTACAATTCTGAAAAAAATAGACACCTTCTTAGTGCTATATTTTCACGCAGAAATGAAAGAATGTTATATTTTTAAACAAACAAGCAAACAGGTATGATGCAAATAAACAATGCCCCTTTCAGGGGTTTTTCTCTCTGACTTTTCAAAAAGAAAGGCAAATTTCTTCACTCCAGA
Organism: Azemiops feae; assembly: GCA_023970755.1. Taxonomy (NCBI): domain Eukaryota; kingdom Metazoa; phylum Chordata; class Lepidosauria; order Squamata; family Viperidae; genus Azemiops; species Azemiops feae. The sequence continues at coordinate 4,409,748 of JALGBA010004098.1, read as the reverse complement.
AACCTAAATTCCCTAATTCAATGTTATAACACTACTTCTGACAGGGATGAATTTTGTTTCATTTTGGCTCAAATATCTGAGATCCTACTTCATAATCTGGTCCAATTGTAGGCAAATTAACAAAATCTGTTTTACAACTCTGTTTAGCTGAACAAAACTACCATCAGCCAAAATTATCTTTTTATTAACTTGGGAATTCCTGCCACTTACATAAACATTACATTTTAGTTGGCTGGTATATTCTACTTCCAACTGTCTCTGGTTTCAGCTACAGAAATTATTGAATGCTTACTAAAATATTGAGCTTTTACTTTATCATTCCAGTAAATTAGACAATACATTTCATTACTGAATGAGATTCCTGAGAAGGTAGAATATGGAATATGATTTGATTATGATTATGTGCCTTCAAGTTGATATCAACTATTAGCAATCACACAGATGATTGTCCCATCATTACTATAATTAAGTCCATCCACCACAGTAATTTTATATTACATTTGTATCCAGCTTTGCAGGAGCTCACAGAAACATTTTAGAAACAGAGCAACTCTGCAAACTATATTAAGTCTTTTTCTTTTTTTAATCTAACAAAAAGCTCAAGGCCTGCTATTAGAAGGAAGTATTTAATTCCATCTCAGCTGTCTCTAGTATTGCTGGGAAATAATATAAATTGTGTTAAATGCAAGATAGGGATTCCTGAAATTAAAATCACAACTCCTTCCTTGAATTAAGATGAGGATCTCAATTCAATCAAAATATGTTAATCCTTATTATTTCAAAGAAGATTTAAAGTATGCTTATCTCAACCCTAATAAAATCAGTGTTGCATAACTGTAGTTCTTAATAGGTTGTGACTTTGAAGGACTCAGAAGCAAAGAGTCATTCCAAGCATTTGTATGTATTTGTCTTTTTGAGACTATCTCCTCTTTTGTGAGGAAAAAAGTTCTCAATCAAAATGTATTTAATTGGATTGGCTGAACAGCACTCAAAGAAAAATGCAGTAATTAAAACCAGAGAGTCACCATGTCTTGCAAACCACAGGAGTTAGGAGAAGCACGTGCTTAACTCAAAAAACTCCACAGGAGATCCTTGAAGGGCTGTTTATACTTAGGAAACACAATTTAATTAAACTATTCTGGGGAACAGACAATACATTCCAAAGAGCAGGTCAGCTAGATTCCAAAGGTCAACTGAAAGGAAAGCATAAGGAGACTAAAATGTTTAATCATTATATTTCAATTTTGGGAGGGAAGGATTCTGATGTAAAGTTTTTTAATCGGGATTAAAAATACGAACAGTTAAGTTTAGAATGGGAGGATCAATATCTGCTTTTTGCAATGCAGTCTAAGTGTTCTATTTCAGAGGGACAGTCTTCTGTTCAAAGGGCTCTCCATACAAGTTCAATTAAAAGGTAAAAACCAAAGCAAAGAGAGGGTCCATGAAATTGCCCCCCAGTAATTAGCATTTGAAGAGCAAACTGAGTGCCACACAGACCATCTGGTCATAGTCTTTCCCAACACATTGAAGAGTAGCATGTTTCTATTTGAATTTCAGCAATTCTTTCTCTATTTGCAGGTCTATTTACCTAAAAATATATGCATTTTAATTAATTTTTTGAGGCAATTCAGTTCTTTTTTGCTAATGCTTAAATAATGGCTTTTCCTTGTCCATAATACAGATCTACCCAATTCTCTTCTCACAATTTCTGAAACAGTTTTTAAGTTTTGTAACATTAGCATGCCATTGAAAAGATAAATCCTAGTTCACTGTACATATGCACTGTTTTTTATACCTAATGATTATCATTTTGAGTCTAAATCAACATATTAAGGCATGTTACAAGAAAACTAGAGGTTGCCAAGCCAACACAAAATGTAGTAGTAAGAGATGATTTTTATAATGCAAAGTAAAAACAGCTGCTGAAGTAGACTTCACAGATGTACTGCTGAACCAACAGGAAGTCAAGAAGAGGAAACTAAATGGGGGTAATGAAAGCAGAAGCTTTACATTTCCTCTTTACAAACAAATCATCAAAGCTAACAAATATTCAGTTAAGTCATATTTAAAATCACTCTCAGACAACAGGAAGAATCTGTTTATTCATGCATTTGCCTGTAACTTTCAACATTTATGTGTCTGTTGTGCTTAGCCAGGAAAGGTTTGAGCAAAGAATGTATATTTTCTGGATCACAGCATGTTTATCTCAAGATCAAACAACAAATAGTGTGTTTTATATATAAAAAAGCATCTGGCATATTGGCTAAAGTGTTGATTCAATCCTTCCATGGGAGTGGAATCCCCCATTTCCTGTATAAGACTTGGTGCTGCCACAAAACACCATTAAAAAACATAAAGTTCTACATGAAATCTGAAACTTAGCTCAAGGCCATTTTTTCCCCCTGCCATCTCTACCAAAGATGAAAATGTGACATAATTAAACATGTATATTGTTTTTAAAATCAGTAGTTGCTAAACTACCTATTTTATTATGCTTACATTTCTATAAAGCTTATGAAGCACAAGCACAGAGTCAGGAAGCAATTTCCAAATAGAAACAAAATTAATATATTCTATTCTCTGGATAAAAGAATCAATTTAACAGTCTCTGGCTTTCCTTACTATGAGAAATAATATATATTTCCTTTTGCCCATTAATATTTATAAATTTTAAAACATTAAACTTTTCTTTAAAAACATTTTTAAAATCAGTAAGTTCTAACATCTTTTTTTTACCTTTACTCTTTTTTAAACTTCCTCTTAACATACATACATTAAAATTCACTTTCAATAATACTTTACTCAACTCCCAGGCCTGTTGTCACAACCAGGTTTTAAGGGAGTTCCAGAAAGTCATCAAAGATGGTGGGGATGATGTTCCTCAGGGCGGGTGCCATAGCAAAAAACACTAAACTGCTGGGTCATGTCAGATGTAACTTCTTAGCAGACAGGACCCTTAGCAGACGGGATATATGTAACCCATTCTTTTTTATGTCACTACTATGAACTTCAGCAAGGACAGCAAATGATGAATTGCATGTCCAAAAATAAACTCTGAAGCACATAAGGAGTAATGTCACAATCCACATTTTATCATTTTTATAAAATCTCGAGCTTACTTTAGATACCCCTGTACATTACACTCAGTGGCTTCTCCAAAAATACTGAGTTTGCCTCCTGATGCCTAGAAATCATAAAAACTTCTTATCTGTGAATTGTTATAAGGCTTTTCTTAAAACATACTGGATGTTCTGCAAGTCACATGGTGACTACCAAAAACTCTCATCACTGTATGTTAGGCTAATTTCTTTCACTAATAGCCTGAAGAACAGGATCTTCAGACTTGAATTGTTCTGTACATATGTGATACATGGAGACCATTTACCAAGTAGAAGTAGCTAATAGGGAAGGTCTTGAAAATGCCTACTTTGGTGTTTTTAGGTAACTTGTATATTTATGAGTGTTCCATTCTAAGTTTTCATCTATGTAGGTATTTATTAAAGATGCTTGGGATCTCTTTCAAGGCACTTAACAAACTCATAAGACAACTATATAGAATAATTACATGCTAAAAGATGTCCAGCACTCTTATAAAATCTTAAGCGAGTAAGTAGATATTTTAGGATGTTTTGGAAGAAATGCAAAGAGGCCTGATGAATCCCAGCTGGAAATGAATGCCATTAAATGTTGTGTAATCAATGAAAAAGCTCTATTTGTGAGCTGACTGATCAAGATTTTAAAAAAAGAGGGCCTTGGACATTATTTTCGAGTGTAGGCGTGTTATTCCAAAAGCTTCATCCCAAATTCTTTTGAGACTTGATTTTACTTTAAACCAGCTCTTTAGATCAGACCTAGAAACACTATGGCAAGGCAGCTGATTAGAGATAAATATGAATTGTGAATATCATAACTATAGTAGACTGTAGCACACAACCATGCAAGTTCTGCACTACTTAAAGTTTCTGAACTGTCCTTAAAAGCAGCTGGATATAAAGTGCACTGTAATAATCCATGCTAAATCACTGAGATATAATATGATTTCTCCGATACTGCTGCCAACTGGTAAAATGGTTAAAAATCATTCCTAGACAACTCTACTAAATGAACTCCTACAGTCAAGGATGAATCCAGGAAAAAGATGCTTTTCATCTTTTAGGAAGTGTGCAATCCCAGCTATACTTGTTTGTGCAAATTCTAAAAGACTATTTGATTTTCCTTTAAATCACATAATTATTGGAATTAACATTCATTTTGTTCTATCTTATCAATCTTGAAATTGTCTTGGAACTTTGGCTCAGTTTCCAAGTATTACCCAATACTTGGAAACAAGAACTTGAAGTGGATGTTGTATCATTCTAAGATATTTTGGTTTAAACATCTAACTAATTCCATTAATGGTTCCTTTTCAAGTAACTAAACCCTATTACTGCATGTCCATGAGGGAAACATTAATGTTCCACATGTTCCTGTGCAAATCACAATACTGATATTTTCAAATATGGCTATACACAATGTGCTAGCACATTTTCTTAATTTAGCACATTTTCTTAACAGAAAAATGAACTTCTTTCCCCATCTGGGCAATTTCCTGAGCTGGGAGGAGTTATTTCATTTGCTGATAATAGAAGCAGATTTGGGGGGGGGGGAAGCAAATGGGTGAGGGTACAGATACTGCAGATATTGCTGCTAAAATAATGGTTGCCTTTGACAGTCTAAAAATGCAGCTGTTGGTTGGGAGCTGCTACAATGACTAAACGGGGTTTCTCTACCTTTTTTTAACTTTCCAATTATCCCTTTCTTTCTCTCATCTCCATTCTCATTCCCACTTCCTTTTCCTGGTTTCTGCTGGAAGGAAGAAGAAAAATGTGTATCCAGTTACAAGTTTTAGCCTTGAAAGAGAGTGTTTGGTATTTGCAGACAAGGAATCAATTTTATTAAGCAATTCATTTTACTTACGAGTTGATATAGATATAGTTCTGATCCTGCTCTGTTTTCTTTTGGGTAGTATGACTTATGACAGATATATACACACATATATACTGTATAGAAGAGTGCACAAACGTTTTGAAAGGGAATGGAATTTTCAGGACTAAGTTAAGCAAAGTTGACATCCAAAGTAGGGAAGAAAGGGATTCACTAGATATCTCTGTCCCTCACTTGTCCATCTGTGTATGTCTGTGTGTATATGTGCATGAGTTTGTGTGTCTGCGTGTTCCTTCCTTCCTTTATTTTTTGGAGAGACCAATTTAAATTCAGAGTTATCCTTCCTTCATAAAAATATAGTGTATCCTCATTACAAAAGCTGTCACTGGTGTGATGAATATTTTATTAATTAAAGCCTCTTGGCAACTTTTCTAATAGAGAAAGCACACACAATTATTTCAGTTCCTAAAATGGAAAATATTCCACACAGAAAAGGAACCTTTTTGTATACTGTTGAAATTTTATTATATTTTTTACATTTTTAAGCAAAATTCTCATAATCATGATATTCAAGATATGATTGTGTGATTATGTGCTACCAAATTGGTTTTGACCCTTAGCAACCACATCGATTTTCTCCATGATGATCTATCCCTTTAAGGTTTCCAATGATGCACATTTCACCACAGTAACTAAATCCATCTACCTTACCACAGGTTGTCCTGATTTCCCTTTTCTCTTCTACTTTTCCCGGTATTATAGATGTCTCCAGGCAGGTAATCACTGAATATATAATTGAAGGGACAGAAACTGATAAGAGAATCTCATGCTTTATTTTGGTTTCCTGCCATAGAGCACCCGATCCAACTACATTTTCCTTCATATTTCCAATTATGACAATCACATCTTTCTTGCATCCATTTCAAACTGAACTTAATCATAAAAACCACCAACCACCTCTTCTTCTGCATGAGTGGGTAGGGCATAAACCTGATTAATTGTGTCATATTAAAAGTTTTTCATGAAATCTAATTAATATTATTCATTCATTGGCTGCACGGTAGTCAATTATATTTCTTGCTGTAGCCTGCCAAATTGGAAACAATGCACTTCCTTGTTTTTCACGTCCTGAGTAGTAAACTTTGTGATCTTCTGACTGAAAATAATAATAATAATAATAATAATAATAATAATAATAATAATAATAATAATAATAATAATAATAATAATAATAATAATAATAATAATAAAGTTAAAGGAAGGGCCTTGGAGGTCATCGAGTCCAACCCCATGTCATCAGCAGGAAACCTCTACCATGTTCGGACAAATGGCTGTCCAGTCTCTCTCTTAAAAACTTCCAGGTTGAGCATTCACCGCTTTGAGGCAGTTGTTACACTGGTTAATTGTTCTAACTGTCAGGAAGTTTCTCCTCAGTTCCAGGTTGTTCTCTCCTTGACTAGTTTCCATCCATTACTTCTTGTCCTGCCCTCAGGCGCCAGGAGAATAGCTTGACTCCCTTATCTTTGTGGCAACCTGATAATTGGAATACTGATATCATGTCACCCTGTCCTTTTTTCATTAAACTAGACATATCCAATTCCAGCGAACGTTCCTGATATGCTTTAGCCTCCAGTCCCCTAAATCATCTTTGTTGCCCTTCTCTGCACTCTTTCTAGAGTTCACATCTTTTACATCGTGGTGACCAAAACTGGATGCAGTATCCAAGTGTGGCTTACCACGGCATTAAAGTTGGTATAAACTTCACGTGATCTTGATTTATCCCTCTGTTAATGCAGCCTAGCACTATGTTGGCTTTTTGGCAGCTGCAGCACACTGCTGGCTCATATTTAAGTGATTGTCCACTAGGACTCTGAGATCCCTCTCACAGTTACTACTATTGAGCAAGGTACCCCCTATACTATACCTGTATATTTGGTTTTTCTTGCCTAAATGTAGAACCCTACTTTTTTCACCATTGAATTTCATTTTGTTGGATAGCGCCCAGTGTTCAACTCTGTCCCAGGTCCTCCTGTATCTTAAGCCTGTCTTCTGGAGTGTTGGCTATTCCTGCCAGCTTGGTGTCATCCGCAAATTTGATGAGTTCCCCATCTATCCCCTCGTCCAAATCGTTGATGAAGATGTTGAAGAGCACTGGCCCCAGAACAGAGCCCTGGGGCACCCCACTGCACACTTCCCTCCATGTAGATGCGGTTCCATTGAGGACCACACGCTGAGTACGGCCGGTCAGCCAGCTACGAATCCATCTGGTGGTGATGCTGTCTAACCCACATTTTTCTATCTTATCAAGTAGTAGGTTGTGATCTACTTTATCAAATGCCTTACTGAAGTCCAAGTAAATTATATCCACAGCATTCCTCTGATCCACTAATTTTGTCACTTGGTCAAAGAATGCAATAAGATTTGTCTGGCATGATCTGTTTTTGACAAACCCGTGTTGGCTTTTAGTAAGGACTTTGTTGGCCTCTAGGTGTTCGCTGATTCGTTGTTTGATTATCTTTTCCAGAATCTTTCCAGGTATTGAGGTCAGGCTGATAAGTCTGTAATTTCCTGGGTCCATTTTTCCCCCTTTTTTGAAGATGGGAACTATATCAGCTCTTTTCCAGTCCTCTGGTAGTTCCCCAGTGCTCCAGGATCTTTGAAAAATATAGTTCAGTGGTTCTGAGATCACATCTGCCAGTTCCTTGAGAACCTTGGGGTGTAATCCATCTGGTCCTGGTGATTTGAACTCGTATAGGCTGGACAGATGCTCACTTACCATTTTCTTGCCTATCTTAACTTGTGTTTCTATTCTGTTTTTTATGGCACTATTTTTGATAGGTTGGTCTGTTTTTTCCCTTTCTGTAAAGACAGATGCAAAAAACGAGTTAAATAGTTCTGCTTTCTCACTATTGCTTGTCACCTTCTTGCCACTTTCACCCACTAATGGACCAATCATTTCCTTCACTTTTTTCTTATTTTTTACATGTTGAAAGAAGCTTTTTTTGTTATTTTTGACTTTGGTCGCAAGCCTTAGTTCATTATGAGCCTTAGCTTTCCTTACTTCATCTTTGCAGGCTCGGGCTATTTGCTGATATTCTGACTTTGTTATGTGCCCCTCTTTCCACTTTCTATACTTGTCCTTTTTATCTTTCAATTTATCAGAGAGTTCTTTATGCAGCCATGCTGGTCTCTTTTGAGAGCTGTTATTTTTCCTCTTTGTTGGTATTGTGCTAGACTGGGCTTTTATTATCTCGCTTTTCAAAATTTCCCAAGCTTCTTGAGTTGTTTTCCCCTTGAGGATCCTCATCCATGGAATCCTTTCCAAGCCCTCTCTAAGTTTATTGAAATTAGCTCTCTTGAAGTCGAAGACTCTAGTTTGACTGTGTTCTATTGCTTGTGCTTCCATAATGTTGAATTCCAATATTACATGATCACTACCTCCCAAGGTTCCTGTGGCTTCAACACCTTCTATCATTTCATCTCTGTTAGTGAGAATTAGATCCAGAATGGCTAATCCCCTAGTTCCCTTCTCTACTTTTTGGGAGACAAAGTTGTCTGCTAGGTTTGTCAGGAAACTGTTTGATCTTCCACTTGGTGCAGAGTTTGTCTCCCAGTTGATGTCAGGGTAGTTAAAGTCCCCCATTACTATTGTGATGTGCTTCCTACATACCTTAGTTAGCTGACTAGCAAAAAGTTCGTCTATTTCCTCTGTTTGGTTGGGTGGCCTATAGTATACACCTATGGCAATGTCATTTTTTCTCCCTTTTATATTGACCCAAATGCATTCAAGACAGTTTTCATCATTGTTGTGCTCTATTTCTGTAGAGATGTGGTTATTTCTTATATAGAGAGCAACTCCACCTCCTCTTTTATTTGGTCTGTTTCTTTTAAATAATTTAAATCCCTCTAGCTGTGTGTTCCATTTGTGGGTTTCATCCCACCATGTTTCCATAATGGCAACAATATCATATCTGCCCTCATTAACCTGAATTTCTAGTTCACCCTGTTTGCTGTTCATACTCTGTGCGTTGGTGTAAAGACATTTGAGTCCTTTATGACTGACCCTGTGTTTACTTTCTACATAACCTGTGTGGTGCCTGAGTTCCCCTATTGTCCTACCTCCTATTTGGTTAGTGTACTTTGTGTGGCACTCGCTATTGAAAGCTTGATTTTGCTTGACAGCAAGGTCGATATTCTTGTCCACACACACATCTATGTTACATGCACTAATAGCCCTATAGTTTTTAGATTGCCGGGGACAAGGGTGTTCTGTATCAATTAACTCACTGTCCCCGCTGTTTAGTTTAAACATTCCTCCAGATAATCTGTGACTTTATAGCCGAGTAACTCAGTTCCTTTCTTTGATGGATGCAAACCATCTCTTTTGTACATTTTTTCATTGGACCAGCTACTGACATCGTGACTAATATATCCAAAGCCTTCCCCTTTACACCACTCCTTTAGCCACATATTGAATTGTGCTATACGCTGGCCTTTTCCATTTTGCTCCTTGTACACTGGTAAAACCTCTGAAAAAGTAAGCCTACAGCCTATTCCGCTAAGTTCCTGCCCCAAGCTCTGGAAATCATTCTGCACAGAGAGTACATCTTTTTGGGACAGATCGTTAGTGCCAAGATGTACAATAGCCTCCACATCACAGTCCTTGCTGGCATTCTTGATTATTTTAGAAATACGCTTCTTGTCCCTACTGGCAGTAGCACCTGGGAGACACCTGACCTCTTTCGAAACCTCTGTGTCCTTTCCTAAATTTACATCCCTTATAATTGAATCACCTACCAGAAGGTGGCTTCTCTTTTTGGGTGCCTTTCTGTTCTTGCATGACTGATGTGTAATACCTGATTCGCACTTCTCCCTGTCGAAAACAAGTTCTTCATCTCGGTCTACGATCCCCTGTATGTCTCAACTGATCCCCTGTCTCAACTGATCCCCTGTATGTCTCAACTCAGTCCATCTCAATTCACTGATGTCTAGTAAGTCACTGTTGTTGATTTGTTTCATTTTTACTGTGATGAGCTTTTCCATGCTCATGCATCGTATGCTATGTGTTTCCTCTGTAATTCTGTCTTTACAGCTTTGGATTTTCTTTTTCCTGCAATGCAACACCACCACCTAGATGTCCTGAAGGCTTTAATCTAGCAACATCATAAATATCAAAATATTTTCATCTATTCTCAGTAAAATATTGAGTGCTATCCAACCCGAGAGGCCCATCATTTGGCACTATGCTATCAACCATTTTTATATTTTCTGTCCATGTGATTTTCTTGTAAGACACTCATTTAAAAAAAGAGGGGTTTACCATAGTCTTCTCCTATGCAGTGTGAAATGATGCCTTTGCCATTGTCACTGATACAATCTAGCTCCAGCAATTTTTATATCACTGGTGCCTAATATAGATTCTTGCTTACTTTAGCTGGGCAGCTAAAATGGACTTTATCATTATATTCCCTTGGCATACGCTCCTGTGTATGTATGTATATTTTTATATATTTTTATAATTTTATAATTTTTATAATTCCTCCTTAAATTTTTTTTAAAATTTCTAAAAATTTAATTTTAACATTTTAATTTTTATATACTATTTTTAGATTTTGACATTTTATTGTACACAGCCCAGAGTCCCTCTTTGAGGGAGATGGGCAGTTCAGAAATGTGAAAAATAAATAAATAAAATATATTGCAACAGATAAAGAATTGTTTCTCAAAAAACTATTATGTTGAATCCTCCTGTCTATAGGAGCCAGACCACACAGGATCTGATTGATGAACATCTATACAGGTGCACATGTGAGCACTCACAATCCATTGTCTCGACAGGAATAATTTTCTCTTATAAGAGCCAAGAATGCTAGACAAAAGATAAAACAAAACTGTACTATCATTGCATGGTAAATAAAAAGGAAAATAAAAATTGACGATTGATAACATACTCCCCCCAGAAAAGATTGAAAGACAACAACACATACTTTTTTCATTTGTTAGGCATTCTCAATTGTAGCATCAGATATTGACAAGTGATCTTTTAAACAAGAAATTAAGTGTACAATATGCTATTCAAAGTGTGCCCTGTAAGGGGAAAAATTCATTTCCCACTCAAACTTCATTATATACAGCAGCTTTCCCCAGCTGCCCTCCAGATATATCACAATTAACTCCCATAATCCTTCTAGTAACACCAGAAGTACTGGTTTATGACTTATGGGAATTGATCTAATATACTGTATCTGGAATGAACTAGGTTAAGGAAAATTTATCTAGATTTTCCCCAGAAAATAGAAAATTATGTTTTCTGCAAATTCACATCAGAAATAGCATAATGTGACCAATGCTAATCATAGTAGCTATAAGATCTGAAAATATTTTTTTCATTTTTCTATTCCAAGTATATGTGTCTCTTGAATATTACTAACAGAATCCTCAATAGCTTTTGGATCATGCATACAAGACACAGCCAAAAGTATTGGAACCCTTCTACTTTTCCCAAAGAATCCCAATTTGCTATAAGTTGAAACTGACCAGAGTAAATGGCATCCCCCATTTTTTTACTCCATAGTCCATAGAGTAGACACCTTGCTTTTAATATATGACTTAGCATATTCTTATAAACAACAAATGAAAATGCATGACATAATTATTGGTAGCCCTAACCTAATATTTAGCAGCATACTCTTCTGAGGCAATAGCTGCAATGAAGTGCTTTCTATATCTTCAAATAAGACTTTTTCACTTCTCAACTGGCACTTTGTCTACTGCTCCAGTTATCTTAGGTTTGACGGCTTCCTTCTCCCAACTGTGAGTTTCATCTCTTTCTACTGATGATCTACTACTGGATCCAGATCAGGACTCAAATCAGGTCACTTCAGAACAGTCTAATATTTGCTTTTCATAATTCTTTGGTCCCCTTCGATGTATGCTGGGGAACCCATGACTTGCAACTGAGACATAACTTTCTAACACTGGGAATTATGTTTCACTCCAGAATGTCTTGACAATTGTATGATTTCATTGTGCTCTGCACAGATTCAAGGCAGCTGATGCTGGAGGCAGCAAAGCAACACATGACATCATGGAGCCTCCTTCATGATTCTCAGAAAGGATGATATTCTTTTCTTGAAAAGCATTGTTTTTTCTTCTTCTGTGATTTACCAAAAAGCTCTTTGTCTCTCATCTGGCCAAAGGACATTCTCCCAGAAAGACTGTGGCTTGTCAACATGTATTTTAGCAAACTCCAGTATGGCTATGTTTTACCTATCTTTCAGAATAGTGTCCTCCTGGATGTTCAAACATTATGGCCACATTCAGTCAGATGACGACAGATGGTGCAACTTGATATTGTTGTACTTTGATCTTGGAAGTACAGATCTGTTTTGAAGTTTTCCTTGATTCTTTCTCCACCATTCAAGCTATCCTTCTATTTAACTTGGCATCAATTTTTCAGAGAGGTTGACTACAGTCCCATGGACCTTAAATTTCTTTCTAATATTAGCAACCATAGTCACAGAAATCTGAAGCTCTCTGGATATGGTTTTTTAACTTTTACCATGCTTGATTATTACCTACTTCCTTTCCTCTTCAAACAACTTTCTGCTTTTCTTTCTCTTCTGCTTGTTCACTGGACTGCACACAATGACTCAAAAGGCAGTTTACTCCATTGAAATAAGCCGAGTGACTGATTATGAAATTGAAAATACCTTCGATAGCAATTAAATAGCCTGCTTGAGAATTCATTAAAATCCAATAATGTTTTTTAATTTCTAAGGGGTACCAATAATTATGTCCACACCATGTTCATTTGTTTTATTATTTACAAGAATATAAGAATATAAGAATACAGCAAAAGCGAAATGCCCACTTTTTTGGACTGTGGAGTAAAGAATGGTGGATACCATTTCTTTGTGTTAGTTTCACTGGCAAATTGGAATTCCTTGAGAAAAGGGGAGAGGTATTAATACTTCTGGATGTGTCTGTACTAATAGAGATAAACATTCGAGTCATGGAGTCATGGAGTTTGTTTACAGTTGTTTTTAAATCAGTTTCTTGGCTAACATACCCTTTACTGCAATGAAATAATTGGAGGATTACCTCACTGAAGCTAATGTTTCCTGTGACTGTCTCTTATGACATATCACAGGACATCTGTCATTCTCATTCCATTTCCAAGAAAACTCCAACCCAAATTTTCAGATGGACTAAAAAAAGTAAATCAATGCTTGAGCGCTACAAAGAAGAAGAAACAGTGGATCAGTAGTTAGCTGATGCAAGAAAACCGCACAAACTGACTACAGACACTAGCATGACAAAGTAGCAACAATGGCGTATTGGAAGATCTGCAAGAAATACTATCTGCCCATAAGCAAGAACTTGTGGGACCACAAAATAGACAAATAATATAAAATGAAGAAACTAAGTGCTTTGGTACTTTAGGATTCAAACAAACAAGCACCTGCCACAAAACACCTGAGATTTAACAATTATTGATAAGAAAGACAAAAATGTCTGGATAGTGGATGTTACAGTATCAGGAGACAGAAGAAGAGAAGAAAAAGAGCTGGAGAAAATCACAAAATATAAAGACCTGCAAACAGAAGTAGAACAACTGTGATAAAAGAAAGCAAAGATAGTACCAATAGTAATAGGCACTTTGAGTGTAATCCCAAAACATCTGGAGTACCACTTGAACACCACTGGCATTGACAAAATCACCACCAGTCAATTGCCAAAAGCAGCTTTATTTGGAACAACTTACATCCTGTGACAATACCTTTAACACCATCGAACAGCATCTGCCTGTCCCAGGTCCTTGGGAGGGATTCGATAGGCAGATAAAAAAAGCCAAATCCAATCTAAACATCTGGCTGACTGTGCAACCAGCCATAATAACAAAAATTTCAATCCCCTCCATGGATACCCTCTTGTTGTGGGGGAAGGGCTTGTGATGTTCTGATTGCCAGATATTGCCAGTAGTGCATTCTACCAAACGGGTCCTCCATGCCAGATAGTTTTTAATGAAAGAGCTAAACTAAGTGTATCCATCCATCCATGTATCCATTTAATATGATGAGAAAAACAGAAAAGGGTCCTACACTGGATTGGTCATTGAACTCCCTAACATATTCTCAGACTGGTTTTAACTTATGTAATCAAACCATAATACATAAATTTAATATTTCCTAGTATGAGACAAGATTTATTCTATAAACATGTCTTTAAACATTCCATTACTAATCTCTTTTGTATGTTAATTGTAGCCTGTACAAGCTCATAGGCAAAACACAGTCTAGAAAAAGAATATAAAGGATATTTAAAACCAGTGCAAACATTGGCAGATTTAGTTACTGATTCAAAAATTCTACACAAAACGTTATCACACTTTTGGCTTAAAAATTGAGAAAAATTTTTAAAGACTCACCTCCATTTTTCCCCACTGTCTTAAAGCATCGCCAAAAAGTCCTTAGAAAGGATGTTCTATTATGGGGTGTAGCTTGGACAAAGTTGAACTCTCGGAACAAAATGTGAGTTCCTTGACGTACACTATTAAAGCTATAAAGAAAGAAAATTAAATTAGGGTCAGGTGTAGCTCTAGGAAAGAGAGTAAGGTATCACACACTCTGGAAAACACACATAATAACTACACATCTGTGCTTATAAAAAATAAATAAATCTCAATACTAAATTGCTGTTAACATTCAGCTGCTTATATATCAACAAACTGGAGATCTTCCAGATTCAGATAAAGTTGTCATAAAGATTATATACAGTCAAGAAACAAAGAATTAATTAGGAAATATTATCCTTTTACAAGACAGACTGGATAAGGAACAGCCATTTCTGAAACTACTATTTCTAGTTACAGGGTGATTAACTTACATAAAATACAAGTTGTAGATTCCAAGAAATGTTAAGTATACACTTATCATTTTGTTCAACAGAAATGCTGCATGTTTGGCTTAATCTTGGTATATTTACTAATTATGATAATGAGCTGTTAACTGGAAAGTCTTTTATCACATGAGAAAGTTTCTGAGATAAGAAAAGGCAGCAAGGCACCCAGGGTTAGTTTTCAAATGCCAAAATAAACATCAAATATATATTTCTGTACAAATATGAATATTGCCTATCCACCCATTGTATTAGAATGTATGGCAGCTCTCATTACCACTGATCATGGTAACTTTCTGGATTGGTTCCATGGATTGAGGGTGGGCAGTACAGTATCGTGTTGGTTCGCTTCCTTTCTGCAATACCAGTCAGTATTGACTAAAAGTCTTGCCCTCAATTCCTACTATGTGGGGTTCTGCAGGGATAAATGCTCTCTCCGCTCCTATTTAACATCATGAAGCCACTGGGTGAGATCATTCATCAACATGGGGTGAACTGTTGATGAAACTCAGCTATTCCTTTCTGCCCCTGGGAAACTAAGCAATACTCAAAGCTTGGGGAACAAACAGGGCGAACTAGAAGCAATAATACACAAGGGGGGGTATGACATAGTTGGTATTACAGAAACCTGGTGGGACGAAACCCATGAATGGAATGGACTGATGGATGGATACAAATTGTTCAAAAGAAACAGGTCTACAACAAGAGGAGGGGGAGTTGCACTACATATAAGAGAACACTACATATCTACAGAAACACACATGATCAAAGATAAAATCTCTCCAGAATGCATATGGGTCAATATAAAAGAGGGGAGAAATGACTACCATAGGTGTATATTACAGACCAACCAACCAATCAGAAGAAATAGATGAACTCTTTGCCAACCAGTTAACAAATGTATACCACAATAGTAATGGGAGACTTCAACTATCCAGCTATCAACTGGGAGACAAACTCTGCAGCGAGCGGGAGATCAAACAGATTCCTAACCAACTTAGCCGACAACTTTGTCATCCAAAAGGTGGAGGAGGGAACTAGATGTAAAGCCATACTGGACTTAATTCTAACTAATAGAGAAGAAGTGATAAAGGGAGTTAAAGTTGCCAGAACCTTGGGCGAAAGTGACCATGTCATACTGGAATTTAATATAACACAAACACTAGAAACAGAAAACAATCCAACCAGTGTCTTGAACTTCAAAAGAGCTGACTTTAACAAACTCAGAGAGAACCTAGGAAAGATCCCATGGATGAAAATCCTAAAGGGGAAAACAACCCAAGAAGCATGGGAAACTCTCAAAAATGCGGTCATAAGAGCCCAGACCAGCACAATACCACTGAAGAAAAAAACCCCAAGAAATTCAAGAAGAAACCAGCATGGCTGCACAAAGATCTCTCAGACAAACTGAAAGACAAAAAAGACAATATAAAAAATGGAAAGAGGGGCACAAAAGTAAGGCAGATTATCAGCAGACAGCAGGAACATGTAAAGATGAAGTCAGGAAAGCAAAGGCTCAGAACGAACAAAGACTTGCAACAGAAATAATGGATAATTAAAAAAAGTTTCTTACAGCATATTAACAAGAAAAAAGTCAAGGAAACTGTAGGTCCACTAAAGAGAGAAGATGGCAACAGGGAGAAAACAAAAAGAAACCATAGCCCAACATACCAAAAAAAATCACTGCAAAAGATAAATTAGAAACAAAAATTAAAATAAGCAAGAAAATGGTAAGAGAACATCTATCCGACCTTGATGAATATAAATCACCGGGGCCTGACAGATTACATCCCAGAGTTCTGAAGGAGCTGACAGATGTTATCTCAGAACCATTGTACCATATCTTTCAAAAATCCTGGAGCATCGGGAAAGTACCTGAGGATTGGAAAAGGGCTGATGTGGTTCCCATCTTCAAGAAAGGAAAAAAAACAGACTCAGGAAACTACAGACCAATCAGTCTAACATCGATACCTGGGAATATCCTAGAAAAGATAATAAAAAAACAGATCTGCGAACAACTAGAAGCAAACAAATTTATAACTAGTAGCCAGCACGGGTGCTCCATCACTGGAGATTTTTAAAAAGAGGCTAGACAGTTACTTGTCTGAGATGGTATAGGTTCTCCTGCTTGAGCAGGGGGCTGGACTAGAAAACCTCCAAGGTCCCTTCCAGCTCTATTCTATTCTACTATCGATGCCCTGTCCCAGTTTTTGGAAGCTGTACAGGTCTGGATAAGGAATAACAGCCTTTAGCTGAAATCTGGCAAGACCAAGCGGCTGTGGATATTTGAGCCTTCTGGATCTACAGTGAATATAAAATGTCTACATGCCCTTGATAAAATGCCAAGTTTTTGAGATGTAAAAAAAAATCAGACCAAGTTAAATCACTTCAGAATTTTTCCACCATTTATATAACATATAAGCTATACAATTCAATTGAAAAAGAAAATAAAATCTTTTAGGAGTGAAAAATAACAATGTTGCCCAAGCCTGACATTGTGGGCTGAGAGAGAGAGTGACTGTTCCAAAGTTGCCCAGCTGGCTTTCGTGCCGAAGATAGGACTAGAACTCACAGTCTCCTGGTTTTTATCTCAGTACTTAATCACTAGACCAAAGTGGACTTTAGAGCATAGAATGTTTTAAAATTAATTGCTTAAGTACAAGTTAATTTCCCTCAGCAGTTTTCAAAACATTCATATTATTATTCATATTAAATTCATATTAAACAAATAATAACAAAGAAAGTATCACTTCTGGACTTGAATCACCAAGTTCAAGGTGTGCAAATTTGCTAAGACATTTTGTAAATAAAACAATAATATCCACTCTGATTTGGAAGTTGGGTGGGTGACATCCAAAGAAGTGATACAAATAACATCTACTTGGAATGCTACTTGGAAGGTTCTTGTGGCTATGGATTGTGAAGAAGTGGACTGAGTCTTCTAGGGCAGGGGTCCCCAACCCCGGTCCATGGACCGGTACCGGGCCATGGCATGCCAGCAACCGGTCTGCACAAACAAGGAAAACCCCATCCACAGGATGCAAGCAGCACACAAAGCCACGCCCCCTCCAGTCCACGGAAAAAACTCTCTCCACGTAACCAGTCCCTGGTGCCCAAAAGATTGGGGACCTCTGTTCTAGGGAATAAGCATGACAATTTGTGAACATGACCCACCCATTTATCTAGTTAAAGTGGCATGGGAGGGAACTAGGGGTTCTTTATTGGGCTGCAGTGAATACCTCATTGCAAAAGGGAAATGTTCCAGTTTCCTTGAGAGAGGTGCTAGTCTGCTCCTGTTGGTTAATCCTCAAGGGGCCTCCTTTGATTCCACAGATTTGGAGACAGAAGAGAACCCCACTGACTCCCAGCCTACAGTTCAAGAGGCTGTCAGACACTGGTGAATAACTCAGCCCAGATGACCACTGATTCCAATAGCAAGGAGTCAGAGCCTGACCTCAGGAGAGTGTTAAGTGTTAAATTCATGCCGCCGGCTAAAGAGAGCAAAGCAGTAAAGGTCAACACAGTTCAAAAGGAAGGGGCATTAACTTCTCCAATTAAGCATAGCCAGGAACTCTGGCTACAAAGAATGTGTTCCAGATACTTCCTGCCCATTGCCTGCGATCAGACCCTCAGCTAGACTGGCTTCTGTGGAAGTCTCTGGTGTTTGACTGTCTTAAACTATTTTTGGTATTCCTATCTCTGACCTTTATTGGCTAGCAGCATTAGGCATAATTACAAGGCAAAGAAATTTCTCTTAAATTCTTTGCTCTCTGACTAAATAACCACCCTCCGTCTCTGCTTCAAGTTTTACAACACATCAATAAAAGCTATTAGAGTTGTAATTGCCATGCTTGCTGTCTGCATCAGTCTAAGAAGAAGATTGTAGAGAAAATAATGCGGCAAGTGTCAGCTCTGGAACAAAGAAATTATATGGGACCTTGATACCGGTAGCTGGAATTCAAGCTGAATTATAGACCAGAAACTACATTTTGTTTTGTTTTTTGTTTATATACTGCCTTTATTATTTTTACAAATAACTCAAGGCAGCAAACACATCCAATACACCTTCCTCCTCCTATTTCCCCCACAACAATAACCTGTGAGTTGGGCTGAGAGAGAATGACTGGCTCAAAGACATCCAGACAGCTTTCATGCCTAAGGTGGGACTTGAACTCACCGTCTCTTGGTTCTTGGTCAGCACCGTAACCACTGGACCAAAATGGCTCTCTAAATCTAAATGTTTTTAATACATTAAAATATTGCTTACTAATGTAGTTATACACCAAAGAAATAGCAAATATTTTTCAGTGTATCGGGAACTGCCTTATTAAATATGACTTTAGCATATGGGTGTGGGTCAGAAAGCAAGCCTTCGTGGTAGAAGCCCCCACATTACAAAATATACTGCCCAGAGATAAGTGTGGCTCCTTTTTTTCCTGACATTTCCAAGGCAATGAAAGCTGTTTACCCTTTGTGAAAAATTATGGACAACCCTCTAGTTTTTTGTTTTCATAATATTTTAATATTATATTATGATTTTGTATACCATCTAATGTGTGTTAGACTGGAGTCGTATATACAAGAAATGTTTTTAAATAAACATACAACTGGATTCTGATTTTTTTTTCCTCTGCAGCTATTTGCTATTTTTAGGCAAGTGCTGCTGAATGATTATGAATTGAAATACTGTGCTGTCAGTGTTGTACAAATCAGAGGAAGATATCTGTTGTTACATGGTGAGATATGACAAGATAAAGAGACAACCAGAATCAAACTATAATGCCCCAAGGGCTTAATTCAAAACCCAGCAAAGTTAATTAAAAAGTCACTTCATTTCACCAAGCTTTGGATCAGTTGCTCAAAGTATGAAAATAATTTAAGCCCCAAGTGTTATATGGTTCATTTAAAAAGAGAGAAAGAGAAAGATGTGAATTTCATATCTGATGATTGCAAGATTATTTTTACTATTATACTGCTTTAGTATTATTTAGAGACGGAATGGGACAACTCATCCCGGCCAACTTGCCGCAGGACAACTCATTGTGGGACAATTCAGTGCCGGATAACTCAATGCGAGATAACTGTACTGTTATCCACCACTGTTTCTTCAACATTACTTTAATTTTTGTCATTCACATTTCATTTTGTACCTCCTTTAGCATCTTTTTTTTTTAATGATTCTATTCCACCATTTCTTCGATATTTCTTCTTACTGAAATATTCAAGAAATGGTGGTATAGAAAAAGGATGCTAAAGGAGGGATAAAATGAAATGAAATTGGCCGCGTCGAGTTGTCCCGCATTGAATTGGCTGGGGCAAACCAGCTGAGGCGAGTTGTCCTGGACCCTTATTTAGATTTTATACCATGCAGAAGAAGGACTTATTAACAGTCATTACAATTCTATTAATAAAATGCAAGCGTCCACCAATTTATTTGCCTGTTACTACCTGACAACATTTTAACATAATGTTTCACCATGTATCTATAATTATAGTAAATAATCACCTGAGCTGAGCATTGTAAAATACTACTCTTGAACTGTCCGACACTTAACAGGGTTGCACTCCTCTATCCTTCTTGCACATTAATCCCTGATCTTCATCTTGAGCAAATCCTGCCTAAAGTTGTATTTATACATACACTGTCGCTAACCTAGTATTCAGATAGTCTAAACTTACAAATATTCATGCAGTAACCATTTGAAATTATGACAGTGCTGAAAAGACTGATTTACAACCCATGCCCAAAACTACGCTATTACAGTGCCTCTCAATCACGTGATCAAAATTCAGGAGCTTGGCAATCCACCCACACTTATGACTATGTGGTTCATCAACTCTCCCACTTCCCTATCTCCCTGTCCATCAATGCTCTTTTGGCCACCCTGCATGCTGCCTTGCGCGATGGCAAGCAGGCCCAGAACCATGCAGCTCTGGGGTTGTTTGCCAGGCCATGGAAAGCCTCAGCCACCCCAGCCTGCTTCAGGAAGCGCCAGCAAGCGTTCATTTGCCTAGCTATCTTCTCTCCCCAGCACCATGTGGCTCCACAGATCACTCTAGCATGCAAGTCAGCAAGCATTTGTATGGTCCTCTGCCAGGCCCATATAGGTTAAAATAAGTGAAAGAATTCATAAAATCCTTACTCTTGTTGATCACTACCAACCCTGCCAAGGAGAATCACAGGGAAAAGAGATCTTGGACGTCTTCTAGTCTAACCCCCTGCCAAGTGCAGGAATGCTCATAACCATTCTGGATAAATAGCTGTCCAACCTCTTTTGAAAATCTCCTGTGGTAGAGCTCCCATGGTTTAAGGAGGCAGGCCATTCCACTTTTTAATAGTTCTCACAGTCAGGAAATTTCTCCTTATTTCAAGGTTGGAAATAAGGCTACTAAGCAATAGTTTTTGCTTTACTCTTGGGTACCATTGAGAATAAATCCACAGCCTCTGCTCTTCATGTATTGAAAGATAACTCTCGTGTTTCCCCTTAGCCTTCTTTTCTTAGGATAAATATACCAAGTTCCTTTAATTCCTCTTCATAGGATTTAACCCCCAAATCCTTACCATCTTTGTTGATCTCTGTTGATGAAGATTTTCAAAAGCAAACCGTAGGTATTCTGGAAAACACTGTCGTTCCAGGAAGTTGTTGACAACTTCCTCCTTTTGAGGGTGGAGGATATCAATTATCTTTGAGTTCATAAAAATCATAAGAATTAGAGGAACTTTAGAGTTCATCCATCCTAACCAACAACACAGAGTTCCAGTACAGAATCTCTGACAGATGACCAATACGCCTTTGTTTGAAAATCTCTAAGGACATGACCATTGTAGTGGTTTAGATGCCGTTTATGACTATAACCTTTTGGAAAGTCCCAGCAAGGTATGGGTGGAACATCTTTAAAGTGATTCTGTTCATATCTGAGTAACAGTCACCATAAGGTGACACTTGGTAATTTCTGCTCAAACACCCATGCAAGTCCCCTCCTCCACCAGCAGTTCACCTCCCAATGACCCTGACCTGATGAAACCTCCCTATCACAAGACTCATCACAACACTCACTGATTACTCATAACTGACCCACAAGATCCATCACAAGACACTCACTCGACATACCCACACCTGAAGCCTTTACAAACAGAACACTGACACTGATATCCCCTAAATTCTGCTGAAGATGTTACTTAGCCAGGTAACGAAACATTCAGAAACTAACCCACAAGCTCGGAGAACGAACCTTCACCCTCATCCTACACCCGAGCTACAGATATTTGCCACTATTGCAAACATAGTATTTACTCTGTGGTATATTATGAAAAATTCTGTTTTATCCTCCCTGTTTAACATCTACTAGGAACTGCTGAATAAGATCATCCTAAGGTTTAGACTAAAATGTGGTCGGCATGCTGATGACACTTAGCTCTATCTCTGTTTTTCATCAAATTCAGGTGAGATGGTAAAACTGCTGAATCAGAGCCTGTAGTAATAAACTGGATGAGTGCCAGCAAAATGAATTTCAATCCAAACAAGACAGACATGCACTGTTTATCTGCACCAAGGACTGAAACTGAACCTGCTCTGGATAGGAATGCAATGGATCAGATTCATGGTTTGGGTGTGAATCTGAATCTACTTTTAACAGAACAGAACAGAATAGAACCTTTTCAGTGGCTGCTCCTCACTTCAATTAAATCTAGGGAAATTCTTCTCTCCAGTAAAGTATATGTAGTGCTATCTTTATTATTTTTCAGCACCAGCAAAGAAACAAATTCTGCAACCTGCATGCTGGACTTGCAGTCAATTTTTTTACATCTATTTAACAAAGTTATCAAACAATTTGACCAATTTTAGGGCTTAGTTTCAATGTGACTATTACATCAGTCCCATAAAAATAATAATTGAAAGAATAATTTTATAAAGGACTCATTACATTCTTCTAACAATATATGTACCCAGTGTTTTCTACATTTTTTTTTTATACCATTCTATTGGAAACTCATCCAAACCAGGGACCTTCCTGGTTTACACATTATGAATAGAATATAATGTTTTGTGTAAAGTTAAAAATGAAACTAAGCTTGAGCAATGTTTTGAAAATGTATTGCCATGTAGCATATATAGGTCTGCCCTATATAAAGCTTTAAAGTGTCCCAATCAGTTCTCAAACTTTTTGAATATTTGAGGGGGAAAAAAGTTTTTGGTTTTTTTTTTGTTATCCAACTGTGAATCTCTTACTAGTGACATATTAGAGTATTATCTTATATAATTTCTTCCCCAAAAAGCATCGATATCTCTGGAGGAGATACAACAGGAGCTATAGTACTGGACCCCAATTACCTACCCAATCAGCTAGGGATTGGAATATTAAAAATTAATTTGATCTAGAATATATATAATGAACAGCTAAATATATTTTCATGGAGCTTTCATATCTAGTAGCTGGAATAAGACTTTCCAAATATGTGCCCTGATTTCTGTGCCTTGGAACTTAGCTGATTGAGAAAGCTGTGGTTTCAGAAAATGTGTTGAATGAATAGATTAGTCACCTCAGAGGTAAAGTCAAGATAACCCATATCAGGGAGTGAAATCAGCCACCAACAAAAAAGATCAACTATTGGCAGGAAGGCATCCAAGCCTTCTCTAATATGAAGCCATCAAAAGTTACAAAGGAGAAAACATAAGTTTGAAATACTCCCTAGTGGCCAATTGGCTGGCTGTTGTGACAGAGCTGCAGTACTTTTTCCTAAAAGGAAGAATGGCTCTATAATTGATCTCTGCAGCATAGTACTCCCTTGTTTCCAGGGAAAGTAAGAGGAAGATGGAAGATCTTCTGTCAGCTTTTACTCAGGTGTATTACTACAGCTGAGCATAAATTCCATCAGTTCAAAAAGGTTCACAATTTGAGCCAGGTGGCCAACACTTCCCAGAGTAGAAGTCTGAGGAGGGCTATAAAATAATAAAAATTCTGTCTTACACAATAAAGCATTAGCCTGCTTCTTCAGCCAGCTTGGAATATTAAAAATTTTAACAGTAAAATGAGAGGTGTGCTGCGCTGACATATAACAAAGGTTTAGAAATGTTTGCAAGAGTTCCAAATTCTTACTGTTATTTCAAACTCCTACAATTCTGAAAGACCTATGTGATAGCCAAAACCTCTTGTTAAAAACATCATAGCATCTTCAGGCTAGTGGAACTGCTGAGAAAAGAATGTGCAGCAAGGAAGCTATCCCAAACTCTGCATATTGTGGAAACACTGCTCTTAAGACCAAATCAGAGATACCAGGTAAATATTGGCTGAACTTTATATGGGCTTGATCAGAATCACTTTCATTGATAGCAGGCGTGTATTGACCACTATTTACCATCAGTTTGAATGTGATTGGTTAATTCTGAACACAGTCACATCCCCATTTATAAGAGGGTGTGAACACTTATACAATCAGGTTATTGTATGTTTTTTATTATTTTTTCCCCTAAAATATTTCAGTTGGTTTTTTTTCAATTGAATTGAACAGCTTATATGTTATATTAAAGGTGGGGAAAAATCTGAAGTGATTTATCTTGGGCTGCTTTATTTGCATATCAAAAACCTGGCATTTTAATGTGTAAACTTTTAATATCCAGTGTATTTTATACAACATATTACATTAGCATGAAAGTAACACTAAATTATGATTCATGCTGATGCGAGTGAGTTTTGGGTGTGAGTCTTTTCCACTCCCTACTGCTTTGGTGTGGTTGGAAGAAGAGATCAGAAGTTTTCATTTTCATTTTCAATTAACCAGGACAGCCTTGTTTAGATAAACTTCTCCCTACTTGGTTCCAATCATGTATAAAGCTGGGAGGATTATTTTTAAGACAAAGTTGTGGGAAATTGAGCCCATTCTTTGCTGTTTACCTCTATGTCAACACTTCTTCCCACAAAACAGCACTTTTAATCTTGGTAGATGAAATGGTGAAGAGTTTTCTTGGTTTGTACAAATTCAGACATAACTACAGGCTCTCTTGACAGAATGCCAGCTGTATGTAAATTCTCTTTGTATATTTTTCAAAAAATCAAATTAGATGTCAGAATAGAGTTCTAATTTAAACTCTTTTCTGAAAATGGTTGCTTCCTGTTTATATTTATGCTTTTTCCCAAATATCTATGATACATGATTTATGTTCTTTAAGCACAGTGACGGAATTGCATAAAATACTAGTGCACAGCGGTAAATAAAAACTTAGAATTTTTTTAATACACTGATTTTAAATTAGTGGCTAGTAAATGGTTTTCTGAACAAACAGTTAAAGTTTATGTAGGTCTGTTACTAGTATACATCTTGATAAAAAGTACAGGACACCAATTTCTAAATAGCTTCAGTGTATTTACACAAAAGAGATAGTGATAATAAACAGTAATATTATATAAAAATCTGGCCAACCCCACCCCAATTATTTATTATTAAAGTTCATACTTTTTTTATCCTATAAGAAAAATCTGCAAAACTGCAAATGATTTCATGGAATCATCTGTTCAGCCTTTTCTCTACCTGACTGGCAAACTGGAGAACTAAAAGAACACAGTACCAGGATATGTCTGAACCTAAACATTTGGCTACTTCGTATTAGGAAGGGTCTATATGGGAAGAAATCAAGAAACAGTGTGAAGAACCTCAGTAGGAGATCTAATGAAATCTTTCTGTAGCTAGGTGTGGTAAGACATCCCTACTCATAATTCCTAGAGAGCTTGAAGTTTGAAGCTCTGCATATCTGAAGGACACCAATTTAGGACAATCTGAATTCATATATCCTGCACCATAGCACAGTTTTCCTTTAAATTTAATATAATTAGATTAGTGATCACATTATCAAACTTAATATGGAGTCAATTTGGTTAAAGGCACCAGACTAGAAACTGGCACAAAATCAGCTGGGTGACTTTGGGCCAGTCATTTCAATCTTAGGAAGGAGGCAATGGCAAACCACTTCTGAAATTTTGGCAAGAAAACTGCAGTGACCTGTCCAAGCAGTCACCACGAGTCAACACTGATTCAAAGACATCTCCCCACAAGAAGCTCTTAAAATATTTTAAAATTTTCAGGTAGAAAGCATTTTGAATAAAGAAAGCATAATAAAGCTATTTGTTATTTTCTACAGAAACAAGTGATGTCTAACATAGTTTTTTTAAACATCTAAAACACTCCTAAAGCCTATTAACTATCAAAAATGGCGAGTTCCATAGAGCCAGTTTTCTTTAGTGGTTAAGTCACCAGGTTAGAAAGTGAGTTCAAGTCATGTCTAGCCTGAAAGCCAGCTTTGGGCCAGTCAGTCTCTCAGCCCAACCCACCTCCATAGTGCTGCTGTTGTGAGGAAAATAGGAGGAGGGTTTTGGATATGTTCTATGCCTTGAGTTATTTGTAAAAAAAACAAAGGCAGGACACAAAAAAAATAAATAAAAATATTTAAATAAAAACATGAACTGAACCATGCTTTGTCCAATTAATGCAATGTTCTATCTTTATGTGACATGCTGAATCACCAACTAACCACATGAAATAGATCTGCACAGTGCTAGGCAGAAACGAGATTGGTTACTGTGTGGTTCAGTGTGTCATATTCAGCTACTTTCCATTTTTCTTAATGGGTATTATGCACAATTGCCTACAGGTATGTGCCCTTAAAGATAAAATATGACAACCATTACATCAAGTATTATTAAAGACTGGGTCTCTTCAAACCATTAAGGAGGAATAGGCAAATTAACATATCAATTGGAGTTACCATGGACACAATTCCTGACTTGTCTATTTGCACTAACAAAACTAAAGTCCTCATTAGTACCCTAACATACTTCAAGCACTAGTGTTTCACTTAAAGGTTTTGTTGGGCTTATGGGTGGTCTCTTTAACAGTAATAGTCACCTTTCACATTAAAGAAGTGGGAAACTCTGTTAACGGAGGGGGGGGGGATAGGAGACTGAATCCAGGGTAACTTCAGAAATTTTAAAAGTGGTTTAGAGGACTGCGGGCATCAGCAAAAAATGTTTGTACTTAGAAACCTTGCCTTTACATGCTCCACAGAAGGCAAACCAGACAGGAATCTTCTTAGTGTGCCAGGAATGGGAAAGACGTGCCTTGCAGCATACTCACTCTATGTTAGCAAGACAGGCATGTTCACATGAAAAAAAAAAGATTAGATGGAGCAGGATTCAGCAATTATAAAGCCCAATTTTTCCAATAGGGATGTGCTGGGACTATTAGAACTCAGGTGCAACTGCTCTGAGTGCAGACTCAATTGAGCATTGTCTCCAGTATAATTATATTTTTAGGCAATGTGCCAAAAATATAAAAAAAATATTTTAAGTACCCCTTAGAAAACCTTTGGGCTTTTTCAAACAAAGAAAAAAAAATTATGGGATGTCATGCTAATTTTTTAATAGAAACCAACCACACAATATTGGATCGACTGTGACTCCTGAAAAAAAGGTATTGAAAAAATATGTGCAAATAAAAGAACCTAGTTTGGGTAATGAAATCTGCAAAAAAAAAAAAACACAAGCAAGTTCAGAGAGCACCAAGGATCCCTCATTTCAACCCTCATTTCAACCCTGAGCTACAAATATTTTCCTTTATTGAAATAAGAGAACCTTCTGTTCCAGGAAAGGGCAGAAAATGCTTTCAAATAGACTCATTCTGTGATTAGGTACCATGTCTGGGTCTCAAAGGGAGGCATTGCAGGATATTTAATCTGATTAAAGGTGTGTGATTTGAATGGTTTTTCTTTATAAAACACGTCCCTTCCTATACTGTATTACTGTACTTATTTCCTGACATGGATAACCAGGAATACACCTCCTTTTTTACACTGCAACCATTGTAAATTCTTGCCAGTTGCCAAGCGCCCAAATTTTGATTATGTAACCGTGAGGATGCTGTGATGATTGTGAGGGCAAGGACCAGTTGTAAGTCACTGTTTTCAATGTCATAACTTCAAATGGTCGCTAAATAAATAGTTCTAAGTCAAGGACTATCTGTAGTGATCTTAACACTAATTAATATTCATTGTGTTCAAGGAAAGCATTATTTGATAGGTGTCAGCCTATCAGGTATACCAGACCATTGAGATTGGCTATAACAGAATTTTTATTTGTTTGTTTGTTATTTTTGCAAATAACTCAAGGCAGTGAATATATCCAATACACCTTCCTCCTCTTATTTTCTCCACAATGGAATCCTGCAAGTATCATTCTACTGTACCTTTCCCCCACTTCTTTTTCTCCGGTAAATTGGGGGAAATCTACCTGAGATGGTTCTAACATTTTTAATGGAAATATTGGGGGAAAGACATACAAATACTTACTTACAAGAGAGTTTCATGCCACTCAATATCAGAGGAGAAAAAAGCAAAACATAAGATTCTAATCTAATCATCAAATTGTCCACACATATCTTGCTGACTCTAACTGAAAGGTTTGCTGCATCCTAAAAAAAACAACCACCCTCATGTAAACAATAATTGCTTCTTCTATATGGTCTTCTTTTTGTTCACTTATATACACAGCATGAAGCCCCTGGGCTCTCTGCCGAGTTCGTACAGTTTTATCTACAGTTTTATCAGTTTTATGCCTATACTATTTAGTGTTCAACTCTGGTACACAGCCTCATATTGTCAGGATAGTATGCCCTCAAATTTGGTAGCTTTAGGAACCCATTGTTGCTGCCAGGTCTGCCTGCTCACATTCTGGGAAAGAAATGGAATCTAATTCCCAGTGTTTTATTAAGCTTCCAGCAACTTCAATGGTCTTGGGAAGCTTAAGAAAAGAGCAAAAACTTATTTGCAAACACTTAAGTGCTATTGCTTCTAAAGTACAACATAATATTGGATGCAGTCAACAGGTTAAAAGACATGCTTACCAAAGTGGACACCATTCACATTTGTGGACCTCAGTGGTAAGGATATTTGATCTCATTCCTCCTTTTAGTTGACAGTACTGTGAATGGATAAGTAGCTTTGCACAATTTATCACCTCTGGCCATGTTTCATAGGGTCACTGGGAATTATAATTCAGCAACAACTGAAGTACCACATGCTGTGTCTCACTATTCTAAGTCTAATGAGTCATGATGAAGACATGGGGTTTACCAACAGTGGACAACATGGGTCTCACTCCTAATGTTTTTCATATCTTCCAGTTTGATAAATACTATTTTAAGTTTCAGCAGACAAATCATTTTTCAAAATTCAAACAAAAATATTATAATATTTTCCATTTACTGTGTTAGCTATAAATCTTGGGAGCTCTAATCTAAAATATCTGGAAAGCACTAGACAGAAGGAGACTGGTGCAGACCATTGCTCACAAATTTCTTTTAGTTTTTTCTTACCGTCTTTCTAGTAGGTCAAAGAAACAACAGGAAACTAGGTCAGTTACTTAATACCTTGATCTTTCAAATCAAAGGTTGCACAATTTTGCTGTGTTGAATTATGGACCACTATATATGAAAACAAAAGGGAAAAGAAACAAAGGGAAAAGAAAGTTTTAAAAAGCAGGAATCCTTTGATCAGAACAGCATAGTACAGCCAGCTGTAACTCAAGCTGGCCATTCTTACATGGCAGGATTTAAGAACTACCCCTGCCAGGCAAAGCCCTATTAAAAAACAATGGCTGTTTGAAAAGGATAAGCAAACTGATATGGATATAATAGGCCACATATAGCGCACTCTTTCTACTCTGAAATAAAGCATTTTAGAGTTATGAGTTGGGAAATTCAGTATGCTGGAAGGCTGCAGTCCTATCACATAAAGGGCTAAGTAGCCATAGAGAAATGCTTGGAGATAGCTCAAGGAAAGGAAAAAGTAGTTCACAGCAAAGTTAAGAATTATTGTTTGAGTGTTGCATGGTGTTTCATAAATATCTTATCACTGCAGTGCTGTATAACTAACATAGACATTCAGCCTCCACATTACTCTCACAACTGAAACTTCACTTTAAGAAAACTGTGGAAGATAATCTTATGAACACAGCCCAAATTAAATTACATTACATTCCCAAGAGTATCAACTTGCTTTTTAATGTCACTGTGGCCAACTAACAACTGAGAACAAACCCCCCCCCCCACTATTATTCACTCCAAAGGTAAACTGAGCCTCTGCAGCTTCATGCCTCAATTTCCTCTCTTCCTCCACCCCTACCCACACCCTAGTAGAGAATGAAGATAGCATTAACTCACAGACTTGGCTTGTGAGAGCAATTCCTTGTCTGAATTTCTCTCAAAGGTTAGGGGGGGAAAACTATTAACAGGGACATAGTAAAATGTCTTGATTTTCTTTCCAATAAGTGACCCAAAGAAAAATGTAGTATTGTATCATTTTATATGATCAGCTGCAATCTGTTATGATCCACTATCACTATGTTGTAATGCAATATAGATGTATAGATCTCCCCAAGGGTAGATTCTGCTACAACATTTTTCTTCTACGGAGAAAGGCGCAATAACTATGTTACAGTGCAATGCAAAATCCTTGTGGGAAAAATAGGTATATGGAAGAGTAAATAGGAATACCAGTAATTGTGAATTCTTTAGGCAAAACCCACATGCATTCTGCATTCCATCGTAATGGTTATCACGTTTATTTATTTCTCTCTAAGGAAAAGTATAAGTTTGGAATGAGTTTTCAGTAAGCTACCACTTACTTTTGCACAGAAAATTAATCAGTATTAGAAAACAGCAATTGTTTTTAAAACAAAATTTATAAATTTTCACTCAGTGTTGCATTGTGACCCCATGTTCTTCTTCATTTATCATGGCATGCATTTGCTACACTTTGGAAAATGTTTGGAACTTAAAGAGATTTTTTTTAAAAATCACTATAATTTGATGAATTCTGTGATAATATTAGAGAATAGAGCCTTCCAAAAACAACTGAAAAGTAACATAACCCTGAAGATGTCTTAAAATTTTATCCAGTATATATGCAAACTGACCAAAACTTCAAATAATCGCTAAACGCTCAGTCAGAAATCAAGGACTACCGGTACTGCAACAGAAAAGCCTTTGTACACAATAACTCTTGACAGTCATAGGGGAAAGCTTGTAAGTTTTTTACACATCTTAACAAATTTATGTCTATTCTTCAAAAATCTTAGGAATGTAAAGCTTAAACCTACATTATATGTATACATTATATATGCACTTTTAAAATATTCTAATGATTTGGGAGGCATAAACAGATCTATAGGACAATGGTATCAAACTGAAATAGAATCAGGGAGCCACTAAACCAGTGGTGGCGAACCTATGGCACGGGTGCCAGAGGCGGCACTCAGAGCCCTCTCTGTGGGCACGCACGCCGTCGCCCCAGTCCTAGGCCTTCAGCTGGGTTTTATAAAACCTTTTCGCTTTAGGCCTCCGCCGTCGTGTGCAAAAAAAAAAAAAAAAAGGTTCAATCAGTCAATTTCAACTTCTCGCGGAGAAAAAAAAAGATCTTGCAAAATTGGAATTGATTGATTGAACTTTTTAGTCCCACCCAGTCTGCCCTTACCACTGCAGCCATGCCCACCCAATGGGCCACACCCACCCAATTGGCCACACCCAGCCAATGTGCCACACCCACCCGGCACTCGACGATGCATACATGGGTTTTGGGTTGCAGTTTGGGCACTCAGTCTCTAAAAGGTTCGCCATCACTGCACTAAACCATAACTAAGGGTCCCTATGGACTGCATATTGACTTAGAATACAATATAGTGCAATATCACATGATCACATTGCTTAGCAATGGCAATACCTGTGAAGTGAATACGTTCTTGAACTTCCTGCCAGCTTCCAACAACTAAAGCCGGCAGGGAGTTGCAAGTCACAAGTGGCTTTCAAGCAGGCTGGCTGGCTGGCTGGCTGGCAGGCAGGCAGGCAGGCAAAATAGCTGCTGCCAGGTATGCAAGTGGTGGGGAAGATACGGCACAAGCCTGATGTAGAACTGGGGGGGGGGGCTTCTGTCAGGTGGGGGAGAGTGAGCAAGTGGCAGGGAGGCGCACTACAAGCATGACAGTGCTTGGGTTGGCTACTGCCAAGTGTGAGAAGGGGCATGAGAGGTATAAGTGTGTGCAAGGTAATCATCACTTGTTCAGCAACATCAAATTATTTAATTTTAAAATGTAGTAAGATCTGTGTTTTGTTGCACCTGTATTTTATTTTCTTAAATATTACCCAATTGCATTTTAATCTGGTTAGAGTTACACTCAGGAGTATTGTGGGAGGCATGCAATCTGCAGACCACATGTTTGATACTTGTACTCTACGGCAACGGTGGCGAACCTATGGCACGTGTGCCAGAGGGGGCACTCAGAGCCCTCTCTGTGGGTACACGTGTCATCACCCCAGCCCCGCCTCCCCCCACGACCCCCTCACCAGCAGCCCCCCGGAAGATGACTCGCCCCCAGGCGCAGCCCGCACGGAGCAGAGCAGCCAAGGACATGGCAGCCGGGCAGCAGGGACAAAACTCCGCCCTCACGTCCTGTTGTGTGCAGACGATGCTGTGGGGCGCGGGTGGAGGACGTGGCCACCATGGCACTGCTGGGCCACCTGGGTGATCTGCTGTGGCGGGACATGGAGGCGGTGGGTGGCCCTGCGGGCAACGGGGGGCGGTTTTTGGGCACTCGGTCTCTAAAAGGTTCGCCATCACTGCTCTAGGGTCTAGGCTGCAGAGCACTGTTCCAATGGAAGATAGGTCTATAACCTTTGAAGATGTCAATTTTTGTTCTGCAAGGACTTGGGTCTGACAAGTGTTTGAAATTACTGTATCCAGTCTCTTTCATCTTGGAACTATTTTTATCTGTCCTTGTTTCAATTTTGGCTCATCATAGCCAGGCGAGCAGAAACCTTCCAATTCTTTAGCAGGGGGTTGGACTAGATGACCTCCAAGGTCCCTCCCAACTTTATTATATTATTATTATTATTATTATTATTATTATTATTATTATTGTTGTTATTGTTATTGTTATTGTTATTGTTATTGTTATTATTATTATTATTATTATTATTATTTAGAACATTTATAGATTTGTTTTATGTATTATTCTTGTCCTGAAATAAACTGGGAAATAATCCTTTCACAGATTTTTTTAAAAATAATGTTTATTATTTTAATTTATATTGAAATATAAATATTATATTTAAATTTAATTTATATAGCCTCCCATCTCAAATTCAAGACTCTTAGGTGCTAACCATAGTTAATTATACCATGAAATAGAAAAAAAATACATAGGAGCCAAGATAAAAAAAACCAGACAAAAAATCAGTATAACTATAATCAATGTGTGGCAAGACATCCAAATGCCAAAGCTCAGTGACACAACTACTATATGTCTTTAAGGCTTTATGAAAAATAGCAGAATTCGGGCCAATCTAATCTCCAGAGGGATTATATTATGCTGTAATGTATTGCCATAATGATAATGGCTAAAAACAATAAACTAGGAAGTCCCCATTTCAAATCTTAGCAAGCTTCGAAAAGCTTGAGAGTAATCACAATTTTCAATGTCATCATACTCTTCTGCAAGTGGGAATAAAATTGTTCATGTTTATGATGCTGTTGTTATGAAATTAGATATTGAATGCTTTGAACATTGAATCACATTTTTATAAATGTTATTTTATTCTAAAAAGAGAAACAAAGAGAAGCAAAAAATTAAAACCACTTTAGAACCTACAGTGTTTTTCATGGAAGAGTTGCTCTTTCTAACACTTTCAGTTTCCATGCACAATTATTGTAATGAATTATGTAAAAATCCCAGTAAAGTGCATACATAATTTTCAGAAGACCTATTTTACAACATGTTTATGCATGAGAGTTCCTTGCTAGAGAAGATATCAGAAGACTTTTGGAGATCTGCCTTCCAAAAAAATTAATCCAATGTTTCTGGTGAGAACAATAAATTCACTAATGACAATTATATGTTATGACAATCAACAATTAAAATTCAGCAAATATACACAAAATAAATACAAAATACAAATGATAGTATAAACAGGTACAATTAGACCATCAATGCCATAAAATCATAAAGAGTTCTAAAAATAATACAGTACTGATTTAAATTTTGCCAGCTTCAGAAAAATAGAATCATAGTTAGGGACAGGGGGGAATATATTGCAAGAACCAAAAAACATTCATTTATTCGTGTTAAATACAACACAGCCTACATAGCTAAAAGTGTTCCAGACCATATGCAACTAGAGTAATTTCTGGATAGAGAAATACCAAGATGAAATGTTAAAATTCTTTCCATAGGAATCTATCTTACTTATTTTTAAAAGAAGTGTTCAGGGTTAATATATTAAAAAAAAAAAAAACCTCTATCAAAGCTAAGAAAATTTTAAATTCTCTAAAAGCTGCTAAAAATCCAAGCAGATTCCCCACAAGTCTAGAGTTTGAACAGATCAAATGATACTGTAAATATCATGTCTGTCTTATTGTTATTATATCCACAATTGTTTTCCATTCATCAACGATTATCATCTAGCTCTTTTGGGAAAGAGTTTTACAACATTTCTTCCACTCAAGTTGCTAACAATAAAAGTCATGCAAAATTGCCTAAAACCTATTTCCTCTTTCATATTTTTTCCAACAAAAAGCGCCGATCTGCATTTATCTTCATAAAGTTCTTATCAGAAACTCTTATTTAAAGCACTTAACCCTACTCTTCAGCTGAAAAGTCTCCAGGAACTGATTACATAATTCAATAGTTAAAATTCTAAAACCGTTTCCGCTCATAGCCATACGATGTAAAAGAACTCAAAAGAAACTGAATTGGACAAGGATGAAAAAAGCAAACTGAGAAACTAATTTGTAGCTGGAAAGAATAAATAGCTAAAATGAAAACAGTTCAAGGTGAGTTAACAGCTGAATCTGCCGATTTTCAGTCCTTTGCTGCAGCCTGATGGAATCTTCCTTAGAAAAATCTGGGGAAGCAGCAAGTTAATTCCTTGTAAAAAAAATTAAAAGTTTCATGTCAATAAATGTCATTTACTTTGTAAGTTGTAAGGAAAGTTACATGCATTGAGTAAGGAAAGTTATAAACAGACTACATATTCAAGTAATACATCTTGCTGAATATTTAATTATTCTTCCTTATATGCTTTTTTTCCCTATTCATTCTCAAGGCATAGAAAACCAGCTTTGGCTCACTGAGCAAAAATAAGTGGCTCCCGAGAGCATGCTGTTGAGAAAATGTCAACATGCAGACCTTTATTCTATGCTGAAGTGGAATCTTTGTCACACTTCATCAGCAGAAAGGAAAGCCCAAGTAGTGAAAGGAATAGAATATAATTACAGTTCACTGTTACTGGCTACCAATTACTAAGAAAGCAGCTAAACATTCAGTAGATATTTTTTTACCACTGACTTGCAAGCATTGACTTGCAGATGCTGAAGACATTGATATTCTATCAGAATAACATATTTAAACTGCGAAATCAGTGGTCTTAAATCTCACTTGATGTAATATCCAAGCTAATTCCAATATATTTCTAAAGCTGGATTTCAAATTGCTCAGCAAAACAACAAAAAACAAATCCTTCAAAAAAACAAAACAAAACAAAACACTAACCAGTTGGCAGATCAAGCAAGTCTGTCTCTGGCTTCTCTAATTCAATCCCCAAAGTGTGCAAGTTTTGAATACACTGAAAGAAAGACCTTCTACATTCTGTATTGTAGATCAATGCAATAACAATCTCTTGAGTATAAATCTCAGAATGTTATTTCATTCTCTAGATTACATGGATAAAACAACATGCCAGGGTCTCCTCCTTTTCAGTATTTCTAACAGCAGGGAATTTTAGCAACATGGAAGACTTGTCAGTAATCAGCCACAAAGAATCCCAGGAGAAGATGCCAGTTGAAAGTATATCAGCTCACAGCCAGGTTGAGGATTGCAACATCCATGCATTTATCGCTACGTTTGTTATAGTCAGCTAGTGTTGGAGATAACGCTGTCATCTTTAATTTCAGTAAAGGCAACGTTGAAATCATTGTAGTAGTTCTATTAAGGGCAGTCACTCAGAATGTGGTCCTTAATGGAACTACCTCTATGTGAAGGGAAGTAAGCAGTGGAGCTCCTCAAGGTTCTGTCTTGACCAAATGCTCTTCAACTTCTCCATAAATGTTCTAGATGAGGAGACGGAAGAGGCACTCATCAAATTTGTGGATGACACAAACTGGGGGGGGGGGGAATTGCTAACACTTCAGAAGACAGATTTAAGATAGACAGTATCTGGCTCCAAAGTAGTGCCTATGAGAGGGATCTTGTGTCCTGGTGGACTGCTGCTTACTTATGAGTCAGCAGTGTGCCGTAGCTGCCAAAAAAGGGAATGTGGTCCTGGGCTGCATCAACAGAGGGATAGCATCAAGATCAAGAGAAGTGATAATATCACTCTACACTACACTGGTGAGGCTGCATTTGGAATTCTGAGTCCATTATGTTCATCACAATACAAAAAATATATCGAGGCCCTAGAAAGAGTGCAGAGAAGGGGCGTTGTCTTACCTGAACGCCTTTTCTCAGCATGACGATGGAGAATCCACCAATGGGTTTAGACTATCTTCCTGCCCAATAAGACTAAGTCTGTCAGAGTTAATACGCCTCCTGCTGGGCTGATGCTCCCCAGACACGACGAAGGCGAAGCTGCTGACGACAGTATGATGTGTTGACTCTCTTGTGCCCCTGACACAGGGCCTGGTAGGCCTAGATGGGGACGGGCGTGGATTCTCCATCGTCATGCTGAGAAAAGGCGTTCAGGTAAGACAACGCCCCTTCTCCAGCATGAGATGGAGAATCCACCAATGGGACATACCAAAGCAGTCCTGTCCCTATGGGAGGGAATCGGCCAGGACCTGTGTCCCACTGGATGACGCCACCTGCTGGAGCACCCTCCGGCCAAAGGATGCGTCTGCCGAGGCGAATTTGTCCAGCCTGTAATGCCTCACAAACGGGGTAGGCGAGGACCAGGTCGCCGCCCTGCAAATGTCCCCAATGGGTGCTTGCGTTGCCCACGCCGCCGATGTAGAGGCACTGCGGGTAGAATGAGCGGTGATGCGCCCTGGCAATGACAGAGACTGGGACTGATACGCTCTGGTAATGCAAGCCCTGATCCACCTGCCTATTGTAGAGGATGAGACCTTCCCTCCCATGGAAGAAGGCTGGAACGAGACAAAGAGCGCTTCTGATTTGCGGAAGGCTGAAGTCCTTTTGATATAGTGGCCCAACGCCCTTCTAACGTCCAACGTGTGCCACTGACGTTCTAGGCCGTGAGACGGCCGGGGACAAAAGTCTGGTAGGACCACCTCCTGTGACCTATGGAACAAGGAGTTCACCTTTGGAACAAAGGTCGGATCCAGTCGAAGGACCACCCTATCACTGTGAAAGACGCATAGGTCCTCTCTGACCGAGAGGGCCGCTAGTTCAGAGATGCGTCTGGCCGATGTGACCGCAACGAGAAAGGCCACCTTCATTGACAAGAACTGTAGAGAGCTGTTTTTAATGGGCTCGAACGGTGACGAAGTGAGGGATTGCAAGACCCGTGGGAGGTCCCAAGAGGGATACCGATGAACCACGGGCGGCCTGGTGTTAATTGCGCCCTTGATAAATGACCTCACCAGGGGGTGCTGAGCCAAGGGCGTCAGCGTGTCACACGTGAGCATTGTGGATAACGCCGCCAGTTGCCGGCGGATGGTATTGGGCGATAGGCCCTTGTTGAGTCCCTCGAGCAAATACTCCAGGATACTCGATATCGTGACAGCCGATAGGTCAAGGTGATTCCTTGAACACCAAGCACAGAAGTTTTTCCACGAGGAGTCGTAAATTCTGTTAGTGGAGGGGCGTCTGGAGGCCTGAATCATGGCAATTACGCCCGCAGAACACGACTCTCGGCTAGGTACTGCCTTTCAAATGCCAGACGGCTAATTGGAGGCGCTGTGGGTCCGGGTGCCGTAGAGCCCCCTGGCTGAGAGCTACCTGTCCTGGAGGGATCTGCCACTGTGGGGAGATGGAAAGATCCACTAGGTCGGCAAACCACGGTCGCCGTGGCCAATGTGGCGCCACCACTATTACCTCCGCCCGCTCCAGTAGTACCTTCCTGATTAGGGCCGGGAGCAGGGGGAGAGGGGGAAAGGCATACAATAGCCCCTGGGGCCATGGGCTGCGGAGCGCGTCTGTCCGCTCCGCCCCTGGAGACTGGAACCTGGAGAAGAACCTCGGGAGCTGCGTATTCACCGGTGAGGCGAACAAGTCCAACACCGGGAGTCCGAACCTCTCCGAGATTTCTCCAAACAGGTCGGGATGCAGGCGCCACTCTGAGTGGTCCACTGTCGACCGGCTCAGTGAGTCCGCCTGTTGGTTTGCTGCCCCCGATATGTGCTCCGCCCTGAGGGAGGAGAGATTGGTCTCTGCCCAAGTACCGAGTGACTGAGCCTCGGCCATAAGGCTCTTGGATCGGGTGCCCCCCTGTCTGTTGACATGGGCCTTTGCTGCCACATTGTCTGTGAGCACTAAGACATGTTGTCCCGCCACCTTGTCGCTGAAGCGTAACAGCGCCAGATGTATGGCCCTGAGCTCCAGCCAATTGATGTTGTGGCTGAGATCTGCCTGTGCCCATCGTCCCTGTGCTAGGTGAGAACCTAGGTGCGCTCCCCAACCGAACAGACTGGCATCGGTAGTTAGGATGAGCCTGTCCGGTTCCTTGAATAAGGATCCCCTGGTTATAGCTGGGGATATCCACCACCGGAAGGAGTCCAAAATTTGGGAAGTAACCCTGACCCTCAGATTGGATGCACTGGTGCCCTGCCTCTGGTAGGGTAGCAAGAACCATTGGAGGGTTCTGAAGTGTAGCCTGGACCAAGGTACTATCCCCATGCAAGAGACCATCTTGCCCAGTAGTTGGGAAAGTAAGGCCAATGTGACTGTCCGCCCCCTTCGTACCCGTCTGATCAGGGAACAAATACTGTCCCGGCGTTCCGGGGACAGGTAGACCATGCAGAGCTCGGTGTCTATAGTCGCTCCCAGGTGAAGGATGCGATGCGAGGGCTCTGTTAGGCTCTTCTGGAAGTTGACTGAAAAGCCGTTGGTCTGAAGGGTTCGGACAGTTAAGGTTATGTCTGATCGGGCCTGCTGAAGGGAGGAGGACAGTATGAGAATATCGTCCAGGTAACATTGAACCCGGATTGGGATCAATCTCAAGTGGGCGACCAGTGCAGCCAGGATCTTTGTGAAGACCCTCGGGGCGGACGATAGTCCGAATGGTAGGGCCCTGAACTGGTAGTGGTGGGACCCGGAACACAACCTGAGGAATCTCCGATGGTCGGGAAAGATGGGGACATGGAGATACGCCTCTGTGAGGTCGATGGAAGCGAGGTAATCGTGCCTTCTGATGCTGGCCAGAATGGACCTTAGAGTCTGCATCTTGAACCTTTTGTAGACAAGATGCGAGTTTAGTCCTTTCAGATCGAGGATTGCTCTCCATCCCCCCGAAGGCTTTGGGACCACGAAGAGGATGGAATAGAATCCCCGATGTGTCTGGCCAGCCGGCACCGGCTCGATGGCCCTGATTACCAGCAAATGGTGGATGGCCTCGGTCAGAAGCTCCAACTTGGCTGGCTTTCTTGGCATGGGACAAGAGATGAAGCGGTCCCGTGGCCGGGACTGGAACTCTAGGACAAGGCCCCGCCTGATGGTGTTGAGCACCCAGGTGTCCGTGATGGTGGCTTCCCATTCCTGCGCAAATGCGGAAAGTCTGCCCCCAATGGGGAGGTCCGCCCTCAAGTCATTTGTTTCTTCGAAAGGGACGGCCTCCCGCGCCTCGAAAGGGCCGCTTGTTGTGGAACTGCTGTCTAGGTCTGGGAGCTGGACGGTCCGGCTGTCGTCCAGGTCTGGGGAAAAAGGGGCGAGACGAAGGAGACCACTCTGTCCCCGAGCCCTGGCGGAAAGATGGCCTCCGCGGGTATGGAGCGGATCGTCTGTCCGGCTTTCTGCCGAGGTGGGACAACACCTTGCGCTTGTCCCTACCTTCGACGAGGTAAGGATCTAGTGCCTCTCCAAAGAGGTGTCCGTCCCTGTAGGGAGCGGATGCCAGGCGCCACTTGGATTTTAGATCCGCTCGCCATTGTCTCAGCCACAGAAGTCTGCGTGCCGCAATGTTAGCGGCTATGGATCTCGATGAGAACCTGGCGGCATGAAGTGAAGTGTCCGCCATGTACTCGGCCGCGGCTATCAACTTACCCAGATTCTGGTGTGCACGAACCTGGTCCGGGGGGGTCATGGCCTGGAGCTCCCTAAGCCAGAGGATGGATGTCCTGGCGAAAAAGGAGGTGGATGTGGACGCCTTCACTGACCATGCCGATGCTAGGTGAGACCTACGCAAGGAGAATTCAGATTTCTTATCCTCCGCCCTCAAGGCCTCAGCCATATCACCTGGCACGGTGGAGGAGGAAAGAATGGGAGTTAGAGATGCGTCCACCTTTGGGACCTCTAGGAGGTCCGACAGGACCGGGGCAACAGTACACAGTTTCCGCTCTGCTCCCCCTGGTGCTGGGAGAGTGCCTGGATTCCCCCATTGTTTGCGGATGGTCTCTAGAAAAAATGGGGGGCAAGGGATGTGCCTCTCCGTAACCGTAGGTTCGGAGAAGAGCGGCTTTGGGTCTTGGCTCGTGGAGGGAGACGGCTGTGCATCCTGCTCTGGGCTAATGTTAGCCGATGTGGTGGCCTTGAGCAGGAGCGATTTAAACAGACTCAGGTCAAAAAGGCCAACGAAAGGAGAGGGGTCTGGTGCCGACTCCTCGTCGTCCGACAATTGGAAGCCCACCGACCCATATTCCTCGGGGCCTGAGTCCCGATCTTGGGGGGAGTAGTCGGAATAAACCGATTCCGGATACTCCGGCCTTGCCTCCTGTGATTGCAGTGGAACTGTGGCCCCCGGTCTAGGGTTCTGCAAGGAGGAGGCGGCCATGCCCTGGGCATATGCCTGGGCGAGTAACGCCTGGAGCTGTTCGGGCCCCACCCCTTGTGTCTCAGGGGGACGGAGGCCCGCCGCTGTGGGCGTGAATGTGGCCTCAGGAGCCGAGTGAACCCTTGCAGGGGGGGGCAATACCTGTGGGCTTAACCCACGGTCTGTAAACAGAGCCGTGCTCTGTATTGGTAGGCCCTGCGGAGACCAGGCCTGCTGAGCTGCTGGAGCAGGTGGGCCAAACAGCGGGATAGCAAGTGAGCTCTCCTGAGGGGCCAGGGGTACCTGTTCCCCCTCATTTAGCTGCTGAGCTCTGGAGAACTGCTTCTCAAGTGCAGTATGTCTCCTGCTAGCCTCCTTTTCAGCAGCCTTAGAGGTCCGCTTAGCAGAGATGGCCTTGGCCTTGGCCTTGGCCCTGATCTTTCCCGCTGCCTCCTGCTTGGAGGACCTGCGTTTGCTTGAAGCGGGAGTGCCGGGTGCGCCCTGCGCAGACTGAGGAACTGCGCTGTCAGCCATTATAGCCTGTGGCCAGTGGCCTTGGTGTATCAGGAGCAGGAGCCGAGCACCAGGCTAATGGTGCAACAGAGGTTGACGTGCCGTCAAGGCTCCGGGGCTGTGATCGCCTAAGCGCCCTTACGCCCCCGTTCAAGGCTCCAAACGGCTGACAATGCCCCCCAAGGTGCTGTGGCGCGCGGCTGGGCGTCTTGCAAGATATCTCTCAGTAGCGGTTGAACCGCAATCGGCGAGTGCCGGCACGCACTTTGGCCGATCAGTGGCGGCTATCACCTCAGTGATCTGTGCCTGCACACTCCTCTCCTTATGGTGGCGGCTGTCACCAGAGTGAACTGTGCCTGCACACGAAGCCTAGGTGGTGGCGGCGGTGCCAAGAGGCGTGCCAGCTCACGCTAATAGTGTCTGCCTGACTGAGGCTTGGGCTTGGATGCCCTAGGAAGGCGGATGCCGACCAGAATCTGGGTTAGCTGTGCCAGTGGAGGCCCTAAATAACTGGGCTGTAATGGCCGCCCTGTCCAGACACAAACTGGCTGCAGATTGACTGAGGCTGAGACAGTGTAATGGTTTGCCTGGCGTGAGGGCCTAATCAGATTTTTGGGCCCAAGTCCCAATAGCAGTCCTTTTATTCTTGCACGCTTTTGGCCTGTCTGTGGCCTTGAATCAAAGGCTGACAGTTACTGGGCCTTCCCTGTGAGGCCGATGCGTCTCAAAATGGCGGCCGCTATTTGCGCGCCAAACTCCAGTCCGTTAGAGCCCATCAGATCTTGGCTCCGACTGTGTGCAGGAGAGGTCAAAAACAGCTGTCCTGGCCCGGCTGAGGCTCCCAGGGCCTGGTGCCTCTCCAAGGCTCGGGCTGAAGGATTTAATAGAGCGTGGCTCCAAGCCGACGCTCAACTTTTTGGCAGCCGCGGCGAGTTCGCCTGCCGCCGGCTGCTCCCAGGCAGCGAGAAATTGCCTCCGAAGCTTCTTTGCTGTGCTAGCTGCTTCGCGGCAGCGCTGGGAACAGGGCAAAAATGAGCGGGCTGCGCGAGCCTAGGCTGTCCCTTCCTGCTCCCCCCTGCAGCCTCCGCTCAAGTTTAAATCTTCTCTCTTCGGCGGGCACGCCGATCGGCCCGCGAGCAGGCCCGGAGGCCGCCGCTCAGCTGTTCAGCGGGAGAGAGAAGGAAAGCCCTACGCCCAGCTGATTTATCGGCGATTTACGGGCTGTGAGTCTTTTTTCCCTGTTTTTGATCTGGGGGATGCTAGGAGGAGAATTCACCAATGGATAGATACAACCTGCCTTCAGAGTCAACACGCGTCCTGTTTGGGCTGAAGACTAAGTCGTGTCTGGGGAGCATCAGCCCAGCAGGAGGCGTATTAACTCTGACAGACTTAGTCTTATTGGGCAGGAAGATAGTCTAAACCCATTGGTGGATTCTCCATCTCATGCTGGAGAAGAGCAACAAAGATAATAAGCGGTCTGGAGTCTAAATCCTATGAAGAACGGCTAAAGGAGTTAGATATGTTTAGCCTAACAAAGACAAGACTGAGGCGAGATTTGATAGCAGTTTTCAGTGTTTGAAGGGCTGCCACAGGAAAAGGCATTAATTTATTCTCCATAGCACCTGTGGTATATTAGAAGTAATTGGTGGAAGTTCATCAGAGATCTAACCTGGTAATGAGGTATTTCCTGACAGTGAGAGCTATTAAGCAGTGGAAGACCTTGCTTTCCACAATTGTGCGTGCTCCATTACTGGAGGTTTTCAAGAAAAGATTGGACAGCAATTTGTCCAAGATAGTATGAGGACTTGGGTGTGGGATTAAAAGATTTTCCAGGCTCCTTCCAACTCTATGATCCTACTATTCTAAAAAAGAAATGAACTTCAAATATAAGAGATTAAAAGAAAGAAATAGAAATACATGGCCTAAATGTGGAAGCTATAATACAAATATTAAGTTGAAACTATACATTCACTAGGTCATGAAAATCTGAACCAAAATTTCCAAAGCCTATTGAATGGATTTAATAATGACAAAAAACAGGCTTATTTTT
Organism: Azemiops feae; assembly: GCA_023970755.1. Taxonomy (NCBI): domain Eukaryota; kingdom Metazoa; phylum Chordata; class Lepidosauria; order Squamata; family Viperidae; genus Azemiops; species Azemiops feae. The sequence continues at coordinate 4,366,405 of JALGBA010004098.1, read as the reverse complement.
TGACTCACAGACAAAAAGATAATGCTGCAGGCACAATTACTGTTTAGTCTCCCCCCCCCCCCCCATCCCAACTTCAAGTCAACTTTCTGCATAGGAAATTAAAGAATCTCAAAATAAATACATATCTAAAAAATTCACATTTCTTCTTAAGAAGGAGATGCCTTATATTAGGCAATCTATTCTACTAACCTCATTGTGGATGTTACATTACATAGAAATTATTGAGAAATTTAGATGTATTAAGGAACTATTTTCGTTTACAAGATGCAGACATAAGATTTTTTTTTTAATATTCAGTATTTGAACCTATTCCTCATAGCAATATTAATAAAGAGTTTTCAGCACTGATATTGGGTTTTGCCAATTAAGTAGCACAAGCCTATTGTCACATCTATTCTTTGCTAGTAATTGCCATACAACAGTATACTGTAGTCATCCAGAAGAAGAATGTTCAAAGCTAGCAAAAAGACCATCTTCTGCCAAGTTGCTATAACGTTACAGAAAATAGGACACGTGTGAACGCATGTCAGAATCTCTATCTTACATTAACATATTCCACTTGTCCACCTTGGTCTTTCTTCTTGGAAGGTTGAAAACAACCTTGAAAAGGGATTCTTGACCACCTTAATTTTAATGTAACAAAAGATCCACTTGCAGAGAAACTTTTGAAACAAGAAAACGTCATTTTTGGTTTGTTTTTTTTAAAATCATGCCTCAGATATTTTCTTCTCCTTGTCTTGTTTTATAACGTCCTCATCAAAACCTATTGAAATAATGACATATCCTGCAACAATTTCCAAAAGAAAAAATGATTAGAGTACCACCTCAGCATACCTCCTCTCTTGGCATAAACTTTTCAGAAACTCTTGGGGGCATTCTGTCTAAAACAAAAACAAAAAAACCCTTCCTGGAATTTAATATTCTCTCATCATAAGTGTCTGAGTAATAAGATCCCTTTTTCAGAAAGTCTTCTATAAAAGCTGAGCACATTGGCAATCGTTTGCTCATGTTCTATGACAGGCTCACAGCTATAGGAACAATCACAGGTTTGTTTGACCAACTATTATAGTGAAGGAGTTTGGAGAGGAGGGGGCTCATCTATTCTTCGGTAAGAACAGAAATCTGGCAAAAGATTTAGGAAGGGGAAGAGAGAGCACAATAAAAGAGAGCACTTTAATCAATACTTTTTAAAAAATATTAATACTTTTTCTGTTGCTCATATTGAAGATGTTTTAGCTGATAGTCTAATCTGGATGTTCAAGAGTCTCTTTACACCTTGCAATGTACTTATTCACTTGTTCATCATCATAGTAAGCTGTGCCTTGACTCCTCTCAGATGTTTTTATCCTCCTAGCACACTTAGCTGTGAGGTGTAGAAGAACAGAAGCAAAAGAAACAACAGTAAAAAGGAAGAAGGAAAAGATGCCATTTACTAAAGAAAATACCTGTAATTGAATGGGATCTCAGGCCAATATGTAAGATCCTGAGAGCACAGAGCTAGAGTTGTTTCTTACAGGTTTAAGCCACCTTACCAGAAAAGAAGCCATTTCCTGTCTAGAAGATGTCCATGATAAATTAAGAGGCCTAGGAGGGAGCAGGACAGCATTGGAGGCCCAAACAACTATAATCTTGCCACAGTAATTTTGTTTGCTTCGTTGTTTGTTTCGCTAATGTTTTGCTTCACTGTGCATCACAGTTGACCAGCAGTGAAAGCAGGACCTTTGAAGGTTTGTGCTGATAGTAAGTGGTCTGCCAGCATAGGACATGCCTTGGAACACTGATTCTCCAGTAAGGCTGTTCTTTAGTTTCTCTGTCATAAAGTTGTTCTGGAAGTTGCTTGGAGCACTCTTTGACAGCTGATTTTCTCCTACTTGAGGGAGAGGCTCCAGTCAATAAGGTAAGAGGAAGAGGACAGGTTGGCTGGAACCTCTACTTTCTGAAATACCTCAGGGTTTTTAACTCTCTCCACTTATTTTTAATGTTTATATGAACCTTTTAGAGATCATCCATCAGCATAGCATTTGGTATCATCAGTATGCTGATTTCATCCAACTATACATCTTGGCCTTGGGCCAAAGAGGCAACATCACAGAAGTAGCTGAAGACTTTCAACATCCATGGGGGAGATAGACTTTAACTAAATTCCTGCAAGGTAGAGTAGTTTTGGGGTTTTGGACTTAACCATTTTAAAGAAATGCTATCTTTGACTCTGAATGAAGTTCTGGGCATTTTTATCCCTACCTCCATATAACAGAATTACAGAATAACAAATTCCCTCCTCTGAGAGATCTGGTATACTTATTTCCTTTTGGATTTCAGGACAGTACTTAAGACCTGGTTGTTCCATCTGGCACAGGAGAAGTGCTTGTTGTGAATGAAGTCTGGAATCTGGTGCGTACGTTATTTTGTACTTTTCAAGTTTATTATTTTGATGTTTTTATTCATATTGTGCATTGGCTTTTCTCTCTCTTTTTTCTCATTGATGTCGATGTTGGTCAACAGAGCTTCTCGGAATGGGAGATGTACAAAGAGTAAATAAATAAATGATAGAAGCGTTCTGGCTCCAACTGAACAGAGTTCTATGATTCCTTGCCTTTTCTTTCTTTTTTTATTCAAAGTAACCTAGGCAGACTAGTTGGAAGAGAAGAAAAATGGAAGGAGAGAAGCTGCTTAAGACTGTCCAAATTGCATTCTAATCTATATATATATCAAGATACAGGAATAGTTTAGGTTTCTGTTTCTGTTTTCGCTCTCTACAAAAATCATTTGGAAATCACGCTACTTCTTGTCTTTCCTTAGGCAGAATATTTTGCTAGGAACCACAAGGAATGTGAGGAATTCTAGAAATGTTCACCATACAACAACCTATGCCACATACGCAGCATGGCATTTTCCACTTTGTCCTTCTCAGAAACTATGATCTCTCTCCCATACTTCATCCCTCACTTCCCCATTATTCCAGAAATTGGCCTGGTTTAAGTGTTCTTATTTGTATTCACCGTGTTTTTCACTGCATCTTATCTTCATGAAGACAAAAATGCTGGCCTTTTCAGATAACAGGTTTTATTTCATCGGGACTATTTGGTTTTTGGTTTTTGTTTTTTTCAAAATTAAAGCAGAATATCTTCAGAAAGTAACTGTATGTATGTCAGGTATACGTAGAATATAGAATGGATTTGCACAATTTGTCAAGGGGGAAAGGCCACAGTGACATACTAAAAGTACTTGTGGGCTGTAAAGAAATACCTGAAGTGCCATTCAGCTGTTCCGCAGCTAGCTGGAGCTGGTGGATGGCAGCGAGGCTTGGAGGTACTTGGCAACATAACTTTTGGCACAGTGGCGGCAGCGGCTTACTTTTTAAAAAACATTGGCGAGCCACATAAGACTGCTTGGCATGCTGTATGAAACCCACGTACCATGTGGTACAGGCCTGGTATAAATGATGGTTTTGATAGAGAAAGGGAAGATCTGCTTTTCTTGCTGGATCTAATGGACAAGCAACTAAAAAAGACTTACGGACACTTATTTTTGTTACACAGTAACGACATAAAAGATGGAAAGACTCTGAAATGCCTAAAATGGAAGAACGATAGGTGACGAAGCCAATTTACAATGAGGGCAAAATTGACCTATTTAATTAGAGAAAAGAAAATAACTACGTTTGTCAATGACTGGAAACCCTTTATGGACTTTTTGCTGAAAATAAAAAAAAAATGTACTTGTGATTTATGAATCGGATGATTAGAAAATGTGGCTTAGGGGAAAAAGGAGTTATGATGTAACCTTAGAGAGAGTGATAATAAAGCTTAAATGCATTACAACTGCTGTAAAGATTGGAAGACATATTTTTTTTCTCTTTTTCTCTCTTTTTTCTTTCTTCTTTTCTCACCACTTTTATTTTCCTTTATTTCCTTTTTTATGTTTTTATTCTGTAAAAAATTCTTCAATAAAAATAATTCAAATGAGAGAAAGAAGGAAGACCCATTATCAAGCCATGAAACAGATAAACAAGGCTTAAGTCCTATGAAGAGAAGGATTCAGGAAAACCTTTAAGACAGGTGCCCTCCTAATTCACATGAAGACGGATGAGGGGAAGCACATTCAGACTTGGAAGGTTTTGTTGCTGTAGCTACTCTAATAAAACTAGTGTTAGCTTACTCACCTTCTGCCTCTTGATTGGTCTACCTTGTAGAGCTGACAGCATATTACCTATATTAAAATAGATTTTATATTTCTATGAGCTATTCTTCATGGAGAAAATCCGAGTTTGCTAAGAGTGAACACCAATTTAATGGCACATAATCAATCAATCAGCTAGTTTAGAAAAAGGAGGAAGAGGAGATATCGTAAAGATCAATATTCTATACATATAGAAGTTCTCAAAAACAGGGAAATTGTTCACATGGGAAATTGGTGAAGATCAGAGAAATATCAGACTATGAATAAAATGCAATCAGTCATCAAATTCAGTAATATGTCTTTCCCACATCCAGAACTTTGCACTGGCTAATGTATTATTATAAAATAATGTTCGATATATCTTCTACTGAACTAAATCCAGTTAATGTCTGGTTACACCACCTAGCTGTTTTGTGTTTAATTTCTCTGAAATGTATATCCAGTTCTAGTAGATATTAACAAGTGACATGACTGGGCAAGACTCATACTAGGGAATTAAAAATTGGTTGAATGGTTTCTTTAGGCTAAGCTTTTCTGAAACTAAATATGCTACTATATGAAATCAGGGTTCATTTAGGACCATCTTCTTAAGTTAGACTAAAGCTGTCCAGTACAAAAATCTTGGGAGAAATTGCTTGTAATCCCCCAAGAGGACATTTCCTTATTATGGAAAAACCTCCCTAAAAATTAGATTTACCTCAAATTTGTAAGCATTGTATAATAATAATAAAAAAACGTTCTGAACAACTTTTTTTAATTGGGTGGATAACAACATTGGAATTTTGCATACTGTTTATACATACATTTCTCCACTTTAGCTTAGTGGGTTGATTTTTTTTCATCTTTCCATTATTTTATACTATGTATTTTACCATGGAAATTTAATGTTGTAGCACATATTATATGAGTACGTTAGTATAAAATCAGAGGGAGAATCAGATCAATCTCCCCACTTTCCATAAACAAGGAAACTGGTAGATTGCAATATACTTACTATTCAGTGAAGAATCTGGCAATGCCATATTGACCAATATCTTCCTTGCTTTCTAGCAGCTGACTCACTGCATCTTCCATATAAGTAATGACGTGCCTTTGGGCTGAAATTAAGAGTAGAATTTGTTATCCTGTAAATGTCTTATCACATGTGTTAATCCAATTAGAACAATTACAAATTTAAAGACTTAAACCTTTTGTTGAAAAGCATATATACTGACCTTGTTCACACATTTCAGTATGCCTTAAGGCTTAAGATAGTTTTTTTAGTTTTGGTTTAATATATCATTAATTCAGGCACGGAGTATTATAACCCATGACAGATGGGTTATTGTGTCCTGAAATGTGTCCTGAAAAGTGTACATCCTATGTGTGAGATATCTGAGATCCTGAGATTTGATCACATTTTTTCCATGTCATTAAAACAATTCTTAGGTCAGGGGTACATGTTTGTGTGTTATATAAATGGTAGCAAAAAAATACTTCATAATTGAATAACATTGTATTTTGTATCTATCAGCTACTACGGGAAAAACAACTGAAAGCAGCATAGAATAAAAATTAAATTTTAGATATAATTATGTATTGGGCTATATTACTGTACAGCTATGCAAAAACTTAGCCTATTAGAACCTTCCAGAGAGTGATGTCAATTCTTACAAATCATCAAACTTATTATTTCACAATCAAAATTGGATCCACTTACATTCTGAACTTGCCATTTTAATAGTGTGGCCCTCAATATGTCACACAAAGCCTATGGCAACTTTTGAGCCAACATAAGTTGTGCACCCATTTTAAATAGACTAAATGAATTCCTTTATTAAGATTAACAGAATAACAGAGTTGGAAGGCACCTTGGAGGTCTTCTAGTCCAACCCTCTGCTCAAGCAGGAGATCCAATACCATTCTGGACAAATGACTGCCCAATCTCTTCTTAAAAACCTCTAGTGATGGAATACCCACAGTCTTGAGGCAAGCCATTCCACTGGTTAGTCATTCTCACTGACAGGACATTTCTCCTTAATTCTAGGTTGGATCTTTTTTTGTTAAGCTTCTCCAGCTTCTTTGAAAGAACTAGACACAGAGTTTTTAGTACAAATCTTTCATGATAGCAGACACATCCTCCTAAAATACCTCCAAAACATGTTTTTCCCAATGGATTTTAACATACATCAAAGTAACATGCAAAGAAGTTGACACATTAGAATCAAATAGTTCATAAACAAAGCTGTACATTTTCAAGTGTGCTGGGATAAGGGTCATTGTAACTGGACAAATGACACTATTCCTGACTTGCACATGGTCCACTTTATCAGATCAATCAAGTATTGATCCAGGAATTGACCAACCGGCTTGTCACTCAAGCCTGATGTCATGAGCTAAGAGACAGTGACTGACCCAAAGTCACCCCACCAGCTAAGGCAGGACTTGAACTCACAGTCTCCTGGTTCCTGGCCTGGTGCCTTAATTACTAAACCAAACTGGCTCTCTAACAGCTCGCCCACCTACAGTATCTATTTTGTTCACCCTGATGAAAGTGATAAGATGGGAAGGGAGGACAAACCCAGGAGAAGTGTCTAGAGAACATGATTTGCTACTGGGCATTATTATTATTAAAACTTTTCATAGATTCTGATTGCTATGAGGTTTTTACTTTGTTTGTTTGTTTTCAACTTAGAACATTATTTAATACAAAAGTGGGTAAAGCACACCCTGGAAAATACCTTGCGGCCAATAGCAAGGTTGTCAGCCAGAGGTTCAAAGATATTATCTGGTAATAAAAGATATAGGGTGTAGTTTTATTTAATTATTTTAATGCAAAAGAATAAATGTTAATTTATGTGAGTGATTAAAGAAAAATAACTCTGCGCACCTGTATCGCCTCAGGGAAGAACGACTAATGCAATTCAGTCAGTCACACTCCAAAGTTAACAGCAACCAGGTTATTTTCATCTTTGCCCCTCCCACCCTTTTCTCCACTTGTCCCAATTCTATGCTCAGTAATTCCAGAAATCATTCTAGCTAGAAACAGTGTTTACCAGATTCAAATATAAACAGGCAATAATTGTCTGCATTTCTCACACCTATTAGGATTTTCTCTCTCCTCACAATGGGAAGATACACATACACAAACACACATATAATAGTGGGGGGGGGGAGGAGGAGAGGGAGGAATCTCTTGGCCTAGCTCTTTGCCTAAGTCCTGAGTTCTGAATATTAGTGAATAGTTGGGAGCAGTTACAAAGCTACCATGTGAAATGTATGAATAGTATTACCGTAGAAGAACCTGTAAATTCTGTTAAAAGATCATTCCATGTAATATTTATTTCAAAATATTTGAGCTACCATGCACATTTCTCACATTTTTAAATGCACTCTCTTTTAGCGACATCCAAAAAATTACAATCAGATTCCCCTTGCTCTTCTCCTTTCAAGCAAGTCCTGAATCTGCTAAGTTGGAAAATACAATCTGTGTAGAAAACTATGTAAGTTGTTGGAAGACCCTCTTCAAAACTTGCTACTATAATTAGTAATTTTAAGTACATAGTATTAACTGTGATGAATCAGGCCAAAGTCCAACTTAGTTCCAACTTCCAAGAGATGGAAACATACTACTGTGAGCACCTGGATACCTACGATTGACTGGAGCCAGAATGATTATGCTATAAAGAAATTGTGCCATATTAAACTTATCTCCTTCATAGATATAATTACACAGATATAATTGACATCATGGAATTTAATTGTTTGTTTGTTTCTTCCATTTCTATGGGCGCTACTCTCAGTCAATGACTGAGCCTACACTTCAAAAAAACATATTAGTTAAAAATATGAAAAACTTTTTCAAACAATAAAAACAGTAAAACCAATAAAACACTAAAAACATCCAAATTAAATGTACATGGGAACAAGCTACTTGGCCAGTTAGCAATATAGCCAGGAAACGGGACCCTTGACACATTTAGGGTCCCAGGCTTGGGAACATTGCTAGGTTTTTAGGGTCTTACGAAAGGCTAACAGGGTTGGGGTCACTCTGACCTCCAAAGGGCAAATGTTCCATAGAGCAGGGGCCATTCTTTTGCTGACAGGATTCCCAGCACGCCCGTTCTGCTCGACCTGGTTAGACGGGTCGAGACTCTTGAAAAAAGGCAATGCCTCAGGTATCTATATAAGTATGCTATATATATAGTGCACTTGGCTTCTCAACAAAACCAGAGTGCCTCATGATAGCCTCTTTTATAAATGATAAAATATAAGCTAGATGCTGTTGGATGCACTCACAGTTGGTTCAACAAAGGTACATAAATTGTGCTCATTAATGGCTCTACTTCAGGCTGGAGGGAAATACCAAGTAGAGTGCCATGGAGCTCTGTCTTGGGCCCTACAATGTTCAATGTTTTAATTAATTACTTGGATGAGGAAGATGGGGGAATATTTACTGGGTCTGCAAATGACACTAAGTTGGGAGGGGTGGCTAATACTTTAAATGAAACTTTAAAAAATTAGAAAGATCTAAAGGTTGAGTGGTAGGCTGATTTGAATAGGATGGAATTTAGTAGAGAGAAATGTAAAAAGAATGCATCTGGGTGGGCAAAAAGGTACAAGTATAGGATGGAAGAGATTTCACTTGGCAAAAATGCACTTAGCTTCTTTTCACAAGTTAAATATGAACCAGCATAAAGCAGCTGCTGAAAAGATAAATGCTAACTTGAGATGCACTATCAGGACCAGAGAGTTTAGATTACAGGGAAGGAAGTACTGGTAAACACATCCTTGAGAAAGGGGTGATCCTGTCAACATTTATAGAAGCGGTAGTCTGACCCCTCCTGAAAAAGCCATCACTAGATCCCCACCTCCTGGACAATTTTTGTCCTGTCTGTACCTTTCCCATTTTAGGGAAGTTGTTGAGAAAGTTGTCACAGTTCTGCTATATAAAGCCCCGGAGGAAACAGATTATCTGGACCTCTGGACCCTTCACTCAAGTTTAGGCCCAGTCATGGTACAGAAATGGCCCTTGTCACACTTGTGGATGACCTCTGAGAAGAGCAAAATGGAAGTAGTGAACACGCCCTTGCTCTTTTTGACTTCTCAGTGGGATTCAGTACTACAGACCATAGTATCCTTCTGGACCGGTTTCAGCAGTTAGGTAGAGAGAGCATAGTTTTGTGGTAGTTCTCCTTCCTCCAGATAGGTTCTAATCAATGTTTTTGAAGGGAGAGATGTAGCTAATAGCTCCCACCTGTGGAATAGCCATAGCACTTAGACTTATATATTGCTTCACAGTGCTTTACAGCCCTTTCTAAGCAAACAACAAAAAAAACCCAAAGGGCAGCCTCAATGGACCACCAGGTCTTTTTCTGCCATCAGTTTTCTATGTTCTTCTGTTTCTATACTGGATCAGGAAAGTAGTTTTGTAATATAATTAAATGGATTTCCATTAAGAATTATGAGAATTATAATTTTAAAGTTACCAAATAAATGGAGAGAACAGTGTTAAAGATGTTTTTTTAAAAAAATTAAACAGATATACGTTTTGTACATATCAACTTATTCTAGGCCTATTCTTATGAAACAAAGATGATGGAGAACTAAGCTCTCTCAAACCCAGGGTGAGTTGGAAAACTGAAGCAAAGTCCATTTCATTTTCCTTTGACTTCAATGTTTGCAATCTCTGTCACTCAGTTATCTTCAGGTTATATATTTTTCTGTGGTACTGTATGTAACACATCAAAATTTACTTTGGAATTATGTCACATGAATCTAAAGCTGTTTCTAGATCACAAAAGCTAAGCAAAATATATATCAGTCATGAAAGTACAGCAACAGACTGAAATAACTCTCCCTCTGAAGGATATCCAATCAAAGGTATCTACAGCGCACCACAACAAATGAGAAAAGAGACAGGATGAAGAGAAGAGAGTGTTATTGCAATGTCCATTCACTAACGAAAACATAAATGTATTAGTCTTCGACATCACTTAGAGACAGATTTAAAACAATTATTTCTCCTAATTTGTATTCTTTCCTTTTCATTTATTTAATCAGTTGTTATACTGCTCACTCACCAAGCAACTCTGGGAAGTTAGGAAGGGTTAAAAATTTCAAAGAATAGAAAATTGCAAAATAATTAAATGTAATACAGTAAAATGCACTTCAATGAGGACCAGATACATGAGTTGTGCCTTACAGCAGGATCATCTGATTTCCTGATTCATCTCTGGGGAAGAAGGCTTCAGTGCCTTCTTAAAGGCTGGTAGGAATGAGGCTCATTGAAATTTGGGACAGGGAGGAGATTGCTCCATATGGCCGTGATTCTTCTAGTGAAGTCGACATTATTTCTTTTTTTTCTTCTTGGAAGTCTCTCTCAAATAGGAAACAGGTTACTGAAGAAAATCTGTGTTCTGTTGTAAGTCATTTCTATCAAGCATGTTATGCTTTGCTTGATTGTACTAAGAAAAATTGGAAAAGGTTTGTAGAGATATGGAAAGCTGACAGAATTTAATTAATAAAATACATCAGTAATTGAAATAAACATAAGGGTTCATTACTCTAAGATAAATTAAAAATCAAGTATTCAATCTGTGTTCAATATGGTTAAACCATCAGTAATAATAAAACAAATATAATAAACAGCTGTTCTAATTCACTAGAGGAATATTAATCTTACTCATAATTATCTATAAAATATTAAGTCTTTTGTTGAGAGCTGCTTGTTTGCTCTGTTGCTTTTAAAAAAAAAACAGCGTATGAGCTGTCAAGCCCAATGGTCAGTCAAACCTGGGATAACAAAAATTGAGCCCAAAGCATCTCACTTATTGTTCTATGGGTAGAAAATGGAGTTACCGGTAGATCTCTAGGTGATAAACAACGTATCCTGACTCCTTGTGGTTTAAAAATAGCAACAATAAACAAGATTTCCAAATTCCCCAAATTAGCCTCAGAGAGGTAGAATTTTTTTTAAAAATATAGTAATTTAAAGGACTGCAATTTGAAACTGACTTAACTCTGTCAACACCCAGGTAAATGAGCACTAATGACAGGAGTAATTCATAAGCACCAATTTCAAACTAAAATGTTAAAGATACTCATTTTTTATAAATAAAATACTACAAGTTTTAAATTATAGCATGATACAGCAGGATGGGTGGGTGGGTGGGTGGGTGGGTGGGTTGGATGAATGGATGGATGGTAGATATATATTCTGGCTTATAAAAATCCATTACATTTGTATTTTTAAGAGCTTTTAAGTATGAAATTCCTTCTTTAATTACCCTTTATTTTTTTTAAAAAAAAAACATTTCTTGCGTGAAAAATGTACAACACAATTTCCCTATCTTTATATTATATTTTCCAGGAGATATCATCTCCTCAAACTAATAACTCAGTCCATTCCATTGACTAGAAGAAGGTAATGGCATGCCACTTTCATACTGTTTCCAAAATATCTAAATGGATATAAAGTCACCAAAAGTTGAGCTTGATTTTATCTTTCATGATCTTGAAATCTATATTCTGATATGATGCCTATTGGTGACAAAAGTGATACCAGCATTGTAACATTCTGAATGTTAATCAGACAGAGTCAAACTAACTATGTTTTAAACAATGTTCTGTTCAAGCACATATAATAGAAATAAAAAAGTACTGTGTATATCAGGAACAAAAATACAGAAGAAACTTCCACATTTCTGCTTAAAGAGATTCTGACTCAGTTAACTTTATTTAGATTGGCTAATGGTAACCTTGTACACATTAAGGATGTAAAACGTATTTTCTATACCTTATTTTCTACGTTATATATCACAAGTTTTTTAAACATTTGAATAAGCTATAGTAGGTTTTGTACATGCAACAGTTTAAACAAAATCTGAATGTAACCATTTACAATTAAGTATGGTTGATGAACCCAGTCATTCTCTTACATAAAAAGAAATATTTATTTTAGCTTTTTCTGTTTCTTGAAAAAAAGAGTATTCAAAACAGAAAAAAACATACTTATATACATGACTTTATGGCAGAAGCGTTAAATATTATGTTTAAAAGCTAAATGAAACTAAAATTAACACTTACTTGCAGGTTAACTTGTATAAAATACTGCATTACTGAGACATACACTGATAAGATTCATACAGCTTTGCTATACAAATTGTTTAACCTTAGTTTACTAAATAAATCACAACTGGCTGGGTTAAAGATATGCTAAGCTAATTAGTTATGCTAATTTTAAGGGCCAATGTGATATATGAAGCCAAACATTAATTTCCATTCAATATTATACATTCTTGGCAGATCAACTCTTTTTCTAGCTGTACAGAACAATAGGATTAGAAAATATTATGCTCAGATGTTACTAAGCCATGAAACATACTGGCTGATGTTTGAAGGACCTAAATTACTTCACAAAGTTGCAATAAAGTTGAAAATGAGGAAGAACAACATACAATACAATGAATTATTTGGAGGAAAGATGCAATATAATCACCATAAGTAAATTAAAAACACAATGAATACTACCATATTATACTTAAGACACTCCTTGTCATGAGTAATGGGGCAGGATACTTCAAATACCTAACAACTTTATTATAGAATCTATGAACTTATCATCTTAGCACACTCACTGTGAGATCTGCAACTGTGAGACATTTTAGTGTGCTAAATTTGTATACTAAAAATAGAAACATTATACAATGATTTGTTTCAAATGTTTGAAAGGGTACTTTTACAATTTTACATAATTAATACAATATTCCACTGGCACAAATGAGAGCTGTATTTTTTTTTTTCAAAACTCCTTAGTTTCCCAACAGTATTAGCTCTAGATAAAAGTCTGAGATAATGGTGTATGTGCCTTGGTATATATTTGATGTATATAGTTTATACATATATTTCATGGTAATTGTTCTACTTCAAATATTTCTCAGATACACAAGTTTAAAGTTTGTGGCTGATGGCTCTCAGCCATCAGAAATTGGTATCAATTTCCCAAGTTGTTACTTCCTTGCAAGGGTGTTGAGGTTAGGTTTTAATTTTTTTTCTCTTTGCATTTTAAATTTCAATAAATGTATGATAGCTTTATCTTAATTCACACTTATCTGTCTAATAATATTAAGCTTCTCAAACCATATTTAATGGAAGGACTTTTATATGAACAAATTTACTTTCTCATGCCCGATTCTACATGAATACAAAGGAAGAAAGTTTGTTTGTTTGCATACCACCTTTATTTTTACAAATAACTCAAGGCAGCTAACATACCTGATACTCTTTCCTCCTCCTATTTTCCCCAAAACAACAACCCTGTGAGGTGAGTTGGGCTGAGAGTGACTGGCCTAAGTTCAGCCAATTAGTTTTCATGGCTAAAATGGGACTTGAACTCATGGTCTCCTGCTTTCTAGCCTGGTGCCTTAACCACTAGACCAAATTGGTTCTTAAGTTGAAAGTTTTATGGAAAACAAATGTTTGAGAATGATGACAATAATCTCTATGGAACAGCTGAGCAGCTTCTTATATTTAGCTGTTCATACCGGTCTACCAGACAGGAATACCTACCACTGTGTAAGTGCAGCTAGAGAAGATAGGGGACAAGTTAATGAATCATAAAATTATTAAGGAATATTACTCAGAGCAAGGTATACCCGATAGAAGTAAAGTCAGAAAAAACAAACCTCAGAGTGAATTAAGGTTAGTAAAGATGTTAAAAAATAAAAACAAAAGATTTACATACAGTAGAAACAAAATAAAAATATGAAAAAGGGATCAAGGCAGCTGCTAGAGTATGATGGCAAAATACTAAGAAGTCAACAGAAAAATAATAAAACAACACTTAGTTCATCTCAAAAGAGGACATGTGTTGTTATATAATTATGGGGGGAAAAGTTGAAGGGGCAAGAATGCAGTTTGAGATTTTTGGAAACATAATCAAGCCAAATATATTTATTCTGAGTGAGACTAGATATATCCTGTGCCAAACATTTATGTATTTTTAAGAAATATTGTTGAAAGATTGCAGAAGACTGGAGGAGATTAAATGTTCTATTCTTCAAAAAAGTGAAAAAGGATCTAAGCCAGGGCTTTTCAACCAGTGGTACGGGTACCACCTGTGGTACATTGGCACCTGGCAGGTGGTACGCGACCATCCTAGAAAAGTGGTAGCGGGGGAGGGGAATGAGCTGAACCGGTGGCAGCACCGCACAAGCCTGAGCGAGAGATGGCTGGAGCTGCAGGGCTGTCAGGGCTCAGCGGAAGCGCCAGGATCAGTGCCGCTTTCCAGCTGATCGGTGCTTCTTCGGGACTGTCAGGGCTCAGTGGAAGCGCCAGGATCAGCGCCAGGCTCCAGCTGGAGCTCGGCTCTGATCCTGGCGCTTCTGCTGAGCCCTGAAGAAGCGCCGATCAGCTGGAATGTTGCAGCATCTCCAGGGTCTTGTGATTTACATTCAGATGCTTGGCAACTGATTCATATTTATGACGGTCACAGTGTCCCAGGGTCATGTGAAGTGACCAAAACCTGCTGCAACCACCCAGCAGACGGGGGGAATAAATACCAAACACCCCCCAACCCCACCCCTGCTGCCAATCCTCAACAGAAATGCTCACAACAATGAAAACCTCAGACAGGAGGAAGAGCGCCGCCGGGTGGGCAGGCAGGTGTCTTGCTCGGCTATGGCTTGGGGGGCACTTTTTTCAGTGCCACTGTAACTTCGAACAGTCACTAAGCGAACTGTTGTAAGTCGAGGACTACCTGTACTTTATCACTTTTTTCCTTTTTTTTTTTTTTTTGGGTCATCAAGTTTTTGACACCTTGCTAGGTGACTGGTGGTACTTGGATGTTGCCATATCCTAAAAGTGGTACAATGGGTGAAAAGGTTGAAAAGCCCTGATCTAAGCAACTATAATCCAGTCAGTCTGACATCAGTACCTTGGACGAGTCTAGAGCAGGAGTTTTCAAATTTTTCACTCTGCGGAACCCTGTTAGTTAAAAAAAAAAAAAAAAAGTCTCTGGGGCTTCTGATGAAGGGTAAATTGTTTAGTGGAAGAAAACTGTCTTTGTTTATGTGGACCTTTTTTTTTTTTTTTTTGCCCTTAGACACTCATGGAACCCATCAAGTTCTCATGGAATTCTAGGAGCACAATTTGAAAAGCTCTGATCAACAATAGCAGATCATAAACGGCTCCCTTTCTCCTCTATTTGATTTTTATGTTACTGTTAATTTTATTTTGATGAGAATCAAGTAATGATGCTGCAACAGTATAATATTTTATGCCAAAAATGCCTTGATTTTCATTCTAACTATATCATATTTCTAGATCCCAGTAATAGTACTTAAGAATATTAATTAATATTAAAAAATATATTAACATACTGCACAAATATCTTTTCTACAGTCTTAATTTTGAGCAGCTGTGGTGGCACCATGACCTTTAGAAAATAAATAACAGCACATTTGGCAGGATTATAGCTTATCAGAAAACACATTATCACAGTGCTTTATTACTTTTTCTTTGTGCATCTTTGCCCTCTCCTTTTCATCTGTGACAATATCAAAGTTTGAGTCCAAATGGCCATAGACAGAATATATGACTAATGTTCCAAAAATATGTCTCAGCGTAACAACTAGAACCCACTGAATTATTCAGGGTACAAACCAGTAGAGTAGTTTTGTCTTGGCAGCTAATATCCTGTTAAGTTGGTAATAGTCAGGTAACATAACCTGATGTTTCAGAAGATGAAAACAGTACATTTAAGAGAACATTCAGACTTGTTTGATAGCAGCCATGAGTTTATTTATAGTGTTAAGAGTTTATTAATTATTGCTTCAATGTATGGATGTATGGATTTACAATTTTATTAATGCTTTGTAGGCTGCCTAGAAGTTACAGTCTCATTACCCAAGATTAGCTTCTCTGAATTTAGTGGGATTTATTTGTATGCAAGACAGCTAGTTTGGTGTAGTGGTTTGGTGCAGTGGTTAAGGCATCAGACTAGAAACCAGGAAAACAGAAATTCTAGTCCCACTTTAGGCACAAAACCAACTGGATGACCTTAGGCCAATCACTTTCTCTCAGTCCTAGGAAGGAGGCAATGGCAAACCACATCTGAAAAACCTTGCCAAGAAAACTGCAGGGACTTATTCTGTGAGAATCTAACATGACTGAACGGGGGGGAAATTGTATGCAAACAGAACCAGGCTCACACTACAGAAAACTAAAAATCCAAATGTTTGGCATAGTATAAGTTCATTTCTTTTCAGCCACTGAGATCTCTGTACTGTCTGTTAAAAGTTTTGGAAACTAAACCCAGAATAGCAGTGTTAATTAAAAAAAAAACTTTTAAAAGAAGAAAATCGTGCATTTAAAGAGTATAATTTTTGCCTTAAGATGTATCTTATTATTTCCACAATCACAGGAATCAGTTGAAGCAACTCCATCCTTTATATACACGGATTGTGATAATAAATGTAGAAATCAAAATAGTGCAATGCATTTTATGATTTGCTCCTCTTGCTCCAACTGCAGATGTTCATATCCACAATAAGAATACTTAGAATAGCAACTTTAAGATATTGTATAATCCTCAAACACTGGTTTCAGAACAGCTATTGTTTATGTTTATACGACATGTTTACTGTCAGTGCTATTTCATGGCTAACTGAACCATGTTTCTCTCCATGAATCCAACTGTCTACATTCTTGTAACATATAATAAATTAAACACACTAGTTGGATTCACAAAATATTCTGAGCAATAAATATTCTAATTATATCGTAGCTCAATACAGTATGTCACGCAATAAGCAGTTTAGGCATAAAACCAGCTGGGTGACTTTGGGCCAGTCATTTTCTCTCAGTCCTATGAAGAAGGCAATGGCAAACCACTTCCAAAAAATGTTGCCAAAAAAGCTGCATGGACTTGTCTATGAAGTCATCAGCAGTTAAGGCTAACTTGAAGGTTGCCCGCACACGTACATACATGTCATGCTAAAATCAGCATTTCAGAATCAGTTGTTTTAGGCTACAGCTTTTTTTTTTAATGCTTATTCTATTCAGGAATGCTGAATAGACCACAGACCAGAGCTGGAATAAAAAATTGGAAATTCTAACTCTCCTTAATAATTCTCAGACATCAGATTAACAAAAATAATGCTTATGTATTTCCAGTAGAACCAATTCTTTTAGCCTTTTTATATTCATATTTGACATCATAATATAGCAACTGGAATAAGACAAAAGGTCCAAAAAGAAAAATAACAGTTTGTGCCAATACCATTCTCTGCTTTGCAGGGGTTTGTGTGATTCATCATTAATTCCATCACAACTATTCAGAGGAAGGGGTCCCTTCATTGCCTGGCAAAATGAGTTGGCCTGGCATGTCATTCCGTAGATAAAGTTACAATGCATGGGTTATGTTGCTGATCTAGGACATGTGTTCCGAGTCTGTACAATCTGGGAGTATTTTACCACTAAGAACAACACGGTCAAACAGAATCTAAATTAAGAACAAAAGCATTTCTCAGTCTTGAGCTCAGCTGAAAACAAACACTTTTGTGTTTTTAGCTAGCATAGCAAAGACAACACACTGCTTCCTGAAGCCACTAAGCAACCTTGTTTTTAGTCATTCTCTCATTTATTTTTGTATCAAACACAAATTGTTTTCATTCATGGTAACCAGTCAGCAGTATCAAGCGTAAGTTAATAGTTGGCATTATTACTGATAAGCAAACGTATTATTGCCATGGAAGTATTTTCTTTCCTTTCCTATTCTAATTACTGATCGGATTCACAACATGATGTTGACTTTTACTTTGCATATTGTGTCATCTTTTTAAAATTCAGTCTGACTATGAGTCTGGCTGGTGTGTTCAACAAATCATAGTTTCAAATCTCCTGAGTTGGTATGATGAATAGTTCAGCCAAAGGTTGGGTTCTTAAAGATCACCTACCGTAGTTCAATTCCTTACAACATGAAGATCTTTGGATATTTCGATCCTAGATATCTTTAATCACCAGAATCTGCTTAAAAACCTAGTAATATGCAATCTGCTATTTTCTGAGGTACAGAAAATACAATCAGGAAGTTCTTTCTAATATTTCACTGAAATTCTTTTGATGGTATCTGTTGGCTTTTAAATGTCTTCTCTGTGGAGCTATATTGCTACATAGAATTTGGTTGCCAAACCCAATCTGTCAACTTTCTCTGAACATGTTCCTAATTGCCAATGTCCTCCTTAAAAAGCATTGCTCAATTGTGCAGACTACTCCAAGTGAGGTTTGATCAAAGTGAAATAAAGTGAAGTGAAATAAAATTACAGTATCATTTCTCTTGATCAGGACATTATACCTTTGTTGATACAAAAGTAAGAGCTGCATTTGCCTAAATCAGACTTAACATTTACTAAAATCCTGAGTTCTTTTTCTTACATATTAGTAAGAAATATTAGTGTCTATGGTGATTTTCAGTCATCCAGGCTATGGTTGTCTCAAAGGTGTTTTTTCAAAATGCAACTGGACTTTGTTCTTCCTTGAAGATGTTTTGCTCCTCATTCAAGAAGCTTCTTCAGTTCTGACTGAATGGTGGAGAATGGAAGGATTTATATATTCCATATTAGTGCTTTTCACATACTGCTATCATGTTTGCTTCCATTATTTCAGGTTTTTATTCAAGACATCTACTATTTGAGGTGGAAAAACAGATAGTGCCGCGCCCCATTGCATATACAAGAGCTGAATGGAATGGCAGTTGAATTATTTTTCAATATGGTAACAGAATAGCATCCTTCACTGCACCGAATGACAACAAGCTAGCTCAGAGGCTTAGGGCATGCTACATGCCACAGAATTCTCTCTTCTTCCATGTTCTTGCTTGTTCCCAAAATGACAGACAAGAGGTTTTTTGTATCTTTTTCCATCTTAAATATTTTGAAAATATTTTCTTTAGGACTCAGAAAGAGCTAAGCAAATTAATTAGCTGAATAGATATCCCATCTGAAAATAATGGGAAAAATTAAAAGCACTTAGTTACAATAGTGGCTGATTTAGTCTGGATCTAACCCAGTTTTTTGCTTTATGAAACCAATTGTGTAATATTTTGCTAACCATGCTTTATTAGATGCACAACAACTGTCTGGTTTCATAGCTGCTATGCCATAAACAATGGTTTAAAAATCGTACTACCGTGTTTCCCCGAAAGTAAGGCCTACCCCAAAAATAAGCCCTAGCTTGATTTTTGGGGGTGGGCCTAATATAAGCCCTACCCCAGAAATAACCCCTAGTTTTGGGGTGAGGCGCACACCTAAAAATCAAGCTAGGGCGGGGGTGGAGGGGCTGGAGCTGCCCCACGCATCCTGCACCCGCTTACCGTTGCAGCCAGGCCTCTCATGAATCGACACCTGCCTTGCCAGCCCACTTCTTCTGCAGTTGAAGGAAATGCCTCTGCAGCTAAGATTGAATCCGTAGCTCGGTTCTCGGCTGCAGAGGCCTTTCCGGAAGGCCTCTTGACGACAAAATGCAGTTCGGAGCTCCATTCTCAGCTGCAGAGGCATTTCCTTCGGCCACAGAAAAAGTGGGCCGGCTCGGCGGGGCTGTCGGTGCCGCCGCTGCGAGGTGAGACTGTGTAAAAGAGATACCCCCAAAATAAGACCTCATGCCTCTTTTGGAGGCAAAAAAATAAATAAGACTGGGTCTTATTTTCGGGGGGAAACAGTAGCAGCATTCCCATGATGCATTAAATACAAACAACCCAAATGGGTTTAGTGTGCTGCAGGAACTCAGACTGCAGATATAACTAAATTAGCATATTACTAGTTTTATTTAACTGAACTAAATACACGTTTATGTTAATTACTTAATTATATGAAGATAGGTGGCAAGCTAGAAAGGAAGGAAAACATGACCAGAAATCAACATGCATATACGCAGTGCTTCAGGAGCTGGTTTTCAGGTACTATATTAAAAGTCAAGAACTCTCTGGCTGGTAATGGCAAAAAAACATCAATTCCTCAGCATTTCCTTTTTGTAAGAGAGCACAACATCTCTGGCACTGACTAGACCCAAGCTCTATAAAATGCAGTTTCTCTGGCAGGGACTCATGTTCTCACATGTCCACAGCTGGCACAAGATGAAGGAAAAAAGGATTCTAGTAGAGAGGGGAAGGAAAGGAACTTAACTCAAGAGAGAAAATAATTAAAAGTTTCAAAATTACTCTATGAAGAGTAAGCCCTCAATTAGAGATGGAATATATAAACCGCTTCACTGAAAAGGCCAAGTTTCATCAAAGGAACCAAGAATTCAAGGCTGAGAAACAGAATCAAACATGGTATAGCTAAGAATGTGAAAGTTCCCGGATGAATAGCCAAAAAATTCACAAAGGGGCCACAGGAAAATCATTATGCCTGAACTCTGGCATCTAAAATGTGATTACATTACAAGATAATATGTTACTGCAGGATGAAAGTCTGGAGTCCTTGGTGCTCTGAGCCTGGTTGTTTGCTTACAGAAATTTCATTACTAGACAAGATAACATCATCAGCTAGGTAACCACCAAGCTCAGAGAGCACCAAGGACTCCACAAAATGTGGTAATTATGTTGGCCTAATTTACAGGGCTGTTGTAAGTAATACAGGTAGTCCTTGACGTACAACCACAATTGAGACCAGAATTTCCATAGCTAAGCAAGTTGACTGTTAATTGAGTTGTGCACAATTTTATGACTTTTGCCACATTTGGTAAGGAAATCACTTACCAAAGTGAAGTTAAGTGAATCACATGCTCATTAAGTGAATCCGCCCTCTCCCATTGACTTTGCTTGTCAGAAGCCAGCTTGGAAGATTGCAAATGGTGTTCACATGTCCCCGGGACACTGAAACTGTTGTAAATGCATGCTGGTTGCCAAGTGCCCAAAATCTGATAATGTGACTATGGGGATGCTGCGATGGTTAGAAGTGTGAGGACAAGTTATAAGACACATTTTTGTGTTGTTATAACTTAGAACATTCACTAAAAGAATGGATGTACATCAAGGACTACTTATGCTTAAATTGTATTTTATAAAAACTAAGCATATTTTGCAAAAACTAAGTAATATTATTAGAATTTATTTCACTACCTAGTTTCCATATTGTTAACATCCTTAACTCCGGCAGTTAGTTTGACTCTTTTTTGGGGCTACATATCAATACTTCCTGTTTAAATAATTGCAAATTAACCATATTTTCATTTCAAAATAAACCTGATTTTCCTTCTGCAATCCTGTTATTCTGTTTGACATAACCAATGGATTTTTTTTCTCTCTACGGCCTCTAAATTTTACTTTCTCATTCCATTACATTTTTTAAAGGAATGCACGCACCTCCAAATTCCCCTAAAACGAATTTAGTGGACACATTATGTCTGCAGTGTTGTAGTGAATATTCCACATTCACAAAATTTTCTATATGGCATTTAATTGCAACAAAACATATTTCTGTGCATATTTTTTCTTTACTGGGAAAGAAAGCTTAAGTTATATTATTCCTTATTAAACCAAGCAACTGACATTGCAACTTCTCATTACCAATGAGAAGTAATTTTTGAAACATCAACTTCTACAAGTGTATTGAACATAAATGTTGTGATGAGTAAAGAAAAATATGCACAGAAATATATGTTTTGTTGTAATTAAATGCCACATAGAAAATATTGTGAATATGGAATATTCACTACAATGTGGCAGAAGGGATTTTGGAAGCACCCAATTAACTTGCATGATTTTTCTGTGGATGTGACAAAGAGTGTTTATAAGATAGTTTACTCATCCCCAAAAGTAAAGAAGCTGAGTTAAGCATCTCTTCAAAGAACACCTGATATGACAGCCCTGGGCAACAAACAGTCTGAATAAGATTAACTTGATTTGGTTTCTCTTGTCACAATTACCTATAGTCTCACAGCTGAATAATACTATTAGCAAGACCTTAAGAAATACAATAAAGCACCTGGAGGAGGGTTGCTATTCTCTTCAAAGAATGCTGCTTGAACAACTATAAGTCAATGCCAAAAAAGATTCAAAGGTGTTTTTTCAAACCTTGCTTACTTTCATTAGATTCATGTTAAACAAAGAATTATTCAACAACTTTTTTTTTTAAAAAAAGTATCCCGCCCCCAGCTCCCGAGATATAAAATGCAATGTTAACATTACAGGCATTCTAAATGGCATAGAGGCAATTTAATGACTAAGATTTTCCTTTTTGAACAGAGATTCAATTTTGGGGTATTAGATTTTAAGTTCTACATATAGCAGAAATATAAGATTAAAATTAAACTTTTTTTCTATTTATTTCTTTTAATATTAGTCAACTATGTGAGTACGTTTTATAGTTGAAGTTGTTTGCAGAATATATTTATTAATAAGGTAATCCCTTATGTTACAATTTTCTAATTGTTTTACCTTTGAAGATTAAGGCAACATGTCAAATTTTGAGTTGGCTTTAACTTTTTGTTAAAACAGAGAACTCAAAATGATTTTGATCCACTCAAAAACCCACTACCACTTCTAGGTGACTGTTAACCTAATTGTCTATAGGCAAAACAATTAATAAAAGGCATTAGGATGACTAATGGCCCCGTATCCCAACATTTTTTCAACTGACAACTAGATGGCTGGGGTGTAGAAAAAATTAGCCACCTTCACCCCAATTTTGTTTCTAATTCACTCCTTTTCTCCCCAACACTCAAGAGAAGGAAATAGTAATAATAATGATGGTGCCTAGCATTTCCTATTTTGGCAGGCCCTCTTTCTTTAGGATCACATCTCTCTGTCCAAAGACCAGAAGAGCATCTTAAGTTTGTTTGTATGATACAACCTGGCTGCTACATGCTAATTCAGGTAGGATACGTAACTACTGAGATAATTTTGAAAATTTTGCCTATTCTTGAGACAAAATAACTAGGGTTCACACAGCACAATAACCCAATTAAACATAGCCTGCAAGTGCAGTTACACGGAGTAAAGATATTAGGGGGGGAAATGAAAATGATAAAACATTTAGATATTAAACATTTTTATAGAGAGTTTACAGTGGTAAATGAAATTTCCTCATAGTGACTAGGTTCCCACATTGTGTTAAGCCATAATTTGCTGATCAGTGATTTACTGATTAAACCAATTTAAACCATTAAATTGGTGGGCTCTCACATTGCACCAACACATATTGTTATTGCACTTTGTTTAATTTAGGGTTATGTGAACCTAAACAATAGGTGTCTGGTAAATCTTATAACTGTTCCATGGTTCAACAAACTATGGCTTATCAGTATGTGAATCGGGCTTCTTCCTCAGAAGCATCACTGCTCGGAGAACCAGGTGATGAACAATCACTCATTTACGCTGTTATTGTAACATAGCCAGCCTTTCTTTCTTTCTTTCTTTCTTTCTTTCTTTCTTTTTCTTTCTTTTTTTCTTTCTTCCTCTCCTCTCCTCTCTCTCTCTCTCTCTCTCTTTCTTTCTTTCCTCTTTTATGTGCCATTTCATCTAGAGGCGATTCTGGGCAGCTTACAACATTAAAACCAGTAACCATTAAAAGGATAAAACAATAAATAATGACAATTTATCATTAAAAGATGGCAGAAGGAAGCACAAAATACATGGGGACAGGTAGGGTCTTCTTTAATCCTATAGTCACATCCAGAGTGATATTACTACGATATAAATAAATGTTTATTACTTCAAATGGTTATATTCGAAATGGTTACATTGGTCGTGTTTTCCAGTTTTCCCTTTACAGCACAATTTAGTCCCAAGCTCCGAAAGCGAGCAAGTACTTCCAATGATACGCTTGTTCGTCCGGGTCCCTTAAAGGATCATATCCCCACCTAGGACGGGAGAGGAAAATACCGACCGGGGCAAGTCGCCCGAGGGCTGGCAAGCCGACAGCCCCAACCAGCCTTCCCAAGCGAGCAACGGCGAGGTCATCGTACTCTGCGCCGCGGGGGAAGCAGGCTCCAGGCAGGCACATCATCCCAGGCAAGAAAGGCCCGAGGGAGCCCAGAATCTTCCCTCCCTCCCGGGAAGGCAACCCTCGCCCCACGGCGAGAACGGAGAAGCTACTTGCATCTCCATCCCCTCCTCCTCCTCCTCCTCTTCCCGCCGCGCCCACTGGAGCCTCACCCAGATACTCGAGCCCCGGCTGAGAGAGGCGATCCGCGTTCAGCATCCTGTCAACGCTCTCCCGCTCTCGGCCGCCGGGCCGTTTCTAGGACACCAGACGCCGCCGCGAGGAAAATGACTTCCGGCCAGAAACAAGAGCCGGCCGTCGGAATCCTTTGGAGGAAGGGGATCGAGGTTGCACCGGGAACTGTCCTTCTCTTCCAGACTCTTCCTCGGCTTTCCCCTGGGCCGGGTAGCCGGTTGCTTCGTAAAATAATCTTTTAAGATTTGCTTCACTTTTGCATAGACTTTATTTTCGCAGCCGAAGGTGTTTCAGTAGAGGAAGGCGTAGTTCAGCGCTTTCCTCGATGGACGTTGTTTTGTAGCAACAATAATTCGCCCTCCGTTGTGACTGGTAGTGGTTTTATTCGCAAGAGGAAGATGCGCTCTCCTTAAAATCACAGCTCTGCAGTGTTTTAAGTTATAGTATTTAACAGCTGAAATTGTTGGTGCTCTGAATGTCTGAACCACAATCTAGTCAACCTCATTTTATCTTATGTTTTGTGGACTCAACCCATGTAGCTAGTTCGTGGTTTAGTGTGTGTCCCGAGAACACCCCCCCCCAAATTAGACATAATTAAGCACGGCATATAAATTCAGCCATTGCTTAATTCTCTGAGATACCCAAATGAGCCGATCTGTTTTCTCATTTGTACCAAAGTGTGCATCTCAAAGGAATGGAATAGGAATAGGAATGGAATAGAATAGGAATAAAATGGAATAGGAATAGGAAAATAAAATAACTTTATTATCACTTTAAATGTACACTAATCAGCATACATTAAAATGAAATTTCTTTGCATTGAGCTCTCAAAGGGTAACCTCCAATATACACTACATAAGCATGACAAAAAATTATGCATATATCCACATCCACATAACACACAAACAATTTGGATGTATAAATATACATGGTGAGAAAAAAGAATCCACCCAATCCTAGTAAAAATCTTTTTCTTTTTTAACATCTCTATGTACTGCACAGCACCAAATTTCATCTAGACACTATTAGAGATTATATACAAGGTTAGTAATAAATTACTAATATTTTGGATCTTTAGTCTTCCACATCTTGAAGCAAGCAGTCACAAATACCTGTTCAGCTATATTGTTGGCACAATGAGACGGCCCTTATTTTATCAGTTGGGCAAAAAATAGGTTTGAGTCCTCTAATAGACAATCTCCAGTTTTGGGGGATTCCAAAATGTTTATCAGCAATGAACACAAAAATAATATTCTTCCTCTACTTTTAACTAGGCACCGAAATGGAAGAAAATTTGCACAACAGAGAACCAGGAATAAATGTGTGCTTACAGGACTATGAATTCAGTTCTATTGCTCAGAGATACCCATATTTTTTTTAATATCAAAAGTAATATCAACATATGACCAAATTGGGACTGAAATTTCCATTGTAAGTCATTGCAGTCACGTCAAATTGGTTCTTATTTATGACAATTTTTACAGTGATTGTTAAGCGAATCATGTAGTAATTAAGCTAATCCAATTTCCCTAATGGGTGTTTTTTGCCGGAAATCAGCAAAAAAAAAAGCCACTAATTGCAATCACATGACTGCAGAATGTAGCAATTGGCCATAAATGCAAGCTGACTGCCAAGCACCCAAATTGCAATCACATGAACATGAGGGTAGTGCAATGGTTGTAAGTGCAAGTACAGTTATAAATCACTTTTTGCAAGGCCATTGCAACTTTGAACCATCATTAAACAAATGGTCATAAGTCAAAGACTAGTATCTCATAGACACTAATATTTCATTTCCAGCTAATATTGACACTACAATGCCATGGCAATATCAATGTTCCCTCTTCAATGCATAATATTGACCATATCCTGTCACTAATCCAAGATATAAACAGTATTATGCTCTTCCTGGTTTTTCTACATCTCAAAAAAAGCCCCACCACAGCAACAAGATACTAAAAAATAAATATTTAACCACCCTTTAACAAAGAATGGAATCAAGTTAACTGTTTAGAGGGTGAAATGAGATATGGGGAGATGCTTAAGATTAGCAACAGCTTAAGTTGATGGTCAGCAAGATATACCAGGCATCACTGATTTTATATTGACCAATCTTTATCTGAAAACTAAATACCCTAGGAGGATCATACTTTGGGTAGGCAAGATCCTGTAAATGCAGAATGGAGGCCATAGTCCAGAAAACCCATCTTATGTCAATTATTTTTATTGCCATAGAAGAACTATGGCATGTTAAACCACTGAGGAAAAGCCCAAAGATAGTATTTGGCACCTGGTTCTAATTGCTGGATCTCTGGATTCTGGTAAAATGCAAAATAAATACCAAAAAACTGACATATTCTTCCCCTCTGCTGACCTTACTGAAAAATGTTGAATTTGTGTATTACTCAAAGGCATGCCTTGTTTCACCATTATGACAGTTGGCTGGGTTTACACTAAGTTTACACCAAGCCAATTTTTTAAAAAAGACAAAAAAACCCTACACATTATGTCTAGGCATAGAGTCTTCCAATCTAGACGCTGTCCAGAAGTCGGATTTCAACTCCTGGAATTCTCAGAAGCCCATACATCTGGAGGGTACAGAGTACATTAAGGTAACTTAATGTGATGTGCAAACCCAATTCTCCATTGTATAATCAAAAACTTTGTTTCTCTGTTTGTATTTTCAAGAGCGCTGTCCCGATCTGTCAACAATATAATTGTAGCAACTTCATTCATCATATTAAGCAATAATGTGGCTGGTTGGCTTTGGCTTGGCATGTTGTATGTACCCAGGCCAATTAAGGATTATCAAACAGATCATGGGTTAAGTAATGCATGGGTTATTACAATTTATGAATCCAGGCTTCATTTCATGCCTTGATTATTAGGAACCTTTTGGAAATCGACCATAAGTAAGGTGAATTATATAATCATATTAGACAGGGCTAGTGTGCTCCAAGTTCCATTTATTAAACATTTTCACTTGCGATCCAGAAGGCATGCCTTCTCTATCATTGTGCCAACCTTGTGGAGAAGCATTACCCCAAGATTTGAATGCCTTCAACTCTGCTGGCCTTTATAAAAACTCTTGTTACCGGTTTCCGGTATCTTAGAACTGACTTGGGATACCGCATGAGCCTAACTTAAAGTAGGATTTGTGAGTTTTTGTCCCCAATCCTGTAGCATGTTGGTGTTTTTCTTGTAATCATTCTTTATGTATGTACTTGTTTTTAAACCTGCTAGTAGCCCAGAATGAATTGTTGAGTAGCTAAGGAATCAGAACAGAAAAAATTAATCTGATTTATTGTTATGTTTTGTCAGTTTGCACAAGCAGAATATAAAATAGAAAACCATTTTAATGGTTTTTCTTTCCATTTTACTTCTTCAAACTCATTGCTTTTATTGGAAGCTAGACAATGCTAGTTCCATGACTGTAGGTGTCCTAACCTTTTTCTTGTTCCAAGGAAATGTCTGAGAAAATAGAAATGCTTTGGATCCCTCCAATCCTAGCTTCTCCTGGAAAATTCTTGAACATCTTTTTTGGAACATCCCTAATAACAATGTGTTCTGACTGAAGAGCACCAGGTATAGACTTACTTGTGAAGTTTTTGAGCCTTGTTTGTTATCTACTTTATAGTATACTTTTATGTAAGCTAGAATGTGGTTGTCCTGTTTACTGAATTGTATGAAGCAATTGAATTTATTTAGTAAACTGTCATCAAATCAGTCACAGGCTGTGTGTTCTGCAAGCACAGCCTAAAACTGTACATTTTCCATACAGGTAGCACCACAGGACCAATAGCTGCTAGAACAGAGTCAGTTTCTCTGCCAGATACAAGAAAGTGCAGGAATATAGATCAACTATGGGGACATTTCCAGATTGTAGGCCAAGACCTATGGACTTCCAGAACTTCTCCCCCCACACACACACACATCATGCATATAAAAAGGGGCTGAGTTTCTATAATGCAAGAAGTGCTTCCCATCTTGACTTTTTTTTAAACGTTCCCTGTATATGCCCCTATTCCCAGGTCCAAATTACATTTCGCTAGCCCACCATTTAATCTTCTCTCAACACTGAGAGGTCTCTCAGCACTTTTCTGCTGCAGATTGGATGTAAGTTGATGTTGTCCTCCCTGTTGTTAAGGGAGCTCACCTAGAGCTTGTCTCTCAGTGCTGGAGCAGGTAGAGGCAATTCTTTTCCTCAGGTGCAGCAAGAGATTGGAAGCAATTTCCCTCCCTGCAGCACATGAAAAAAGCAGTTCCTTTTTTCATGTGAACAAAAAGAGTAGGAAACCTTGCTTCCATCCTGTCCCTGAGGAGAAAAAGATGGTTGGAGGATGAATAGGGGTTTTTCTTCCGAAAGGCATCAGGCCCACTAAGGTGAAAGAAAAGACCAACTCCCGGTTACGTGACCTCCTTTCAGATATTGCTGGAATATTAACACCTCTATATAATTGAGCAAAGTAGGTCTGCATGAAACTGTACTTCAGTGAGACATGGAGAAGTGTGTATTTTCCACCCCAGAAAATATGATGCATGTGAAGAGAAATGATTTTGCCTCAAACACTGTCCAGTCTAACATTTGATATAGGAAACTGTTCTGTTCTTGCAAAGCAGACATCGAGACGAGGCAGGTTCACAACAAAGGATCTCTTTATTAAGTACATTCACAGAACAGAAGCAAGAACACAATAGCCACTGGCCTTTTATATTTCCCTTGCAAGGGGATGCACATCCAATCGTTGCAGGCCATTCTCCTGCCTTGCGCATGCGTGCAGGGCTGGAGACAGCCTGTCTGGGTCCCGGGCAGACACATGGTCTGTCCCGGTCTCTGCAGCCTTCCTACAGCCTTTCTGAGCCTTGCTGAATGACTCAGCAAGGCCCAGGACATAACACCCCTCCCCCCTTGGATTAAACAATAAGTAAGCAAATTGTTTAACACTTCACATAAACACAACATGGCAGGCCGGTTAGCACGTTATACCGTCCACCTTACTCCTTGCAACCTATTACCTTCAGGTCCCAATGGAGTCCATGGACTTTCACTCTTTGACAATATTCGCACCGCAACCTACAATTGTTTTTGTTTACCCCCTCAGATGGCGAGGACTAATACCCCTCCTGTATAGTGAACAGGGATCTTACATATTCCCCTAAATGCTTAGGAGGACCCTTGACCCGCTCTGATCTTCGTGGAGCCAGATTAGGTGCAGGTGCGATTGTAGGTGTGGGATTAGGAATAGGTGCCTGGAGTGCCTGCTCCCGGTTTGCGCAAAACAAACCAGGACTTTGTCGCCCAGAAGACTCAGAGGTTCCCCCTGACTGCTGACTGGCTGGATCCACCAGACCCAAACCAGAGTTCCTTGGTGGGGTTGAGTTCCCCGAGTCCCTTGGTGGGGTGGAGTTCCCCAGAATTCCATGGGACTCCTCTTGGGAGCACTGTCCCTCGAGCCCAAGACCAGCAGCAGGAGTACCCTGAGTAGCCGATTTACGGCCATTTGCCCCTAGCCAGGGACCTCTGCCAGAGTCAGGAGCCGCCTCCATGGCCAGACCCCCGGAGTCTATGCCAGAGTCAGGAGCCGCCTCCATGGCAAGACCCCCACCTGGGACATGTGTAGGAACATTTGGATAAGCGCCCTCGTGGAGAGACTGTGGTCCACAATCGTAATTGGGGTCCCCCTCCCCCCCGAGAGCAGAGCCAGGAGCGGAAACGTGGCCAGGAAGCCTCCAGCGCAATTGGTCTATGTGGCATCTAAGCACACGACCATCCTCCAAGGCCACTTCGTAGGACAGTGGCCCAGAGACCTTGCATACCACAGCCGGTACCCAGAGATGTCCATGCCCATAGTTTCTGGCCCAAACCGGATCACCCACTTGGAGTCTCCTAGGTGCCCGCGGTTGTGACACCTGTGAAGCCACCCGGTCTGGGTGCAGCCTGTCCAGCTTCGTGATGAGTCTGCGACCCCAGCGGAGTTCAGCTGGGCTCTTTCCTGTAGCTGTGCAAGGTGTGGTGCAGTGTGCAAGGAGAAAATCGGCTAACCTGTGATGCCAGGGTCCTCGAGTGATTCTCTTTAATGCCTCCTTGGTGGTACGCACCATGCGTTCAGCCTGACCGTTGGTGGCAGGGTGAAATGGAGCAGATGTAGCATGCGAATCATGTTGGTTTACCTGAAACTCAGAAGAGGTAAATTGGGGACCATTGTCTGAGACAAGGACATCAGGAAGACCATGGGAAGCGAAGATTCCTCTGAGCACCTGGATGGTCCTGGCAGTAGTAGTGGAGGATACAGGAACGACCTCTAGCCACTTGGAATGGCTATCCACGAGGAGAAGGAAGAATTGCCCCTGAAAGGGCCCAGCATAGTCAATGTGAATACAATAATATCTATAACTGTCAAGGGTTTGACTGTAAAACCTGGTCTTTATTGTTAATGAATTGAATACTGGTTACAATAGTGAGGTAATTTAATGGTTACATTATTGTTACATGTTATTATATAGATAAAATAGGACTGTAGTGGAATATAAACACTTGAAATCGATTAAGATTGACTATTGTGTATTAGAAGTGTTAGTGTAATAGGCTGGGGACCTTGGTACCTTTCAGAGGCAACTCTTCAGGGGACCTGTTTTTCTGGCAACCCAAGCAGGCTGATGCGATGTGGCCTTGCCTGCCACATGCCCGGCAAACAGCATAACGGAAATGGCAGTCGGCTCTCCTGTGGCGACCCCCACAGCTGAAATACCGAAGGGATGCAGGCGTCTTCCCTCTGCGTTCTTGCAGTCTTCTCTCCGCTGACTGTTGAAGTCTGTCCACCTCTTCTTCCTCGGATTCTTCTCCGGAGGCCTCTCACACGACTTCCTTATGGACGGGGACTGCTGCTGGAGGGTTCTTGGTCGACCGCAATGCCTTCACCGCGCCGCTGGCTGCTTCTTCAGCTGCAACTTCTCTCAGGGCATCTTGGAACGAAACATCGGCTCTAGCAAACAACTTTTGCTGCATCTCACGGCTTCGCAATCCGCAAATGAGCCGGTCTCGGAGCCTCTCTTCCAAGTTTTGGAACGCACATGGCCTAGCAGCCTGCCTCAGAGCCGCAACGAAGTCCGCAGCTGATTCTCCCGGCCGCTGATCCCGCTGCTCGAATTGGTGCCTCCAAGCTATTACAGAAAGCTTGGGCTCAAAATGCTCGCGCAGCATTTTCTTTAGATCTGAATAGGCGATCGACTCCACTGGTGCTGGGGCTACAAGGTTCTCAGCAATGTCAAAAGTCTCTTGCCCACAGACACACAGCAAAGTAGCAGCTTTCAATTCGTCTTCTTGGATCTTATTCACCCTGAAGTAGTTCTCGATGCGAGCTACGTAAGAGCTCCATCGTTCTGGGTGCGAAGTATCGAACTCGACAAGATGGCCCAGCTTGGATATCATTGTGACCAATAGCCTCTTCGACGTCTCTCGCCGCAAGGAAGGAGAAGGGGTCCCACGAAGCCAAGCCCACCTCCAGTGTCTTCGTACTGGCAGGCAGTTGCTTCTCCTGGATGCCGCGCTTCTCTTTGCTTCAGGCCTTCAGGTGAGTTGGCCCTAGCTTCTTTTCCTTTGGCTTCCTATGTGGCGAATCCCACCTTTGTCGCCAATGTTCTGTTCTTGCAAAGCAGACATCGAGACGAGGCAGGTTCACAACAAAGGATCTCTTTATTAAGTACATTCACAGAACAGAAGCAAGAACACAATGGCCACTGGCCTTTTATATTCCCCTTGCAAGGGGATGCACATCCAATCATTGCAGGCCATTCTCCCGCCTTGCGCATGGGCGCAAGGCTGGAGACAGCCTGTCTGGGTCCCGGGCAGACACATGGTCTGTCCGGGTCTCTGCAGCCTTCCTGCAGCCTTTCTGAGCCTTGCTGAATGACTCAGCAAGGCCCAGGACATAACAGGGACCATTGACTGAGACAAGGACATCAGGAAGACCATGGGAAGTGAAGATTCCTCTGAGCACCTGGATGGTCTTGGCAGTAGTAGTGGAGGATACAGGAACGACCTCTAGCCACTTGGAATGGCTATCCACGAGGAGAAGGAAGAATTGCCCCTGAAAGGGCCCAGCATAGTCAATGTGTACGTGTGACCATGGAGTGTCTCCTCCCACCTATGTACAGGGGCCTGGGGCATCTCAGGCCGTGACTGTTGGCACACTTGGCACCCCTGAACCTGGGCCTTGATGTCCTTATCAAGTCCAGGCCACCACAGATGGCTACGCGCAAGCGCCTTCATCCTCACAATTCCCGGATGTCCCTCATGCAGAGAGAGCAAGACTCTAGTCCTCAATGAGGCCGGGATGACTACTCTGCTTCCCCACAGGATACACCCTTTGAATGTAGAAAATTCATGTTTCGTACACCAGAAACTTTGGAACTCTGTACCAGGACACGTGTCAGGCCACCCTGACAACACCCATGTCAGCACGCGTGCAAGCGTGTGATCAGTGGCAGTTTCAGCAGCCACATCCCTAGCATTGAGGGGAGATTCAGGCAATTCCTGAATGGGAAGATTGTATACAGCAGGAGCAGGGTCTGCCTCTATTTGCTTTAGAGGTAACCTACTAAGGCCATCAGCGTGGCCCATCGCTGTCCCTGGTTTGTGAATCAGGGTGTAGTCATAAGCTGACAAGAAAATTGACCATCTCAGCATTCTGGGGGAGATGATGTGTGGGGTCTGCTTGTTGGTTGTAGACAAACCCAGCAAAGTCTTGTGGTCAGTGTAGACCGTGAAATGGCGGTCATACAAGAATTCATGAAATTTCTTGATGCCTGAGATTATTGCCAAGGCTTCTCTTTCAATCTGCGTGTAATTACGCTCTGCAGATGAGAGAGTTCTAGAGTAGTAGGCCACAGGGACCTGAGTCCCATCAGCCTTGAGATGACTTAACACTGCTCCTACCCCATAAGGGGAGGCATCACATGCGATGCACACAGGCAATTGCTCATTGAAATGCGCCAGTACCGCATTTGAAGATAGCAAGGCCTTGACTTCTTTG
Source organism: Azemiops feae (assembly GCA_023970755.1). NCBI lineage: Eukaryota > Metazoa > Chordata > Lepidosauria > Squamata > Viperidae > Azemiops > Azemiops feae. Next base: position 4,333,038 of record JALGBA010004098.1, on the reverse strand, counting down.
AAAGCCTTTTCATGGACCTTTGTCCATTTCCATGGAGTCTGCTTGTCCAAGAGCCGGTGTAACGGCTCAGCCACTGCAGCCTTGTGGGGGAGAAATGAATGATAAAAATTAAGTAGACCCAGAAAAGCCTGGAGTTCAGCTTTTGACTGGGGACTAGGGGCCAGTTGAATGGCCTGGAATTTAGACTCTGCTGGAGACAGCCTGTCTGGGTCCCGGGCAGACACGTGGTCTGTCCGGGTCTCTGCAGCCTTCCTGCAGCCTTTCTGAGCCTTGCTGAATGACTCAGCAAGGCCCAGGACATAACAGAAACATTTTAGGGAAGGGTAGTAGAAGCAGGGAAAACAGAGAAACAATGCCTAACATTTCTTATTCTGGTCCTTAAATATAATTACAGTTGCTAGATACTGTTATCTGGCTGTGATTTTTTTTTTTGCCATGAAATGGGCTATTTAGTTATGCTTGCTATGCTAGATCAAGGTTGAATAATTTCATTTTTTATTTCACTCTGAATTTTTCCCCCCCAAAATTTTATTTTTTGCTTTTATGGCAGGTTTTTTTCTCTTCCTCTCTTTTAAGACCAGCTAAAGGATAAAGTCTTCCTTTTGGAATCAAAGCCCATTTGTGGCTGTAATAATGATAAGTTTCAGCATTACTGGCGCCTGACTGTTAATGACTCAAAAGAGAACTGAATAAAAACAAGATGTTGTTTCTGGAGTCCTTCATACACTTTTCTCTGCTTATTGTCACTTCCCCAGTGGTCTGACAGAGCTGGACATCCTTACAAAATCCACTGCAAATATCACTGCTCTTCTTCAAGTGAGATATTATCAGAGTTAATTTAATCTTCATTTGGTTATTAGATCTAGAGCTATGACTCTCAGTTATAAATCCAGATAGATAACCCAAATAATATTTGCTTTGCTTTGTGAGCATATGTCCTGACAAATCAGGAAAAGGATGAATTACCTACATTGACATTTTATTTAATGAAACAAAGTCCATCAGTCCAAGGCAAGCAATGATTACAGCTGTGCGGTGCTTTAGATCTAATTCCAAAAAGGTGCTTTACATCTCTCCCGCATGCTCTGAAACTCTTTTTTAGATCAGAGTAAATGCATGAAATTCCTGTATTCACTGGTTTTTCTGCCTGCAGCTGGTGAATAATATACAGCTGCTGTCACAAAGAGGATGAGGGCTTTCTCACACCTTAATGCAACTAGTTTGATATTCTATCATGGGTGTCAAATTCGATCGCGTCATGTGACGTATCATGATGTATCACGACGTTTTTTGCCTTTGCGGAGCTGGGGTGGGCGTGGCCTGCTCGTGATGCCCGTGGGCCGCCAGTTTGACACCCCTGCCCTATATGGAACAAAATCAGTGAGGCAACCGCATTGGACAACATAGCCAAAGGCATATAATCAATATGCTCAGAAATTCCAAATGGCTACCGCAGTACAGGAGCTGTGATGAGGCAATACAGACATGGAGAGTTCAGCATGCAAGTGTTCCACATAACTCTCTCCCTTCTCTGCTGCTGCTACTTCTGTGGCATCTTTTTTCTGCTATAGCAGGAAGGCCCCTCTAAGTATAATAAAGCAAGATCTGCAATAACACAATATCCATATCCTATTAAACCATTGCTTGAATTAATATGGTTTTATAGAATAAATAATAACTATCTGGGTTCACATAGCATGCTAACCTATAAACTAATATTTCTGAGTGCCCACTACATTAAAATTAAAAAAGTCACATGTGGCTTAGTGGGATATGGGAACCCAAGCTTTATGTGTTTGTTACTTGGAACTCCTGAGTAACTCCAGTATTTCACCTGTCATTTGACTACATATGTCCTCCTATTGAGTGTAAGGAAAGTATTTTTTGAATATGAGATTCAGAGTTTGATGACAACATGCAGAAGAATATGTAAAGGGGTAACAGCATAGACATTACATACCAGGAAGGATATATACTTGGATTTCATAATCTCCACCCTTATGCATTTTGTATCAAAAGTTGTGAGTGGAGAACGCTGCTCTGATGTCCACTCATAACCAGTTTCATATTTGATATACGTTTATTGGAAAAGAAGGGCTATAGAATTTAATGATTCTTATTAAATTGTATGTCACTCCACTGTCAGACATACATCAGTGGAACTTCCCCAATCTGTTAGCACAATGTCATATTAACATATCTCTTCTACTGGATAGATTTGTTGACATACTGGCAAAATGCTAAGGATAAGGGTAGGATGGGAGGAGGAGGGAAATATCAAATCCTATATTTCAAGGATTGAGAACATAATACTCTTCACATATTAGGGCTATGCCTTTCCCAGTCTCTTGCAATTTTCCATGTTGCCTAAGTTTGAAGCTCAACATTGATGACAGCCAATATAAAGAGAATAAGTGAAGCAGGAAAGTAATAAATATATAAATGTGAAGCTGTGAAACATGGACAAAAAGGAAGCTGAGAACAGGCTGAGAGTCTTTGAAATGTGACTTTTAAAGATAACTTTGAGAATCCTTGGAGTTGCAAAAGGTAAAATCTTGAAGCCCTGGAGATGTACAGGAGAAACAATAAAACTGGAATATTTGGGTCATGTATTCAGAGGCAATTCTGTACAGTGGACCCTGCTAGAAGGAAGAGTGAAAGGGGAAAAAAGTAAGGGACAACAACAATACCAAAAAATACAAAAAAGGAGTATCAATGTGCAAACTGATAATGATACCTACTTGGGTAATGAAACATCAGCAAAACCACAACTAAGCTCAGATAGCATCAAGAACTCATTGTTCCACCCTAAGCTACTTACAGACATTCTCTTCTATTGCCATTTACATAATTGGGCTTATCTTAATTAAAAAGATTGTACAGGAGTGGCACAAAAGCAGATAGAAAGAGAAGCCTCTTGAATGAAACTATTGAATGATATTGAGTTAATAAAGCAGATCTAGTCTGAGTCATTGCTATCCTTTGCTTTAAATGCAGGAACAACTTCTTCCTCAGTCTTAAAATAAGTGGCTTGTAAAGCTTGTATGCATTGTTTGTATTGCTGCATGCTCATCATATAAGAGGAAACCTTAAAATACACATGAGACTAGTCTGTACATAGATGATCAGATGTCTCACTGCCTATTTATCTATGCTTATGATAGTTTATTGTTTATTATGAACTTCATAATTTGACTCTACCTGAGGTACCTAACATGGTTGGCCAAATTAATACAATATTATGAAAGTATTTATCTTTAAAAAAAAAAAAGTTTTATTCATTTTCTAGTTTTACATTTAAGTATTTAAAAAGCAACGTGGCGACTGGGTTAATCAATAATTCAATAACATACAAGTGTCTTTAGTACAGATCTCAAACTACCACATTAAATATTTCATCTCTTTTTCCCTTAGTATTTTCTGTCTCATGTTTAAGCTTATTATATCAATTAAGTAAAAATAACATTGTTACATTTATCAATAGTTTTTAGCTTATACATACCCTAATTGCTTTAACATTCAATCTTTATAGACAATCAATATCCTGTAATTAGTTTTTCCCAATTTTTAGTTTCACATCAATATTTAAATTTAACATTTAATATTTATAATTTCCAAGTTTTAGGTAACCAAAGTTTCCTTTACCACGATTCATCACAAAACTTAATGTTCAAGATACATGTCCTATCTATTTGAATATATTCTATTTCTCACCATCTTAAATAATAATAATAATAATAATAATAATAATAATAATAATAATAATAATAATAATAATAATAATAATAATAATAATAATAATAATAATAATAATAAAGTTTGAAGGGACCTTGGAGGTCATCTAGTCCAACCCCCTGCTCAGGCAGGAAACTCTATACCATTTCGGACAAATGGCTGTCCAGTCTCTTCTTAAAAACTTCCAGTGTTGGAGCATTCACCGCTTCTGGAGGCAGGTTGTTCCACTGGTCCCCAAATTTTAGAAACATATAAATCCAGTTAAAATATGGTTATTCTTTCAACGTTTTAAACTCCCCTGGATAGTCAGTCGCCGCTGCTCTTAGAGGGTGGGATGGAATTTCCCTTCCCTCTCTCCACAGGGGGAAAAATACTTTGGGCATCTTATACTGGTAAAAAAGATAGTTAGGATTGAAGAGAGGTTCAGATCTCACCCAGTCTCACCCGCACTCCTTTAGAAGTGCCTGGTGGTAAGTTTGACTTCGACTGTCTGCAGCCTAGTGACGGGTCATATTTCTATGGCCGGTCTTTCGTCTGCCGGTTTGGAGGGCTGCCCCGGATCAAGCGGAAGGACTACCGCCCTCCCGTGATCAAGCAGGGATCCCCTCCTTGCTTGTCACCCCTACAGGGCAACTTTTGACCCTTTCCAGGGTCCCCCAGTGGTGCGAAATCGAACGTGGAAGACGGAGCAATGGCAAACCGGAAGTCCCGAAAGTATTTATCTTAATGTCCAGATTTAACTGTGGTAATAATGATATAAGAGTTTGGACAGCCCTTCCACCCTTCCTGCAGCAATTAACAGTGAAGTAAACTATTCTGAAGACTTCCTTCAGAAAAAAAGAATTTATATCCCATTTGAATAGAATAAAAATGCCTAATTTAATTTTTAATTCAATTTTATAATTGAAATGTTGGCAGCCTAAAGGAAAGTGGGCAACCAGATGGTACAAATAAATCTGAGAACATATATTTTAAAATGTTAAAGTCCACAATAAAATGACAAAATGTTTCAAGCAGATCATGATAGAGCCAATGGTATAGTATTTATGATAACAGATTAAGTGTAAGGAAATCTTAGTTTAAATCTATCCTCAGCCCTGAAATTCACTCAATGACTTTCAATTGCACTCTCTCTCTCTCTCCCTCCCTTTCTCCCCCAATGTAGTTTTAGCAAACTAATAAAATTCTCTCACGTTTGATTTAGTTAAGGTAATGTATATATTTTGAATCATATTATCCACATCATATATGATCAGACTTCTACATAAGAGTTATGCTTTTGTTTTCTGTGTTATAAAGCCTTATTTCACTTTTTTTTCCCCAGATCTGTAAGCCAGAAACTATGCTGAGGTGAGATGCAGAAGAAAAAAAAATAGCAAATGTATCACAATATTGTAAACAAATTTATCAATATTCAGAATAAATTTGCAGCAATGCTGGCCCAAAAAACCTGACCACTACAAGATTTATCATAAAGAATGGTTAGATAGGAATAGTAAGGAGAGAGATGGAAAAACAGCAATTTGCATTTAATGTTAACGGTCTATCTTGACTTCCATCATCTTGGATTTATAATAAAATTCCAACTTTCCCCTAAGGTTTTTGGCTGGAAAATCTGGGATCTATAGTCCCAAAACATCTGGACAGACCAAATCACCATTTGCAGCTTCCAAATCTGCAGTAAGTTTGCAACAATATGAAGTTTTCTAAATACATGCCACCTAGGCCGACAGTTGCTGGAATTTGGATATTTTACCCTTTTGACCCTGCTCTGTCATGCTCTCTCAGAGTGAAATAATATTCCAGAAGAACCATAATTAAGGTTTTGGTCTCTTGAGCCAATTGAGCCTTGGTATACCTAACAATTAATGTTTGTTGTACCCATGCTAACCACAGTGATCTAAATTGGGCCTGGTTTTTTTTAAAAAAAATTTTTAACTTTTAACTTTTGCGGTTCCTTAAGGAAATTTTGGTAAGTGCACATTGCAATCTTAGTGACTCAAACAGGGAAACTAAATAATATTGCAAATATATTTAATAAGTTGGATACTCTGTAACAAAATAGATAAGGGATAATATGAAAAAGAAAATCAGATAAGATGAGGAAAAAGGAGCACTTCTATACTGTAAAATGTTTTTTTTGTCATGGAAACATTATGACATTCCAAATGTCTTCATTTCTCCCTCTTTTTTATTTTTTAGGGCCTTCACTTCATTTCCACAACTTAGAAGTGTTTAGCAGGGCAGTACTAACTTTATCAGTCCTCAGAAAGATTCTAGACATACAAATAGTTGATGTAGGCCACGACATCATAACTGCCGTCAATCATTAAATCTTTCACCCACAGGTTTATTACTACATTGCCATGGAGCTCTTGTATTTAAGAAGGTTTTTTTTTAACAATTGATCTTCCTTCCTTCACTGCCATCTCTCTCATAAGGCAGCAATGAAAGGAATCTGAATTCCAAACAGTTAGAAAAATATAGTTAGATACATGGCTTGTAAAAGGGGACCAGCAAGTTATTTTTACTTTTGTGGATACATACTAGGATTAGAGACCAACCCGTAGCTATTGGTCAGCTTGGAGGCAGCTGCAGCAAACTATAGACTTGCAAAACATAGACACACCTATGATTATGATCAAGATTACAGTGCTATTAATATCCACCAGTGTTTGAATATAGTAAAGTATCTTGGAAGCATACTAAATTAATAAAATGTGTGTTGGCATGGTCTAACAAGCATATAATGGCAAGCAGAAATGTTTCATATGTTTAAAAAATGTGTCCTGATTTGAGGGAGGGGAATTAAATCTAGAATCCTTTCTAAATATTTGTGCAGACAACTTTAAGATCCCAGTCTTTGAATGATTTCTAAACTTAGCAAAAAAATTGTGGGGGAAAAGAAAAAATGAACTGCTGGACTAGTGCTCATACATGAATCTGTATTCTATCTAAGTCTGATGAAGTTTGAACATTACTGTCTTCAAATATGACAGAATCTTGATTTATTTTCTAGTAAACTGCAGCTAAAACAGGTGGCCTTGAGAACATTCAATTATAACAACTGTAATTCATTTATTAAGCACATGTTTGCCTTCAGAAGTCTCTGATTCAAACCTTGAGTTTAATCTCTCTATATAGGGAAAGGCTTCCCTATATTACAGAGAGATCCTTAGTTGAGAAATGACTGCATTGAACCCTAAGCCAGAGACAGAATAACCATATTTTCCTCGTGCAATGTGTAAACCCAAAAAATAATTGACTGGAAAACTCATTGAACAAGAAAAGTATTTTGGTCAGATCTTGCCATAATGATCTGAATGAAGAATAATTCATTCTTTTTCCTTCAAAATCAAACAGAAGGGCTACCTTAGCTTGTGCTTTTAGGCAATCATCCAGTTGGGCTTGAAAAATTAGAGGACTCAGGACCAGTTCTGGGGGGAAAACCCTCTCTATGTAGAATTCTTCTAAAGATTGGGCTGGAGAGAGGTTAAAATTATCTAATATTTATGATTTTGAAAATATATATGAATACTGTATATTTATAGTGAATGTTCAGTCTGACCATCATGCCATCTTTAATGTGTCCCTTTTCTGCATAAACGAAATGCCCAGAATCAATTGTGCAATAATACGTTCAACTACTAAATTTATTTATATCACTCTTTTTTTTGCTTATGTGTTCCTTCTGATTAATTTGAGTGGCTTCTCAGCTTTGCCAAGACTAGAATATTTTTTCTAGTACATTATCTGCTTGTATCATATGCCAGCAGTGTAGGAATTTCTGCTTGCTGACTGTTGCTTCAAGAGAGTAGTAAGACTTTTTTTTTTTTTTTTGGTCCAGAATTACCTGGGTTTTGCTATTCTTTTTCACTGCCACCCAATCTATCAATTGAAAGCATCTTTTTTTTCCTTTCACTTTTTCTCAATGTTTGACTTTCACTGTTAAAGCAAAGCAAAAAACAAACAAACTATTGCTTTAACTAAGAATAGTTAAAGCAATAGTTTGTTTGTTTTTTTGCTTTGCTTTAACAGTGAAACAGTTTTTGAGTGAAACAAATTATGTCTTTTGCATTCTTCCCTGGAATTACCGTAAGCTTTCCTACTGCTGTCCTTTTTCATATATATCCTTGAAAGGAAATACAAAAGAAAACAAACCTGCGACTTTCACTTCACTTCTTTTCTGTAAGTTCACTATGCACGTAAACTGGCATTACATATATTTTAATTAATTAATTAACCATCAATTAACAAAAAATTTCCATAAAAATGGAAGGGATGAAAGATACCTCGGAGATTATCTTTAGGTGGTTGTAATCTCCAATTCATTGTATTTACAGTATATCACCACCCATCTCACAAACATATTTTGCCTACCTGATTTTCTACTATGTTTATTATGTTCTTTGTTACTTTTTGCAAACAAAATCATATCATCTGCATATCTCATATAGATATTGTTTCAATTTCCATTTCCGGATGTACTGTCATCTCCTCCCTCCCGTCATTATTAACATGTAATGATGTACAAGTTATAGGCACAATACACATCTTTGTTTCATTCCCTTTCATATTCTGATATCTGATTTTAATTCTTACCATAACTTCTTGTTTATCATAAAGATTCCTCAGAAGAATAATCAGGTGTTCTGGCAAACCCATTCATTAACCTTAATATTTTCCACATTCTGGCATGATCAACAAAATCAAAGGCCCTGTTGCAGTCAATGAAACAAAAAGAAACTTTTTATGTTCTCTTGGTCTCTATAATCTGGTTTATATTAGTTCTCTGATCTTGTGTCCCTTGCCATTTTTTAAACAAGCCCACTCATTTTACATTGTTCTCTGCACGTTTGGCTCTGTTCATGAAGCAAAACTTTGCTTTTGTGAAGAATTAATGCAATGGTTTGGTAAACTGCACATTCTTTCATACAACCTTCTCAGGTTTGGTATAAACACCAAACTTTCCAGTCTCTAGACCACACTATCTTACCCATGCTTGTTGACACCAGGACTAATAAATACTTTAAAGAATTTTTCTCATTAAAGTTAACACAACTCCTAAAACAATAACTCATTTTTCTCAGGCTCACACTGAAGCTTCTTCTTCTGTATCTTCCATGCATGCATCCATCCATCCAGCAACAAACTGAATATACTAGGGGCACCTATCACAGTGTGCACTGTCGTGTTCTGGACCAGTAGAAGTTTCTGAGTGGTCTCTGAGGGCAGCCCCATGTAGAATGCATTGGAGTAATCAAAACAGAAGGTGATCAAGGCATGAATGGCCGTGAGCAAGGCCTTCCAGTCCTGAAAAGGGTGCAATTGATGCATTAAACAAATCTGTGCAAAGGCCATGCCTCCAGCCATGGTTGCCATTGGCTCTTTAAGCAGGAGCTGTGTTTAGGAGGACCCGCACATTGTACACCAGCACAGTCCAGGGAGGTTCCATCCCATCCAGAGTTAAAGATGAAATATAATCTGGACCTGGAGGGGGAGTAAAAATCCATACCCCGTTCCTTCTTGTTTTTTTTTTTTTTTAACAAGTTTTATTGGTTTTTAAATTTTTTTACAACAAGGTGCTTAGGAAGCAACATGGTGATGGGGTGATCAATTGTCCAAAGGAAAAAAAAAATCATACATACATAACTCAGGGTAACTCCTTGAATATTCCCTCTCTATTTCCCTCAATTAATATAACCTATTCAAATTAATACATTTCTAAATAGAATTCAATTAATCAATAGAATTTATAAATAAAATTTTAGCTATACAAGTCCAAATCCTACTTTAAGCTTTACTATGTTCCAATTACCATATTCCACTTTAGATAATATATTTTCAATCAATCAAAGAAGTTGTCACTAAAATTTTCACTGTACAAATCCAAGTCCTGTATTATAAGCTCTACTAATTTGCGATTACCATATTTCAGTTTTGTCCTTAAATAAACATATTGTTTGCATTTCGGGTATCCCTAGTTTCCCTTATTTAATTACCTAACAATTATAATATCTAAAATATAAATATTATTCCAACAGTTAAATTCTTACATTTCCCAAATATATTCTATTTCTTATTCTAATAGCTCATTTACTAATATTGTGTTTCCATTATCAAAATCCATTTTCTTATTCTCATTTCATTACAACATAGTTATCATAGCTTCTTACATTTCTAGAATGTATTCTAATTCTTATTCTGAGACGTCTTTGTTTACTAATACATTATCTTCCATTGTCATAATCCATTTCATTGTTTTCATTCCATTACAAAATACTTATCATCACTAAAATAAACATATTATTTCCAAAAGTAAAAAATAAGAAAGAATAAAAGCATGTATACCATCTTATAGATTTCAGACGTATATTATATTTTTTATCTTAATAAGTGCACATTTAAAACATTTTTCATTTCACAATTCCAAACTATAGTCTAGTCAATAATTTCATCTCAATTGTGAATCTTAAATCCAAAGCATTAAATCAATCCCAATTTTACTTTCCATCTTAGTTAATGTTAATTCAATCCATATGTCTAGAAAACCTTATTTAGCCATCAAATAAGAGTTTAAGTTCTATTTTTAAATCTGACTCTGGCTTTCTTTTTGTGCCAGGTAGGCTTCCATAAAAGAGCCTCTATATCAACCAGTCTCATTGTTATATTGGGAGAGTTCATCATCAATTCAATCTGGTCACATTTCTGTTCTCCTTCTTCCTCTATCTTCTGAATAGTGTAATCAGTTTTATCCAGTGTTATAGTTAATAGTTGATTATTCAAGTTGTCGTAGTTCTGGTACTTGATAAGTTGCAAATAGGGTTGTATAAAATCCCCTTTAGTAGTAGTAGATTCCTGTTCTACTATTTCTTGACTTATAAGGTGATCAGTTGAAGTCTGGCGATCAATTTGAGATTCTGAAACAAAAGCTTTTTCGTGGTTAGGTTGTAGGTAAGATTCTTCCATCTCATAATATACGTAATGTTGGGCATAAGCCTCTTTGCTGTTAGTCTGTTCCTCAATATGTAGTTCTGGAAGGTCATCTTTAATTTTCCACCCAAGATTAATGTTCTCAGTGAATTCCAAGATTTTTTCCAGTATAAGGTTGTAGTCAAGTTGTGGGTAAACATCCTCCATTTCCATAGTAAAATAGTTTTTTAATCTTTTAGTTAATGGCCGATCCTTTCCCCGTCGGCCCAAAGGAGCTGCCTTGGACCGCGGAAGGTGCTGCCGCACCCTCCGCAGTTGACGAGGGGCCTCCTCAGCGGTGGTCGCCCCTCCAGGGCAACTTTCGACCCTCTCAGGAGTCTACCGGCAGAGGGAAGCCGGCCAGCGAAGAGCAGAGTCTCCGTGCGACCGCCAGCACCGGAACCCGGAACCGGAAGTCTATACTTCTTCTTGTTGAAGGGTTGTCGAAGCCAGTTCTTCCTTATCCAGATCCTTACAACCTCCGGACACTCAAGCAACATTACCACAGCACCACCAGTCTGGCTATGGGTAGAGATATACAATTGAATCAGTGGTGGGATTCAAATATGTGAACAACTCTGTGTGGATGCCGCTTCCAGAAGTCCATTCTGGGCCTGGGCAACAAAACATTAGCTACCGGTTCTGCCGAACTGGTACGAACTAGTTGAATCCCACCACTGAATTGGATATCATCAGCTTAGCCCCAAGAAACCTCACCACTTCTTCAAGAGCAACCGACTCAAGCTCTTCCCAGATAACATGGCTCAGACTTGTCTCTGTCACCTTCAAAGGCTCTGCCCAGCCAGAGTCCAACTCCAAATGAAGTTGAGCAATTCTACCTGACAATCTTCCTCACAATTCCTCACAGACAATCTACAAAGGCTCCCATCCTCCTTATCCAGGAGGGACCTGGTTACCTGAAACAGCTAGTTGGCTACCTGTAGATGCAAAAATAATTGCACTAAAATAATTGCACTAAATCTCTCCAAGCTTTATTTGAAGAACTCATTTAATGAGGCAATTTATTTCACTAGTTGACATCTCTTATTGTCAAGACATTTCTTCTACTATCTAACCTAAATCTGCTTCACTCCCATTTCTACATGACAACTCTTTAGAATGATGTATGAAATTGTTAACACATCTCTTCTCAGTCTTCTCCTCTGCAAGCTAAACATAACCATTTCCTTTTATCATTCCTGATATGGCTTTGTTTCCAGTCTCCTCACCATCTTGGCAGGCTTCCTCTGAAGTCACTTCAGTCTCTTGATGTCATTCTTGGACTGTGGTACCCAGCAATGGTATTCAAGTGGGCCTGGCCAAAACAGAGTAGAATGACACAATTACTTCCTATGATCTGGACTTCCTATGATCTGGATATTCCAAAACAGCATTTGCCTTCTTAGCATTACCCTGTTAGCTGATGTTTGGAACCTACTAGCACAACCCAATCCTTTATACATATATACTTTTGCCTCAATTTCCCCCCTGATGCAGATAATTGCATTTCTGCCTGTTCAGCCTTCCAGAGAAAATTCAAAAACTTTTACATATGTTCTGTTCCAAAGTGTTAACTATTACTTCTTGTTTTAATAACTTGCATATCATTCTCTCAACCCTTTCATCCATATTCAACAGCCCAAGGCCTAACAGAAGGCCCCATGATACTCTACTCAATACTACTTTCCAATCTGAAATGGAGCCATTTATGAGTACTCTCTGGGTGTGGTCATTCATTAATAGTTGTACTCTCTAACTCATTTCATTCATGAGGATATCATAAGAGAATTCACTGAATGTTTTGTTGAGGTCAAGGTATACTGTGTCTAATGCATTTTCCCAATTTATTTAGCTAGTAATTATGTTGAAAGGGGAGATCAGCTTAATCTGGTATAATTTGTTGTGAAAAACTCATGTTGGTTCTTGTTAATTATTGCATTCCTATCCAAATGTTCACAAACATACTTTTTAATACTCTGCTCCAGGATCTTGCTCATATACAGTAGATGTCAAACTGATAAGTCTATAATTTTCTAGTTCCTCCACCTTCTTTTTGATAAGAAAAAAAGGGCAACATTTGCTCTTTTCAGTTTTCTATGATCTTACCAATTCTACAGACATTCTGTGCAAATTCTGCTCCCCCATTGTAGTTCTTTCCATATCCAAGGATGTGAGTCATTTGGCCCTGGAGACTTGAATTCATTAAAATCATCTAAGTGTTCTTTTATTCATTCTTTGTCTGCCCTAAGCTGCAGCTCCCTTCTTTCTCTGGTGGAATAACAGGTACAGCATTATGAACTTTTTGAGAGAAAAAATTAAGACATTCTGCGTTACTGATACTCCCTATTATCAGTTCAGCCTTTTCTCCTCTCAACAGACCCACAGTATCTTTTTCTTTGCTTTGCTTCCTGGTGTGTCTAAAAGGTCTTTCTGGTTGTTTGGGGCATTTTCTGCAAGTCTCAGCTTATTCTGAGTTTTAGACTTTCTGATAAAATATCTGCACTTTCTGGTGATTGCCTTGTATTCTTGTTTGGTTGTAAGCCCTTTAAATTCTCTTTAAATATCTCTTTTTCTTTTCAGAAATTTAAAAGGATGTATGTTTTATCTGCAATGTCTCCCATTTTTCATTCTAATAGGAATTGTTTGCAGTATCATCTTTGGTGGAATTTTCCATTCTTTTACACCCAAGGATTTCTAGCTGTTGGATCTGCCCTCCCTTCCATCTGATTTCAACAGATTCAACTATTCTGAGATCAAGTATACACATAATGAAAGCAATGTTAGCATGGAGAGGTACAGTGAATGCCATTGTATAAACTAGCCTGATTGTGGTTATTTTCCACCTAGGCTACCATTTCAGATTTCATTCTTTTGTTGTTGTTGTTGTTGTTGTTTCAACGTAGTTATTAGTGGCGGGCATGCTCAATTATGCAGGAATGGGGATTTAAAATAAACATGGTACAGCCATTCATAGGTATGCAGTAAAAAAAATGGCTGATGGCTATCCCAAGATAGCCTTGGATTGTCTGCTTGATTTCCCTTCCCCTAGTCAGAGATCAAAGGACAGTATATGTGTGCATGTTTCAGGGGAGGAAATGCTGAAAAACAAATTATACAGCTTTAGTCCACTTTGATTGATCAGAGTTCTATTACTGGAATATATATGACTCAGTAGCACCAAAACAGCACTTGTAACTCTATTTGGGGAGTGGAAGGAGGCACTAAATCCTGCCAGAAGAATGTGGGTTGTCCTGGATATTGCATAAGTGATCCAAATCTACACCAGAATTCCATCCCCAAAATCTCAGTAATGAGAGCTCCCAAGTGCTGTACAGATAACAGTAGATCAGGTAAGTTATGGAATATCCACAGAATAACAGAGCTGGAAGGGATCTTGGAGGTCTTCTAGTCCAACCCTCTGCTCAAGCAGGAGACCCTATACCATTCCAGACAAATGGCTGTCCAGTCTCTTCTTAAAAGCCTCACTGATGGAGCCCCCACAACTTCTGAAGGCAAGCCATTCCACTGGTTAATTGTTCTCACTATTAGGAAATTTCTCCTTAGTTCTAGGTTGCACCTCTCCTTAATTAGTTTCCATGCATTGTTTCTTGTCCTGCATTCAGGTACTTTGGAGAATAGGTTCTCCCTCTTCTTTCTGGCAGCCCTTGAAATATTGGGACACTGCTATCATGTCACCCCCCAACCCTTCTTTTCAGTAGACTAGACAAACCCAATTCCTGCAACCATTCTTAATATGTTTAGCCTTCAGTCCCCTAATCATCTTTGTTGCTTTTCTCTGCACTCTTTCCAGAGTGTCTACATCCTTTTTATAATATAGTGACCAAAACTGGATGCAGTATTCTAAATGTAGTCTTACTAAGACTTTATAAAGCAATACTAATACTTAACATGGCTTCTATCCCTCTATCTCTTTCAGGAATGATGCGGGTCTATTTTGAATTTTATGTTTCACTGATTTTCAGACAATGTAAACAACCATAAAACAGAATACTTTTATTTGCCCAAGAGCAATAATTTCGCAAGGCTGTAAAATTTACTCTATTTTAAAATTAGGATTAGGTGATTTAAAGTATGGGTCCAATCAAGATACCGGGACAAAATAAAGTTAGAAGTGCCTCAAACTATGCCTACAGTTTAGTAAAAAAGATGAGCAGTTATAATGTTAATTTTAGTAGTTATATATTGTTCATAGCAGAATTAATAAATAAGCTCAATGGTATCAGAATTGTTTTGTTTTGAAAAAAACATCAAGTAAATAAAATATACACTTGAAAATGGAATTTTATATCAACTCAGCTAGTATTTACAAATATTTAACTATCACTTGGATGTTATATTGACTTATCTCTGCTCATATTAAACAAAATATGATACACAGTTGTGATATAACATTCCCCCAAACACTACTCCCATCCTCATCTCAATATTCCATCCCAATATTCCTGATGGGAATATTAAAAGGTAAAAGGATTCTTGTACTGAGTAATATGTACACATCCTAAAATGTATTTACTTTTTATATGCATAGAATTTTTAAAAAATCATCGTGTAAGAACATGTTTATTATGTGATGCAAATTAGCTAAAACAGGAAATCACACTGATTTTTGCCTAGTCCATTTGTGAATTCAAGTATAGTATAGAATGTATAGATTAACTAGAGACTAGATATGTAGAAATTTCTTTAGAAAAATCTAGTATCCTGTCTTTGCATCAGACAGAAAAAAGAAATGCATGCCAAACACTATATACAACACTTTAGAAAGATGATCTAGAGTTAGAATCATAGAGTTATAAGGTCTTTTTTTGTTTTCAGATTGTCTCTGAGTTTTCTGTAGAATCACTCAATTTTTCTACAGTTTTTCATTTCTTTTTCTCATAAGAACAGTTCAAAATTGTGCTTTTAATACCTTAATTTTTAGGGACTTCCACCCATTTTAAACTACAGCCTTTTGTATGCTATTCTCTTCAGCAATTTATTAGTAGTAATCTTTTGCAGTATTATTGTTAAAAATTATCTTCTAGCTGGATTAGTTATTTGAACATAAAATTAAAAAGATGATTTGTCATATTATCTTATTTTTCCCTGCACGTACTATATTCCATTCCATTGTATATCTTTTTTATTGTCTTTGAATCTGAAACTATCTAAATACATTTGAAATTATGAAAGAAACAAAGGATTTAAGAGACTCTTAAGATAGTAAGATCTATGTGGAAGAATTGGAGAAACCTCTTAATCATTAGAACCATTGAGCACGGTAGAAGTAACCCTTGGGTGTTACTGATTTCTTTCCAAGATTATAGGAGACAGATTTTTCAACACAGTGTCAAGAATGATGAAAAGCATTAAAAGGATAAGGAATACTTTTTAACCTTGATTTTGTAATCACTGCCTAAAGCTCCACTAGAGTCTTTTCAACACATTTCAAACGACAAAGGAGTACACATGGTTCTTTCTTTTGTTATTTCCTAATTCTTAAAGAGTTAAACTAATTCATGTCCGCACTTTTTTTCCTCACAATAGGATAATTGGGAATCAAACTTGGAACCTGAAGGACTCTGATGAATAGGCATCATTTAGCCTCATGAAATAATGAACTTGGACACAAAAGTTAATTCTGAGCACACTCAGGAATAGCTTAACCTTGTAGATAGCTCACAAAATAGAGCCTGCTTACCACTATTTTTGTGAAATTAAACATAGTAAAAACAAATAATATTCTTGTCCGCCAGACCAAATCATTGAACCATCTGCTTTTCTGAGTCTATGCAATTCACACAGAATTGTATTTTCAGAACAATTCTGAGGTGACTGCTGATTGCACTAACCTCGAGGGAGGTCACAGTGGAGCATTGCTGAGTTCAGAGCAGTGACAAAGAAAAGCTGTTTTTTTTTTTTAAAGGAAAGGCTAAAAGAAAGTCTTTGGAGAATTTCTGTTCAAATTATCTCTCCAGTTAGGAAAAGGAAACATCTTTAAAAGTACTTAAGTACCAAGTGAGTGACCCTTCACTGTTGGAAGGTTGCCTTACTAATGATGCAAAGAAGAAAAACAGCCCTTTCTGGCAGACTTGTTTCGTGCCAGACAAAAAAAAGTTCAAAATGCCTGCTCAAAATAAATATAGCTTGGAAACCTGGCAGAAGAAGGCAATCTGACAGCCAAGACTTAGCTCATCCTGGGGGGCAACCCAGGAAGACTTGTACTTCTTATCCCCCATTCCAGTCTGCAAAATAGCCTTGTAATTGCTTCTAATCCAGATGTGTGGGTATGGATGCGAACAAGAAACAGCATGAATACAAGAGCTGCTGCATCCTTTTGGACTATATTCCTGGGGGACAAATTTTCAAACAGAAGCACGTTTTCAAAATGCTACGTGTGGGGAGTAAAAAAAAAAAAGAAGAATTATGTCCTCAATTGTGCTGAGTTGCTGTGATAGTGTCAAAAGAAAGTATCGAATAAAAATAAAGCCATGGAAAATAGGAACGTTTGGGGAAGCAATAGAATGAATTGTGTAGTGATGGTGGTGCTAAGAAGACTGCTGTGCTAAGAAGACTGCAAAAAGTCTTTGATTGTGCTAATAATAGATCAGTGTACTACAATTTTAAAATATCACTGTTACCTGTTTTTGTCAATAAAAAATATTCAAGTCGTTACCATCACTCCATTCCCCCCATAAATAATGTAAAAAATAAATTATTTTACCTCTTCTGATTTTCTAAATAGATTGAAGTGCAGTTGGGGGTATCTTCAAAAAAAGCTTATAGCATCATCTAGACAAACAAAAACCAAAAGAATTTGGAGCATTATCTGAAAGTAGGAAAAACAAGGTGAGGACCTGAGGTAAAAAAAGTCAGAATGAAAATGAGTTTCTGAGGAGAAGAAAGGAAGGAAGTCAAGAAGGCGAGAATTAAATTGAATTGAGGATTCCATAAAGATTCTATACAACAGTCAATATTCCCCCCTCCCTTCGCTGATCAATCCTTTGTATTTGTATCTTATATTTCAATATACCGAACATACAAATTGCATGCGTCTAAATGTACTTTACAGTTATTTAGGGATTTAATGATTTTTCTGAAATCTGGTGCTCACCAGTTTTGTCGTATTACAACTCTTTCTGTAGTCAACAGAACTATGAAGCTTGGATGAGCTTCATTAAAAGCCCATGAGCTCAATTGTTGTTGAGCTAAGATTGAATCATGCACATAAAATTAAAAAGAAAAAAGCTCCCCAAAACTGCATCCAAAAATTAAAAATCTCACAAATACCCACATATTAATGAAAGCTATAAAAGTATTGTTAATTAATTATGAGCCCTCAATTTTGGAAAGCGGAATCAATTCCTCTAAAAATTCTATAATGTGACGAGATTATACTTATTGTTTGGTAGCTGATTAAATGCTCCTTATAAAATAAAACAAGAATTATACGATCTCTTTTTTAAGATCAGATAATCTTAATTTAATTTA
This sequence comes from Azemiops feae, assembly GCA_023970755.1. Classification (NCBI taxonomy): domain Eukaryota; kingdom Metazoa; phylum Chordata; class Lepidosauria; order Squamata; family Viperidae; genus Azemiops; species Azemiops feae. Next base: position 4,314,840 of record JALGBA010004098.1, on the reverse strand, counting down.
AAAGTGCAGCATATGTTGTTCTAGAGATTTATCAACTATCGAAGTCTCTGACTTGATAATATGCTATTTTAGTCCCACACAATCTAATGTCCATCATAGTCTAAAAAAAATCCCAACATTCTTTTTCTATTTTGTTTTATCTTCCTTTCCCTCAAAATTAACCAAGATTTTTGACCCGGAAACTACAAAGTTGGAAAAGCTGAGCATGGTAAAGAGCTCCCAAAATTTGGCTTATTGCAATTATTAAACTTCTTATAGTTTGCAGCTGTTTTGCATCTCTCCTTCTTTCTCCTCTTTTGGTTCATCTGATAAATTTTACCTTAAACATATCAAAGAAGTAGCCATGTTGAACTAACTCCCTAATGTGATTAATGTAAGGAATTTCCTAAGGAACAAAATTCTTGAGCCACTTAAAAATGAACCAATTAAGTATGGCATCTACTTTAATGAACTTAAGTCTATTTCAAGAGCATAAAATATTACTCTGAGAATATTACTTTGTGCAACTGATGAAATGTACTCTGGTCTGCACAGCTTATGTCACAACTAGTTGGTTAGTTCTTAAATTATGATAAGACACTTATTTCTTTTTGCTTCGATACAGATGTCAACTTGTTTTGAAATGATTGCTAGAGAGTGCTTTTTTTGTAAAAAAAAAAAAAAAAGGTGCCGGAACTCACGTCATACAACCCGCCTTGCCTACCCTATAAGGTTTACCTTTGTAGTTGAAAAGAAACACTTTCAATTTTTAGTGTATCTAAAAGACTAGGATTTTGTTCAAGGTAAGTTAATACTATTAATGTTACCATGCATTGTGTGGCTTTAAATTACAAGAAGGCATTTTATTAACCTTTTGGGACATTTACCAGTGGCATACCCATTTAATGAGTGGAAATGTCAGCTTTCTATGTGGAATGAAATTGGCCCAATAAAACAAAATTTGGTTGCTTGTAAAAGATTGAATTATTTTTAAGAAGTTGTCAAACAAGGTGGAAAAATTTACATTTGGAGTTTAATATGGATATTGACTTGAAACAAATTAAAGTTGAAACTTTGTCAGTGAACAGATTACTTTTAATTTACCTTTAAGTTAAACCCAATTTAATAAATAGATCTGATTAAACCTCATACTGTAGATCTACCTTTACATCTGACCAATACATAATTAATATATATTATTATTAATAATAATACCTCCAAATCACAAGACATTGGCTTTATTCTTATTCTTCCCCTCTGCAGTTTGAATTTAAAGTATAAAAGACTAAAAAGAGATTTTCGTAGACATCCCAGCCTTTGAACTACGCAAGGAACAGAAACAGCAAATTTTCGCTGTCGGGCAAGCTTCCACGCCAGCCGCCTTTCTTTCCTCTCACTTCGCCTCTTTTTAACCTCACACCCCACCTTCTGTAAGGGAAGGCAAAAGGCTCATTCACCCTCTTCTGAAAGATGGCCTCCATGTTTATGTGTCTCCCACCGCCACCATCTGCTTCCACACCACATGGTCCGACCCAGCCAATCAAGCCATGCTCTAGCTGTGGTGCTCCGGCGCCTCATGGCTCCTCCTAGAGAAGGCAGACAGCGCCGGAGGGGACCCCACTCATACCGTACCGCCAACAGGGCATTTTCAAAAGCAAACGAGGATAGGAATGGCAACAATAGGAAAAGAATGCAACTCTGAAAATCCGTTGGAAAAAGATGCTGGAACTCTGTTCCGGTGTGTTCTATGACAAAAAAAGCCCTGCTAGAGAGTATTCAGAGCAGTTTAATTTTGAAATCACTATTGTTAAGTCTCCTTTTGATGACATTCACCATTTGTTCCCTAAAGATTCCAGTATTTTAAGACTCTCCACAGATGATCTATAGGACATAATTTTTGGTGCCAGTCAACATAAATAGCAATTGAATTCAAGGTCAAATTGACTAAACTCAAGATAAATACTGAGTTAAAGTAGCCAATATGAATTTTGTAAAATGAGATCATGTTAAACAAATACCTTAAGCTAGAAGATCTTCCATTAATATAGCACTGAAGTCATTTTGAATGATACCTTCTCAAAGGTTCTTGAAAAATAATGCTGCCATGGCATAAACAAGAAATTATTTTTACTAAGCAGGAGATGGTTAAACAAGATGTCGAAATATAAACAGTCATTTTTATAATGGAAAGAGGTGAAAAGTAATGTGACCTAAAGCATCTGCTCTCCGCAGTATATTTAATGATCTGGAAACCAGTCAACAAAAGACACTTTCACACCATCATCCTTTCCATTCCCCAACCTCTCAACCTTTTCATTTCCATTGACCTCAAAAAGCTGAGGGGGAATGAACAGAAACTTCATTCCATCAACCACTTCTGAACTATCCACTGATCCTGAAAGAGCCAAATTTCTCTCAGATCATTCCACCGAAAAATAAATGTATAGTAATTCTTCCACTTTATGCTCTTAGTTTATACTGTGTGCATCTGTTTAGCCATATCCCCAAAATAAACATATCTGAGTGGTTGCTACTGTATATGGAATTGCACAGCCATCTTCCTCTTAAATGACCTAAAGAACATGCAAATGAAACAAGATTAGGCAATAGTATCCATGCTGCATTTTCAGATAACCTGCATACAACTGGGTGGTGGTGGTGGTGGAAGACTTATTCCAAAACAGACAAATCATGGGAATACAAAGATCCAGAATTGATTCTGAATGGCTGCTATAAATCTGTGGGAGGGAAAAAGTAGTATACCAAGATCTCTACAGCTCTGACTCTTCTAGATAAATAAAACTGAAGTGTGTTCTCCCATGATGCATAGTTAATTAATGGAAGTCAGTGGCACATCGTACATGCATACATATGCAAACACACTGTACATATGTATGCATCATACCATTCTCTTTTGGGGCAAGCAATGTCATACAAAATGCAGTAAGTATGAGAAATTATTTTTTGAATAATAATTCCCACTGTGTTCAACGCTGATTTTTCACCTGACTACACTTCTCACTTCTGTATAAGGAAGTGGGCAGAAGTCTGTTTTTGGACACAGCCATTTTCACTTTCGAAATTCATTCATTCCTGCAAATAGCAGTATAGCTAGGATGTAAGTAGGTTAAATTCCGTACCAGTAAATACGAATAGCTTATAAGGTAGATTAAAGATAGGCCTGAGACTTGAAGACAGTGGAGATAGAGGAAAGGTAAATGTAATGATTCCTGGAAGTTTAAACTCTGCAGAAATACTGGCCTACAAATACAAATGGAATAAAATAGGGCCAACGATACAAAGAAGCAGCTGAGATCAATGTATACATTAAAGCAAAGGAATTCTAATTGTACTTAGCTTCACTTTTTCTTACATAGATGAGCTCTCCCCCCCCCCCAAAAAAAAGAGACTTTCCTGGTCCTTTTTTTAAACCTATTGAGAAGGAAAATTTCCCGTCCTGATCAGTTCTTCAAAGTTTGATTTTTCTGGGGTCTGGTGGTGGCCTCTATCTAAACGGACAGTCAGGTTCAAATTTCCCCTTAACTCTCTTGGGTCTAAGGCTTTGGGGAATGGAGTTTCTTCCCCTCCCCTACAACCTATCACTATCATTCCAGTACATATCTTAATCTTCTTTCAAGCATTTCCTCATTAGGTTTCATCACCAATCATTCTATCACTTTTATTTTTAGTTTCATGCATTCTGCTAGATACTTGTTCAGTCCTTTTCACTCATTTCCAAAACATCTTTTTATTTCTCTCAAAATTGCTCTGCATTTTCTTTCCCTTTTTAAAATGTTAACCTTACTACATTCTTTGCATCTCTCTCTCTCTCTCTCTCTCTCCCCCTCTCTCTCTCTTATAATTTTCTCATTTTCTGAAGCAATCTGTCAGCTCTTTGTGGTTGGGCAGGTCAAGAAACAGACCCTGCAGAGATTCCAGACATGCTACTTAATTTTTATAGGGTATAATAGTAGAATCTTGAAAACCTGTCAAAAACATTCATTGCCCCCCTTTTAAAGGTAGGGTCAAGGCAAGGCTGGTTTGAGTCTTTTTCTCACATATTCTACTTTCCTGAGGTTAGCCAATCATTTCATGTGCCCCATTGCCAGCCAGAACTAAATTCTTCTTCACAATAATTTCCTTCTTTTCCCTTCAACCAAAGCTTCTTTCACTTCATTTTTCTATCAAGCATCCTTTTTAATTGTTCCCATTAGTATAACTTCTCATACTTCTGTGATATTCTATGACATAATTCTGTTCATGTTGTTCTAAATAACTTCACATTCTAATTCTTTATGTCTACTTTCTACTTATTCAGGTGGGAAATTAGTATACCTTCAAATAAGGTATACCTTCAATTAAGATATACTAAGGTATTTTCCACACAGGATTCATTCTTTAGCATCCTGCAGCCATTTTACTTTAATTTTTAAAATTTATTTTCTTCCATGTCCTGTTTTCCCAAGATCCGTCCAAACCTACAAAAAAAATGCTTTATCTCATATTTAGAAACTCTCATAAGCTTTGTATCTTTCATTGGTTATTTTTAATTTATTTATTTTTATCCCACCTTTATTGCTTTTACAAATAACTGAGGCAGTGAACATATTCAACACACCTTCCTCCTCCTATTTTCCCCACAAAAGCAACAACTCTGTGAGGTGGATTGAGGTGTGAGAGAGTGACTGTCTTAAAGTCACCCAGCTGGTGAAGAACTCCCAGTCTCCCAGTTTTTAGCTTGGTGCCTTAACCACTAGAGCAAACTGGCTCTATCTCAGTCTTTCATTACAATCAATCATATCAATCATGCTTTTATATTTATATTCCTTCCTTTAATATATGGTTTATAGCTGAACCACTTATTAAAAACTAATAGCTCTCACGAAACAACTATCTTTTTTTAATTCATTTTTTACCATTGAATGGTCTAATCACTTTTTTCTGAATGGTCTCTCTTGTTCTCACCCATCTACTCATGTTGCTTAACAGAATAACTTTGCCCGCAAATGATATTCATTTAGAATTTTGCAGTTTATTTGTCAAACTCAGCCTATATCAATCTAGATCAACTAAACTCCTACTTTTTGACATATAATTTGGCCTATTATTTGATAAATAAATTTTTAATCTTTATATAAAAGTGAAACCCATGTATTTTGGTAAAATCCAGAGCAATAGTAGGAAGAACATCAGTCACAATTCCAGGTAATTGTGTTATATAACTCTTATTCTAAGATCCTTTGCTATGCATTATTTTTATTCTTTGAACAAACCAGATCCAGAACACCAATATTTGTTCTTTTAGCAAAGATGAAACCAATGTTGATTGCAAATGATCATCAGTCAGCCTTGCCCTTAATGCAGCTTTATTAACTGTCATAGATGAGGAAAAACTTTGCATATAAATATATTTCCAATATTGCAAATATCCTTGTGGAAGCAATGAATTACTTGGGGTATCGTTCTCAGGACAAGAACTTGTAAAAATCTCAAATTCCACCAAATTCCTCAAAATAATATAACACTGAAACTCTACCATCTCCATCTACTTGCCAGCTTTGTCAGTTTGCACAACAAACAATGCAGAAAAAGATCTAAAATTTGATTCAAGAGTCTTAAAAGGTTTCAAAGATTTGGGTTTAATGTTACTCGAGGAATCCAGTTACCTGTTTCACCCACAAAGCAAACTTCACTTTGAATGATTTAACACAGTCCTATTATCACCTGTTTTTTACCCTGAAGTTTCAAGTTCACTGCATTCGGATGATCAATTACATCGGTTACAAAAGCTAGAATGAAGATAAAAGTAGAGTCTCTTTTCTAATGACAAAGTACTTCAAGACTATGCTCAGCTATCTAACTTTGATGCAGTATAAGAGTTTAACATAGTTGCTTAAAAAGAGGTGAATTGCCTGTGATACATTCCTTATGCATGTATAATCCTTTACTGCCTTTATATTGCAGGAGCAAAAACAAACTAAAGGAGAAGCGGGAGGCATTCAGACAATAACATGGTACAGTAAGATGCTTGCAGGGCATCATCCTATAGGCTATTATTCCCTCTCCAGCTCTTCCCAGACAGCAAGAAGTTAGCACAGAGGTGGTGTGGTTTTGGGGGGGAGGAAGGGAACAGCAAAGGCAGGGAGGAAGGCAAGGTCCTGTTTATATTCTTGTTTTTACACACACACACACACACACACACACACACACACACACAGCTTGCAGCTTCTGGAGAAGTAATACGGACTTTGATATACAAAAGGTCACAAGGCTGTGAAATTGGGTTTGGACTAAATGTCTCTCTCTGGTTCAAGTTCCATTAATGTCCTGATCCAAGGCCCCTCAGGTCACTTGGGCACAGTCAATGTGTGCCTGGCAATTTCCCCTTATGCAACTTTGTGTCTCTGGCCTGCTGCTGCATCCTTCCCCTTCTTTTCTACTCGGCTACCTGAATCCTCTGGGGTGACTCAGAAGCTCTGTCGCAGCATGGTAGCTTCAAAAGGAATAGAGCATGAAAACTGCCATCAAACATTGCAGGACGATGTTTGCTGCTGAGCAGGCAGCAGTGCACAGAGGAAAGGTCCCACTCTAATGCTCATTCATCACTGACCATTTTGGGGCTTGGGCACACCACCAGGAGTAATTTGGAAGGTGACATGTTTGAGTGCCTTCTTCTAAGTGTAGAAAAACAGAAGAAATGTCCTGCATAAAGATTCATCTACCTCATCTCTATTGTGTCCTTGTAAACCATAGATTAAGCATGAGGCAACGGTTTGTTGCAGCTACCAAAAGAACATAAGCTGACAGCCATTAATAGCCTGACCTTTTATGAATTTGTTAACCTGCATTTAAAACTATAAAATTAGTTGCTCCATACTAAGCACAGTTTCATACCCCTTTACTGGCTCCTCTTACTGAAATTCACCCCATGTTAAACCAATTCTGATGTTGTAGGCCAGGTATGTCCAACCTTGTCAACTTTAAGCTTGTGGACTTCAACTCCCAAAATTCCCCAACCACCCATGCCCCATGCTAGCTGGAAAATTCTGCTTGTTCACAAGTCTTAAAGTTGACAAGGTTGAAAGTACCTGTAGACTTTCCATACAGGGAGCCTGATCCAGCATCTTGATGTTATTTCACATTTTATTGATTTATTTCCTTTTGCACCCACAATCATACTACTTGCTTTATAATACCCTTTATAAACATGCTGCCCCAAATATTATACAATACTGTAATCCAGGAATAGTTCCCCATCACTTCATATAAGGACATGACTACAGTAGTTACTTTATTTTACAACCCACTAATGCAGATGCCTTCCTATTTTCAAAGAACATGCCCTCTTGGTATTGCTTTCAATTCATTCCCAGCTCATAGAGACATAGCCATAAAGCTGTTCCAGTTTTAATGTTTTCCTTCTCCCTCTGACGTGACTTTTGCCATGGACTAAAAATCCAGAATACCTTATTTATAATTTCCTATAGTCAGGGGATGGGATCTGCCCAGTCCCTATAGGCTGGGTTAGTTTGTTATGGGAATGCTCTGTCCTTTCCAGTTGCTACTGCCATTTTGGCTTGGGCTGCCAAGAGAGACTGGACACTTTGCTTCTACAGATGCATCTGTCCACAGAGTGCGTAACTGGCACTATGCAAGCTGCTGGCTTCTTAGTCATGTTTTGGAAGAGTACTTGCCTTGTTTTAAAATACAAAAAAGCAAACATTTGGAGGAATACCAGATCTGCCTGGGAGGAAGATGATCAAGAGGCGGTCCTATAGTTGATTTAAACTAGGAAAAACAGCTAGAAGGCTATTTATTGCTCATTCTGTCACAAATTAATGTGTTATATATATTTTTTGCAACTTCTGATGATGTGGTTTCACACAGCTGCTTTCTAAAAGTAAAGGTAAAGGTTTTCCTCTGCCAGTTGTGTCTGACTGTAGGGGGTGGTGCTCATCTCCATTTCTTAGCCGAGGGAGCCAGTGTTGTCCAAAGAGACTTCTGTGGTCATGTGACCATGTGGCCAGCATGAGTATATGCCAAGATGCACGGAATGCTGTTATCTTCCCAACGAAGTGGTACCTATTAGTCTACTCGCATTTGCATAGTTTCAAACTGCTAGGTTGGTAGGAACTGGGACAAGTAACAAGAGCTTAACCTACTTGAAGAGGGGTGTATGCAATAATATTCTGCATTTTTAGTGGCCGAGCTCTGGGTGCTGTCATTGCAAGACTAGTTGCCAGCACTAGTATTTTGTTATAGCATTCATCTGTGTTGGAGTGTTGGGGTGGAATTGACAAAAATTTCCTCTTTTAGCTGGAGTGACAAGGCACAGGCCTAGCCAATTGGTATAGGCTGAACTGAGTGTGGCCAGCCACGGCCATTTACTGCCAAAACCAATAATGCAGCTATTATTGATTGGTCCCTCCCCTTTATCCAGTTCCTGATTGCCAGGTCACATGTAGGGCAGAGGGGTACAGGAAACCTGTCAGCCAGATGCAGATTTAGTGTTCTTCCATAAGAATACCAGATACAAATTTGAACAAATCACTCTAGCAGTCTCCTTGAAGAATCCAAGATCCACAGTCAGAAATAGCGATAGGTCACCAGCTTGCCATGCCAACAACCTGTCACTCAGGAAAAACCTCTATCCCAGATAATTGCCTACATTTATCCAAACCTGTCCCATCCGACATTAAGGACAATTGGTTTCTTCTCCCCATCAGCAGATGATTTTGGGGAAGAGTGTGTGTGCATGGGAGGGGAGGAAATGCAGACAGGGAATCCATAAATCACTCTCATTATCTTCCTTACTTCAAAATGTTAAGGACAACACCAGTCACCAGCAGCATCGAGGATCAGAATACAGCCCGATTTACACCAGAATACTTTTCTGTAAGCTCAAGGATGGGAGGAATACCTGTAAACAGAGCGTGAGGAACAGAATGAAAGTGGCCTTTTGTACAGTTTTGAACTTTTTTACATGCTGGGTGAATATTTTAACTGAGTCTGCAGACTGTGAATCCAAATTCTTTTCCCATCTATTATTGCCGTCTCTAATTCATTAGCGTAAGTGTAACATATAATTTCATTTCTGCCAATGTGCTTAATTTTGCACCTGCTAGTTTTGAATTGCATTTACCATTTTGAAGCCCTTTTACCAAGTATGGGGAAGAGCCTTTCAGAGTTCTTTGCCACCTCTTTTTGACTTTGCCAAGCAGGGCTGATTAGTATGATCAGCAAAGTTGGCCGCCTCACTGCTCACCCAGACTCCAGACTGTTTATAAACAAACTAACTGGTTGTTTTACACAACTCTCTAAACTAAAATTAAACAGATCACATGCTGAATTAGCACAGGGTGTGAAAATCAGCCAGGACGGTTTACTTCTGGCTAAATTAATCATTACATCACTATTTTAAAAAGTCATGCTTGGCTTGTATGTCAGAAGCCTTTTGGAAAACAGAAGGAGTTCTTAATGTTGTTTTCCCAAAGTTTCATGGAGCTGCAGATAGGAAGCAATCAACTTTGCAAAACAAACCAGGAGCTAAGGTTGAGGAATGTGAGAGGTGTGAAGTGATTCAATTAGCTGATAGGGAAATGCAGACGCTTGGCACACTGTCTTTAACTTGCTGACACTGCTAGTTTCCTTCAAAGTACTAAAGGCTGTATTCCTTCTGAATCACAGGTGTCAAACTCGATCGCGGCACGTGACCTATTGTGACGTATCGCGACATTTTCCCCCTTCGCGGAGTCAGGGTGGGCGTGGCCTGCGCATGACGCATCCGGCCCCCGGGCCACCAGTTTCACACCCCTGTAAATCCGAATCATCAACACAACATGTCCGTTTGTCCAGTTTCATGTAGTGGCAGTAAGTAGAAGAAACTGCTGGTAGCAACCTACTGTTTCCTATTGCACAACTGTGAAGGATGAACACCAGTTCTTCTTCCTTTTAACAAGGGGAGCTGAACATCTTTAGACCCTTTCCTCTTGCTAGGGAGGATACTCAAGGACAGCATTTTAAACATCAGATGATGGTAGAATATAAAATACCAAATGGAAATGGTCCTACTGATTTCAAAATAACTTTTGCAATGTAGTCTATGCCTGTTCATTCAGAAATAAACTCAGTGCGATTTATTCTCAGGTGAGCTTATTATATGGCCCATTACTTTGCTGTGGTATTAAAACAGGTTATATAACTGGAAATACTGTTCTTTGTGCCCACACACTGCAAAACTTGCTTTTTCGGTTTCTGAACACATTTGCAAATGGCTTAAAGAAGCAGTCAGAATTTGCAAGAAGAGTAAAGTAGCAGAATGCTCGTGCATCATTATTGTTACCTTTACCGCTCAGGGCTGAGACCGGGAGCTACAGAAAGGAGCTTCCGCACTGAAGGATAAATTAAGGTAAAGATGGTAAACTAGGCCAAAAAAGGAGTTAGAGAACTTTTAAATCTCTCTGCAGATTCTGCTGCAGACCTTCAAATCCCTGTACTTCACAAAGTGAACTCCTTAATTAAAGCAACTGAAACTTGGATGGCATTAGAAAAAGGTATCTTCACAGAGTTGGTTAGTTGGAAGGGACCTTGGAGGTCTTCTAGTCCAACCTCCTGCCCATGATAGGAGTTCCTATAGCATTCCAGATATATTTACCTAGATAAATTTGCCAATTGAGACTATTTGATTATTTTAGATCTACTCCATAACTGGGATAAAACTAGGAATCTTTAAGGTGGCTTTACTGTGAACAGCAGTATTATGTGTGAGCAGTAGAATCCTTTTGGATTATAGAAATGCTAGCACCTCTGCTGATGGCAATCTTATTCCTCAGAAAGTTCAGAGTTGTCAGTTGGTCTGTCAATTAATTAATCCTGCTTCTAGAATCAACCTGGGATCTCCTAGTAAATGTTATACAAACTTCCTTTTGCAAATAGAATAACAAGAGTTGGAAAGGGACTTTGGAGGTCTTCTACTCCAACCCCCCAGGAGACTATACCATTTCAGACAAGTGGTTGTCCAGTCTCTTCTTAAAAGCCTCCAGTGATGAAGCACCCACAACTTCTGGAGGCAAGTCATTCCATTGATTAATTATTCTGTCAGGAAATTTCTCCTTAGTTCTAGGTTGCTTCTGTCCTGGATTAGTTTCCATCCATTGTTTCTTGTCTTGCCTTCGGGTGCTTTGGAAAATAGGGTGACCCCCTCTTCTTTGTGGCAGCCCTTCAAATATTGGAACACTGCTATTATGTCATATCAAATAGGTGTGTGTGTGTGTGTGTGTGTGTGTGTGTGTGTGTGTGTGTGAGAGAGAGAGAGAGAGAGAGAGAGAGAGAGAGAGAGAGAGAGAGATTTGATTATTGAGTAGAACAAATTGTATTAGATACCTGTAAAAAGAGAAAATTCCTATTCTAGATGACTTTCCCATATAGTAAGACATATACAATTTTTTTGCCTCTCTATTGCTGCGGGTGTATAATGATGCTTTTGCTCACGGCATCTCTCCATCTTTATTTTATGAGGCTTATATTACAACAAGATTGAACCAGTTAAGACTCAGAGGAATATGCAAGCTATTGCCCAACTTATTTCCTAAATGTAATTGCTAACATTTTTTTTTTTTTACAAAATAATTTTTATTGAATACAAAAAAAAAAGATTAAAAAACATTGAACATAGTGTATCATCTTTGACATACATCTTTGTCTAAACATTCCTTATTATACACATACTTTATACATTTCAGATATTCTTTCTCTATTTACATCCCTTCTAATGACCTTCCTTCTTTTTTTTCCTTCCATTTGTAAAATTTATTCCAGCTTAAATAGTATTCTGTTTCCTCCTGATTTTTTAATTCTTTCGTCATCTTATCCAATTCTGCGCAATACAAAATTTTCCTTATTAACGCATCTCCACTAGGCACTTCATTTGTTTTCCAATTTTGGGCAAACAAAATTCTTGCCGCCGTTATTACATGAATAATTAAGTATATATCATCTTTGTTTATATTTTTTTCTAATATGCCAAGTAGTAGCATCTCTGGTTTATATTGAGTTTTTTGACCCGTCATTTCTGTTATCCAATTCCAAACCCTCTGCCAATAAACCTGTACCTCTTTGCAAGCCCACCAAACATGAAAAAAAGTACCCTTTTCCCTTTTACACTTCCAACAAAGTGGTGAGTAGCCACTATACATTTTTGCGAGCCTAGCCGGTGGCAGGTGCCATCTAAAGAGCATCTTATAGAGATTTTCCTTATAAGTTGTTGCCAATGTAATTTTGCAATTACGTTCCCAGATTTGCTGCCATTGGTCCATGTTTATAGCGTGCCCCAAATCTATTGCCCAGGTAACCATTGTTTCTTTAACTTGTTCTTCAAATAATTTATATTCTAACATATATTTATATATTTTTTTGATTTGTTTTTTCTCCGAGCCTAATAATATTTTATCAAGCCCCGTATCTTGTCTATTAATTCCCCATTCTTTCTTGTCTTTCACGTATCTTGCTTGTATCTGAAGGTAAGACCACCATTCCAAAGCAATCCCCTGTTGTCTCAACTCTTGCCTTTGCTTTAGATATCCTTCCTCTGACAGGATATCTTTGTATATGATAACCCTATCTTGCCTATAAAGGTTGGGGTATATAACTGCTTCTAATGGTGAGAACCAGCCTGGGAGTTTTGTATAGTATTGACATTTAACTATATTCCAGCTTTTTATTAGTTCTTGCCGGACTTTATGCCTCAGGAAGTATTGATGGTTCCTACTTTTATCTGTCCATAGGTGGGCATGCCAGCCCTGCTGGAGATCGTGCCCCTCTAATAGTAAACATCTTTTATTTTCCAATGTTATCCAATCCCTGATCCACGTCAGGGCCGCCGCTTGATAGTATAACTCCCAATCCGGGAAGCCTAATCCCCCTCTCTCTTTAGCATCCTGTAGAGACTTTTGCTTTATCCTCGCCTTCCTTCCTTGCCACACAAAATCTAAAGTTAACTTATTCAACTCTTTAAAGAATTTTTTATCTAATTGGATTGGAATATTTTGGAATAGAAAGATAATTTTGGGTAAAATATTCATTTTCACCGCTGAGATTCTTCCTAGAAACGAAAGATGTAGATTTCTCCAGCGGTCTAGGTCAACTTTTATACGTTTAACTAATTTTCCGTAGTTATCCTCTCTAATTGATGAGCAACGTGCTGACATAACAATGCCCAAATATTTTATTTTAGTAACTACTTGTATTCCTAATTTTTCCCCAAGATTTTCTTTTTGCATGTTAGTCATATTTTTTGCTATGATCTTTGTTTTATTTCTATTTATTTTCAAGCCTGCCACCTCTCCATATTCCTCCAATAGTTCAAAAAGCTTCTGACCTGATTGCACGGGATCTTCCAAAATAAATACTAAATCATCGGCATATGCTTGGAGTTTATATTTTTCCTTTTTAATCTCAAGCCCTTTAATTTGCTCTTCTTGCCTTACAGTCCTAGCTAAAATCTCCAATGTATATATAAACAATAATGGTGAGAGAGGACACCCTTGTCTTGTACCTTTCTGAATATTGAATTTATTGGTGGCCTCACCGTTTATTATAATCTGGGCATTCTGTTCGGAATATATTGCAGCTATAACATTTAAAAAATTTTCTCCAACATCCATTAATTTCAGTTGTTGGATCAGAAATAGCCAATTAACATTATCAAATGCCTTCTGTGCATCCAAAAATAAGAGGGCCATTTGGCAATCGCTATGTGATTCGTAGTATTCCAATATGTCTAAAATTGTCCTTATATTCCGCTTAGTCTGCCTATTTGGGAGGAAGCCATTTTGGTCACTATGTATGAAGTCAATTAAATAATTTTTAAATCTCTCTGCCATTATTGATGCGAAGATCTTATAATCGACGTTTAGTAGGGAGATAGGCCTATAATTTTGTATCTGTGTTCTCTCTACATCTTCTTTTGGTATTAATACTATATTTGCCTCTAACCAGGATTTAGGTATTTTTGCCTCAGTTAAAACATCATTGAAAACTTCTAATAGGTGTTCATTAAGTACATTTTGGTGTTCTTTATATAATTCCGCTGGTATTCCATCTGGGCCGGCCGCTTTATTAATTTTTTGTTTACTTATAGCCGTAGTTATTTCAATCATACTTATTTCCTCATTTAACATTATTTTTTTTCCTCTGGTATCTTCGGTGTATCTGTCTTTTCCAAATAGTCTATTATCTTTTCTACACTTTGTCCCTCACTCCTCTTATATAAATTTTCATAATATCTTTGAGCAATTCCCCTTTTAATTATCTCATCATGTTGAATCTCTCCTTCCTCATCTTGCAAATTAACAATCTGTTGCTTCTCTTTCTGCCTTCTCAGTTTATATGCCAACCATCTTCCAGGTTTATTCGCGTGTTCAAAATTATTTTGCTTGGCAGCCTTAAGTTGTTGTGCTAACGTTTCCGAGTCTTCTAGACAGTTTGTGTTTAATTAATTCCATTTTACTTTTCAAAGTTTTATTATTTAGGTCACCCTGATATTGTGTTTCAGCCTGCTTATATTCTTCTTCCAGTCTTATCCTGTGTTGTTTTTTTTCCTTATTTCTCTTGGCCATATATGAGATTGCAACTCCCCTCATGTATGCTTTAGCTGTATCCCAAGTATTCTGCAAAGATGTATCCCCATTCTTATTCGTTTGAAAGAAAAAGTGCATTTCTTTCTCCATCTTTTCCTTAAACTCTTTTTCTCTAATAATCACTCTTTGAAGAGTCCATCTTGGCCGGCTCCGTTGCCCTTTCCAGCAACAACTTATAGGATTATGGTCCGCCCAAAGACTAGGTTCTATATTAATTCCTTGAATTTCCGAATCTAATTTTTTTGAAAGCCATAACATATCAATCCTGGTCCACGAGTTATGTCTATTAGAGTAATATGTATATTCCCTTTTATCTATATTTCTTTCCCTCCAAGCATCTTGCAAATTAAGGTCTGTGCACATCTCAAAAAAAGTTCTGGGAAGTATTTTTTTGTTTCCTTTCCTTGCCCCATTACTTTTATGGTCTTTTGTTCTATCTATTATGGCATTGAAATCTCCAATCATACAAAACCCATCTCCCTTGCTAACTGCTAATTGCTAACATTTTGATAGCAAGTTGATAAATTGTACAATCTGTACATCTAGAGTTATAAAAAGGGATAAGCTTCAGATATATTACATTGTTAATAGATATTTGTGAAATAAAATTACAGAGGTGACTTTGTTTAAGCTGAGACAGTGCATGTTAAATTTTTGGAACATGTTTTTTTTTATATATAAAAATGGATTCCTTTGCCCTTTGTTAATTGGATGACAATGTGGAATCTTAATCCCCAGCCAGAGATATTCTTCACCATGAAGATAGCATGGAACTCTCATCAAGGATATCCTTTATCTCCTGCCAATCTTGGCTTTGGAACCACTGACTGTTTTATTAAGTAGTCAAATAACATTTGAGATTTAAAGGCTGCTGGACCATAAATTCTTATTACATGCATATGATACTTTGGGTCTAATTGATAATAATTAGGATTCTTTGCCTATATTTGTGGATTAAACAATTGGTTAAGGATCAAGCTACTCATTTGGAATAAATTCATTACACATTTAATTCAGTCTAAGGTTTCTGGGGAAATTTGTAAAAGAAAAAAAATGAATTGTTTATTACATGAATTTGTATCAGTATCTTGGAACAATTATTCATAGAAAAATACCTTCATCTGTTTACTTCAATATTTCAAATTTTATAATTCAGATCAATATTCTTATAAAGATTCCCATGAGTTCATAAATAAGAATGCTGTTAAAATTATTTTATCCAGCTATTTTATCCTTCAAGAGGGACCTAGTGTTAATTCCTACTATTTCCAATAGATTGATAATGTATTGATTTTTGCACCTGTATGAAATAAAGAAAAATAGAGAAGGAGCCTGATGTAGCAAATAATAATTCACAAATTATGCATTAAAAAAGAAACTCAATGCTGAATTTATCCACTCTTTCACCAAATATTCTCACAGGAAATCAGAATCTCTCTTCCCATCACACTTATAGTAATTTTGAGGAAGGTCACATGACTTGCCCACAGTCATCCATTAACCTTTACTACGAAGACAACCCACTAAACAACAGGGAGCTAATCTGCTGGGTTTCTTACAGAGTGAGGCAGAATTAAGTTCTGCTGTTTAGATGGCTTCTAAGAAGATCTCAAGCTCCTCAGATATTCTTTGCATGTTGACTTGTAACGAACTTCTTTTTTTCCTAGCATTTTCCTGCAAGTGCAGAGTCTACTTTTTTGTGGTTGCAACAAGCATTGACTGACCAACTTGTTGCCCAAAGAGAAAGAGGGCTGAGAGAAAGAGTGGCCGAAAGTCACCCAGATGGCTTTCATGCCTAAGGCAGGATTGGAACTCATAGCCTCCTGGTTTCTAGCCTGGTGCATTGACCACTAGACCAGACTGAATCTCTTAGTGAACTTCTGCTGTGGACAATATCTTTATATTTTAAAATATCTCTATCTACCTGCCTTCTCCTGCAATAGAGGCAAAGCTTATTAGCAATATCATTGCAATTATTGAACACAGTAATAATGGGGAATGAAACATTTAAATAACACTATTTAAATGCTTCAGGATGCCAATAAAGTACATACCCCAGGAGTTTTCTTGAATATATAAATGATGTAATAAATAAATAGGCATGATAGATAGATAGATAGATAGATAGATAGATAGATAGATAGATAGATAGATAGATAGATAGATAGATAGATAGATAGATAGATAGATAGATAGATAGATAGATAGATGATAGATGATAGACAGACAGACAGACAGATGATGGATGGATGGATGGATGGATGGATGGATGGATGGATGGATGGATGGATGGATGGATGGATGGATGGATGGATGGATGGGCGGGCGGGCGGGCGGGCAGGCAGGCAGGCAGGCAGGCAGGCAAACCAGCAATAAGAAGCAGCAGAAACTGATGAATTGGAATTGAAAATGAAATATTAAGAAACTATTTTCTGTTATGACATTAGATAGCTTGGATTTTGAAATGTTCAAGCTTGAATAACCACCTCAAATACATCTTGTCTGAAGCAGACATTTTGCAAGTTGGGCAAATTATTCCTCTTAACCTTTAGCCAACTTCAACCCTCAATAACATAGTAATTCATAATTTTAGACCTCACAGCAGGCTTCAGAAAAGATTTTAGAAAAATCTATGGATCAGATAGCATTTAATATTGAAGTAAGTATATCTTTTGACTCTTCTAATCTCATTTGTTTAGTTCTGGTACATTTTATTTAGTAAAATCTCCTGGACTGGATGAATTTGGTGTAGAATTTCATAAACAGATGGTGTCTTACCTATAATGTTCATATGTTGTAAATAAAAGCTAGTGCCAATACTAAAAACAAATAAAAATTGTTATAAAACCACATAAAAATCCACCCTAAGTGGATTCTTTTAGGCTCATCATTCTTATCAGCCAGGATTAAAAAGTAATTGCCACACTTCCAAACCATCAGATTGATTTAATTACTAAATAAACTATAACTAATGTGGCTTTACACACAACAAAAATATTCTGGGAGAAAAGCCATAAATCATATATTCATATGCTAAGTTTTCCAAAAACCACACAAATGCCTGCAAGTGGATGAAATCTTAAGTACAGGCTAAACTGATTTCTGTGATCTCTGCCATACTGAGTACATTGGGAAGTTTCCATATATCATATTTGCAAAATGATGTTGGTTGGTTTATGGACTTTTCTTTATATTCATTATATTACATGCCATTATATATGGCATTCCTCTAACAATCAATTCCTCTAACTGATTTGTAAATAATGCAGTTTTTTGAACTGTATTTTATACTGTTTATTCTGAATTTTGTTTATTTATATTGTAAAATATAGCTGGCAGATTTAAAAAGTAAATCCTTAAGCATTAAAGATCATCTTTAGAATCAGAATTACGACATCTAAAATAGAAAGTAATTCTATTCTTCTGGATCCTGGATAGATTGTTAGAGACTATAATGTATGTTGCAGATTCATTATATACAAAAATTATTTGTATATGACAGACTGTCTAGTCACAATGCTATTTTGGCATGCATATATGTTAGCTAAATGTGATGTCTATGGACTTTTTGGGAAAGAACATTTTTGGATTTATAATTTTAACCTAGGGTACCTATATTAATCAAAATCACGTGAAGTACGTGAAGTACCACTTTACAATGCCTTGGTAAGGCCACACTTGGAATACTGCATTCAGTTTTGGTCACCACGATGTAAAAAAGATGTTGAGACTCTAGAAAAAGTACAGAGGAGCAACAAAGGTGATCAGGGGACTGGAGGCTAAAACATATAAGGAACAGTTGCTGGAATTGGGAATGTCTAGTTTAATGAAGAGAAGGACGAGGGGTGACATGATAGCAGTGTTCCAGTATCTCAGGGGCTGCCACAAAGAAGAGGGAGTCAAGCTATTCTCCAAAGCACCTGAAGGCAGGACAAGAAGCAACAGATGGAAACTAACCAAAGAGAGAAGCAACCTAGAACTAAGGAGAAACTTCCTGACAGTTAGAACATTAACCAGTGGAACAACCTGCCTCCAGAAGCTGTGAATGCTCCAACACTGGAAGTTTTTAAGAAGAGACTGGACAGCCATTTGTCTGAAATGGTATAGGGTTTCCTGCCTGAGCAGAGGGTTGGACTAAATGACCTCCAAGGTACCTTCCAACTTTTTTTTAAAATTATTATTATTATTATTATTATTATTATTATTATTATTATTATTATTATTATTATTATTATTATTATTATTATTATTATTATTATTGTTGTTGTTGTTGTTGTTATTGTTGTTGTTGTTGTTGTTGTTGTTGTTGTTGTCATTGTCGGTATTGTTATTGTTGTTGTTGTTGTTGTTGTTGTTGTTGTTATTATTATTATTATTATTATTATTATTATTATTATTATTATTATTATTATTATTATTATTATTATTATTATTATTATTATTATTCCTTTTCATCCTTAGGATTACAAGTAAGAGTGCAGTATATAGTTACATAATATTTAAGGGCAGTATATCCTTATGGCAAAAAATTAGAAATTGCAAAGGAGCTGCAGCTCACAATAGCTTATGTCTTTAAATAAAATGTATTAGATAAAAATGGTGCTGCCAGACTCTGATATTTTGCCAATGTGAAGCAATGCAGGTCTCCTTCTACCAATCCTTATGAGTGGATAATAATTTAAATAGCATTGTCTGTATAAGCTTATTAAACACTCAGGTAAATGTATATGGAGATGCAGAATAATAAGCACTTGTTATCTTTCACTCTTCTCTTTTAACTATAAGTTTCTATATGCTCTAGAAACCAGTCAGTAAGCTGGCTTGGTCACTCAACAGCGAAACACTGGCGAAGCAAGCACAGCAGCGTCTGCATTTTCTGCGTCACATGAGAAAAGCACATCTTCCTTCCCCTGTCCTTACCACTTTCTACAGAGGGACGATCGAGAACATCCTGTCATACAGAATTACTGTCTGGTTTGGAAGCATCACTGCTTCAGACAGGAAGGCGGTGCAGAGAGTGGTGAGGATGACAGAAAAGATTATTGGCAGTTCCCTCCCTTCCATTCAGGATATAGCATATAAGCGTTGCTTGAGCAGGGTCCACAAGATTGTCTGGGACACTACACAGTCTCTTCATAACCTGTTTTCCTTGTTACCTTCTGGGAGGAGGCTCCGTGGTATCCAAAGCAGAACATCCAGATTCAGTCACAGTTTTGTTCCATACAGTATTACCCTTGTGAGCTCTCATGCCTCCTCTTTCCACTATGTCAGTGGTGGCGAACCTATGGCACGGGAGCCAGAGGCGGCACTCAGAGCCCTCTCTGTGGGCACGCGCGCCGTCACCCCAGTCCTAGGCCTTCAGCTGGGTTTTATAAAACCTTTTCACTTTAGGCCTCCGCCGCCGTGTGCAAAAGAAAAAAAAGGCTCTATCAATCAGTCAATTTCAACTTCTCACAGGAAAAAAAAAGATCTTGCGAAGTTGGAATTGATTGAACTTTTTAGTCCCACCCAGTCTGCCATTACCACCGCAGCCACGCCCACCCAATGGGCCACACCCATCCAATTGGCCACACCCAGCCAATGGGCCACACCCACCCGGCACCCGACGATGCATAAGTGGGTTTGGGGTTGCAGTTTGGGCACTCGGTCTCTAAAAGGTTCGCCATCACTGCACTATGTATTCAAGATGGACAGTGATTAATATTTATATGTATTTATATGTAAGGGTGTAGGTATATACATATGTTGTATATAGCATGTTTATATGTGTGTTATGTATGTGTACACTTTTGACAGCAAGCAACAGTAGTCTTCATCTGCTTTAGATAGAAGCATTGCATCCAAATTGTGAAAAGCAATTGTTCTGCCACATTATTGAATGGTATCTAAAATAAGGCACTAAGTTCTTTAAAAAGAATGTTGACAGACAGGTACAGTATATATCCTGAACCTGATAACCAGGAGGATGACTGGACCACAGAAACAATATCTTATGAGGAAGAGATGAAAAATCTGGGTATATAGAAGAATAGGACTTCTGAATATCTGAATGGCTGTCACATGAAAGGGAAGGGGGGAATTATTCTGTTGTGGCTCCAGTGAGCAGTATTAGAACCAGATTGATGAAAATTGCGAGAAAGCAGATTTCAACTAAATATTCAGAGAAACATTTTAATGCAAGAATGGTTTGACAATATATGGTGATGGTTGCTTCATCACTCAAAAGAGATACATAAGGACTCCCTGTAAGGAAAATTATAGCTGTATTCTAGCTTGCAGCTCCTACATAGAATGGCTCAATAGATTAGACAAGGAAGGCATGCCCTGCAAAGACTTAATGTAGCTCTCTGTGTAAAATGGGGCTTCTCTGTGTTGCTCATTCCTCCTCTCTCTTTAGTTTGCTGTTCTTCCCAAGCCTCCAGAACAGAATTCAGAAAGCACAAAGTAGGTCAGAGTGATGGTAGAAGACAACTGAGATAAGGATGCCTGCTTTTCCCTAGCAGAAGTACTTTGTGTACTACCACGCTAAACAAAATTATCATTACTGCTACCCAACAGTCCTGGAGCTGGCAGAAAATGATCGCAGTGGAAAATGTGTTGCCACCATCAGTGATCCTTGTTCTGCAGAAACACAATGCTAGCAAATGGAGCTACCTTTATATACAATGTGCAAGACATGCTAAGGATAGGAAAGTAAATTTCCCAGCTTTAAATTGCTTTCCCTACCCATTCAACATTTCCAGCTAGCAGGAAAATATCCACCAGCCACTCTTCTTAACATGGGATGGAGCTGGGCTGCAGCTAGGAAAGGAAGAAAAAAAAAGGCTTTGGTAAGATGGCTCAACAGGATGGTTTAATTTTCTCTGCTCTGTTTTTGGCTACTCCTGTCAGTTTGGTGCAAATCTAATGAGTTCCCCTTCAATTCCCTCATCTAAGTCATTGATGAAGATATTGAAGAGTACTGGGCCTAAGACGGAACCTTGTGGTACCCCACTGCTTACTTCTCTCCATGTGGATGTGGTTCCATTGAGAACTATTCGTTGAGTTCAGTTTGCCAGCCAGCTACAGATCCATCTGGTGGTGATGTTGTCTATTCCACCTTTTTCTAGCTTACCAAGGAATAGGTTGTGGTCTACTTTATCAAATGCCTTACTGTAAGTATACTACGTCCACAGCATTTCGCTGGTCTACTAGTTTAGTCACTTTATCGAAGAATGAAATAAGATTGGTTTGGCATGATCTGGCTACTAGTTATAAATTTGTTTGCTTCTAGTTGTTCGCAGATCTGTTTTTTGATTATCTTTTCTAGGATCTTCCCAGGTATTGATGTTAAACTGATTGGTCTGTAGTTTCCTGGGTTTGTTTCCCCCCCCCTTTCTTGAAGATGGGAACCACATCAGCCCTTTTCCAATCCTCAGGTACTTACCGGTGCTCCAGGATTTATGAAAGATGTGGTGTAATGGTCCTGAGATAACATCTGCCAGCTCCTTCAGAACTCTAGGATGTAATCTGTCAGGTCCCGGTGATTTATACTCATCAAGGTCAGATAGGTGTTCTCTTACCATTTTCTTGCTTATTTTAATTTTTGTTAATTAGTTTGTCTTTTGCAGTGGTTTTTTTGGTATGTTGTATATAGTTTCTTTTTGTGTGAAGACTGATGCAAAGTATGAGTTAAGCAGTTCTGCTTTCTCCCTGTTGCCTGTTATTTCCTTGCCATCTTCTCTCTTTAGTGGACCTACAGTTTCCTTGACTTTTTGTTGTTGTTAATGTGTTGGAAGAAACTTTTTTTATTATCCTTGATTTCTGTTACAAGTCTTTGTTCGTTCTGAGCCTTTGCTTTCCTGGCTTCACCTTTGCATGTTCTAGCTGTCTGCTGATAATCAGCCTTAGTTATGTGCCCCTCTTTCCATTTTTTGTATTTGTCCTTTTTGTCTTTCAGTTTGTCCGAGAAATCTTTGTGCAGCCATGCTGGTTTCTTCTTGAATTTCTTGTTGTTGTTGTTTTCAGTGGTATTGTGATGGTCTGGGCTTTTATGATAACATTTTTCAGAGTTTCCCATGCTTCTTGGATTGTTTTCCCCTTTAGGATTTTCATCCATGGGATTTTTCCTAGGTTCTCTCTGAGTTTGTTAAAGTCAGCTCTTTTAACATTTAAGACACTGGTTGGATTGTTTTCTATTGCTAGTGTTTGTATTATGTTACATTCCAGTATGATGTGGTTACTTTCATCCAAGGTTCTGGCAATTTCAATTCCCTCTATCGCTTCTTCTCTATTAGTAAGGATTAAGTCCAGTATAGCTTTACGTCTAATTCCCACCTCCACCTTTTGGGTGACAAAGTTGTCGGTTAGGTTGGTTAGGAATCTGTTTGATCTCCTGCTCACTGCAGAGTTTGTCTCCCAGTTGATATTTGGATAGTTGAAGTCTCCCATTACTACTGTGGTATGCTTCCTACATACATTTATTAACTGGTTGTCAAAGAGTTCATCTGTTTCTTCTGATTGGTTGAATGGCCTGTAATATACACCTATGGCAATGTCACTTTCCCCCCCTTTTATATTGACCTATATACATTCTGGAGGGATTTTATCCTGGATCATGTGCATTTCTGTAGATATGTAGTGTTCTGAGCATCAACTTTGAGACCTGGTAGGTTCAGAGGAAGAGAACCTTTCTAAAAGTTCCAGTCCCTCTCCCTACAAAACATGCAGGTGATCCTTGGTTTAGGACAGCAATTGGAAGCAAAATTCTGATTTGGTCACAAAGCATGATCTTACATGACTGTTTTGCTTAGCACTGGCAATCTTGGCAGTTTCTGTTGCTGTCATCAAGTGAAGACTGTGAAGGTCCTTAACAAAGATTTCATGTGACCATGATATTAGAAGAGGCACTGAAACTGCATCCCAGGCAAGCAGGCCAATGGGTGGGCAAGCAGGTGCTGCAGGTGGGCCCTATGCTGTGTGGGTGGATGGATGGTACAGAGTACGTTTGGAACTCTTTCGGGGGGGGAAAGGCAGGCCCAGGGGTGATTTGCAACCTCCTGCAGGCTTCCCCATTGACTTTGCTTTTGGGAAGCTGGCAGGGAAGGTCACAAATGGCAATCACATGACTGTGGGATGCTGCAACTGTTATAATTGTGAGCCAGTCGCCAAGCATCCACATTGTGGTCATGTGACTGCAGAGTGCTGTGATGGCCGCAACTTCAAAGACCAGTCATAAGCCCCTCTTGTTCAGTGCTGTCACAACTTTGAACTGTCACTGAAGGAGTGGATGTAACCTGAGGAGCTACCTGTAATTGCTTTGGAAGGTGTGAGATATAACACCTTCAGGCACCCAATATATGCTGGGCTGATCCCACCCTCTAGAGCAGACATGTCAAACTCGGCCCATGGGCCGGCAGTTGGCTTTCAAGAAAATGCTGAATTATTTTTGTTTTCCGGGGGAATATTTTATTGTTACAGTTCACTTTCCTACCAGGGATATTTTAGTCTTGACATATTTGCATATTTTATTCAGCTGATGATATGTTCGGTTTGGAGTATGTTGAATGAATGAATGAATCAATGAAACGAACGAATGAATGAATCTGGCCAATTCTGTTATGGGTCCCTGCTCTCAGGACAGAAGCAAAAGCAAATGGACCAGCGAAACGAAGGGGTTTAATTTTCAGCTAATGGTTTCTTGGGGCAGCGTACCTTGGAGGTTCCTGAGTATGTGGTAGTGCGCCGGAAGTAACTTGCCTTGGAGTTTACCCGGAGAGCAGCGATGCCGAAAGCAAGCTGGCCCTTCTAACAAATTGGCTCTGGGTTTGTAAGCGGGGGCAGGTGGGATCATCCGGCCGGATGAGGTAGGGTGGCTGGGGAAGAAGAATCTGGCCGAGGGGAGGAAGGCGAGGCGCCGGCGCTCGGTGTGCCTACCACGTTTGGCCTGGAAAAGGTTGGGAAGCGCGCCAAGCTCGGGAGCAGCGGCTGCCGCTCTGGGCGAGAAGCGAGGGCGGAGGTTGCCCCGGCGGGACTCCTCCTCCGAGGGCAGGGCCGGGGGCGGGCAGCTGGAGCGAGCCCCGATCTCGCCGTCGCTTCTGCAGCGCTGGGAGACGGAGCAAAAGCGGCCGCCGCGGTTGGACCCCAGAGCAGCCCCGACGCGCCGACGACGAGCCGGAGACCCTGTCCGGGCGCCTGGTGGCGGCCGGAACCAAGTCGGCCGGCAGCTCCGGGAGAAGGGCGAGCCGCCACCCCAGCCGCAGCGCTCCCAACTTTCTTTTTTTTCCCCTGCGGCTGCGAAGGAGGGGAAAGTCTCGCTCGGGCAAGGGCGAGAGCTGCGGCAGGGGTCGCTCGCCACCATGAGGCGGCTCGGGGGCGTCTGGCTCCGGTGGCCGCCGTTGTTGCTGCTGCTGCCGCTGCTGCCTTGGGAAGCCCTGGTCTACGTGCGAGGTAGGCGCGTCCGAGGGACTCCCCGTTCCCGCGCTCCCCACCACGGGCGCTGCGGAGATTGGGGTGCGCCTGTGTCTTGGGGATTGGGGGGTGGGGGTCGCCTGGGGCAATCATCTCTCCCCCCCCCCGCCGCCTCCCGGTGCGCGCAAGCGGTGAGAGGTTCCGGGATGGGCTGCATGTTGGACCTCGTACTGTTGTTGCGCTGCTGGAATTGCTCGGGGCTGGCGGCAAAGGGATGCTCAGGGGCACCCTCCGTTCTCGCTTCGGATCTGCCGGCCAGTTGCCGGATGAAATCTCGGGTCTGATCAGTCTCCCGCAAGGCGCGGTGCCTGCCACCCAGCCCCGAAGGCTCGGGACGTCTGCAGCTGCCTTGATCCGAGCTCAGCTGCTCCTCCGACTCCCGGGTGAATTCGGACAAGATAGCGAAACGTTGGTTGGCCGGGTGACTTGATAAAACCTCGACTTACAACTAAGCCTCATTTTTAGCTGGGCACCCAGTCTGGGCTGTAATCCTGTGCGCGTTTATGGTCCCCCTTTTCCCACTAAGGTTTCGTTCTGAGCGAAC
The DNA here is from genome assembly GCA_023970755.1 of Azemiops feae. Classification (NCBI taxonomy): domain Eukaryota; kingdom Metazoa; phylum Chordata; class Lepidosauria; order Squamata; family Viperidae; genus Azemiops; species Azemiops feae. The sequence continues at coordinate 4,289,232 of JALGBA010004098.1, read as the reverse complement.
TTGTTGAGAGCTAGTCACCCTACTTAGTAACGCGCACACACACACACACACACCCGCTCCCGGTGATCGTCTGGTCGATTTCCCTCGCTTCCCGGTTTCTACCCAAGTCTCGGAATCTGTACCTAAAGTCAACCGAGAGGTGAAGTGCTCCATTGGAGGAGAATTGCTCGCTGGCCCGAAGGAAGTGAAATTTCAGCACTTTTGCATGTGCGCAGATCCTCCTTTCTAAGTCAGCGAGTCACTGGCTTCGCCGCTTTCCAAGACCGAATTGTGTATCTAGATCTCTCACCCAACTCGGTTCCGAAAACTTTGTTCTCCTTTTTGTACAAGAAGGAGAAAAAGGCCAAAAAAACAAAAACAAAAAAGGCTCAGGGGGTAAAGCTTTGATGAACTTTGATAAAAAGAAGAGGAAAAAAATTAAGGCTTCTCACGCGCGGGAGGGTGGAGCGGCGTCGGCGTTGCTAATTTGCAAGCGGTCGTTGAGCGTTTCTGGCGCCAGCGCGGAGGGCACCCCGTCGCACTGGCTACCTGCTGCTGCTTTTCTTCCCTACTTGGCATTGTCTGTCTCCCACCCGCTATACATGCGCCTCGTTCGTGTTGGGTGTGTGTGTGCGTGTGTGTGTGTGCGCTGCGTTTCGCTCAGAAGGCGTGCATGCCGGATCTGCTCAGGGCCAGTGATCAATTTTTTCCTATCGCAGCCTTCAAAGCTCCCTTTTCTACAGCCAAGCCGGATTCCGACAAAGCCGCAGCAAAAGGGGGTCTCTGCTTCCTTCGCGCGCCTTGAAACGACTTTTCCTCCCCTAAAAGGCAGCTTCGATCCTTTGGTGCCTTGGCGCTCTCCCCCTTTTCTGGTTCAATAAAGTTGGCCCCTTCCTATCCCCTGTTCCTCCTTCTTTCCTTCCTTTCTCCCTTTCTGTCTTCCTACTCTGTGGATGAGCGAGAGAGGCTGTTGTATTGTTGGGTTTGATGCTGGAAGGTTGTGTGCGTGCAGGTTGTTTCTAGCCCCTGTTGCATGTTAGGACAGCGGCCCTTCTCAATAGGAATGCAGCTGCTTTTTCTGCTAGGTGAACTCCTTAAAGGTACAGCTCCAGTTTGGCGGAATTTGGCTCCCTCTCCTTTTGAATGGTTTTGGAGGCTGTTTCCCAAAAGAGGATTTATTGTGGAACATGCCTAGAGATGTTAACTCAGCTGCTCTGATTATTTTGCAGGGCTGTATTTAACAGTTAGATATGGGGGCGGGGGGGGGGAGAAAAACAGTGGTTTATAGATTATCACTGAACGTGTGGCTTGTGCTTGGTGCTAAAAGAGAGGATTAATTAATACTAGTGGGAAGCAAAATATACTAATTAAGAATAGGTTGACAATGTTCTACAAAGGGTTCTGTGAGGAATGGCACAACTGTCTCTTCTAAGGTTTCTTTTGGCTTCCGTGTAATTTCATCCACCTGTCTTTCCAGATGCTGATTTAAAGTTGCAGGAAGTTTCTGCTTTAGAAATCAGGGCTCCCATCATTCTCGTGGATTTCCTCCCCCCCCCCTCCCCGGGGCACCAGGAAAAATGACTTTAGACTGAACAGTTCTGTTCTTATCAGAACCTGAGGAAGATTAATAGTTTGGAAGTAATTGGTTCAAACACCCAACTCTAACCCACGACTTTTCAAAGTTTCAATATTAACAAAGCTGAATCTGGAGTGAAAAATGTAAAGGCCGGATCTTTCTCAAGCTAAGAGACTGGACAGAATTTTATTTTGGCTCTCGCTCCAGGTGCTTCTATTTAATGTGTCCTGGCAGTTAATGACCCATCTAGGGATGCTTGCTGTAAAGTATAGGTCATTTGTCATGCTTGCTTGTAAGTGGCTGCATGTTGATGTCTGCCAGAACATTGTATGCCAGGGTGACTTAAGACAAGTAACCTTTGTGTCACAAGCCCTATTCTAGCATTATTTTTCTGAATCTCCCCAGATAGGAAATACTGAGATTGAGGCTTAAGTTTGGACTATATTCAGAATGCATGCATACCCCATATACAGTCTCTCACTTCTTCCCCGCAAGCGATTTGCTCACTTTTCAGAATTTTCAGAATCAGAATAGAGCTGGAAGGGAGCTTGGAGGTCTTCTAGTCCAGCCCCCTGCTCAAACAGGAGACCCTATACCATTTCAGACAAGTGACTGTCCAGTTTCTTCTTAAAAACCTCCAGTGATGAAGCACCCACAACGTCTGAAGGCAAGCTGTTCCACTGGTTAATTGTCCTCACTGTTAGGAACTTTCTCCTTAATTCCAGGTTGCTTCTCGCCTTGATTAGTTTCCATCCATTGTTTCTTGTCTTGCCCCCTGGTGCTTTGGAAAACAAGTTGACCCCCCTCCTCTTTGTGGCAGCTTCTCAAATACTGGAATACTGCTATCATGTCTCCCCTAGTCCTTCTTTTCTTTTGACTAGCCAAACCCAAATCTTGCAACCGTTCTTCATGTTTTAATCTCCAGGCCTTTAATCATCTTATATGCTTTTCTTTGCACTTTTCCCCAAAGTCTCAACATCTTTTTTGTAATGTGGTGACCAAAACTGGATGCAGTACTCCAGGTGTAGGCTTACTAAGGCTTTATAAAGCGGGACTAATATTTCACTTGATTTTGATTCTATGCCTCTGTTTATACAACCAAGGATTATATTAGCCTTTTTGGCTGCTGCTGCACCCTGCTCACTCATGTTTAAGTGATCATCCACTACTCCAAGGTCCCTCTCACAATTACTGTTTTTGAGCCAGGTTTCGCCTAATCTGTACTTGTAACTTTGGTTTTTCCTGCCCAGGTGTAAAACCTTGCTTTTCTCCACATTAAATTTCATTTTGTTGGATAGGGCCCATTGTTCAAGTCTGTCAAGATCCTGAGCATGTCTTCTGGGGTATTGGCTATTCCTGCCAGCTTAGTGTCATCTGCAAATTTGATGAGTTCCCCTTCAATTCCCTCATCTAAGTCATTGATGAAGATATTGAAGAGTACTGGGCCTAAGACGGAACCTTGTGGTACCCCACTGCTTACTTCTCTCCATGTGGATGTAGTACCATTGAGGACTACTTGTTGAGTATGGTTTGTCAGCCAGTTACAAATCCATCCCACATTTTTCTAGCTTACCAAGAAGTAGGTTGTGGTCTACTTTGTCAAATGCCAAATATCAAATACTTTTCTAGCCAAGCAACAGCCAGCCACAGAGTGAAGAAGAAGCACAGTCTATCAACAGTCAAATCATTGACTAAGGGACCAGAAGAATCCATGTATAAGAAAATTTGAAGGAAAAGCAAAAGTTGAGTTCTCTATGGAGATTCTCAGTCATCTAGGTCATAGTTATCCCAAAGATGCTTTTTTCACGAGGCAACTGGACTATCTCTAGTCTACAACACAGTCCTTTCAACAGTTCCAAGAAGGCTTCACACACATTTGCATTACTCAGGTGACCCTGAAGACACAGATAAGCCTCCAGGTAGCTTTAACCACTCGCTAAAAGAATGCAAATGAACAGCTGTCTGCAGGAGTATAAATCCTTCCATTCCCCACCATCCAGTCAGAGCTGAAGAAGCTTCTTGGATGAGAAGCAAAACATCTTCAAAGAAAAACAAGAAAGTCCAGTTTTGGACGTGAAAAAAGCATCTTTGGGACAAAAGTTGAGTTTATATAAAGGCTGGGTCCTTGTAGTCTTAAGCAATGACCCACTCAGCTTATCTATCCATTGTTGGAAAGTCTCCAGTAATGGAGCACCCATAATTTCAGGAGTCAGGCTGTTCTGCTGCCTTATAGCTCTCACAGTCAGGCAATTACCTCGTTTTTCATTTTCAATCTCTGTAAAGCTTCCATCTGTTGATTCCTGTCCTATTCTTTGTGACAGCACTTCAAGTATTAGAAGACTACTATTATGTTTTCCTTTTAGCTTTTTCTTCTTTATTCCCAGTTCTTTTAACCATCCTTCATAGGATTTATCCTCTAAGCCCACCACCTTGGTTATTTGCATTCTTTTCATACCACAGCATCCTTTCACAGCATCCTTCTTGTGTTTTGGCAACCAAAATCTAATTACTGTTCCAGGTGCTGTTTGATTTAACATAGTGTAGAACGAAACTATCACTTCCCATTATCTTGACATTATACCCCTGTTGTTGATGCAACCCAAGATTGCATTGGCTCTTTTGGCAGCTACAGGATAGTCTGCCTTCACACAGATCCTTCACACAGGTACAGTTTCCGAGCCAGGTATCACCTATCTTGTACTTTGTATTTGATTTTTTCCTACCTACATGCAGAACCCTAGTATTTCTATTAAACTGCATTTTGTTGCATAGGACTCAATGTTCAAGTCTATCAGAATCTTTTTGACCTCTGTGCCTAGAGGAACTAGAAACCTCTCCCGCAACTTTGTGTTGTCTGCAATATGCTGGGCATCCCTTCTACCCCATCATCTAAGTATTTATGAATATTTTGAACAGAACTCCTCTAGGACAAAACCCTAAGGTCCTCTACTGCAGAGGTATCTCCATGTAGACACAGTTTCATTAAAGATCACCTGCAAATCCATCTAGCAGTGGTACTATTCCTCGTGTTCCATTTTATCAAGAAAGAGTCTATGCCAGTCTAGGTACACTACATCCACAGCATTTCTGTCTAATTAATCTAGACATTCTGTAAAAAAAAAACCTGGCACAATCTATCGTAAACGATAGTATTGATCATATTTCTTTCTAAATGCTTGCAAATGCACCGCTTTATCTTTTCTAACGTTTTCCCAAGTATTGACTTCAAGCTGATTGATTTGTAGTTGCATGGGTCCTCTTTCTATTCTTCTCCCAATATTCTGGCACTTCCCCTGTATTTCAGGAATTCTCCAAGAATCAGTTAGCACCCTGGGATGTTATCCATCTGGTCTCAGGAACTTGAATTTATTCCAAGAAGCTAAGCGTTCTTTCATAGTCCCTTATCTCTTTTGACCTATATTTATCTACTGCCCCATCCCCCGTCTCCAGTGCACAGGTTGGACCACTTTTTCCCTTTGTGAAAAGACAGCTGCAAAAGAAGGATTTAGTGTTCAGCCTTCTCCCTGTTATCCTTCACTATCTTGCCATTTTCTTCAGCCAGCAGACTGACCATTTCCTTGATGTTTCTCTTTTGTTTTGCACATAGTGTACACAGACAAGCCCTTTCTTGGTTATTTTTGGCACTCATTGTAAGCCTCGGCTCATTCTGAACTTTAGTGTTCCTGATCCCATCCTTACAGATTTGGGCTACTTGGGTTATTTCTTGATAATCTGCTTTTGCTATGTGCCCCTCTTTACAATTTTTTTAGATTTGTCCTTTTTTATTTTTTATTTTATCAGAGAGTTCTTTGCAAGCACAATTGCATCATCAGCTGCCTCCCAGTTTTCTTTCTGTTTGCTATTGTTTGTTTTTGGGCCTTAATTATCTCTCTGTTTATAATTATGCAACTCTCCTAAACTATTATTTTTTCCCCTTCAGAATTTCCACCCATGCAGTATTTCCTACTTTTCCCCCTAGCCCACTGAAGTCAGGTCTTTTGAAATCTAGAACAGTGGTGGCGAACCTATGGCACGGGTGCCAGAGGCAGCACTCAGAGCCCTCTCTGTGGGCACGCGCGCGGTCACCCCACTCCTAGGCCTTCAGCTGGGTTTAATAAAACCTTTTCGCTTTAGGCCTCCGCCGCCGTGTGCAAAAAAAAAAAGGTTCAATCAATCAGTCAATTTCAACTTCTCACGGGAAAAAAAAAGATCTTGCAAAGTTGGAATTGATTGATTGAACTTTTTAGTCCCACCCAGTCTACCGTTACCACTGCAGCCACGCTCACCGAATGGGCCCCGCCCTCCCAATTGGCCACACCCACCCAATGGGCCACACCCACCCAATGGCCACACCCACCCGGCACCCGACGATACGTAGGTAGGTTTTGGGTTGCAGTTTGGGCACTCGGTCTCTAAAAGGTTCGCCATCACTGATCTAGCACATTAATCGGGCTACTTTCCGTTCTCTTCGTCTGCATTATGGTGAATTTGAGGATCGCATGAGGATCGCTCGCTCTCTCTCCCAAAGTTCATGCTTCCACTTTTTCAATCTATTAATATCTCTCTTCCCCCTTAGTAAGTATGAAATACCATATAGCTGATCTCCTGCTTCCTTTATTCATCCTTTTAGACAATGAACTTGTCTGCAAGGCAGAGCAAGGACTTGTTGGATTCCTCACTTGTCATAGATTTGATTTGCAGTTGATATTGGAATGGTTGAAATCTTCCATTACTACAATGGTGTGTGTCCTTGATGTTTCAGTCATCTGATTTGCAAAGATTTCATCTATATCATTGGCTTGTTGGGTACCCTGCAGTACACTTACAACAACCCCTTTATTGTTTGTTTTCTCCTTAATATTCACCTAGATGCTTTTGACAGAGTTTTCATCCTTGATGTCATTGATTTTACAGGTTTGCAGGTACTGTATAACTATTCCTTCCCTTTCACTGGGTCTCTTTTGTTAAAAAAAAAGCGAATTATAACCTTCCAGTGCTACATTGCAGTCTTGCGTTCCTTCTCATGTGTTTATCATGCTGGGCTCTAGCCTCTTGGCCTCTTTCAATCTTAAATCCATGCAGCTTCTCCCCATTATCTGAGGATGAGTCCTTTGCAGAGGCCATCATATGTAAGAATTGATGCCTCTTTGTGAACTCAACTGTGAAAGCAGCTCTATATTACACTGTGATTCCACAAGCATCTACGGGGTAGGGGATCAAAAAAATAAATCTGCCATCTTGATTTTTTTTGACTGAGCCTGCCCTGTGTGATATTGAGCATGCTTGCTTGGGGCTAAGTTACACTTACTTACAAACAGAGAGCTAAACTCTGATTTCATGAACTAGGCGTCTAGATAGAAGAGTTGAATTTTAAACATTTGCACTAATTTTCTGCTTTAAGCATCATACTAAGCCACAATTTGCTTAAGAGTGGTTTGTTGAAAAAACGACGATTGGCTAGTTTCGCATAGTATATTCAGCCAAAATTAGACAAACATACACAATATGGATTAACATGAATTATACCTTTAGGGATTTAATTTGCAAGAGTTTCTAGTCTTATTTGATGTTAAGCATGCATGAGTTTCTAGTCTCACTTGTTGAGCAATGCATCTACAGCATAGGAATTAGCAATTCATTCAGTGTGCAAGAAAGCAGAGAGAGATGATTTTGGAAATATCTGTCCAACTTGTGGCTCCTCCTGGAGGATTCAAAATCTGCAAAATGGCAGGCATAATATTGTAATCTAAGTCCTATTTCTTTTGTACAAACATTAACATATCTTTCTCCCCCCCCCCCCCCTCTCTCTCTCTCTCTCTCTCTCTCTCACACACACACACACACACACACAGAAGGAATAGACATTGGTTCATAATATTGCTCTCACAGTCTTGCTCTCACTGCATCCATCATTGGCTTTTAGATCTGCTTCATTTCCTGAAACTAGGCTCTGACAATGAATAGAGAGTGATTCTCTTTACATAGCTCCAGATTAAGTTCTATTTAATAGTTGTGTACACATATATAGTGTAGGTTTCAGTGTCATGTGGATATTTTGATCAATTGCAATGTTTTTTAAACCAGACAACTTTTAAGATGTGTGGACGTCAACGCTTAGAATTCTGGGAGTTGAGGTCCGCACATCTTAAAGTTTGAAAAACACAGCTCTATTGTATAAGATTCTCATTAATCTTCAACTGGATAATGACTGCCAATAAGGTTGAGGTCAAAACAGGAGGGACGTCCATGTGTTTCCAAGCAAATTCAGATTTATTGAAATACAAAAACATAAAATAATTAAATCTACATGGCACCCCTTTCCTCATGAATCCTAAAAACATATTGAGTCTAGCTAATCTACGAATTTATTCTTTTGCCAGATCATAAGAATGAATCTTCCAAGCCATATTATCTAAATTATTTTAATGACAGACAGTGATTATGGGACCTTCCAGAGCCAATTAATATGATGTACTAAATCATATTTAGTACAATTAAGATGTTTTAGCTACTTATGAAAATTTATTCTGCAGATGGTTGGAGGCTATTTTCATATGGACTAGCACTAATGATGTTTCACTACTGAAGCTTAATCGAAATTACACCTTACCATGCTGTGTGAACACAGTTGTTGTGTTGTTGCCAATTGTGTAGTCTATGAATGGTTTTTGTTTTTTTAAAAAACTGAATCTCAAATTTCCATTTATTTTCCTACAGGATTATTTTTATGCTACTTCAGACATTGAAGCTGTTCAATTGTTTGTTGGTTTGGGGTGAATATTCTGAAAATATTTAGAAATTGCACCTATTATATAAGTAATAGAAAATTTACTGTGTCTAGGAACTTTATCAGTACATATAAAGGAGTACTTTGAATAAATAAACCCTTGAAATCTTTAAAGCATTTTTAGTCTCGGTCTACCAGGATGTCTTTAGGCCAGCATGACTGTCAGTTACAGCTTTAAAAGGCAAAGCTTAGCAAATTCCAAGTAACATTTTAATATTTTTCCTGTACTGTGAATTTTAAGGCTTTGAATATCCTGTTTTTGTGGCCAGTAAGCGCACCACTCACAGATTGTAATGCATACAATCAACACATTTATAAACATTTAAGATGTTTCTTTGTATTGGAAGATTGTTTGATATCCGGGGAGAACCAACAACAGAGTTAGTAAATACAGTGTCAAAGCAATGCGTGTTTAAGTAGTAGATTTAATTAGCTCCAACATATTAAAACTGCAGGTTAATTGTATGTTTTTTTCCTTCAATAAGTTGCATACTTCCATAATAGTGCAGTTTAACCTCTCAGGAACTTTGCTAGTTTGTGTTTCCTTAGTTTGCAGATGTAAAAAAGGGGTAGAAATAATACAGACCTAAAATTGAAATTGTGTAATTTGGAACCTTTCAAACATGCTAAGTTACTAACTCCCAGGATCATCAACCTATTCAGCTAAACGCCTTGGGGGCAGCAGACTGATTAAAGCAGCAGTGTAATGCACGCTCTGCTGTTTTTCTTACAAGCTTTGCATGTACACCCAAAGGGGCAGAACTGGCAATTTGCTGCCAGTCATTCTGTCCAAACGTGCAAGATCCTGTGGTTGCTACTGTGCTAGGAATAGTGGGATTAAAATTCTAAATTATACAGATTGTTTGAAAGATTTTTTTTTTAAAGAGAGACAATTTATTTTAGTGGTTAAGGCACCGGGCTAGAAACCAGGATACTGTGAGTGCTTTGCCTACCTGAGCCATGAAAGCCGGCTGGGTGACTTGGCCAGTCTCGCTCAGAGCACAATGTCAGGCTTGAGTGACAAGCTGGTCAGTCAACTCCTGTCAGAAACTAATGGATCAACACTTGGTTGATTCTGCCCCCCCCCCAAAAGCAGATTGTGCGCTTGTGAAGAAATAGTAGGAAGATAGATAGATAGATAGATAGATAGATAGATAGATAGATAGATAGATAGATAGATAGATAGATAGATAGATAGATAGATAGATAGATAGATAGATAGATGATAAATGTTATTTTTAATGTACCACTAGTGATAGATGTGGAAAGATGATATATATATATATATATATATATATATATATATTGAAGGGCTCACCGGTGTTTTAGTCATACAGTGCATTTAATTTGGGATATTTTGTTTATGAGAAAATAAAATGCCATCTGTAAACTGGTTAGGGCAATCTTGGTCAACTTGTTCTCCCGATGTGGCAGAGTCCTATCATCTCCATACCACAAGACCACTATCTGGAGGTTTTTTTTGTTCTTGATGTGCATTACATGTTAACAGCAGCAGGTTGGGAAAACTATGCTAGAGAGGTAAGGACCATTTGAGCAGATAATTACATTTGTTTTAATACTTTATGGGTTGCCCTAACCAGTTAGAGATGGCATCTATTGGGAAAGATAGTCCTTAATTGACACAGGACCAAGATATAATCTGGTAAGTCCTTTTCTCTTTTTCTGAAATATAAACTTTAGGAGAATGGATTTACAGTAATGGAAATTATACAGCAGAACTAAAATTTTGATATTGTAATCTGACACATTGTTACGTTTTCAAAGTGATTTAAAATAGATTTTACTAATGTATACATCTCTGTATCATTGTGTTATATTCATTATCAGGGCAGTTTTTAAATTCTTTTTTGTGCTGCTGTACAAAAGTTTTATGTAGAGAAGCTTGACCGGTTGATGCCTTTTTTGAGGTTTGGAAGTGGTATTTTGGGTTGACTGTTTGTTTTCTCTGGCCGGTCATTTTTAAAGTATCATTTTCACATTGCTCAAGCCCAAACAAGTACTAGAAGTTTGAGAAGCAGATTTGCAAAATGTATGTTTTATTGGGATTGTCAAAGCACCCAACATATAGTTAGTGCTCATAATAAACAGCGTTTCCAGCATTGTGGGCTCAGACATCGGGGAGCTGTTTTAAAAGGTTGATTAATATTTTGTTTTGATTTGGTGAAGAAAAAGTAGGTGTAAATCCATACTTAGGTTTCTCAAGCATTTAGGAATTTCTTCTAGGAGAGAAATTAAGTTGCTTACAATATTAAATAGAATTCTTAACTGTAGTTAAGAAACCCTTCTGTCTTTTTACTGTTTTGTATTGTGGCTACACAGATAGTTGCCAGTGCTAAAACAGGTAACTACTAAGCTCCAGGTGAGGAAGAAACTTCTGTAGCTCCAAAGAAATATTATCCAAACTGAGCTTGATTTTTTTTTTTTAAAAAAAAAATTCATTTCTGGAATATGATTCTTTTTTTTTTTTTTAGAATATACTTTCCATTAAGGTCTCATTTGGCTGGTATTCTTTTGTCTTGAGCATGCTCACATTGCATTAATTGTATTTAATATCCTTCTGTCTGCATTTTACATATATCTTGACAGAGAACACTAATAGTAGCTGTTGCCCATGAAGTTAACATGATTAAAAAGGTTCAGCTTTTAGCAGTGGGTTTGTGGCATCTTTGACTCATTGACACAGTTATGTTGGATTTTGACCTTCAAAGGGTTTTCATTCTTTATATTTCCCAAAGACCAAATAGGTAGTAATTATCCCCTCCCTTCCTTTAGACCAATGTTTAGTAATATAAAAAGCAATGTGGTATTTTATGTTTGCCTGTTTGTTTGAATGTGAGTTTTTCCAGTGCTTTTACATAGCATTTGCCATATTATGGTAACAGTCTGTTTTGTAATTGCGGCTTTGGAGTGTGGTGGATTGTGTAGCATTCTTTGATGATTGAAATGCATGTGACAAATTCAGCAATGATAGTTCCAGCCAATTGTTTTGAAATGAATGAGTTTTGTTCTGTTGGACTGTAATATTTGTGAATTCAGCAAATACAAAAAGGGCAAGTGTTTTAGTTTTCTAGTTTGCGATGGACTTGATTCAATTCACCTCACATATTTTTAGATGGTACAGTTTAAGGAGATGCCTCTTGATCCAGTCATATTGGATAACCTCTGTTTAATCTCTAATCTTTCATTTGGAGGAAGACTTTGAAGAAGACAATGAGTCTCCAGGTACAGAGAATCCTATCCTTAAAGATGGAGCTGCGGTGTGTAGGCAAACAATATCATTTGATCTTGATCCCTAAGTTGACTCTGGGTAGTCTTGCACTTTCCTTAATGTGTATATCAGTGACTTGAGAGTCCTTCTGGACTTTCAACTCCTGTTCAAGCACCAGGTAGAAACCTTGGCCCTGAGGGCCTTTGCCCAACTTTGGCTGGTGTGCTACTTGTGGGCATTTTGAATCAGAATGTCCTTGTAACAGTAACCTCACACCTTTATCACCTTGAAGTAAGACTGCAGTACAATTTCCCTGGGGTGGCCCCTGAAGCCAGCTGACAATCTTCAGCTAGTCTAAAATATGATGACTCAACTACTGACTAAAAGAGTAGTTTGGCATTTTGCAAAGCTATGGAAACCATTCTATTTTGACTGGCTTTGAGTTCACCAAGTTGCTTGGATAGGTTTTATGTTTACTTGTGGTTAATTTTCTTTGTAAACTATCCTGAGTCATGAGCAGTTAGGAACTACTGTATAGGAATTTTGTCATTAAGTAAATACATAAAACCCATTGTTCAGTGAATGATGCTATGACAACAAAGTTTTGTTACCTGACTTGAAATTGAGTGCCCGATTACAAAATAATTTATATAGATAGCCATTGTTTTAAAGTTGTAACAAAGAATGCCAGAAATCAGTATTTTTTTAAAAAAAAAAGATTAGCAATTTTTTTGCAGCTTCATTTCAGTCTACTGAAATTTTTAGCAGGCTTAATGATCTTTCATGCATCTTTGTTTTTGCATTCAGAAGTTATGGTTGTCTTTATTTACGGTTCTTACTTTCTAGCTGGATTCTTTCTTAGCTTGCTGATCTGGATGCTAATTCATACTGTGCTAATAGTCCCACTTCCATATGATGCCATCCCAATGCAGTTGGCAGTGATCTGTTCTTCCATTCATGCATCTCTTTCTTGCATGTGCAGCTGAAACTCATGTGGCCAAACTAAAGCCTTAGGTTTCTTTGAAAATTAATATTTTAACTTTAAAGCATAAAATATATTACTTGGAAAGAAAAAGTGCATCCTTCTAGAAACAGCCATTAACACTTGAAATCGAAAGATATTGTGAAGTTATTCTGACTTTTCCTCCATACATATTTTTCCTATAAATAGAATAGAATAGAATAGAATAGAATAGAATAGAATAGAATAGAATAGAATAGAATCTGGAAGGGACCGTGGAGGTCTTCTAGTCCAGCCCCCCGCTCAAGCAGGAGAACCTATACCATCTCAGACAAGTGGCTGTCCAGTCTCTTCTTAAAAACCTCCAGTGTTGGAGCACCCATGATTTCTGAGGGCAAGCTGTTCCACTGGTTAATTGTCCTCACTGTTAGGAACTTTCTCCTTAATTCCAGGTTCCTGGTATTAAAAAAAAAAGATGCAAAAAGTAGTAAAGGAACTTAGGGGTTTATACAATGAAAATGTTATCAGAACTCAATAATAATCATAATAAGGAAGGATGATTGAAAAACCTCACCCAGAAGCACTTACTGGGAAGGCAAAAGGTAATGAAATTGGCCAGGATGATCGCCCTTTTTGGTTTCCTGTGACACTGGAGGGAACTGTAGTTAATAACATTGACCAAAGAAGCACTTCCATACATAGAGCAGAGTTGAATATGTAGAACAGTCATATCCAATTGTGTACAGCTCTGCGGGAAAAATAGTGGGATGATGGAGATTACATAGGTAGACCTTGATTTAGGAGCACAATTGGGATCGGAACTTCCATTGCTAAATGAATCTCATCTGATTTTACAACCTTTTTTGAAGTGATCGTTAAATTAATCATGCAATTATTAAGCAATTTCAGCTTTCCCCAGTGACTTTCTTTATCAGAGCTGTCTGGGAAAGTCACAAATGGCAATCATGCAACTCCAGGACATTGCAACTGTCATAAATTCATGCTGGTTTCCAAACACCTGAATTTTGATCAAGTCACCATGGCAACACTGCAACAGTCATAAGTGCAAGGACTTGTTGTAAATCCCTTTTTTCCAGCACCATCGTAACTTTCAACAGTCACATAAACAAATGGTTGCAAATTGAGGACTGCCTGTAAGGTGGCTTCAGCAGAGTTTAGTTGTTCCTTAGCATGGGAAACTTGAAATGTGATTGGAAATGTAATGTCTAATATAGTTGGGCCCAGGCAGGTGGTACCATTAATCTGGTCTAATTTATACTGTGTAAATTTTGATTAAATTCATGGCAGTTTATTTTAATCATGGAAGTGTATCCCAAAATTGCATTTTGATATGCATGCTTTATAAGAAGTGAAAATGAGATTTGTTCATAATACCTTTCAAGCCAAGGAAAATTTTCCATCATCCCTAGAGATCAGGAATGAGGCTACAATCAAACTCTATCTAAAGTACTGTATTAATTATTAACATGCTGCCTTTTATCAAGCAAGGTTAAGTTTTTAATCTCTTTTCTTGTACTTGTTAACAGCTTCTTCCTATTTATGTTACCACTGCATTTTGGCAGGGTTTTTTTTAAAACTGCAAGTCCCATTAACGTTGAGGCATCAGTGAAGCTGGGATTTGTAGCCAATCTTTTTCTTCCTTTTGTTTTTATTGCCCCTCTTTTATGACCTCTGTTACTTCCGTTTCACCCTGTTAGATGTGTGCTGTTAGCCATTAGGAAAAAAACTCTATTGTTTCCCCCTGTTTAGAAAGAACTCTCTAAATTCTCAAAGTAGACATCAAAACATCGCATGTCAAAATACCGCATGTAACCGTTCCTGATAAATGTTTGATAGGACGTTTTCAGATTTGTGGACACTTGTGAGTTGGAAGAGAGATTAGTGCAGGAAGACTATAGGTTGGGCTCAGAAATGTTCTGGTTCTGCCTTGGACCGAGCTCTACTTTGAACCCTTTGTCTTTATTCTTTGGGATAGGTGTGAATTAAGCAGGTCCAACGCTGGCTGCAGGAAAACACTGCGAGAAACATTTCCTCTCTGCTGTCAGCACCAGAAGTATATTTCTACTAGCTTTTCCAGGAACATCAAAACAGCATCTTCTTCAACTTTTTGCTCTTTTCACGGAATGAACCAGATAGGGAGTAAAAGTGTGTGTGCATGGGGTGTGTGTGTGTTAGGGTTGGTGTTGGGGTTGGGGAAGAATAAACCCTTCATTGCTGAAAGACCCATCTATCTTCCACACTTCTTCTTATGCCTGTGCTCTCCTCCACTCCACTTGAAAGGGCAAGATGCCTTTGGCAGGAAATCTACTTTTGCTCATTGGTCTGCCAAGTTGTTCCGTTTCTTTTAAAACTTTGCCTCTTTCTGAGTTCTCCTCTTCAAAATTAAATTGGTCTTGGCCAGTTCCTGTCTACTTAGTGGGTGTTTGAGGTCATGGGAACTTTGTTCTTTTCAGTGTGTAGATAAATCTGTGTAGGAGATTTTTTTTTTTTTTTTAATGTGTGATGCGCACAAAATATTTAAAATTACTTGGAAGCAGCAATATTTCTACAAGCTCATCTTGATAGAAGGCACAGGGCTGGCATTCTATCAGTTTGCAGGTCTTACATATTCAAGCTGCTTCTGTCTTTCTGACTTGGCATTGAAGTGACATATTTGAGAATTCTCATGTAGGAGAAAAGTTCAAAGACAAAAAGTGCTAAAAAAAGAAAGAAAGGTGTGTTTGTATGGATGGGAGGAGGAGGACATCACCCAAAACCAGAAGTCAGGCTAGGTCAGTGATGGCGAACCTATGGCACAGGTGCCAGAGGCGGCACTCAGAGCCCTCTCTGTGGGCACGCGCGCGTCACCCCAGTCCTAGGCCTTCAGCTGGGTTTTATAAAACCTTTTCGCTTTAGGCCTCCGCAAAAAAAAAAAAAAAGGTTCAATCAGTCAATTTCAACTTCTCGCGGGGAAAAAAAAAGATCTTGCAAAGTTGGAATTGATTGATTGAACTTTTTAGTCCCACCCAGTCTGCCGTTACCACCGCAGCCACGCCCACCCAATGGGCCACGCCCACCCAATGGGCCACACCCACCTGGCACTCGACGATGCATAAGTGGGTTTTGGGTTGCAGTTTGGGCACTCAGTCTCTAAAAGGTTCGCCATCACTGGGCTAGGTAGTATGGTGGTAGGAAGTTTCAAGAAGAAGACGAAAGTCTTTGGTTTGAATGGCATATGCAAAATAGGCATACTGAAGTATTGATGTAGGATATAAAGCAGATATTGAGGGGAAAAATGGAGATATTTTAGTTCTTGTAATGGAATTTAAATTGGGGGTGAAATCTGGAAACATTGTGTCAACAGAGAAACTATATGCACTATTATTTGTATATTAATAATATAATATTAATAATAATATGCTAATAATAATAATATAATGTATTATTATATTATCAAGCAAGGTTTCCTACTTGAGCCGGGGGTTGGACTAGAACAGGGGTGTCAAACTCGCAACGTCACGTGACGTGTCACGGCTTTTTTTTCCATTGCCGGCAATGGGGTGGGCGCAGTTTCGGCATGACGCATCCGGCCCGTGGGCCGGCAGTTTGACACCACTGGACTAGAAGATCTCCAAGGTCCCTTCCAACTCTGCTATTCTGTTATTTGCATGGTAACTGGGTAACAGAACATTCTGTATAAGGATTTATAATACTGACAGTACAACAGGGTGTTCTGTAGAAAGCTGGGGAAATGGGGAAAAAAAGAAATCAGAATGGGTTGCAGGGTACCTGAAGAGAGAAAGGAATTGGCATATACAGTGTGCAAGAAAAGAATTATTGCACTAGCTGGGCTGCACCTCACTGTATTTCTACAGTAATTTTGCATTATGTTTTCCAGGTATTTAAAATTGTTAGTAACATAAAATGTTACACCTGGTTATTTTAATTAATAATGCAAAGCAGGGGAATTATTGTTTTTAATGGGTTATGTATTTAATTTTGGATACATACTCACCTACTGTTTGCAAAAATATAAAACCACATTTAAATGTTCTTCTTTTTCCACCAGTTTTCTACCTGTAGGTAATTGTATTTAGCCTCAGGGGAAAATATACATGGGGTGGGAGAAAAACACCATCACTCAAAATGGAGAAGGATGTGTATGCTTTGGAAGCATGCTTTCAGTGCCTCTTATTTTTCTGGTTTTCAGATGAGCCTGAAGAAAGACATAACTTATTTAATGAGTGGACTAATTAAAAGGGTTCATTAAATAAGCATTGTCTTTTCAGGTTCAGACAGTAGCTTCAGAAGTGGCATGACTGTTTCAAAAAGAGACTGAACTCATGCTTCCTCATGAAGTAAAGCCCCCCTTTTCAATAATTTCTAAAGAATGCACAGCTCATATATATGAATTTGGGAACAATATGTCAAATGCTTATGCCCATATAGTTGAATTAACTTTGAGCTTTGTGCTGGAATAGTATTATTTTTGTGAATCTTCTACTAAGGAATAAAGAGAAGCCACTTCAGTGAAAGGATAATGATTGTTTGTGAATATATAATATTTTCATATTCATAGGAATAGAATGTTTGACAAATATTTTGATCCATGTCTCATTACAGTGAGGTATCTACTCATGGAACTGGATATATAATATGTGCAATCTAATCTCAATACCAGCTTTGCACTGTCAAACTAAAAAATTATCCAAATAATTGGGAATGCATTCTTCTAGAGATGTGCAAAATGAGTTGATCTTGGAGAATTTACTTCGGGAAACTACGTAAATAACCCTGTAATGCGGGGGTCATGCCAGAAACCGGGCCACGAAACAAGTGAAGTCCCATCCATGGGATGCAGGCAGCACACGAAACCCTGCCCCCTCCAGTCTGCAGAAAAACCTCTCTCCGTGGAACCGGTCCCTAGTGCCCAAAAGGTTCAGGGCCACTGCTGTAATGGCAGTATCTGGGAGGGAATGGAATAGTCCAGATAACTTTGGTTTCTCGAGTGGTAATTCTAGCAAACCCGTGATTTTTTTCATTTGTTATACATAAGTTGCTGTAGATAGCGGAAATCCAATTGGGAGAAATACTCAAATCTTTTTTTCCCCTATCTTGTTTTTCCCTTCTAGATATTAATAGGGACATTAGGAAAGAAAATAATGAATAAATAAAATATGACCTCAGTAAACAACAAGTATACATATATACACATCCTCTTTGTACCTTGCTCTGGTATGCTGATATAAATTTTCAAAAGCTGTTGGGCTATCTAATTTTATTTTTGCCGTACAGAGGATTGGATGAAAGGTATAAGGATTTGAATGTAAGTCTGCACTACCTGAGTATTTCTCTGAACTAATAGCTGTAGATGAAATGACTTGCACTTTGCAACTTACCCTCCTGTGCATACTAAAACTCTTTTTGGGAATCATTTTCAAAGCATGCTTAGCTACACCCAAAGTGCAGTTCTGGAATTTCCAAGAGTACATTTGACATCATTAGCAAGTCATTGACCTAGAGGTATTCCCAAATGGTTTAGCTTTGTCTTAACTGTGCATTTAGACTATTGCAGAGACTATAGTATCTTGGATCATTGTTTAATTAGTTTGTGTACTTGAAATGAAACATTCAACTCCACCCACATCTTACCTGTGGAAACTGCCACACCAGAGTTTCTCATAGTCCTTTACTACTAGACAAAACTATTGCATGCTTTCTTATCTTCAGACAGTTCAGTTGTGGTTAAATCGTTTGATCATGTAAACAGATTACAGTGAGTTAGAGCAACTGGGCTTGTTACATTACAGCAATTAATCATGTAAACAAGCTTCTTAGATAGATGGAAAGTCTGACAAATAGGAATAACTCAGCAGGTAATGGGGATGTTTATTTCAAGCCAGCTCCTGGATGTCTAGAACTCTTAAAGGCGGTTTAAAAAGCATTCACTGTGTAGATTAATTCAGAAGTTGAAGTAGATTTCACCTACCACTGGCTGACACTCAGCCCTTTGATCTGCCTGACTGAATGGACAAAAGCACTCTGAGAAGCATACTTTTCCCATCCCCTAATTCTTGTTGCCTTTGAGATTGGTGCCCTCTCTTTTTGCCTTGATTGGGTGCTTTGCTGGTGATGAGCAATAGCTGTGATGTAGTTTCTAGGTAAGGAAGGAAATTCTCAAAGGAATTTGACTTCTCCGGGAACTAGTGGATCCTTTTTTGTGGAAAGGAGAGGTGGGACTGTATTTGATAGAGCAGGGGTCTTCAAACTTGGCCCTTTTATGACTTGTGGACTTGTGGATTCTGGGAGTTGAAGTCCACACGTCATAAAAGGGCCAAGTTTGAAGACCCCTGTGATAGAGAATTCTCCTGGGATAGAAAGACAGAGCATGAACTCAATGAATGAATAAATGATCTGATGAAGACCAGTCAATGGTTTCTCAAATTCAAGAAAGCTCTTCCTCTTAAACCTCTTTAAGAGGGGAAAAATGGCAGCAATCTTATTAGAAAGACTGAAAGAGAAAAATTGAAGGAAACAAAAAATTTACTGAAAGAATTGATGATTGCAAATCGGCTATTAGTCAAGACAAAGCACTTGACAAAGTGTACCTAGAGCCAACCAAGTCTTCTTCCAAAAAGACATGGAAGACCAGGTTTCATACCATGAGAAACAGTACCAGGGTATTCTGTCTTCAGGACCATTGAACACAAAACAAAGCTGAGCAAAAAGGAACTGTGAAGGAATGCATTGCTGATTCCGTGCCTTATCCCTGCAACAAGTTTACATTCTTTCATTTAGACAATTTGATCCTCATCTTTCCTTGTGGGTTTATGGAGATAAGCTAGTTTTAGCTTTTAATTTTTATCTGATTTATCAAAGTCATATAAATCAGGAAAAAAAATGAGAAAAATTATAATTTTCGTTTGTACACTCGTTCCCTTAATATTGTTTTGATATTTTAATTATCTTTCTCCCATCCTTGCTACCTTCATAAACATATATATTGCAACAGAACAGGCATTTATACTAATGTGCTTGCAGATCTCTTTTCATATTGGCAACTTACTACATTGAGGGGAGGGGGACGGGGGTGGTGTTAGACAGAAGCTTATTTTTTTTCCCTCTTGTCCACTATTCTTCACTAATGTCACTTCACATATTTAGGGTATATGTTGACAGTATACTTATCACTGGTTTCATCTCTAGCAGTGACTAGTTTTACTCAAATGTTTTGCAAAGAGCATGGTGGTCTTCTAGAAAGGAGAGTCTTTTCTTGATAAAACTTATTATACACACAATTGGGGGTAGTGGAAGCAGGTTTCCTTAACATAACTTTGCTGATATCTTGGTGATTTGTCATGTGGGCAAATTCAGTTTAAAGTGAGCCAAGCCACACCTGTTAAGATTTAATCTGTTGAACACCTTTGTGAAAACTATTCATAGATTATTAATGAAGAATCTAAGTTAAGAGCATCCAGGAAGATTATCAAAATAGGGTAAATGATGGACTAAATTTGGCTATAATTTTGCCATTCTAATTTTAGGATAATTTGCTATTTATTAATTAATCAAGTTTTAGATTGCCATGTGTTCCATTTTTTTTTTAAATTACTGATTGTAATGAAATTGTGATCTACTATTTTTTTTATTATACCCACAATTATGGGTTTTTTAATTTATTATACACACACTATTTTCCGGGGTTATTACCATCAAGACTGTGAGACCAAGGCTAATGTCTGTGATGTGCTTTGATGGGTTACATCTGTGGTGCTTCTGGAAAACTTATCTTTGTTCAAGAATCTTGGTTTTAAAGATTTGCTTTTAAGACTATGTCTCCTTAAGAAGTTAGAGGAATGTGGGCCAAAAGAATTATAGAATATGCTGCCCCCAGGTGTGCACTTGGTTCATTCAAGAGCCCTGGTGGCTAACCGTGGTTAGAATGCATTACTGCAGGCTACTTCTGCTGACTTGCCAGCTGCCAGCAATTTGGCAGTTTGAGTCTCATCGGCTCAAGGTTGACTCAGCCTTCCATCCTTTCAAGGTTGGTAAAATGAGGATCCAAATTGTTGGGGGCCATATGCTGACTCTGTAAACCGCTTAGAGAGGGCTGTAAAGCACTGGGAAGTGGTATATAAGTCTAAGTGTTATTGCTATTGCTATTCAGTCTTGGCATTTAGGAAGACATTGAAAATATTTTTGGTTAAATACCACATCTAGTTCTTGGCTTTTGGACAACCATGATGGTTTTAGGTATGGGTTATGATTGCTGTTATAGCAGGGTTTATATATATATATAGCAGGTACATTGGTCAGAGACATTTGAGTGGGTGATATATTTTTTGTAAGTAAATAATTTTCAAGTTTGGTGTGAAGGTCTGCAGGAGACAAACCCAATTGGGTTTTTCATGATCCAGTACCTCAATATTGTAAGATCTCCACTGATGTAGAAATCTTGAAAGGAAGGATATGTTAACATCATGGGAACATTGGATGATCTATGCTTAAGCCTTTCAGCATGGAAAGAAAAGCAAGAGTATTGCTAAGCTTCACACTACCTTGGCTGAAGCTCTTGACTCTCTAGATGCTAATTCAGGAACTGGCCTGTTCAGCAGAAGACACGCACAGACACACACATGCACACACATGTACGTGACATGGCTAGATTAGTTTCTTTATTCCAGACAAAAGTAAAGCTATATGCACTCAGAAGACCTGGCGATTGCAGTACACAGTAATTTAATGCCTATGCTCCTTGATTCCTTAATCCTGCCTTTCTGAATCAACGTACTTTGGCTGATCTCTTGTCCCTGAGAGACATTTGTTCTGTGTTGACATAAACATTTCCTCTAGCCTGGCAATTGCTGGTTCCTACCTTGTCAGCTTCATTCCTTCCGAATATGGTTATACAGTTTGGTGTTCCTCAGTTTTTTCCTAATCCTATCCATTCTTGATTATTGGTGCCTTTTAATGGTTTACATTCATGCAGGGATCGTGAATTAGGACAGCCATAAGGTTATTTTCTTTCCCGTAGAGAGGAATATCTCATTTAAAATGCTTTGTGCTTTTGTATCTGCTTTAAGGTTTTCTCAACGTATAAGTATTCTTTTATTTCCATGCCTTTCCTGTCCTCCCCACTCCCTATAATGAATCTTCTAAATCTAACCTTTCATTTAGACAGAGAAAAAACTTTTCTTTACTTTGTGAGGAAAAACAAAAATGAGCCCATATCAACATCTACTTGCAGAGTGAAGATGCTCGTGTTAATAAGGGAGATTTAAAAATCTCTGGGTTGGCATACATACAAAGGCAAACTGGTGGAGGAATATTATTCTATTCATCTGGTGCACAAAAGCTCCCTAAGTGCAAGCATATTAAAGAAATCCAGCATGCTGCTTTCTTTCTGACAGGGACACAGAGGAAGCCACATTAGCTGCAGTGTTGTCTTTTTACACCACTGTCTCCTCTCTGCCTGATCTGCAGAATAAGCATTTCCTTCTTTGTCAGAGAGAAGAAGCATTCCGGATTTTTTGACCTCCCAATTCCGCCTTCCTCTCTTTTACTCACTCTCTCTCAAAAAAAAATACTTCTCTCCTTGAGCACTGTGGGAGAACCTTCCCCTCTGCAGGGGATTGTGGGAACCGTTCTGGCCTCACTTATCACCACTGACAAATCAATGGCAGGCTTCAGAAAGCTGGGCCCCAGGATTCCAGCTCAGCCCAGTCTGGGAGCAGTGGGAGGCTTCCCTGGTGCATAAAGGCCCCTTGCCGCTCTGACTTGTTGCCTTAAATCTAATAGAGGAACCCTTTTCACTCTTTTTAAAAGCAACCCTCCCTCCTAGTTCAATTTGTCTTGAGGAGGGTGGGGGGTTTTTTTTGGGGGGGGGAGGAAGAAGGCACTAAAGAGGGAGAATAGGAATTGTGTGTGCAGGGGGGACTAGGTTGGTAATGGTTTTTCTGTTTCCTTTTCACAATGGTCTGGCCAAGGCATGCAGAGCTCGATTCACAAAGCTTTCCTGAAGGGGCTGGAATCCCGCAGGGTTCCACACAGAGCATGTTTGCTGTGTGTATTCCCATCTACAATGCACTGAGACATAGCAACAATCTCTGCTTTGGGCAAATATTTCTACAGCTTTTTCCTAATAGCTCTTTGTGGGGAGCAGGATAGTGATGGTAATTGGAAAAGAAGTGTGTGTGTGTGTGTGTGTGTGTGTAAAGAAGGCAGTGCAGATGAGTTGAAAAAAAGGAGCCTGTCACTTCCCTTGCTACTTAATTTGGGTTTGGGCGCTGTTTCATCTCTGCCGTGCTTTACTTCTATGTGGGAAGACGTCAGGGTAGAAACCCTATCCCTAATTTCAGAATTTATAACTTAATAGATTCAGAAGGAAGAGAAAAGAGATTTCACGCAAACCTAGAGGGATGCTTCTTTAGCATGCCTACTATGTAGTTTCTGAACTACATAGTATCGGTGCAGGTATGCCTGGATGCAAAAGGTTGACACCAGTGGAGGCAGGGACTCAAGTCTTCATTTCTTTCTGCCAGGCTCCGTAAAGCTGCAGATTTCTGAAAGTCATAGCTATTTAGCCAAGTACAAAATGAGATAAAGAATGGTCCTCTCTCCATGAACCATTGAACTGAATCATCATTCTAGAAGAGAGTTAATACATTACATGAACTCCAAAACCCAGCTGGTTGACTTGCTCAATTAAGCCTGGAACCGATAGCTTTAGCCCCACACATCCTGTTAATTACCTGTGTATCATGCAAGCTACTTAACCATTTACTGGAAAGTTAACTGTCCTTTCCAACCCCTGTGATCAAATTGAGTTGAAATCTCGCTGCAGCCGTTTTAGTATGGTCACGTTGAGGTATAAAAACAAGACACTCAGACTAAGAGAAAGAATACCTTCCCATTCTGTTCAAGATGGTACTTGATTATGCCACCATGATCTTATTTTTTTTCCCCCACTGGAGGGAAAGGGGATCTGGGAAGTGGGAAAGGAATTGCCACCCACCCAGCCACATTTCTGACAGCTCAGAAAACTGGGGAAACCCCCCTTAGATGGAGTTATGTTCATGTGGTGCTGATGCATGAAAGTAGATCAGTTGGCTGGATCATCTGGGTCATATGCACATGTCCAGTAAATAGGCACCATTTTCTGCAACCCCCCAAAGTTACCAAACTTTGTATGTGCCATACTACCAGGGCCTACATACTACCAGATAGTATGGCACATCATTACTTGAATCCTTCTTCCTTGGCTGCCATTTAGCAATGGACATCAACAAGTCCTCCCACCTTTGCATTCTGTTTGAGAATAGCCCTTGCGTTTCTTTTTCTTTTTTTCCATACAGGTAGTCCTCGATGTACAACAGTTCATTTAGTGACCATTCAAAGTTACAACAGCACTGAAATAAGGGACTTATGACCGTCTTTCACACATACGACCATTGCAACATCTCCATGGTCATGTGATCAAAATTCAGATCTTGGCGAAATTCAGATCTTAACTGGACTTAGTTAATTCTGTCTATTGATATCCGTCTAAACAGAACTAATTCTGAATCTGCCTTGGTAATATTTCATTACGGTTTTTCTCCAGGAGCTCAAAACGGTTTTTCTCCAGGAGCTCAAAGCGCTGTGTGAAGTTCTCCACTCTACGTTATCTTGATAGTTGTTTTTAAAAGTGGATTAAAGGAGACAGATGGAAACTAGTTCAAAGTCACCTGGCAACTTTAATAGCTGATTGGGGGAGGGAGGGAGAAATCACATTTTGGGCAGTGCCAAGCTTTTCTGTCTGTTCAAAACCAGTCTGAGTCATGGCAATATTAAATGGGTTTGGGTCAGTCACTTTCTCTTAGCCCACCCTACCCCATGTGAATACTGTGAGGATAAAATTGAGAGGTTCTTTAACCTGCCTTTCGGCACTGAAGAAAGGCAGGATCGAAACCTGTCGTATAAATATAAATATCACCATGTGTTTTGAACCTTGGCCTTCTTTTGACTGCACTTCCGTCCTACTCTTTTGGATTGACTACTGCTGCTGCTATTTCAACCCTGAGCAGAACTTCTCTCTGCCCAATGATGTTAGTGTTGGCTGTACTTCTCATCTTGGTTTAATAGATTAGGTTCTTTGCTTTTATTCTGACTCTCCTCTGACAAGACGTTTTTTTAATGGTCAAAAGGAAGAGAAAGAGAAGGAAAACGTGTGTTTATGGCCATGCACACATCATCTTTTTTTTGGGGGGGGGGGAAGCAGAAGTTTGGATTCAATCCACCGACTGTAGGTTTTGCACTGCAGTAATATAGGGCCTACATGCGTTTCTTTTTTTATTAGAGTCCTTTCTAGTCTGTACTGCAAGAAGCTAGGGCAGTAAAGGAGCCAGAATGATTTTGACCAAGTCTGCTTTGTGGTAACAATCCTGATAAAAATGCTTTCAGCAGCCCCACTGTGTCAGCCCCATGCTACCTTTGGAGCTTTTTTTTAGCTTTATTTGCTAGATCCTAATCTTAAGAAGAGAGAACAAGGTCTCACATTGACTTACTTTTAACATATTGTCCTGTTAAAATTGCGAACATGGACTTCAAGCTCTATCACTGGAGGCTTTTAAGAAGAGACTGGATAGCCACTTGTCTGGAATGGTATAAGGTCTCCTGTTTAAGCAAGGGGGTTGGACTAGAAAACCTCCAAGGTCCCTTCCAACTCT
Source organism: Azemiops feae (assembly GCA_023970755.1). NCBI lineage: Eukaryota > Metazoa > Chordata > Lepidosauria > Squamata > Viperidae > Azemiops > Azemiops feae. The sequence continues at coordinate 4,263,993 of JALGBA010004098.1, read as the reverse complement.
GTTAACTTAGGTCATCCTGTTGGGGAAAAAAATCTAATTTATAATGACTTGATCCGGTTTTGATTTGAATAAATTTTGATTACCCAATGTACTCAGACTACAGGAAGTTTTTTTCTAGGAATCCTAGGTATTTACTCTGCAATGTGCTTACTGGGTTTTTGCTGTAATTGACTTATTGAGGAAGATGGTAGTAAGCATCTTATTGAAGTGGAGAATATTTGCAGTTCTTTTACAGTATTGATGAATAAACCACTTTTTAATAAAGCTTAAATTTGCATGATTACAGTCAAATCTTAAATTTGCCATTTCTAAGTAAAAAAAACTACATAATAGATGGTGGCTATTCAGCTATAGGTTCTCTTGTCTTTAAAAAGTGAGCGTTTGGATCTATTACAACCAGTCTAAGCCCAGTTGGTCTGATATTGCAGTGGTTTCTCTGATGTTATTTTTCTTTTTGGACCATCATTTGACTCTACTGACTTGGATATTCAGCATTATCTTTCGGAGTTTGATATTGATAGTCTACTTGGCCTAACCTATTTGGCAGTAGGCAATGTTGGGAAATATTTCTCCATTCCGTATGAATTGTCCAGCAGTGTGCTGTGTGCTTTCATCTCATCTCTTATATTTTGGAAAACCAAAATCTCCGTTCAGAAATTTGAACAGAAAATGTAATTTGCTCTCCTCCCGCCCTTCGGTACCATTAAGGCAGTGGAGTCCCTAACACATTGTCTAAAAGGGATGATAGAATGAATGAGAGCAAGTGAACTGAAACTCATTCTAGTCATGGCTGAGGTGCTGATCATGAATATGAGACGTGATTGCTCATCCTCTTTGTAGGTAGGATTTTGTTACCATGCTACACATTATAATAACTTGGGAGCATTGTCAAGTACTATATATCACGTTGCCTTAGAAAAACTACATCCAGTCCAAAACATATCCAGAATCCTCTTTAAGGCTGTCTATAGTAATTATTTTATTTGCTGTTAAATTGATCCCACGCTTTACATGCTTTTGTACTGTCTCATATGTTCCCCTTCATCTCTTAAGAAAGATAATATGACTCAAGGAGTCCAAGTCTTTCTTAGATGTGTTTACCCAGCCCTTAATAATCCCTCTGAATATTTGTATAATGAAATAATCCCTGGGTTTTAAAAAAGTGGAAGAATCTTTCCAATTTCAAAAGATCTTTAATGGTTTTCTGCAACATGTTTGGCTGTTTCTTTTTTCTCTATTATCTATTTGTGATTACATTAACCATAATTAACCTCATCAGAGTGAACCCAGATAAGCCTTTGGGATTCATGTCCTTAGTGGACAAGCTTGGATCTGAAGCTTATTTAAGTACTTTAAGCTTAACTGTATTTTATCTTGCATTATAATGACAAACCATGGTTCATTTAAAAAGAAAATTGAAACAAAATTTTGATATCCTTGTAGCCACATTGCAAGAAGAAAGAATTCATGAGGGTGACTGTGTTTTGCTAGCAGTAAGAGATTCTCAGAGGAGGAATGCAGAGAATGTGAACGTACAATTAACAATCTGAAGGAGAATGAATGAAGAAAGGCTTGAGTATCCCTACACAAATGGGAGAAAAGTTATCTGAAAGGAACTGAAATAGGGGGGTGGGTATAATTTCTGTACCATCTCAGAGGTTGTGAATTGGTTATAATGGCTTCCAGTTCTAAGTTACAATAAAAATGTAGTCCTTGGATGTGCTCATCCCAAATCACTAGGTGTTTCTGCTAGTTCCTGATCATCTTATGAGAATCTGTCACGTTTTCATTCCTGTAGTAGTAAGTCAGCATGATTAACAGTTATGTCTGAACAAAGTTTAAGAGTATAAACTTTACCTATAGCTTCTGCTTTTTAATATAACTTTACTTTTCTATTGAGACTTTGGGCAAAAAAAAAAGGAGTTCCTGGTTTTGCAGCCTCCTGATCTTGTGCTGTCTGAACCAGATGATCAATAGTTTGAAGAAAATGAGGACTTGTTGGAAAGTATGTAAAGATGCCTTGCCAATTACTCTTCCTGTTTTTCATTTTCTGCTGCTCTTTTATATTCCCCAATGTATTGGTTATCATGAGAAATGCATGCAATTGATAAGACTAGCCCATATGTAATGATAGTTAATGGTGAATTTGTTATTATTAACCTTAACTGGCTGTATATATCTTCTATATTATGGGGGTTCACAATGCTAAAAGCCAGAGACTAGCCCAAATTTGATTTTCAGAACTTCCATTTAAAGCATTAGGTTTAATGATTCAAAAATTCTCTGCCTGGAGATCTGGGAAATTGTTGACAGCCAAAATAGATCAAAGGTAAGGAACTTGAACATTGGCCTACAACTTCTGTCATTCTTGACTATTTGCCATGCTGACCGGGGATGATGGAAATTGGAGTTCATAGGAAAACATAGCCACTTAGAATTGTATTATTGAAGTGGCACAGAACCATTTGCAATCAATCAATCAATTAATAAATCAATCAACACAGAACTGCAGAAGTACTTGTAAATTGCAGATGGTAGAGAAGGTCACTGCCAGTTGGTTAACAAACACTGGCTACTTTGGAATATATTACATCAATTTTAAAATGATTATATTGGTTTCCAGTAGGATTCTGAATTCGCTTGCAAGTAATGGAGCTTTAGAACCCTAAAATGTTTACCTATAGAATGTTTGGATTTGTTTTTCTGACGTGGGCCAATTCACTCATTATACTCTTTTCTGGAGGCCTTGTTTCATATGATCACCCCCTTCTTAGCTGATCATGGCTTACTGACTGCCTTGTTTAGTGACTTTTTAAAGTTACGGTGGTTAAAAAAAAAACCAGCTTTGTAATCAATCCTCACATTTATGGTCCTTGCGGCATTCTGCAGTCATGTGATTGCCATTCAGGCACTTTGCAACTGCTGTTCATTTATGTCTACAGGTATCTTAGGATACCATGGTCATGTGATCCTCAATTGCAACCTTCACAACAGCCTTCACAACAGCCTCCAACAAGTAAAGTAATGGAGAAGACGAATGTGAAATCATAAGCTATGGCCCAATGATGTCTCGGTTAATGGCCACAGCGATTCACTTAACAATGGAAGTGCAAGTGATTCCTAAGTCTGGTGCGGTCCTGTGATTTGGCGTTTAATGACCTCAGTGCTTAGCAATGGATTTGCCGGTTCCAGTTGTAGTTGGTAAACAAAGACTATACTACCAGTAGAGCCCCCAACAGAACTGGGCCACCAAAGTAATGGAACCTCTTTCCTGCAATTCTCCCCTCCTCTCTAGGTGATTGGCTGGCCTGCTTTTATTTTATATTTTAGTTTTTATGAAGCCAAAAGTTGCCATAATGTCCTGCCCCTAAATTAAAAACACTACTAATGAACATGATGCAGTCAGAGAAATGTGAGAAGTAAGAAAACAATAGAATAATGCTATATGTAGGAGGTGTGCGAGTGTCTTGGAGATAATCACCCGGAGCTCTTAACATAAACTGGGCTACAGAGGAATGTTGATTCTTTAGTTACAAAGCAACCATTGGACGTCTGGGGCCCTTTAGTTTTTTACGTTATTAGGGGCAAGGACAAATTTAAATTAACTTTTAGGCAAAAATAGAGTATGTATGGGGCTAAGGTTATAATGGAAGCGGACCTGGGGAGAGAGAATTGCAGCTCGGAGTCAAGACAAAGTACTAAGAAATCATAGTACAAGAAAGCACTTTTCTTTCCTCTTTCTTAAACAAGTGGGTATCGCAAGAAATAATAACGTTAACAAATTCCTGCAACTAAGTCATATGTCCCAGTTCGCGTGTCGCTATGATGTATTAAAATATATGGAGTGTTTTTTATGGGTGCCCTAATTCTGACTGGGAAAACTTGATTTTCAACATCAGGTGAACCTTCTGTATGTGCATAACTTATTTTCTCTTTTTAGTTCTTGTCATCTGCCACTCAGAAGCGGCAGATGCCTAATTTAAAATTTGTACACACCTGAATGAATTCCTACGTGCCAGAGAAGGGAGAAAATCCTGTTAGTTTGTGAAAAACACTCAATTAAAAATAGTAAAACTATTTTAATATTTCATCTAATTGAGGTTGCACTTTTCTACTGATCCCAGTATGTTCTACAGCAGGGGTGTCCAACCTTGACAACTTTTAAGACTTGTGGACTTCAGCTTCCGCAAATTCTGGCTGGAAAATTTTGAGAGTTGAAATCCACAAGTCTTAAAGTTGCCAAGATTGTTCTACAGTGAAATGAAAGGGTATAACTGTAAGCACTGTAACCAGTCAAGCAGTAGTGAATGGAGCATAGTTAGACATATATATTCCTTTGCCTCTCTACTTAAAAAGAAAATGCATATTGCTTTCTTGGCAACAGCATGAAAGTGATTGTCATTATCTTCTTCTGGGATGCTATTTTGGCTTACCAGACTAACATTCGTCCTCCAAATACTAATGAGATCCATCTAAGTTTGGCTAGATGCTGACACCTACCAGAATGAAAGAATCATTACATTAGTGCAAATTCACATGTTGTATTCACATTCTAGAAAGTGGTATTCAGCACATCTCTTTCTTGAGATAGCTAGCACAGTTCCATAATGGGTAAGTCTATGCATCATGCTGAACTGTAAGGGGATAATTGGTGTTGTTTTTGTTTCAATAGAATGTATGGAACAGCTATTGTGGTTTACAGCCCAATAGGAATTCAGTCCATTGGGATTTAGTCAGTAAACCATGGTTAAACAAGAAGTGATTTGGCGTGATTTGTCAATTCAGCCAATGCTTAGCCAACCTAAAGGACTTGTTTTTGTTACTGCTATTCATCCCTGGAGTTAAGTTGACTTTGCTAGGGGAAAGAATGGAAAGGGGTGACTAGAGAAGCCTAAGAAGGGAGATAGTTTTTGACCTGGAAAATGTCAGTGTCCCTGAGCTGGGAAAATGCAGTTCTGGCTAAAGAGATGATCTGTCCTATAACAACATCTGATGCCTCCCATTCTTGTGGCTGTTTGTAGAGGATCAAGTTTGAATGTTTTTCTTCTGCGGGTCCTGTTGGAATGCCCCTCCTGTTTAGTTTTGTGTTGTAGCAACTGCCTTTTTATTTGAGCCACTTGGAGGGGTGGAGTGCCATTGAACTGTGGATGGCATGGTCCTTATGTCCTGCCTCCCTCTCAATGATCTAAAATGAATGAGAAGGAGAGGATGAAAGGCCACTTGCCTGCACGCAAAACAAGTAGGAGCTAGTCCCCATGTTGATTTCCACCAGGAAACTGCCTCTTAGTAATTATAGCCCCCACTTCCTGAAGAAGAAAAGAGTTTTGTTCTCCCATGACCCTCATTCTCCTGCAAACTCTGCGCTTCCTTGAAGAGACAGACCAGTGGTGGAATGGAACAGGTCAACTGGGGCCTGAGAACTTTAGCAGGTTCTGTCTTCTGTGCGCCGTGCCGTGGAAGGAGGCCTATGCTCATCTCCTAATCTTGCCTCCCTGCTAACAATAATAAAAACAAATGATCATACACTTTCCTTAAAAATATGTACTTCTTGTATTGCAGCCAAACAGTTGGGCTCCGAAAGCCCCTCCCTCTAAGGTGAAAGGGGACCAGAAATAACAAAACAGCTTGGCAACAGAAGGAGATGAATGACACTGGCAGAGACAATTGTTCACTTTAATGCTGCAGGGGACTGTTCACACGCCATTTTGGGGCATCCTGCTGAGCAAGCAAGGAAAGGGGCATCCCAGCTGGTCATGAGATTTGGCTAGCCAGATTGAGCTGAGCTGAATAGATTTCTGTCCATTTAGTTCATGGTAGGGTATTATTTTATAGTAGCCCTTTGATTAATTGCAACTTCACTCGATCCAAGGAACAATCTGAAACTACCATAGATTATTGCAGACACAAAACTGGGAGACTTACGAGCAAGCTATTGGCATTTAGTAACAAAGTCTTAACCCTTTGCAAGGAGTTGTATTTATTATTTATATATTTACAAATCAAATGTATATGGCCAATGAAAGGCTGAATGGTGAATAGAAATACATGTAGTCCTTGACTTATAACAGTTTGTTTAGTGACTGTTCAAACTTACAATGGCACTGAAAAACGTGACTTTTGATCGTTTTTCACACGCAGGACTGTTTCAGCATCGCCATGGTCACATGATTGAAATTAAGACACTTGGCAACTAACTCATAATTATGATGGTCGCAGTGTCCCGGGGTCATGTGATCACCTTTTGCAAGCTTCTGACAAGCAAAATCAATGGAGAAGCCAGATTCACTTAACAACTGTGTTACTAACGTAACACCTGCAATGATTCACTTAACAACTGTAGCAAGAAAGGCTGTAAAAAGGGGCAAAACTCATTTAATAAATGTCTCACTTAGCAACAAAAATTTGGGGCTCAATTGTGGACATAATCCGAGGACTACCTATAGGTTGTTTCATGGGGTGGGCACCCTGACAGAGAAGGCACAATTTCTAGGACTCATTAGATGATGATGCTTCCCCAAGAGGATCCAGGGCAGGTCCACCCTGCCAGATCGAAAGGGACAAACAGAGGCCATTGTGATAGTGGTCTACAAGTAATCTGCCTCCATACCACATGAGTGACAGCCAGCTCCTTGAATTGTACCTGGAAGCCTGCTGAGAGTCAGTGCTGTTCACAAACCAGCAATGTTACATGAGCACACTGTGGCCATCCAATACTGCACGTGCCTCTGCATTCTGGACCAGTTAGCCAACAACTGTAGGAGTTGTTACTGTACTCTCATATGCTGTCATACCAGCACATTATGTGGGAGTGTCCAAGCAGATTTAAGATAGCCAGGAGCAAATATATATTTAGAATATGAAGACCCTAGTGGTCAGCCAACAGAATTTAAATTTGTGGAATATGTACCCTCTACCAAATGATCTAAAAATAGAATAGTGTAATAGTGTAGTGATTCTCAATCTGTGATCTGTAGACCCCGGGTGGGGGGCATAATGTCATCACAGGAGATCCACAAAGGCTTGAAGGAACGTTATGATTTAAACCTTGAGTTAAGTCTTGGGGATCGGTGGCCATGGTCCATGGCCACAAAAGGTATTTAAAGGGGCTCTGTGGTGAAGAAAAGGTTGAGAACCACCGTAGTAGTGTGATATTTTTTGTGCACACCTCTCCAGTATGAAGCCATGGAGGCTTTTCTATCAGCTTCTTCTATTGAGGTGCATCTAAATAATAACAATGGAAAGTGCAGGCTGGGGATTTTAAAAGTTGTACTCCCAGTATATCTGGAGGGCCCAGGGAGAGCAATGGCTGGTTTACATCAACAGCTGTTGGTCTTGGCAGCTGAATGGAAACTATATATACAGAAGGAATATACATCTGTGCATGAAGTGTTAAAAGCAATGTTCTGGAGGAGGTGATTAGTGGTCATGCCCTGTTGTAAGCACTTCTGAAGACACCTGATTGATCACTGTTTGGAATAGGATGGTGGATCAGTTAAACCTTGACCTCATCTAAGAAGACATTATCTTGACAATCTGAGAAAAATGCCTTGGGTTTTGCAATTAGTACAGGTAATATGAGCTGCAGGGTTGTAGGATCTTAGTGTGTTCCTGACAATTGAAAAAATGCCATTATTATTCCCCTCTGCAAAAGGAAAAATAGGAAGAGTTAAATGCAGAAATGAGGGAGGGAGTAATTTGTTAAGGTAGCCTAGAAAAAGATTTGGCAGAACTTTGACTGAAATGGTGCAAGAGGTAACAACGAACAGCTTCTGAGAAGTAGAGTGCATCTTTACGCCGCACATGCTTTTGCTTTAAAATGTTTTAATTTTATTTAATAAGGAAGTATACTCATGCAGCTATTCTTATATAAACATCTTAACTGAAAAGCCCTGAGACAACCTCTCCAGCAATGTTTGCTCTTGTCATGAAAGCAACTAAAAAGGCCAGCTTGTATACATGCACACATACAGTAATATATACCCATCGTGCTATTGCCTTTCAGGATAAACAATGTGTTTGGAAAAGGAGTAAGATACAGTAAGCCAAAGAAGCGTATTTATTTATTTGAAGTAACTGAACTGAATCCAAATGGATTCGTTTGGCACCCCTACATTTTCTCCATTCTCTTTCTTCTTCTTTTACCGCACAGTTCTTGCTCTAAGTACTCCAAACCAACTGCGTTCAATCTTTATATTTCTATTCACATTCAACTCTTTCACAGAGCAAAGTGGACAAACGTGTACTCTTACACACACTTTCTCTTCTTTCAACCAATTCCTCACAACAGACCATAGCCTACCCACCGCCTTTCCAGCAATATGCCTTAAACTTCCTCTGTCCACGTCTCTGCTTTTAGGAAACATGAAAGTACAAATTAATCTACTGTACTTGTTCTAGCTTTTCACCCAAAGGGTTGTTTGCACATTTATTTGCCAATCCTCAAAAATGCTGGGCTCCTAAAATGTTCCTTTCTACTGTAAGTGAAAAAAAATAATCTTGGGTAAGGGTACTTATATGCTTGAGAAGTCCGCATTGCTTCAGTCTTCACCTGAATGAGAAAAGTGACAGCTAGAATAGGAATGAGGAGCTCGCTTGTCTCCTGTCCGTTCGTTTTATTTGTCTTTCTGTTATGTCTGAGCAGTTTGTTAGAGAACTGCCACTGTGTCTGCAGGCTGCCTGATCTGATCTGCCCTCTGCTCTGTTACTTGTTTAATGTGTTAAAGCCACTAGAGCACTGTGAAAAGGGGTGTGTGCGTGTGTGCGCTGTGAAGAAGGTCTGGGGAGAAGCCATGCTTGTCTTTCTCCCTCCTCTACTTGGGAGTGTCCAGTTTTCAAAATGAAAACACAGATGGAGGTGAGAGTACTTTTAATGGGTGGAAACGTTTCTCATCCTTTGACGTTTCCTTAGGGCCTTGCAAGGAACCCCTTCACACTTACATGTGAGTGACCGCTGGTTTGGAAATATTTCTGTAAGACACAATTGGAAAGAGAACAAAAGGTCCTTTATATGCTTTCAGGGATATTCTTACTGGGTTTGCACACTTGAGAAGGGTGGGAAATTATAGGTACGGACACATGCTTTTCAAATAGGAGATGTTGCATATTTCTGCTAGGAAGAGGGGGCTGCTGATTGCTCCTCCCTGAGGTCATATAAATAACAGTCTATATTAAGGACTCTTGTTTTCAAAAGTGAATCTTTTAAGGGATGTCTTCATCATGAACTGGAGGTATATTTGGCTATTTAACATGGAATTTCAAATAAGAGCAACATAGCAAGTGGACGAACGGTCCATGAACTCTGAATATTAATTTAAGAATAGAAATTCCTACCTCTGGTTTAGGTAAAAATTCTTCCTCTTAAAATGGAAAGCCTTTGGCACCATGTGGAAAAAAAATAAGAGTATTGCCTATCATAATTCTGGATGCCATTCAAAATCATGGTAGTTTCCTTTAAAGTACTTCGTGGCTTGGGTTACTTATGGGATCTCTTATTGTTTCTATCCATCCCACCGGTCTAGGAGGAGAGCCAGGCTGCAGGTCCTGTCTGCTAAGGACTTTTAGCTGGTGAAGCCCGGGGCAAACCTTTTCCGTTGTGGCAGCTGCTCTTTGGAAAATCATCCTTCCAGAGATCAGATTGGCCCTGTCCCTTTTGGCCTTATGTAAGGCTCTGGAGATGTAAGGCTCTGTGCGTGAGTCTGGAGCTCTGGGTGTAAGACAGAGCCCGTTGCTTGGTTGAGTGTTTGATGCAGCTTTTTAATTTTTTTCCTGAATGCTATGGGTTTTATTTATTTCTGCATATGTTTTTATCATTTTTAATACTATTAGCCACCCAGAGCCATGTATATTATATGGGTGGCCGTATAAATCTGCTAAATAAATAAGTCCTCTAAATAATGCTATTTGATTAAAGCTGTAGGAAGGTTCTAGCATGCAAGTTAAGAACATGCGAAAGCAGCTAAAAATCCTCCAGATCTTTAGTCTTTGCCATCATTTTATGATAATAACGGTCTAGCTCAGGGGTGTCAAACTTGCAACGTCACGTGACGTGTCGTGACATATCGTGACTTTTCCCCCATTGCCGGAGCTGGGGTGGGCGCGGTTTCGGCATGACGCATCCGGCCCGAGGGGCGGCAGTTTGACATACCTGGTCTAGCTTCATGAATTTTTGAAAAGATTAAGGTATGTAAAGGACTTTGAGCAATAATGGAAAGAATTCAATAAATAATAATGTGCATCTTGGAAATATTAACATACATTGCTAGTTATATTCCTGAGGGCTAGGTTTTAACAATCTTTTAACAGTGGGATCCGATAGTTGCTATTCATCTATTTCCTACCGGTAGCATCTTAGTTTATCCCATCTTTCTTCAACAATACCTAAGGTTCCCAATTAGCATGATCACTGCTGAGAATTCTGTCCGTACATCTAAAGAGTTCCCAGATTGGCTGAGGCTGATTTTTATTGGAATGAATGTTTTTGCTCCAATTTTGCCTGTTAAAGCCAAACAGCTTGTGCTGAATACATGCAAAAAAGAGAACCCTGTTGTTAAGCTGCAGTAGACTGAATCATGAATTATTTGCTCACCACCTGGCATTAAAACTTTGAAACTGCTATCATGCCATCCTATTCTCTCTCATTATTCTTGTTACCTAATTGCCACTGTAGCTTTTTGTTCCTAAATTTCACCAGTTGCAAAATTAGATTGCTGTAGGATTCAAGGAACAATGAACTACAGAAAATCTCTATGTATTTCAAGATCTCCTGTGAGGATGTTTCATGTTTCCTGCTGTTCATTGTTGTCCCCAACTAAGCAATGTATGTAGCTGCAGGTAACAAAGTGTTCTGAAATCTGGTCACAGAAATCTTGAATTCTTTCTCTTTTCTTTTCTTTTCTTTTCTTATTCTGTTCATCTAGAATAAGCATTGTATAATTTTCTGCATATCCCCCCCACACACATTTTTTAAAAAAATGATGTATTCTGCACTGAGAACCATATTCTAGTGCTAACTGTTGCAATGAGGTTGATACAACATTCTGAGCCGTATATGGTATTTTTTTAATGAATGGGAAAGCCACTGTTTCCAAGGTTCTCAGATGACACTAATGACTACATTTGAATGAGGATCAGTTGTCCCAGCCAACCTTTCCCAAATTGACGCCTTGTAGGCAACATGGTTCAGTAAGCCAACATGGTTCAGTAGAAGTAGACAAGATCAGACTGGAGAAAGTGGGCCTGGTGGGTCTTCCAGAGCTGTCTCTATAAAGAGCAAGGTTTCCCTAAAGTTCCCTCTTTTTTATTGTGCATATTTTAAATGTCTTTGTATTTCTTGGTAGCATCCCTGAATTTTTCCTCCTATGACTTTATCAACATTTGACAAATTTCTCTCCAGCCTTCTTGTTACCTTTGGCTGTTGGTCAACACAAACTCCCCATATCCAAAACTAATTCAGAACTCTGAATAACAGTAGCATTTAAGTTTTGGGAGTCTGCCAGGAGACTGGCAATCTAGTTCCAGTGTCAATAGTTGTTTTGGAGTTGGCTCTTCCTACTTAAGATTAGATTTTTTGACAATCTAAAAGTAGTACAGTACCTACATCAGTGATGGCGAACCTTTTAGAGACCAAGTGCCCAATAACTGCCACGCCCCAGCTCCGCCACTTGCTTCTCCCGCTCCGCCCCCTCCCCCCCACCCTGCCCACTGCCTCCATGACCTGGCGCAGCAGATCGCCCAGGCGGCCCTGCAGTGCCATGGTGGCCATGCCCTCCGCCCACACCCCACACCATCAACTGCACGCGACGGGGCGCGAGAGTGGAGTCTTGTCCCTGCTGCCCGGCTGCTCCACACGGGCCGTGCCCAGGGATGACTCTCCTCCTGGGGGGCTGCTGGTGAGGAGGGGGCCATGGGGGAGGCGGGGCTGGGGCAACGGTATGCGTGCCCACAGAGAGGGCTCCAAGTGCCGCCTCTGGCACGCGTGCCATAGTTCGCCACCCCTGACCTACATCAATGTCCCTAGAGTCTGACTGAGCTTTGTTTTCCAATAGCATGGAATACCAGTTGCCCTTCGCTCAGGGCAGAGGTGGAGGTGGGAATGAGAAAGAAAAACTGCACTTTGATTGCTGAAGTAGAGCAGAAGGCTTTATTTTTGCTTCCTGAGTTGAAAAACGAAACTCTTGGCACATAAGCGTAACACTAAATTGGTTTCCGTAGAGTTTGTTTAATGGTGTGTCTAATGCAGCCTTCCCCAACTTGGTGCCCTGCATTGTGTTTGGGATACAGATTCCAGATGTCACATCTCGGTCAGCCTGGTCAGTGGCCATGCTGGTTGGAAACTCTGGGAATTGTAATTTCCAAACATTCAGTCAGCAGTTTGTTGGCCAAAGCTGGACTAGTGACAGATGAGATTAGTAAGGATAGAGAGAAAGAAAAATTACCTTGGCACATTTGATACCAACTGAAAAATGTCTTGTTTTAGTGTCTAGCTATATTCTGGAGTCAGACTAAATCAACAAGTGAAGTGTATGCATTGAAGTTAAACAATGAATATCTAATATTCACTGAGGTGTATCAGCCAATTGGTGATTTATTGCCTCAGAAATAATAAAGCACAAAATAAACCCGGATAATTTCTGGTAGAGAGTTGCCGAAATAATTTGTTTTCTCCGTGGTCTTTTATTTTGGCTTTCAGTTAAGATCATAGCATTGTTAACTCCCACATACAGAAAAAAATCTTAGTACTAACTATCAGAATTGATTACAAGCTGGCAAATTAATAGATCCAAAAACCAGATCTTGGGAAGAATTAGGGATGGTTTCTGTTCTTAAGAAACTGGAGGAAATTCCTTTTCAGTAGAGAAGGCTGAATAGCAAGAGCTAAAACATAACAGTTCATGAACCTCTTTGGAAGTACGCAAAAGATGCGGGTGGGCTGTGCAGGGTCAAACTTTCCTGCTTGGATTGCTACGCTGTTGTAATTTCACCACTGAACATCTTGTTCTGCTTCTGGCAACACTACTGGAAATGTCTAGCCCCATATGAACCCATAAAAAGTATTTATCAAATGGTTTCCTCTCATCCCGTAAAATAATGGCCAAGGCTCCTTTTCCTTTCAAGTCTGAATTTCTTTCAGTTTTCTGGTAAGCAGTGGGGGACCCGTGATGACATCGCGGTTGTGTGGTACTCCTTACTTGATGAGTTTGGCCTAGTTCTGACATAGTCAGATCAGTCTGGCAGTTAATAAGTTTTCCTATTTTGCTCATTCTTTGAGAGAAACCTAATACTATATGTGTGTTTTGTTACATGTTTTTAAAAAATCGTCTTTCTCCCAAGATAGCTGCATTTATCTTGTGGTTCTGCTTTTGAAGCTTCTCTGCTTCGGGATTGCAGAATAGAGGTTTCTACCTCATTCTTGCCACAAAGCCACATTTACCATCCTCTCCTTCCCCGGAGACCTTCTTTTGCAAATCTAAGCTGCTGTGGCTTGCTTTCCCAGCCTCTGGTAGAACATCAAATAGTGACAAGGAAGTTGTGTGCATAGATGCTCCACTATTAACAAGGAACAAAATTGCACCAAAATAACTCATTTGCTGACCCTTTCACAAAATGTGTCTCAAGTTGGTGCCATTCTAATACTTCAGGCTGCAACTGCTTCCCTCCCAAGTCATTAGCTGAGGAAGCTGAAGATGATGGGGTTGTGGTCCGACACATCTGGAATGTGTCACTTTGGGGAAATCTACTTTAGCAGAAGAGTTCTGGTTGAAATTCTGCAAATCACAGTCCTGAAAAGAGTCAGATTACAGCCCTCAAAAATCTGATACAGAAACAAGCTCTTATTTCCTTCCCATGCTCCAGGGCTGGAAAATTATAGCCCTATTAGTGAATTGAATTCTTAACCTAGTAACACAGAAAAGGGGTTGTATAAATACATATTTAACATATTGTGAGATGGTAGTTTAGGAGCATAAGTTAGAGAGAGAAGGGAATATTGAACATTCCATGCTGCTAAATTGCTAACACTGCAAACACTGGATCAGGGACCAGATCCTTTAATATGAATTAGTTCTAGACAGAGCTAATCAGAATACTTGATGCAAGTTAATCAGATTTTAAGGAAGTTAGTTAACTAATGGTTAGAGACAGAGGACTAAAATTTATAGAATATTACCAAGCACAGAAGTGAGTGAGATGAGTCGTGAATTGCTTGGTTTAGAGTAGATTCTCAGGGAAATGATACCTTGTTTTCAAATCTTTGACTTTTGGAGGATCCTTGAATGGCACAGATTTTGAAAATTCCGTACAAAACTGTACATAACATCAATTTCATGCAGGTCAGGAAAAATGAAGGTGGGTGAATGGTTTTCCCTTGAGTAGTGGATTGAAAGTTCTTTCTGACCGACTGTCTCTTCTCAGATGGATTGTTGCTGCTTTGCCTGCAGAATCTGATGCTTTTGTCAAAATGACAAAAGCAGGGTTGCAGTGCAAGCTCTGCCCCTTTCATACATTTATGCATGTTGTGGTGCATATACAAAAGGGGTGGAGCTTACGGTACAACAGTACTTTTGACATTTCCCCCAGTCCTAGGGACATCTTTGGCTCAATTTGTTTCCAGTCCTTAAGCCACAGAACTTCTATAAAAAGGGGCCCAGACTTAATTCTAATGCCAGTTATATGAACCATGTCCATTCATTCAGTTGGAGACAAAAGGCTTCTTTTTCAATAATTTCTTTGTCTAATACCTTTAAAAGACAAGTCAACTTGAGTTAATAATGATAAATTTCATAGATTAATTAATTATTGACTGTGCAAGTAGTACTTTTTTTTCCTGTTCTGAGTGTCCCACTATTTGTTTTATTTCAATGATCCTGAATATTTTGAAAAAGAGAGAAAAGCTTTCACCTATAATATCCCCTGAGTGATGTCTTAATTATTAAAAGGGATATATAAACAATATACTAAGAGAGTGACATGGATAATTTTTATATATTGATTTAATAGATTAACAAAAGGGACTTATTGGGAATCTCATAAGAAGGGACAAAAAATTGAAAAGAAATCAAGTTCTAAGACATTTTTTGAATGGACTAAAGATTAAGATTGTTAGAAGTAAAAGGAAAGAATATAACGTTGGTTTATTTGATCATGGCTAAAATAGATATGCTATTATCTCTAGTAACACTTAATGGACTGACACCAGGACTGAAATGACAATGATTTATGAATATGCTTATAGATAAGGAGTAGAATATGGGAAGAAGAGATCGTTTGTTGTATTTTAAGAGATGATATTACTAGAATTGTTTATACTTGTGACGAAGGTGACAAATCTCATCTATATCTATATATCTATGTCATCTATAGATATAGATGTATACACACATACACATGTATATTACTATATTCTTAGTTTTCTTTCTCTTTTTTCTTTTTCCTTTTTGTTTTCTGCACCTTCTACTCGTTCTTTTTATTCTCTTTTTTAGTTTGAATTAGCTTTTATTGTTGTAATCATAAACTTTAATACAATTACTATTAAAATGCTTTTTCCATATTTTGATCATTTTATATATTTTCATCATTCACCGTTCATCGTTTGAATGAGCTAAAAAGCCCCAAATGTTCGTAGGGAATCTCTGCCTTGGGAAATACTGATTTTAGAATGCATTCTCATACATAGCTAAAAGATAAACATAAAATACTATCTCAAAATTAAATGAATTGGCTTTTTTTTCCTACTGGAGAGTTACTGGGTAGCTTGCAATGTGATATTGTGAGACTACATTTAAGATGAAATATTAGAACATACCCATATACACTTCTAATATCAGGAAATGCATTATGAAGAACCGGAAGCATAGCATCTCTACAATCTGGAATTCTATATGCTGTCTATAGCAGTGACGATGAATTTGACCTCTGTGAATTAGGACCGATTTAGTAGTTATGATATAGTAGACTAAGGGGATGGATTGCAGCTAGTGCCTTGGAAGTATCTAAGTATCAGAGTTTTGGCAGATTGTTGTGGCTTCAAGTAAGGGGAGACTGAATACCATCAAGGACTGTTTTGGAATGCACAAGATGCTCAGTAGCTGTTAATTGAAATTGACATGAAGGCATTGCCTGTCCAGTCACCAATAATTAAAAAGTCCATCTTCCATCAAGTGAGTAGTCCAACAAACCAGTTGGCTATGCCTAATTTAGGTCTTAAAACCAGGATTTTTCCCTAAATTATATTTAGAGGTCCTGATTGTGAATATAGTTTAAAAGCATGGTGCTATTACAGATTAACCTTTTCTCTAGGAACATGATCTAGAGATAATATGTACAATTATGCTACATAGAGGTGGTTAAATACATTTTGAGTACAATATCAAGAGGTGTTTTACCAATAAGTATAGGAAAGAATAGGAATGTGCCATGGCACAGCGGATAAAAATGCTGAGCTTGTCAGCTGGAAAGTTGACAACACAGGTTCGAGATCCAATGCCACGCAAGAGGGTGAGCTCCTGCTACTTACCCCAGCTCCTATCCACCTAGCAGTTTGAAAAACATGCAAATGCGAGTAGATAAATAGGTACCACTTCAGTGGGAAGATAACAGCGTTCCATGCACCTTTGGTGTATAGTTATGCTGCCCACGTGACCATGGAAATGTCTTCAGACAACGTTGGCTCCCTCAACTAAGAAATAGAGATGAGCATTGCCTAGAGTTGGAGATGACTGGACAGGGAAAACTTTTACCTTTATAGGAAAGAATGATGCTTGGTTGGGTATTAAAAACTAGGAAGTGACAATACTCTAGGATTTCTGGAAGACAGGAGATAAGAACAATAACTGCTATCTGACAGAGATGGTAAACAGACAGTTGTCTGTTTGAGATACTAGCAGTTATCCTGGAAGAAGTGTCTGCAATTCTGTTAATGCAGGATCCTGCAGCTCAGCTTCTCTTGAAGTAATCTTGTAACTTTACCTTAAGTACTTTGCTTATTTTGCAGTTTCATGGGCTTTTGTTGATTTACATAGAAGGTGTGAAACCTATTATTTTCAGTATGAATTCTCTACAATGTTTCCCTTAACAAAATACATCTGATACTTAATACTTCACTCTAGATCTTTTCTCTTGCTCCTAAAGCAGGGGTCCTCAACCTTGGCAACTTTAAGACTTGTGGACTTCAACTCCCAGAATTCCTCAGCCAGCTTTGCTGGGAGCTGAAGTCCACAAGTCTTAAAGTTGCCAAGGTTGAGGACCCCTGTCCTAAAGTACCGGTAGGCAGGAAATACATCAGAGGACACTTCTGAACATATGAAGTAAAATAGCAATGGTTTGGGTTCTTAGTTGCTTGTCTACATAGCAACAAATAAGACACATTGTTGAACAGTTTCAGAATTTTTCAGTGGGGACTCAGGGAAAAAAATGACTTCGGTGTTTGCAATATTTGTTTTCAAGGCACATTTCTGCATTTGCCTGTTGCATTCTTCACGGCTTCTTGAGAATGAAAAGGAGACTTTTCAATGTTAAAATTTTCTGTGAAAGCCTCAATATTTTCAGATGAACGAAAGTGTGTTGAAGGCTCTAGCAAGCCATTGGGGAAGCAATTAATCTATAGTCAGAATTAACTCAGTCTTTATTTTCATTTTATTTTATATATATATATATATATATAATCACATATGCCAATTAGATATCAATATATCAGTATAAGATCTTATGAATGACCCAATAACTGAATTTGGACGAAGCTTAATCTTTAACAACATTTGGCTTCAGATATTCATTTTATCATGGAATATTGCAGAAAGTGTGAGTTAAAACATTTTGCCCTCTTCCTCTGTATATATGCTTTAATCACAGGCCATTTCCCAGAGCTATTATGAAACACAGTATAGGTGCTGTATACTGTGTATTGTGTTGCTCTGTAAAGTTTTTACTCTACTTGCAGCCAAAGGACTAAATCTGAAATAAATTCTGCCACTTCTGTTAGATGGGCTCTGTAAGTGAGTGTTGTTTCTTCCATAATAGTATGTATGAATGCAAAGTGACTTTCTTAGTTTCTGGCTGAAGAATTCTCTATTTAAACAATGGGTCAACAAATCCCTCCATTAAAACAGGATTAACTGTACTTTCTTTCACTGAAGAATTGCCACTTGAGGATCGAATCAGTTTCTTAAGAGAGAAGTAGAGAATAAGTTGCTGTTTGGCCTTCCTCCAAAGCAAGTAGCACCCCCCCCCCACCTCCACTGCCTTGTAATCAATGTTTCCTCACTGTAGAGGCAATTGATTAATCATGCAATTGGAGACTCTGGCAAGGGGAGGGAGAAAGTGGGAAAAAAAACCCTGGTCTTCCTATAAAACAATGCTTGGAATAAAGTAGGAGTGAGTAAAAAGATCCGTCAGAGCAGATTTCTGGGTATTTGCATTATATTGTAGGTGTTTCTGCCTCCTAATTATCTCATTGTAGAAACAACTCAGCAGCTTTGCTGAAAAAGAATACTTGTGGGAAAAACCAAGAACATATCTGTGTGTGAAAGGATTGTGAGATTGGTTCTGGGGGTAAATCACAAATTTCTGGGCTGAGCACGTGCTATTGCAGTGCCTTGTTTTTAATGCTTAACATTTGTCCCACCAATTTGAGTCCCTAGTTTTGCAGCCTGCTAAGGTTGGAAGGATTTGGGATTCCCTCTGTCTCTCATGCATACTAGCAAGGCATTCAAGTGCATCTTGCAAGTCTGACGTTTTGTGCCTGTTGTTACTTTTAGAAAGGAAAATGATTCATAATCATTCCTTATTGTCCTGTCTTCTGCCAATTTGAAAGTTTCTCAGTAAAAGAAGAGATCCCTCGGCTATTTCTGATTTAGAATCTGAAGCATCATTAACAGCATCAGGACCATTCTGATACAACAAGAATAAGAGTATATTTTATTCCCTAAATAACTGCTTTGCTTGCCAGTAGTCAGGTGCCCTGACTTCCAAAGCATTTCCGGATCTCTTGGCTGCCTGTGGTTGAAATGCAAGGTGGAGATAGAGTCATATTCATAGGCATGAATCCTCTTCTGGATTTCTGAAACTCTTTGAATGGTGCAAAAACACATGTCCTGTTTTTAGAGGTACTGTTCACTTGAAAGGAATTTGGCTTTCCTCAAATCTGCTATCTTCTTTCTCCCTTCTTTTCTCCCATAATATGGCTAATACCATCATGAAATGCTATTTCATGCTATCTGCCACCAGAGAGAGAATATTATTAAATGTTTGTGAGCAACTTTGAAATGATAAAAAAGACACAAATGTAAGGGAATAACACACACTGGGCATTACTTCTTTATGAAATAGAGATAAAGTGACATTACACAATACATTTAATAATAATAATAATAATAATAATAATAATAATAATAATAATAATAATAATAATAATAATAATAATAATAATAATAATAATAATAATAATAATAATAATAATAATAATAATAATATAATAATAATAAAGTTGGAAGGGACCTTGGAGGTCATCTAGTGCAACCCCCTGCTCAGGCAGGAAACCCTATACCATTTCAGACAAATGGCTATCCAGTCTCTTCTTAAAAACTTCCAGTGTTGGAGCATTCACCGCTTCTGGAGGCAGGTTGTTCCACTGGTTAATTGTTCTAACTGTCAGAAACTTTCTCCTTAGTTCTAGGTTGCTTCTCTCTTTGGTTAGTTTCCATCCGTTTCTTCTTGTGCTGCCTTCTGGCGCTTTGGAGAATAGCTTGACTCCCTCTTCTTTGTGGCAACCCCTGAGATATTGGAACACTGCTATCATGTCCCCCCTCGTCCTTCTCTTCATTAAACTAGAGATACCTAATTCCAGCAACCGTTCCTTATATGTTTTAGCCTCCAGTCCTCTAATCATCTTTGTTGAAAATGGGACATTTTCATCTGTCCCATTGTTGTGTTATCTTTCTGTTTAGCTATTATTATTAATAACTGTTTGTTTGATTGGCATTTTTGTTTCTGCCCCAAAGCTGTAAGGATAATCTAAAACATTTTTTTTAACATGTCTTGTTAGAACACATATTATTACCACAGATTGCATACATTGCTATGCAACACAGCATAACTAAAGATGGAGTTTTTTCTTGTGCACGTTGACATGGTAAAGTTAATCAAATTTTATATTGCATCAGATGTGAAATTCTTCATAAATTAAAAATAGCATTTGGATCTATTATGATTTTTCTGTATTTCTCATTTGTCCAAGTTTGCAGTGCGCACACATTTCTTTCTAACTTGCATGTCTATCTATGCACATAATTTTGGCCAAGTATTCACATCTCTGCAACATATTTCCTGATAAATGCATTTTTGCTTATCTTGAAGAATATACATATTTTTTTCCACACTTTGAAACAAACATTCATCTGAGAATAGCACCACAAATGTTCAGAGAAGTATAATTTTGACAGGCTAACTAATTTTTAATTCATTCATCGGTCTGAAAGTTGGAAATTAATGACGCCGTTTGATTATTCAATACAGTGGATGCATTTTCTGATAATTTGCACACGGTGTGGTTGCGTTTAGTAGTGGCACCCAGTTAGCGGTAGAATAGTATATATTATTTTATGACATAAATTGGAAAATACTTTGCTAGGTGACCTTGTATGAATGCTTTTTTGTATCCTTATCTTTCCAGGCTCTTCTCTAAGATAATGCTGATTCTTTTCTTCCTGCAGGTGCAGCTAGCAGCAGCTCTGAATGTTCCTGTGGCCGCAACCATTTCACCTGCGCTGTTAGTGCTTTTGGCGAATGCACTTGTATCCCTGCTCAGTGGCAGTGTGATGGCGACAACGACTGTGGGGATCATAGTGACGAAGATGGTTGTAGTAAGAAAATAATCCATATTTAGGAGGGAGGGATTGAGGCTGAAGAAGACTTCCACGTGTTTTTTATGCTTTTGTATTTGGTCCTTTTAAAAAGGCATATGCCTTATTTTTCCTAAAGGGTCACTTTAAGATTCTATTATTAGAGTCCGGAAGGCCAAATGCATGTTGCTAATTTATGAAATGCTGAAACCTGACCGCTCTCCAACCACTGTCATTGACCTTCTTGGAAACTAGTAGAGGCAAGGTTTTGTTACATTATCTTTTGTGCTCCACGGATCTAGCAGACGGAACCAAAGTCGAGTTTTGCATTTTGTGTGTTTCTTTATCAACTAGCAGGGACTCACTTGTATTATCACACCATTATAAAAGAAGTGCCAGTGGTGATTTGAACTCTGAACTGTTCACATTTTGAGATCACCACTCATTGATTGGCAGTTGCAGACTAAGTTTATAACTGCTGCTGATGGTAGAGGAAAGTATAAGCTAATAGAGATCTTGGAGATTTTTAAATACACTCATAAATTGAGAATGAGGATGATTAGAGGGGAGAGAAAGTGGACTGAAAATGGAGGAAGGACACAGAATGAAACATGGTAGCAGCAGAAAGAATATAGCACTCAGCACTTCTGCTGTGATTCCTTCTGAAAGAAGCCAGTAGTGATGACAGATCTTGGATGCTAGTTTTCTTTGTCATTTATGCAATTATTTCTATAGTCACTTTTGTAGGATTATCTGAGAATTGATTTTCTAAGAGATAGATGATAGATGGATGGATAGATAGATAGATAGATAGATAGATAGATAGATAGATAGATAGATAGATAGATAGATAGATAGATGATAGATAGATAGATAGATAGATAGATAGATAGATAGATAGATAGATAGATAGATAGATAGATAGATAGATAGATAGATAGA
Organism: Azemiops feae; assembly: GCA_023970755.1. Classification (NCBI taxonomy): domain Eukaryota; kingdom Metazoa; phylum Chordata; class Lepidosauria; order Squamata; family Viperidae; genus Azemiops; species Azemiops feae. The sequence goes on along the minus strand of JALGBA010004098.1, from coordinate 4,242,220 downwards.
TAGATAGATAGATAGATAGATGATAGAATTGAATTCCTCCAAAAACTGAAATGGGAGACAAGTACTACACATACCTGTGAACGTGTACCATATTAAACTGAAGAGGATCTTCTTTCCCATACTTTCTCCAAATACATATTTTTGTTTTGCAAAAATAACCCTATATGCACTAAGTATCATTGCTGAATTGGGAGCTAGATTAGCACTGTTATCTTAAAAAGGTGGGTAATATTTTAAAAAATCAAATATTCTTTTATTTTATATATACTTTGCAAAATTACTTGCTATTGCTTTTTGCTAGGATTAAAAAAAAAAAAGAAGGAGGAGGAGGTCCAAACCGCAGCCTTGAGATTTCCAGTTTCTCCCATCTAAGTGGATTTTAGGAAAGTAGATAAAAGAATGCTTCCCTTAGAGAGTCTCTTTTGGAGTAATTATAGTTTTTCTACTTGCCAAAGAATCTTCATTACAAGGAATGCAGAGAAAAATGGGACATGCCCTTGGCATATAGTTTTTAGTACAATGGCAGTATATACTGTAGGGATAGAAATCCAAGGTGAAAGTGGATCTCACAAGTTTATCTCACTGAAATAACTGATTTCCAAAATTTATTTAATTATTTTTATATATATATATATATTAGGGCCATTATGTGTTGTTTTCTTTACATCTTTTAATTGTGTAACATCCCTTTCTGAAATTTTTCTGTTGCTACCTTCCCATCCCTTTCCTTATCAAAAGTTTGTAAACCTTATCAAGGGAAAAGAGTTGTGAACCTCAGGTGTTTTGCATGTTTTTAGTGACTTTTTCTTTGGCCTCATCACTTTTAGCAACCGATGGGTCTGCATGTGCAGTGCTTCATATTTGATTTCAAAGGGGTGCCAAGCGCAGCTGCTGGTGGCAGAAGAATGGTGCAGTGTTCGTACCCACATGTTCTCTGAAGCTCCATCCTGGAATCAAATATGAACCACCGCAGGGCCCCGGTAACTAATAGAGGATATTTTGCAATTGAAGACAGTTTTTGTGGTCCTTTCTTTTAAATGGAAATGATAATTATATATAATGTTTGGAAGAACTGAACATGTCCTAGTCTTAGATAATAGGGACGGCTGAAGCAGTAGGGCTATAACCCTACCTGTTTGGATGATTGTATTCATCTGTATTGCTTTATGCCCTGATTTGTTTGTCCCTCTTTTGTTTTGTGAACAATTGGCTTGTGAACAATTGGTTCACACAAGCTAGAAATTGGTAGGTTGTAAATTCCACATGCTCTCCAGCCTCCCCTATGTGACTTCCAAAGCCCAACAGAATGGGCTTAACTGAACATTTTAGCTTTTTACAAATGTATTGGAGGAGGGATTTGTTGGAATTTAAGGAGCAAAATTATTGTTGCTAGCGTTGTCGCTACTTTCAGAGCATTGAGTTATTTACTTCACTCCTTTAAAACTGTATGTAAGCCCTAAATGTACCACCACCACACCAAAAATCTCCAGCTTTTCCCACTACGCTCATATATTTATTTTAAAGATTTATACAGTTGCCCATTTTATACAACTCTGGTTGGCTCACAACAACAATAAAAACCAGTAACTATAAAACAAAAAAAATCATAAAACAGTAAAACAATAAAACAAAAGCACCTTAATCTGCCTTAATCATCCCCTTGGGATGCCCCTCAGTAAGCACCAGTTGGTTAAAATTGTGACATTTTAGACTGGCAACTTTCGCAGTTACGGGGAAGCTCCATGCAAACTGAGGAGACAAGCAGACAAGCTTTGCAGAGCAGACGATGCTTGAAATAGAAAAGGATACAGAACAGCTTGAGCGGAAATCTCATGCTCAGATCAGATTACAGCAATTGTACATGGGCAAAACAGAATTCTCTTTCCCAGAAGGAATCAAAGCAAAAAAGAAACTGAAATAAGTAAATAAGAGTCAACCAGGTTCCTTGTATCTTTTTCACAATATAGCTCTGCGTTTTGCCGATGCTTCCCACTTCTGGATCAGCTTTGATTTTCTCTTGAGATGTTTTCTTCCACCGCTCTGGTTCAAGTTATAGATCAAATTACTGACTGCTTTTTAAGACTGAGGATGGGTGGGTGAGGGTCAGTAAAGAAACAAGCCCACTCTTCTATGTTAAATGTGTTAGGGGGAAACGGCACTTTGAACTGAGAGGAGCAAAAAGAGGGTAAAGAATTACATTGGAAAGAATAGTAATAATTATGTCTTCCAACAGCTAACTTTATGGAAGGACCATATAGAAGTAAATGAACGAGGAGATTCCCAGGCACGACTAAAGGAAGTATGTTGCTGTATATGGAGATATAGATTTGATGGGATCTCTTAATTTTCATCTTTGGCAGCTTCCAGCCAGTTGCCTGCTGTGGTTTTAGTAGAGTCTGTTTAAGTATTGCTGTGCTTTCTTTAATGAATCTTGCATTCTGTTTCTTCTGGTGTTTTTTTTTAAAAAACTCATATTTAGCTTTTTACTGATCTCACCACAATCCAGCACCTCATTTGTGCTTGATAGTGGTTAGATCCTCTTGCCAGTCTCCTTAAGAAATGCCCCTTCCCACTAGAGGGAAACTGCTCTGTATTGGTCTGTCTGCTTTTCTGCAAGTAGTGGGAGGTAGAGTGCTTGACTGAGGTGGCGTCCATCCTTGGGTTTTGAAAATAAGATTAATTATTGCTACACAATAGATTAATGAAAGTGGCAGCCCTTTGCATAACCTCTTCAAAGCTGGAAATGGTAGCATGACAAAGAACAATTAATTAGATGCATCCATAGGTGAACCAGGAAAGAAGAGGCATGTATATAACAGTAGGAGGTAGGAAATATTTGTATACTTGGCAGCCTTTATATGTGAGGACTTTTTCAGCAACCAGTCCTAAAAATATCCGGAGTGGCAGTGAACTAGCTCCAAACCCCCTTCAATAAGTGGAAATTTTGTAAATACGACTTTGGGGTTTCCCCAACAGAAAAAGACCAGAATCATAGTAAACATGCAACAAGCTCAGACTTGCATCATGGGTGGTGCAAGTAATTCTTTGATAGAATTTGAAACATCAGTGTTTGCCTAAATTATGAGGAAACCTTGCCTACTAGACAGACAAGACCTTCCAGAAACTGGAATTAGCATTAGATAATTTATTAAAAGCAGATTCTTGCTGATTGAAGACATTCATTATATACATGCCCCAATATAAATGGAAATTCAGTGTCCTGGTACTATCCAGTACTAACTTGGCAACACTTTCAAGTTAGAGAATAGAAATGTTAGAGTGAACAACTAACAGTATATAAAGATTATCTGAGAACAAGTCCCATTGAATAGTTTTGAGTATAAGATTTTTATTTATTTTATTTTAAATTATTAGATGTTGGTTTTGATTGTTGAATGTCCTGATCAGTTCCCCGATTTTCCTACTCTTTGTCTTTGAATTTAGCATTTATTTTCTCCTGGCATCTTTCTCTGACAGACTTACTTCCTTGAAGTCTTGTTCTCATTTCTTTAACTTCCTTGCTTCAGAGCGCCTGATTTCCTAGATTTCATCTCATATCTTGAAGGAGAGTTATATTTATCACTGAAGTGAAAATACAGCTTCATTTGTTCGCAGTGGATATTTCAGTAGATAGTAAATGTATTGTAGCCTTTGCTCTCTGTGCTTGACTTCCCAATGAACTGCTTTGATTACTCTACAAACACAATTATTGCATTTCTAGCAGTCTTTCTGAGACCTATCAGTGCAGCTGACAGATTTTGTCAATCTCGCACCCGAACCAGCCTGCAAATCAGTTGCTGTCTGTCTCCTAAGTCTCTTCATCTTTTGAGAGCTGAAGAACACTGAATGGTCTTCTGCTCTCAAGAAATATGTCTCCTTATTTTTCATATTTCTCCTAAATCTCCTTTTTCCTACTCATTAATAATCCCCAAGTGGTATGTTTATTTATAAAGAACTACTTACACGTTTCCCACTTATGTGGCATTAGACTTCATATGCACATTTCCTGCAGTTCATTTATGTTTTCTATTTTGACAAGGGTGGTAATGTATACAGGACTTTTTTAGAATTCCCAGTTAAAGCCTTCTCTCATCTAGGAATGCCATATCAAGGCTGTTAAAATATGGATGACCACTAGATGACCAGAGAGAGAGAGAGAGAGAGAGAGAGAGAGAGAACTTTATTTTTTTGATCCTATCAAGTGGTCATGCAATTTCTTGTTCATCTCCTCCCTAACCTGTCCCCCCCCCCCGAGATTTCTGATTAAATGAGTGCTTTAAAATAGGGATGTAATTTTGTTAGATTGGAAAAGATTTCACGTATTGAGAGTAGTCCTTCATATCAGCAGGGAGGTGGTGGAGAGGAAATTAATGAGACTGAAGCTTGCTCTTAGACGTTCATTGAGTAGAATCATACAGGGCAAAATGACAGCTGAATCTTCCCAGGATCATATGTACTTGGGTGTGGTGTTTAATTTGTTGGTCAGCCAGCTTTATAAATTTGGTGAAGCTTTCTTAAGGGAACCAGAAATACCATATCAGGAGAAGGACGGGTGTTTCGAAAGACTGTGACATTTGCAAAGACTGTAAAGAGACTCTTGATCTTAGTGAAAAAACCTTGGAAGCCTTTTTCCTGAATAATGGCTATTTAAGTACATGGCCAAGTTTCCTAGTGCAGTGATAAAATTTCTGAGCATAGCTGAGTTGAGACACGTTGTCCATTAAATAGGAAGGTCACTATGTGGTCAGCAAACATACGAAACAAATATTTACTTGTCTGTTGACTGAACTGTGTCCTTCTTAGTAAGTGTGTATTCTCAAACTCTGCTTATCAGGAAGAATCTATGGGAATCTTGATATGAAATACGGATGTTCTTCCCTTTTGTTTAGATTACTCTTGCTGCCATGCACTTTCTAAATGTGTTAATGGCCAGGAATGATGGGAAATATACTCTAACACATTTGGACTTGTCAACACGGGGGGGGGGAGAGAAATGTTTCCACACCCGTCATCTTTGTTTCAAGATTTGTCTAAGGTATTTGCAAAAGATAAGTGTGATTTTGATGACAGTCTGGGGGGGGGGAGGGAAATTGGTGTGAAATTTGCTTTTATTTCTAGATCTTTTGTGTATGTGTGTCATTTTTTTCTGACATATTTTCCTCATAGACATCTTTCATTTTTTAAAATGATCATAACAGATTATTACTAAGGAAAAAATAAACTATTCGTACTTTCTTAATTAAAGGACTAACTGAAGGCATTGTTTTGCATGATTAATAATGAAAGTTGACGTATATTAGCTGAGTTGCTTAGCGTACTTCATATCTAAAGAAAAAATATATTGAACTTGAATTTGGCTTTTTTGTGACTCAGGAAAGTAACAGTTGATGTCTGTGCATGTCTTTACTGAGCTTTTTAAAATGCTTCAGATTTGGTTGCCTGGCTGTCTCCGAGCTGGAAAAAGTATAGACACAAATGGATTATATCTACAGTTTTTTCCAGGGCTCAAGTTGTCAGGGTGCTGCTATGAATGAATGCAATTTCCTCTCCAGTGAGAGTTTGGAAGTCAGTCTTAGGTTTGTGGAATCTTCATCATCATATAAAGATTAGATTACTTAAACTGCAAATGTAAATTTAATTTCTGGCAGCAGCAGGGGGCACGCATTCAGTACTGCCTTACCCCAGGGTTGACCCATTCATTTCTCTCTCTATGGAGGGACAGCAAAGGAAAGAGTATAAAAGCATTTAAGATTTCTTATGGGGAACATAATATTTAAAAAACTTGTGATCCAAATTTTCGAATTGGGCAAATATTGATCTTGAACTGCATCCATTTTCCCACAGCTAGGTTCTTTTCAGAGTGTTGGGTTACATTTTCCATTAATCCAAACCAGCATTGTCAGCTATTAGGGAATAGGGGAGTTATGGTGAAAGTATCTTACCCAATCATGATTGGGGAAGACTAGGTTACACGGTGATAGCTTTACAATAATCATCAACTTCAGAGTATGTGGATATCAAAAGTTAAGAGATGGAATGGCGCAAAAAGAATTTTATTTTACTCAACCCATCCACAGATTTTTTGGGGGAAATTAGAAGAAGGAGTGCTATATATGTTTCATAAAGCTCCAGGTGGAGGGGGGGAATATAAGTATCTTGTAATGATAACAGTTCAGATAAAAGGAAGGATCTGTAATAGAAGACAAAATGAAGATGGCTGTCAAAATAAAAGTGCATTCTGGAAATAAGGTTTACTGCATTTAATTTTTAAAATTATTTTAACTAGAATGAGTATTGTGATTACATATATATGCCATTTCTTAGTTTTTCAATCCATTTAAAAAAAAGTAGTTGATATTGGTACTACTTGGTTTTGCTGTAGGATTTGTGGGCAAGGATATGCACTATTGACAAGTTAGTGATCATATAGACCAGTGGTGGTGAACCTATGGCACGGGTGCCACAGGCGGCACTCAGAGCCCTCTCTGTGGGCACACCTGCCATGCCCCAGAGATGGCAACCGTCCCTCTTCAACCAGCCACCTGCTAACTCGCCGAGATCCCACGTGGCCGGATGCATCTCAGTACCCTTGCGCTCGCTGGCCTCTCTGTGCGGGGGCCGATGGTGTCAGGCAGCAGCCGCCCTGGCCCCTGCCTCGCCTTGCCCTGTGACAATGGCACCCCCGCCCTATCTCGCCTTGCCTCACCTCATCCTGCAGGACGAACCTCCTGCCTACCGTCCCACCTGCCAGAGACCCCCTGGATCTCCCCCAACCCTGCCCGGCCCCCACAGGTGTCCCCACGAGCAACATCGAGGTGATCATGCCCACCTTGGCCACACTCACCTAGTCTGTCAACAGCCACGCCCACCCAGTGGGCCACGCCCACCTGGCACCCGGCGATAAATAAGTGGGTTTTGGGTTGCAGTTTGGGCACTCGGTCTCTAAAAGGTTCGCCATCACTGATATAGACTCTATAGCCAGTTAGTGGCCCTTGTGAGGGAGACTTGACTTTTTTGCTCTGCAGTGTGAAATCAACTGTTGTCTTCAAGACTTCCTTGCTATCTGCAACAAAAATTCAAAACTAACCAAACTGAGAGTCTTCTGCCAAGTTTAACCAAAGGGTGAATTAAGGATTAACTATCTGGAGATCTGTGATTACTGTCAAGGCCAATTGTGATGTCTCACACATTCTAATCTTTCCGTCATTCAGATTCATACATAGTTATGTACACACCTCTATCATGCCTTCCTTATTTTTCCCCTAAACTGAAATTGACAAGAAAATTTGCTGCATAGGAAATTCCTTTTGATTCCTCAGTTATTTGATTGCTAGAAATAATCAATTTAGCTTTATCATTAGACTGCCATTCACACCAGTAAACCTGTATTCTCTAGTCTGTGTCCAACACTAGCTCAATCTTCTCCAATTTGTTGTACTCCAGAGAGGTTGGTATTCCTTCCACAATAATTCCTGACTTAATGGGGTCTACATTGCACTAATCCTCCACTTAACCATGCTCAGGAGAAAAGCAAAGCCTCCTTCAAGTTTGAGTCAAGTTTTCTTGACAACATAATGGAAGTGGTCGACATTGTCTTGTAAGATTTTGTTTTCAACATTCCATTCCAGGATACTGGAAAACTGGAAACATTAACTATCCAAATGGCCATTTATTTGCAAAGAAACCACCTTTCTTCCTGTTTATTGGGCTACTACTGCAGATGATGACAGCTGTAAGATAATATCAGCAGACTGGGCAGAGATGAAAGGGTTTCTTTTTGTTGCTTGTTTAGTTGAAGGAAACCCTGTTCCTTTGAAAAACACAGCTACCAGGTATAAAATCCTTTCTTCTTCTTCTAGGATAGTTGGCAGCCCTTGAAAACACAGTCCTCATAGGTTAAGAATTTATTGCAACCCAAAGAGGAAGCCTTTATGAATGACATTGTGAGAGAAAGAGAAAGGAGGGGGGGGGGAAGGCAGGCTAATCTAATTCAATATATGGGCATACTCATTGTAGAAATTTACTGGTGCTACATTGGAGGCCTTTTCAGATGAATAGTTTATAGAGCAACAATTGTGCACATGTTGCTCGATACTTGTGCAAAATCCAAACATTTTTTCTTGCTTAATCAAAAGGAAAAAGGATTATCTATGAATTATATAAAACATACCGCATAGATTTTCCTTATACCCATTTTAACTTCTCAGCTCCACCGGGAGCCCAAGCAAAGCTGCTAAGGAAGAGGAAGAAATTAAATGAGATAAGATCCTCTAGTTCCACTGAAGAGACTTCTAGGTTAGGAACTGCATGTTCAAGTGGCTAACCCGTATATTCAGCAAGTTTCTTTTTCTTCCAGAATATTCTCCCCAAATGCTGAAACGGAAGGTTCAGAAGCAGCCGGAAAGATATTCATTTCTAGTTTTGAGAGTCAATGAGTGAGCAGGAGAGAGAGATGTCATGTAAAAATAATTCTAGCCTGTCTTCTGTAAGGAAATGATTATCTTGATTTGCTTAATAAGGGAGTCCTCGACTTACTACTATAACAGAGACTGTCCATTATGGTCGTTAGTCACGATGGTTGTAAAGTAGGTCATCATGTGTGGGTGCGTAAAACAAGCCCATTGTTTGCTATGGGGTGTTTTTGCCAAAAACCGAAAATAAAGGCCAGTTTTGAGCAAAAGCACTACCATGGGATGCTTCAAATGGCTATAAATGCAGGCTGGTTGCCAAGGGCTCAAAATGCTGTCACGTGATTAGGGGGCGTGGCCATCAGAACTTTGGAACTGAGTCATAAGTACCTTTTGGGGCTCCGTCGTAACTTTGACCAGTTGCTAAGCAACAGGTTGTAAGTGGGCTCCTTCGTAACTTTGACCAGTTGCTAAGCAACAGATTGTAAGTTAAGGACTACCTGTATTTGATTGAATGGCGATGATAACAGCTGTGAAGAAGACGTAAAAGGAAAATCTGAAGTTAAATACTAACTTTGGTGCATTGTACGAACATTTGGAAGAGATGCCTCCTCACTTGGCATAGGCCAGGGGTCTGCAAACTTGACAACTTTAAGACTTGTGGACTTCAGCTCCCAGAATTCCTCAGCCAGCTGGTTACAGACCCCTGGCATAGGCTGTAAGAGTTGGAAAATACTGGGGAATAAAAACCCATGGTGTGGATGTTTGGGACTTGCAATGGTGGAGAAGATACTGGGTATCAAACAAAATTTAGGATAAACAGAAAGATAGGAAAAGGGTTTTTTAGAATCTTGTCCAAGGTGTTTAAAAATATCAAGGGGCTTGGGAATGTCACCTGCTAAATACAGTGTTGTTTTGTTTCTCACTTCCACGTGTCAAGGTTACATATGTTTTTCCTCTTGCATGTTGTCTTCAGGGAAAAAGGAGTGCTACTGCGCCTGCAAAGTGGGAACGTTCAAAGGATCTGTCAGGATAAAATATATTTCCATTTTTAAAAAAGTAAAGGGGGAGGAACCTCCAAAGCAGCTCAGTGTGGCCTGTAGACATCCAGTGACCATGAAATGCTACAGGTAGTCCTCGACTTATGACCACAATTGAGCCCAACATTTCTGTTGTTATGTGAGATATTTGTTAAGTGAATTTTGTTCCATTTTACGACCTTTTTTGCCTCAGTTGTTAAATGAATCACTGCAGTTGATAAGCTAGTGACCCAGTTAAGTGAATCTGGCTTCCCCCATTGAATGTGCTTGTCAGAAGGTCACAAAAGGGGATCACATGACCCCTGGGACACAGCAACGGTCATAAATATGAACCAACTGCCAATTTTGATCACATGATCATGCGGATGCTAGAAAGGTTGTAACTGTGAAAAAAAATGGTCATAAGTCATTTTTGTCAGTGCCATTGTAACTTTGAAAGGTCAATAAATAATCTCTTGTAAGTCGAGGGCTTACAACTGATTAACTGAGGGAAGAGGTAATTGAAGGAATATCATGGAAGGGGGCAGCATTTTGATGCAGACATTTTTCGTCCTCTTTGAGTGGGGGGAGACTCTTACGAATTCAGATAAGAGGCCTTTCTCCTTCTGTGCATTGGAGTGCTGGAATTTATCTGGAAACTGGATTTATCTGTTCCCAAATATTTTGCGGCACTATTGTTTGGAAGTGTGCAATGGAAAATCTGACAATTCTGCTTTGTGCTCTTTGGCGGGCAGTGGAGAACTTAGAAGTTGTTTTAATCTCACATGATAGGGAGAAATGAGTGTATTTTCAGTTTTTGGAAGAAGTGGACTAGGGTTCGAGGCAAAATGAGAGAGGGAGAGATTTTCAGGACTGAAGTAATTAACAGATACAGAGAAATTGGATGAGCGTTCAAAATAAAATATAAGTGTAGGATGTTGGCCAGGGCTTATGTTCCTACTTTGAAAATTCATGTCTCTTTTAATTCACCACAGTTTCAAATAAGTACCATATTGAGAACACTGACTGTTTCTTCCCATTTTATAGACTAAAATTGATTTGACTATAATACAGCTGAAAGTTGGCATCACTTTCAGTAACCTCTACAACAGTATTATCTGGCACAGTAAAGGGAACTTGGCTGTTCTTTTAGCACAATTTTAGCTCACTTTTAGTGATATCACCAAGTTGTTACTTGTTATTCAGTGAAGAAACTGATCTTAAAAAGAATTAAGTTTGGGTAGTTATTAATATGGCAGTATTTCCCATCCCTTCATACTTATGATTAGTAATACTACTTGTACTAATTGTGATTATAATTATTACTAAATTATACATTATAATTATTTTCTTCCATTCGATTGTGTCCAATTCTCAGGAACAAGTCCCTGCAGTTTTCTTGGCAACGTATTTGGAAATGGTTTGCCAGTGCCTCTTTTCTAGGGCTGAGAGAAAATGGCTGTCCAAGCTCAGCTGGCTTTGTGCCTAAGGCAGAAATAGAACTCAAGGTCTCCTGGTTTCTAGCCTGGTGCCTTATCCATTACACCAAACTAGTTCTCATTACAGTTATAATTATTAGAACATTTTATATTTTAACTATTACTAAATATAATTAGTAGTAGCACTGTTACATCCTTGGCACATGTGTGTATGATTTAGGAAGTAAATCTAGGGCAATTTATTGAATGTTCTTAGTTGTTTCTTTTTCTCCTTCTTACATTTCAGTGCTGCCTACTTGTTCATCCCTGGATTTTCACTGTGACAATGGCAAATGTATCCGTCGCTCATGGGTCTGTGATGGAGACAATGATTGTGAGGATGATTCTGATGAGCAGGACTGCCGTACGTTAAACGCACAATCATTTTGTGAGAGCAAACAGAATGTCACTGTTGGAGCTGCAGTCGGCTTTTAGAGATGATTAAGCAGTAGAGTAGCTGTTAGAATAGATGGTGTATGCTAAAAAAAAAACAACCCAGTTATGTGGGTTTGCTCTAGCCTCAGTAATTTGGTTTGTGGTGTTCCTTGATACACTACAAAACCTGGCTTTTGGTAGGTGGACACATTTGTGCAAACATTTGAAAGCTGCTACCTGAATTCTAGTTGGTGAATTCCAACCAGAGATGTGTATCGCTTATCAAATTATGCTTTCAAATTTGCATTACACTGAGATCAAGCTTTTATAAATATTATGTATTTCCTGGGCTATTTATTTAGTATGCTTACCAACAGTTGTATTCTCAATGACGTGTATTTTCTTGTTTCATTTTATTTTAAAATAGTCTTATCATATGTTCAGTTAACTTAAATGAACAGAATAAATATATAATAAAGAATTACATTAATAGATACTCCTAAATTGTCTGGTATATATAGGCTTCTGTTGGCTGAGTAAACCACAATGCAGCGTTTGATGTATCTTTTTGTGCGTTGTGTTCCTGCAGCTCCCCGGGAATGTGAGGAAGATGAGTTCTCGTGTCAGAATGGATACTGCATACGCAGTCTGTGGCACTGCGATGGTGACAATGACTGTGGAGACAACAGTGACGAGCAATGTGGTTAGTAAACCTGGTTGTGATAGGACCAAATCCAGCATTTTGGAGTGCCAAATGACATGAGAAAAAAATAGTTGTAGCACAGATGATTGGAACAGAGTTTTTGCATAGGTTTCAGTCCTAACATGGTGGGCTGAAGATCATATATTTTGTTCTTTATGAAGACTATGATGTTGTCAGTGCAAGAGACAAATGGCCGTTCTCAAACCAAGTGAAAACCCAATTTGCAGCTGAAGCAACAAGATGATAAAGTCACTGTAGTAGCCAAGATTTGTGGGGGGAGAGATTTGTTCTAATATGCCTAAAGAAAGCCCATTCCTTTCCCCGTTTCTTGATCATTTGTAACTGCAGTTTGACATTACAGTTTCTGGGACTTTGAGGACTGGGGGGGGGGGATGAGATTAAGATACATCTAGGCTTCAGGCTCCATGGGGGGAAAAATGAGATATTTTGCTTGCTGGGCTAGGAAATTGGGGAGTCTTCCAGGCCACATCAAACTATATTGTAGTACAATCTCAGTTTATCTCTGTAAAACTCCACACTAAGCAAGCAGTCTTTTTTCTGTACAATTGCAATATTGGAAGGTTTGGGGATATGATCGATTTTAAAGAACTTTCGCTTGCAGTGAGGGAAGGGAAAGGGGAAGGGGAAGAAGAAGGAGAAGGAGAAGAGCCCTGGTGGCGGCACAGTGGTTAGAATGCAGTATTGCAGGTTAACTCTGCCCACTGCCAGAAGTTTGATTCTGACAGGCTCAAAGTTGACTCAGCCTTCCATCCTACCGAGGTCGGTAAAATGAGGACCCAGATTGTTGGGGGGCAATATGCTGACTCTGACTCTATAAACCGCTTAGAGAGGGCTGTAAAGCACTATGAAGCGGTATATAAGTCTAAGTGCTATTGCTATTTCCCCCTAAGCTATTCTTTCTGCTGCAGATATGAGGAAGTGTTCAGACAAAGAGTTTCGCTGCAGTGATGGCAGCTGCATAGCTGAGCACTGGTTCTGTGATGGTGATACTGACTGCAAGGATGGGTCCGATGAAGAGAACTGCCGTAAGTGCCCTCTCTTTCTTGCCGCTTCTAGCATTTAAGCCCCCACGTTCTGCTTCTGGGAATATGTGCCAGTTTTTTCTTTCATGATACTGTCCTTAGCCTTGCTGTGTAGGATTTAAAAAATATAGAAGAGTAGTGCAAATCTCTCCAGGCATTTTGCCGTCAAAAGCGCTACTTGAGATGACATCACCCTTCCTTCATTTGATAAAAGCACCTGCTTCTAAGCTTTGAAATGATCATGGGTATCAGTTACTACAGCTGTTAATGCTGCTCTTTTATTTCTGTCTTAAAAGAATAACATCTTCTCCCCCAGTAATGCTTTTTTAAAATTGATTCTGATAAATGGAAAAAGTCATACCAGATCTTTCATTGAAGAATCCCCCCTAAAAAAATTCAAGAGTTTTAAATTCCATTTTTAAAAGAAACTGACTTCATTTTCAATTGTGATTTTTCTTGCCTATTTATTTAAACAAGTTATATATCATGTACTCCAATTTATATTAGGGTTGTTTAAATACATTTAATGTTGTACAATTGTTGTAAAATCAGTCATGAAACACGATTATGATGCAGTCTACTGGTAGTCCTTGGCTTACAGCCACAACTAGGAGCAGAACTCCCATCACTAAATAAGGCAGTCGTTAAGTGAGTCATGTCAGATTTTACAACCTTTTTTGCTGTGCCAAAGGTGCTTTTTTCACGAGGCAACTGGACTTTCTTGTTTTTCTTGGAAGACATTTCGCTTCTCATCCAAGAAGCTTCTTTGGCTCTTTTTTGCTGTAGTTATTAAGTGAATTGTATGGTCATTAAGAGAATTCATCTTCTCCCACTGACTTTGTTTGTCAGTAGCTGTCTGGGAAGACATCAAACGATGATCATGTGACCGCAGGACACTGCAATTGTCTTAAATATGTGCTGGTTGCCAGGTGCCCTAATTTTTGTCATGTGGCTGTGGGGATGCTGCAACGGCCATAAGATCAATTGCAAGTTGCTTTTTTCAATACCACTATAACTTTGACCAGTCACTAAATGAATGGTTCAAAGTCAAGGACTCTCTGTATACATAAGACTTTTGACACTAAGGTGAGAATTACAGCTTAACTATCTGTAGATAATCGAGTAAGTGGAGGAATGGAGTGGAATCCAAAAACAGAAAATTAGGAGTTGGAGGATTTTATAACTTTGTTACTGATAGGAGAGTCCAGATGTGTGAAAAGTAATCAAGAAGGCAAGGATGAAAGAGGTTTGCAATGTTTTGACCTAACAATCCATCAACATAGTGTCACTTTTAATTGGTAGGCCTTAGGATGTAACGAACAACCAATGAAGGGAGGAGGTGAACAGGTGCACAGTAACCAATCAGATCATGAGATAGCATGCCTTTGCCGCTAAGTGATAAAAGAGTGAATGAAAGTCATGACATAGATAAAAGACAACATTCTTCTTGGATGATTAGGGACAGTTCCTGAATTCCTTCTAACTCTAACCTTTTAGCCCCCTTCCCAAGATGGCAAAACAGGCTATTCTATTCTGATGTTGCTAAGATGACAGGGGGGAAAAATCCTCTTTAGATCTGAACTTTTCTAACTTTTGGAACTGAATATTTGACATTTTTATTTAAATCTGCACACTAGTTCAAAAGTGTCTTTGAGACTTTTGGGATAGTAGAATAAGAGTTTTTCTTTCTGCTTAAATATTTGGAATGCTAAAATATGCTTACACTAGAAGCTGAATTAGCAAGGATTGGAATTATATATATATATATATTCCTGATTTGTACTAATATTCATTAAAGTATTGATTATTTTTATTTTTTATATAATGCTTATTATGAGTTTATATAGTTGTACTGCAATTGCTTCGTTTGATCCATAATTTTATTATTCATATTTTTCCTTTAAAGAGGTATTTTTAATATGCTTCCATTATTTTTCTGTTGCTAGTTTGCTCATTGATTTGCTCCAGTCTACCTATTCACACTTTAAATTTATTATTAGGGGGTGTCTAATTTGGTAAACATCCTCCGTCAATTGGGGCGGCACGTCCTAGGATAAAAGATAAAAGAACCTAGGTTTCAAATGATAAACCTGCAGGTAATTTGGATGTAAAACACAAAAGATTTTACATGTGATAATGGGTGTCTTAAATAGGGCAGGAAAGCAAATTGACTATATCACAACTTCCATTCATAATGTTAATCAAAACCATGCAGAAACAGAGTTATGTTGGAAATAATGTTTTGCTCAAAATAGGATTTATTTAGCATATGGCATATCATACGTGGACTAGCAATATAAATTAACATTTCAACTAGATTAGTAGAACCCCAATAAAATACAAATGTCAAGAAGATATATGTTCAAATATCAGTGTCCAGGCCATCTAACCCAGGGATCCCCAACCCCCGGTCCATGGACTGGTACCGGGCCGGAACATGCCAGCAACTGGTCCGCACAAACAAGCAAAGCCCCATCCGTGGGATGCAGGCAGCACACAAAACCACGCCCCCTCCGGTCCATGGAAAAACTTCTCTCCACGGAACTGGTCCCTGGTGCCCAAAAGGTTGGGGACCTCTGATCTAACCACTGAAGCGCAGCATTATTTACATTAAAAAAATCAGATACTGGACCGGTACACGCCCTCAGCTTACAGCCAATCACAATGTGATCTACAGTTTAATGTGGGACCCGGCAGTCAGACTAAGGGCAGGATACTGTGCCCCATTTACTCAGAGAGTCCTGGCAGATGCCATGTGAGGTGCAAATCCTATTCAAAATTGTCCATTGCTGATGTGGTAGTTCAAAGCCTGGCACTTTTTTTGTGGGGTCATTTATATGTCTTCCGATATCTGGGCATTCTGCGACCGATTGGCTTTCCATTGGGAATTGATGTTTAAGCTGTTGGGCAGATATTGTGCAAGTGCCAGTGGGGGCATCCTGGATTTGAGTCTTCCTGCTCATAAATAATACATTTGAAATAGGAACAAAGTACTCTGTGAGTGGTTACACCATTGGAGCTCCTTGTGAAGTGTATTACATGTTTTGTTTCGTAGCCTTGTGGCATCTTCAAATAGACCGAGAGAGTTCCGTTTGTTTTCTGATTATTAGGACTTTGAACCAGACTTAAGTCTGCTCGACCAAGTGGCTACATTAAAGTAAATGATCAGAGAGGATGTCCTTCATTATATAGGCAACCCCCACCCCAACACTGGAGGAAGTTATTTGGATGAATGATTTCCAGCATTCTTTGTTGCCTTTCTCCTAGTCTTTTTATTAATATTAGGGAAACCAGCTCCAGCCTTTGGGAATTGCTCCCTTTCCAGATTAGCTCAGGTTTTCATTGAGTTTTCTATTTCTGCCCTTCCTCCCATATCAGAAAAGTAACTGGATTCTCAGCAGACAGGCAAAGTCTCCTCCCCCTCTTCTGCCTCAAGGGCATTTTTCATAATATGTTCTAGATAGGAGGAAACTTCAAAAGGTTTGGAGGGAGAAGACAATAAAAGCGTCCAGCTCCTGAAGGGCAAGGGTGGGGAATCCTGGGGGTGGTGCCGGTGTGGGGTGGGATTTGCCTTTTATCTTCAGAGATAATGAGAGCTGGCAAAAAGCCAGAGCTGTAAAGATTTCAGAGCCAGGAAAGTCCTGGAGAGGAAGCCAATTTCACTCTCCCCTTGCCATTGGCTGTGCTTTTCCTGCTGGTTATTAAAATATGTATTTTTTCAGAAACTTAGCTGTGTTAGAGGCATGGGTTTAGTGAGATTAACAAGCTCTCCTGTATATTTCTAAAAGTCTAATGCTTTATTTAAAAAAAACCCAAAAAACCCACAGAAGCAAACTAGAAATTTTCCCTCAATTAAACCAGCCTTCCCCAACACGGTACCCTCTAACCTATGCTGAACCATTATTATAATTATTGTCAATTTGATGTATATAGTTCCATATTTGTAACCAAGGGGCACTCACGATAGCTAAGAAGTCCTGGGCCTCCGATTTCAAATATACTTGACCACATCTTGTGCTCTTCTCTGTCCCCTGCTTCTTACTATTTGTAATTGAAAACAGGTGCAGCGCCAGAAAGTTTGACCCAGATGTTGTTAGAGTCGTTTGGACCTGAATGTTTTTGCTGGGGTCATTCTGCTTGAACGTCCTTCCAAAGCCTCCTTTCTGTTGCAGTAGTGATTTTTCAAAACCTTGCATTCTACAGGCTGCTGATGTTTGACTATATAACACCAAGAATTCTGTTCCCTGGAATTAATTGCCTTCGCGAAAGGGCAGCATCGTACATCTTTTGTCTTAAATTAAACTGAGTTCTGCACTAATGTTATATGTGCCTAGGAAGAATTCTTCTACCCAATGGAGAGAAAGGGAGATGTTTGTCCTGGCATCATTTTGAGATAAATGGTACTCTACAAAGGCTTGCCACAGCAATTCATGGTGACTTATGCTTAAGAGCATTGGTAGAACAAAATCCTCAAATGAACAGTTCCTCTGTTCAATCGTACAACTTGGCTAATTGCAAACCTTTGCGTAGTCATTTCCAGAGATACAGAAAATTATAGCTTTGTATTGCCTGGAAGCTATCTTAGAGGTTAACCTGCTCTTTAGGCTTTTGGAGAACACCATGCTCTCATTCTCTTGAACACAAGGAAAGCCATTGGAATGCTTGTGGTCAGTCACAAATGAGTCTTCACATTAGAGTGCATACGTAATACCGGTAACTGCAATCAACGTATGATAAAATCAGTGGCGGAATTGAATATGTAGTAACTACTGACATGTGGTATTTCTATGTTTATTATGGAAGTGTCTATGTTGATTTGCTTCGTGGATTTTGTTATTGTCCACATTCATAAAGTGTGTTTCATATTCATAAATGCTGCTTTTCAATTGCATAATCCCTATTGCACTTCAGTGTATAGAGAGAATCTTGTGTATGTCTCCATCAGCTTTCAATGTGCTAACTCTATGCATGATGTCATCTTGATTAGGTAAGCTTATGATAAGACATAAGATCTATGCTATTCAATATAAGTAGCTTGAATATGTGACAGTTTCCTAATTTATATTTCCTAGGCTGTGACATGCAATAATCTTAAAGAATGGTGGAAGATCTTACTGTGGATCTTTTTGTGGATTTTTATGAAGCAACAAATATTCTGTTCAAAATACGCTTTTGGGGGGGCAGAGGGCTAATTACTGCTAGTGTTTGATAACTTTCAGTGTAGTGAAAGCTTGTGCATGATGCTTGCCACTCTACTTGCTTGGCTAGGAGCCATGGTGGCACAGCGGTTAAAATGCAGTATTGCAGGCTGACTCTGCCCACTGCCAGGAGTTCAATTCTCACCAGCTCAAGGTTGATTCAGCCTTCCATCCTTCCGAGGTCGGTCAAAGGAGGAACCCAGATTGTTGGGGGCAATACACTGACTCTGTAAAATGCTTAGAGAGGGCTGTAAAGCACTATAAAGCAGTATGTAAGACTAATTGCTATTGATTTCTATTTTGTGCATCACCAGAATCACAGAACAGTTAGGGAATCTCTTGTTAACCTTTATTTTTTTTTCATTCCCCTTTTAGCATCAGATGTTCCCGCAGCAACATGTAGCCTGGAGGAATTCCAGTGTGCCTACGGGCGTTGTATCCTGGACATTTACCACTGTGATGGGGATGATGACTGTGGGGACTGGTCTGATGAATCTGATTGCTGTAAGTTACTTGCAGCGAGGGCCTGCCGACTCAGATCAAATGGCACTGCTATGTTGTTTTTAGGTCCGATGTGCTTCACGTTAGGAATAGCAGAGAAAATTTGTAATGGGCCTCTGTCATTCCAATATTCAAAACAGAAGCTTTTCAGCTTTCCCTCCAGATAGCAAATTGAATCTCTTGGGCTTAATTTGAGCTGAATTAGAGTGTAAATTACCATATACTGTTTATCTCCATAGCCTCTCACCAGCCTTGCCGCTCTGGAGAGTTCATGTGCAACAGTGGCTTGTGCATTAATGCTGGCTGGAGGTGTGATGGCGATTTTGACTGCGACGACCAGTCGGATGAGAAAAACTGCAGTGAGTAACCTGGGACTTATAAATCAGGTCCAGCTTAGGGGCAGTAAGGCAATAGAAAAACGTGTTGTGAAACCATTTTGAAATTCTTGTTCGTATTTATTTCTTCAGCTACCTCTATGTGCACAGCTGACCAGTTCCGGTGTAAATCTGGCCGCTGCATCCGGCTGTCTTGGCGCTGTGATGGGGAAGGTGACTGCTCTGATTACAGTGATGAAGAAGACTGTGAGGACTCGGGTAAAAATTGTACAATTGAATGCCCGTTTTTTTTTTTGCGCTAGAATCTGTGCTAAGTTCAGCTATCGGTTTTATAATTTTGAAAAAAAATCTTCATTCAGGAATCCCACAATGTTCCCCTGACCAATTTCTATGTGGAAATGGGCGCTGCATCGGCCAACGGAAGCTGTGTAACGGTGCCAATGATTGTGGAGATGGCAGTGATGAGAGCCCTGCCCAAAACTGCCGTAAGTTGCCTCATACCGACTTCAGTATGGGTGCTCACAATTGATTTTCAAGTTAATTTTAAAAAACAACAGATGTACTTGTAGGGATGTCTCTCATCGTCATATAAAAGATAGAAAAAAAGCGGGTCTTGACCTCAGTTTCTCTGAAGATTCAGAGTGCGCTGTTCAAGGAAAAAATATAAGTTTTCTTTTCAGTGTTGAACATCTACTCAGATTAGCTGATCTGAGTGAGATATACAACACCAAAAAGAACACTTCCCCCCCCCTCAAATAGTGCATTCTGAATTAGCTAGTTGTGCTTCTTTGGGTACCAACCTCAAGAATAAAAAGGTGTAGGTAGTCCTTGACTTACAACCATAATTGCCACTAGAATCTCGGTCATTGAACTCGGTCATTCAACATCTTCAATCTCAGCACTCCCAATATTTGCGGTTGTTAAGTGATCTTGTGGGTTGTTAAGCAGATGGAGGTCTGGGTACGAAATGCCAGATAAGGAGTGCAGGTGCCTCAAGGGGATGAAGAAGACTCAGGGAGATGCAGAGCAGGCAGCATGTGAGTGTCTCTCTGCTCAGGAGCTGAATATCCTCCCTATCAAAATCCAAGAAGGATTTTCAGCCCCTGAGTGAGTAGGCACTTGTGCACAGCCTGCACTGGGTCTCCCAATGCCTCCTCCACCCCCCTGAGGTGCTCTGCACTCCTTACCTTCCCATGCTGCCTGTTCAGTGGCTGAAAATCTTGCTTGGAGTTTGGCTTCCTTTCATCTCTGGGGCCTGGCTGAAAGAACTCCTTGTCAAAGGATTTCCGCTCCATGCCTGTTAGCATGGAGCTGAAATTCTTCATGCCTGTTTGCTCGAAGCTGAAGTCCTTCAGCAGGAAGCTCTTTCAGGCAGCCCCAGAGATGAGAGGGAGTCCTCTCAGCAGGTAGCATCAACTTGCAACCTTCCCTGCTCATTTCCCCATTGACGTTTTGGGGAAACTGGCAGAGAGGTTTGCAAATGGCAGCCACGTGATCACGGGCACTTGGCAACCAGTTATAACAGCTTGCAGACAGGTTGCCCAGCACCTAGCTAACGATTGCATGACCGGTACGGTGTGTGTATGTGTATGTTGACATTTTACAATGACCAGGATGTGTTTTATATGCTGTAAAATCATTAATTTAAAGGATCCTTAAGCGAACAGTTGTAAATTGAGGACAGGCTGTAAGAATATTCTGAATGTTGGGGTGATGACCTATTCCGGCATTTTCACTTATTATTTTATCAAGCCCTATTCTGTCGTTTCTGGGTTGTTTTTGTGGATGCAAGAGAGCAGACTATTTGTGGAACAATATGGCATTCCAGGTATATATTGAAGCGCCAAGCTAAGCTCAGCCAACGTATAGGAATTATTCATTTCTTGAGAAATTAGGAGCAATTGTTTGTGTGAAATATGGGGTCCCTTTTTCCACTTGAGAACACAAAAGTCTTCTTTTCCCTCCTGACAACTACTTTAGGCAGTTTTCATAATTTGTTCTAGATTAGAGGAAAATTCTAAAAGAACGGCTGTGTTATAACCATTTTCTATCTTTGATCTTTTCACAGGTCCTCGAACTGGAGAGGAAAATTGTAATGTTAATAATGGGGACTGTGCCCAGAAATGCCAGATGATTCGTGGACTAGTTCAGTGTACCTGTCATACAGGTTACAGGCTTCTGGAGGATGGTAGATCATGTCATGGTAAACAGCCTGAACACTTAAGAGCATCTGTATGACTAGGAATGAAATTGTCCTTGCCAAAGTCATAACACTGTCAGGCAGTGGCATTAACAAAGTTCAACTGTATAATTATGTGGGACTTTCTGATTTGTATTGGTGCTTCCTAATCACTGATCCTAACACTATTAATCAAAGGCCTTTTATCAATCCTAGTCATTTTTTTAAAAAAAGCAAGGTAGAATCAATAGAAAAATGGGGAAGATTCCAATGGAAAGAGAATTTTCTGAATTTCAGAAAAAAATTATGATTTAAACCAGTAGCTGCATATAATGGCCTTGTTTCAAAGCACCTACAGTAGAAAATCAGCTAGTTTGACTTTTTTCTCTCGTTATCCTATTACATTCATAGTATGAAGGTAACAGGGCAAAGAAAAAAAAGAATTCCAGGGTCATAAAAAGGGAGGTTTTTTATTATATTCATAGTATATATAGCTTACAAATTGTGTACATTGATGGATTGGAGATGATGAGTTAAGTGCTTGATATTTTGGGTTATCTTTTACTGTTTTGGTTTTATTATCTTCGTGAGCCACCTAGAGTTGTGTTTTACAAGACAGATAAATATATAAATCTTTAAAATAAACAAATAGGCATCAAAGTATGGAATCCAAAACCAACCTATTTACCGTTTTCTCTTTAGTTTCGTACTCTTTATTCTTTTCTTATTCCAGATGTGAACGAATGTGCAGAGGAAGGTTACTGCAGTCAGGGGTGCACCAACAGTGAGGGTGGTTTCCAGTGCTGGTGTGAACAAGGCTATGAGCTTCGCCCAGACAAGCGTAGCTGCAAAGCCCTGGGTAAGAAAGAGTCTTCAGCTCCAGGCACTGGGGATCATTCGGGGCTTAGAATCCATCCATGTGCCTGATGGATGACTGCTGGCTTAATTCACGGCTTCCATTTCTCCACGGTATTTAATTTTCAACTGCTGCTTGCGTAACAGGCTAGTCTATTTTTCCACAGCCTGATGACTCTAGTTGCACTGGGATATAGCTTCCATTATTCCATTGACAATATATTTTGGGATGTGTTTACTAGATTTGATAGGAGTTACAGTCTAACACTTTTGGACAAGATTAGGTTGGAAAAAGCTAGACTAGTATTTTGTGAGTTTTTCCCCCCTCGATCTTCAGCTGCATGCCTCTTTTGAAAATAGAAAATGTGATAATGTTGGTTCTGTAGGAGATGACAAGGCTGAGCCCAAGGGAGGGGTCAAAGGCATCATCAGTCATGAGTTCCTTCATGCCAAGGGTGTCAAACTCAATTTCATTGAGGGCCACATCAGCATTATGGTTGCCCTGAAAAGGCCAGTTGCTATCCCCTCTCTCCCTCAGGCTTGCCCCACAGAAGCCTCTCCTATCCTCCCTATCGCCTTCTCTCCCCCCTCACTCCTCCTCCTTCCCTCCAAACCCCCTCCTCTTATATTCTCCCCTCTCCTCCCCCATGCGTTCACTCACTGCCCAGCTGGCCTTTTCACGCAGTGCTCCTCATCATGGCCCGGATCTGGCCCGCAGGCCTTGAGTTTAACATGTCTGCTTCACACCCACAAGACATCCAAGTCCAATCCACCTTGAGTTCCTTTCTATTCTTAACCCCTGCTTGCAGTGGGTTGTTTCTGGATATTCTAGAGCAGAGGTTCCCAACCTTTTGGGCACCAGGGACCGGTTCTGTGGAGAGAGATTTTGCGCGGACCGGAGAGGGTGTGGTTTTGTGTGCTGCCTGCAACCCGTGGATGGGGCTTTGCTTGTTTGCGCAGACCGGTTGCTGGTATGCCACGGACCGGTACTGGTTCACGGACCGGGGATTGGGGATTGGGGACCCCTGTTCTAGAAGAGATCTGACCATGAACAGAAATATTCTATGACAGAGCTTTTTATACACCTCTGATATGGAATTACCTGATTTTTGAGAAGCCAGGTTATGTGAGGATGGCATTCATATGGCTTTTCAGAATGTTAGAAAAGTCTGTTTTTATGGGCAGCCTTTCAGGATTGATTCTGGAGGCAATAAATGATATTTTATTGATATACTGTTTTCTGTTATTATTACTATTATGACTATATTTTACTGTAGACCTCCTAGGGTCAAGTGGACTAAGGTAGTATATAAATTTCATAAAGAAACAGATAAAAATGTAACTGTACAGATCCCAGAAAAAGACTAAATCCCAGGGCAAGAACTACAGATTCAGATAACAGCAAAAACAAAAAGGCTGGAGATGTATACGATCAATGCACAGAATCCACTTACTGAACAATCAGTTTTCATGAATGCTGGTTCCCACATTTCTAACAAACTGCCGAATAATCAAATAAAATACAGTGGAGGGAACTACAGTATATAAGTTTATATTCTAAACTGTGTGAATGTGCCTACATATAATGTTTCTATGTTTGTTTTCTATCTGTGAACTGATTCTGTGCTGCCATTATAATCTCACTGATGTCCATACAATAGTCTTCTCACATCTCTTTGCATGTATCCTTCAGGGCCAGAACCTGTGCTGCTTTTTGCCAATCGGATTGATATCCGGCAGGTCTTACCCCACCGCTCTGAGTACACTTTGCTTCTGAACAACCTCGAAAATGCTATTGCACTGGATTTCCACCATAGCAAGGAATTAGTATTCTGGTCTGATGTCACACTGGACCGCATTATGAGGGCCAACCTAAATGGTAGCAATGTGGAGGAAGTGGTGTCTACTGGATTGGAAAGTCCAGGTAAATGTCTTCAGTGGTTTCAGAAGTAAAACTGGCAGCTCTGTATGTAGCAAAATTTATTTATTTGTTTCTGTTTATCTGTCAAACTTGTAAGTTGCCTATCTTCACGGAAGCAACTCTAAAATTGCATAACCTGAGTATTCAGAGTAGGCTATAACCCCTAAGACCTTGTTGCAGCCCTCAGAATTCCCCCATAGTAACCACCAATCATACGTTTTACTGGGGAAGGAACATTATTAGAAGCATAGGATAAAATAAAATGAATTGTATGTAACTTGATCTTCAGTTAAATTTAAATGTAAATCAGGCCTATATTACTCTTTCTCCTATCTCCATTTGGATTTCAGAGTGCACCATGCCATTCAAAAATCAAGTGTGGCTTATAGCCGTGTGTGTGTGTGTGTGTGTGTGTGCACGCACGCGTGTGTATCTATATATCTACGCCTACATCTTGGTCATAATGGGCATAATGGATAGTTCAAATAGTTACCTAAATGTTTTAGTGATTTATATGACAAGAGGGGGAAAAAACCCCTTGTTTCCATTTTCCTAAGGATAGCCTTAGTCATGGCTCAAGGGGACTATTCTTGAGCAGCCATTACTTGTCACACTCTTCCTTCCTCTGGGTCCTAGGTGGGCTAGCCATTGACTGGATCCATGACAAGTTATACTGGACAGACTCTGGGACATCTCGCATTGAAGTGGCAAATTTGGATGGAATGCATCGGAAGGTGCTTCTTTGGAAGAATCTAGAAAAACCTCGTGCAATTGCTCTTCACCCTATGGAAGGGTGAGTATGAGATATACTCACTGCTTGTTATCTTAATTTATCAGATGAAATTTGCTGAATGAAGACTCCAATTTGGCCACCTGGAGCCAAATCTAGAGTTGCCATTCTACAAATGAATTAACATCTTCCATATGTAAAAATGCCATGAAAACTAATGACAACTTCCCCTGGAGGGGAAAGAAGGTGTTGGTGATTTTTACAAACGTGTTATTACTATTATTATTTTTTTGCTTGTTGCGCCTGATGACACCTCAGTCCCCATTTTAGAGGATCTGCAGATAGAAGAAGGAATCTAAAAATCATCTTCTCTACACTCAACTTGGAATATCCTGTAAATATTTTTATTTACTGGAACTTAATGTACTATTTTCATAGCCTTAGGATTCTCCTGTGTTCTGTAATGTAAGCTACATTAGCATAGATCAGTCTTTTTCAAATGTATTACCTTCCTGTTGTGTGAAGTAACTCCAGCTAAAATTCTGGAAAATTAACTTTGTCCATCTGGAGCAGAGGTCCCCAATCTTTTGGGCACCAGGGACCGGTTCCATGGAGAGGGGTTTTGCCGTGGACAGGAGGCTGCGTAGTTTTATGTGCTGCCTGCATCTTGTGAATGGGGCTTTGCTTGTTTGTGCGGCCCAGTTGCTGGCACGCTGCAGCCTGGTCCATGGACCGGGGGTTGGGAACCCCTGATCTGGAGGGTACTCAATATGAAGAAAGCCATTATAAGTGCTCATTTGTGAAGCCAAAAGATTCTGGTTAATAGTTGATTGACAAAGATTGTGGTCTTGTATAATCATAGCCTGAATCTGTTATCCTTGTTTGCTTTTATCAGCTCCAGTTATATTATGACTTTAGCTTTAGATTGGTAAACTAGTGGCTGTTTTGGTGACCAATATCTGTTGTCCTTTCAAGGAACTTCCACAGTTCACATTTTTTCTCTCTTTTCCAATAGTACCATCTACTGGACAGATTGGGGAAACACTCCTCGTATTGAATACTCTAACATGGATGGTTCCAATCGGCGCATTATTGCTGACACTCATCTTTTTTGGCCTAATGGGCTAACTATTGACTATGCAGGACATCGGATGTACTGGGTGGATGCCAAGCATCATGTTATTGAGAGGGCTGATTTGGATGGAAAGAACAGGAAGGCTGTTATTAGTCAAGGTGAGATAAGGAAATTGGGACTGTTGTTTACTAGATAAGCAACAGTGCTAAGGGATGCTCTGAGTAACTCAGATAACACTGTGTAGCAAATCAGATCATTGATGCCAGGAGTTGAAATCATCAGTCATTTACATTGGTCCCATATCTGTTTTCCCATCACGCTAATGCCAGCAGTACTCTCAAAACAATATTTTGTGGTTGATATCTACCAATTCATAAACAAGTTATAAAATCTCAATGGCTGGGACATACAATATGAGTAGCAAATTGCACTGTGATGTTAGCCTTTATTTCCAGGAGAACTGGCAATGTAGAGTACTAAGGCAGCGGAAACCAGCAGCAAGTTTGCTTAGTTTTGGAGGTATTATTAAAAGAAAGAAACCTTTTTTTTGGCTCAGTGATAGAAGCAACCTTTAGAAACAGTAAAGGGTGACCATAACCTTTTCATCTGCTTTTACTGGATTCTTGCTGCAGGCCTTCCACATCCATTTGCTATCACCGTATTTGAAGATAGCCTGTACTGGACAGATTGGCATACCAAGAGTATTAACAGTGCCAACAAATTTACTGGAAAAAATCAGGAGATCATCCGTAACAAGCTTCATTTCCCCATGGATATCCATACTTTGCATCCCCAACGCCAACCAGCAGGTAACTGCAGAGAGAAAAAACAAGATATTATTGCTAAAAGACAAGTTTTCTATCACAAGATATTGACAAGCAAATACTTCCTGAATCTAACACTTTATAGAATACAAAAATTGTCTTAGTGCTTCAAATCAAATTGTTTGATTAGTGCTCTACATTCAGAAAACATGCAGTGTTTCCAAAGACATATTCCCAGGTATAAGTGAGTAGCTACTGTATAATATTTTCTTAGCAGCAATGGCCAAGCAGCTCCCCACATAAATTCATAAATGATGATATAATGTGATAATCTTTCATTACTGTGGTTGTTATATTAGTATTGATATTGGCATATTTCTGTGTACCTGGAAAAAGATTGTCAAAAATGTTGAATTGCAATGAATATCTTCATTAATTTTATTCATACTTTACTATCCAGGTAGTATTAAAGTCCACAATATAATAAAAATTACCATTGGTCTAATACTGCTATCAGTGGCTTATCAATATGCTTGCTTGTACCACAAAAATAATTTCAAAGTATGAAAAGTAAATGGCTATATATCCTTTATATGTCCGTGGTGAATATTTCTATTTTAAATACACCAGACAGATACAAATGCACAATAAATCAGGCCGTTCCAAAATAGAATAGGCTTCATTGTATCTCTGGTTCTTTTCCCTATATAGGTCATGGTATTTGTGTTTATATGGATGTATCTATACGTATGTGTATATATATATATATATATAAAATATCTGTTTGGCTATTCGAGCAGGGAGAAATCGCTGTGGAACCAACAATGGTGGCTGTACTCATCTCTGTTTACCAAATAACAAGGGCTATACCTGTGCATGCCCCACGGGTTTTCAGAAGACTAGCAGCCATACTTGTGCCCAGAGTAAGTGTAATTAAAGAGTTTATGTACCTTCATAACATGTCTCTGTCCAGACACATGAGAGAGAGTAAAGAATTTTAACAAAATTACATTTAAATGAAACAGTAAATTTCACGTGAAGGGATTGTGGAGAAAGCGTTCACAATAGATTGCCAATCTTACAACGTGTTTATGAAATATATGGGAGGATGACATATGGATTTTTTGTTGTTGTTGCTGTTTTTCCAAATTTCCATATAAAATATAGAATTCCCCCCCCCCCAATTTTATAAACAAAAAACAAACAGGTTCAGCTGCAGAAAAGCACCGGTGGCATGATAAAGGATTTGGGGTATCTTTTCTGCAAGGAAAGATGGAGTTCTTGCCTTGGGGAAATAATATTTGTATTTCTTAGTTTGATATGGTTTCTTACTTAATTGGAAAATATGGTATAAGTATCTCAAGCAACTAAAAAGATGGCTGGGTTAGGAAGATTATGGAAGTTTATAAAATGCTGAGAATGTAATGGTAGAGAGAAGTTGGATAGAGATAATATTAAAACTGCAAGCACTCAATGAAATTATTTGTAGTTCACAACCAATTGCTCTTCCACACAATACATAGTTTGTAGAATAGTTTGCCTCTAGATGCAGCGATAGCCTGTGGCTCAACCGATTTTTAAAGTTAGTTTATTAATGGAAAATTGGTTTGTCAACCCTTAATGCTATAA
Organism: Azemiops feae; assembly: GCA_023970755.1. Classification (NCBI taxonomy): domain Eukaryota; kingdom Metazoa; phylum Chordata; class Lepidosauria; order Squamata; family Viperidae; genus Azemiops; species Azemiops feae. The sequence goes on along the minus strand of JALGBA010004098.1, from coordinate 4,214,007 downwards.
AAATTACATTGAACCTATGGGATCAGAGGCAGAAGAAAGTCAATTGCTAGAAGCATTAAGGAAGGGCAGTTTTTGATTCATTTTTTCTTTCTAGACTTTCTAAAGGCATCTGACTAGCTAATGCTAGCAGTGGCACTGATGGGTCCTGGGTCTGACCGAACAAGGTTCATACGCTTCTTCCTAATATTTTAAATGATGGAATTGCCAATTAATGTACCTTGTCATGTCCTTACATACAGGGACATTTTATCTAAGAACATGTCCTTTTTTCTTCTATTCCTAAAATACTTCTTCCAACATTATATGCTCACTTCCTTTTGCTTTGTACTTATTTATTAGTTAAGCACCATGGTGGCGCAGTGGTTAGAGCGCAGTATTGCACTCTGCTCTCACTGCCAGGAGTTCGATTCTTTCGATCCTGATTGGCTCAAGCCTTCCATCCTTCTGAAGTCAGTAAAATGAGGACCCAGATTGTTTGGGGGCAATATGCTGACTCTGTAAACGGCTTAGAGAGTGCTATAAGATAAAGCACTGTGAAGTGGTATATAAGTCTCAAGTACTAGTGTTAGTTCAGGTCTGGCCTGCATTATAGATTGGACTTTTATATCCATGTAATAGGCATGGATGTAATAGAACTTCGCTGTGCCAAGATCACTTTTTTGTGCTTGTTACCATAATTTTCTGTTAGAGATATTAAAAGAAGACCTTTCGACCTTTGATCAGGTCTTGACAAGTTCCTGCTTTTTGCCCGAAGGATGGACATCCGTCGTATCAGCTTCGACACAGAAGATTTGTCTGATGTTGTCATCCCCTTGGCAGATGTGCGCAGTGCTGTGGCTCTGGACTGGGATGCGCAGGGTGACTATGTCTACTGGACAGATGTTAGCACTGATTCCATTAGTCGGGCAAAATGGAATGGAACAGGCCAGGAGGTAATATCCCATAGAAGCTCAGTGGAAGTACATAAGTTGCTTGTCTTCTTGATTTTTGTTTTCTTTTGGCTCATTATAAATATGTAATCTTTAAATTCTACTTTTTCAATTATTTGAGGAATATATTCTATGCATATGTCTTAAAGTGGATGAATTCCAGATCTTTATTTAAACAGCCCCCCCCCCCCCCCCCGCACACACAACTGAACATTCATCAGTCCAAAAAAGGTCAGGCAGTGCTTTGGGTTAGAGGAATACTGCCCTCAAAGTTTCATTCTTGTGTTTGTTTTGTTGCCAGATTGTGGTGGAGAGCAGTCTTGAAAGCCCAGCTGGTCTTGCTGTTGATTGGGTCACAAACAAGTTGTACTGGACAGATGCAGGTACTGAAGGCCACTGCTATATGCAAGAGTTCATTTGCTACTCTAAAAGCTAACCACTCACTGAAAAATTGCCTTCCAAATTCTTAACAGGATTATTCCCAATGCATCTGTTGAGATGTATGAATAAGACTGTTTCAAACTCTATGATCATGAAGACTTTAATAACACTTCACCTTCCTGTAAACAGTGGACAGGTTGCATAGAAATTCTGGCAGTAAGAACTTATTTTCTGTAATTTAAAAAAGCAGTGTTCCAAAATAGGAAAATCTCTAGCATATCAATTTATTCCTGCAGAAATGTCCCTGCCTGCCACTTTATTTGAAATGTTTCCATTACACATTTTAATCTTACACTGATCTACTTCGTTTGTCAATATTATCGGCAAATGCAAATGTGAAAGGTTGCTTTGTATTGTAGCACTGAAATTACAGAATAATTCAAATGGCGTTTTTGAATTTCCAAATTGAAATATTCCAGTAGACAGAATTTTCAGCCTATCTGAGTAAATTTGTTTTTCTTATGGATAAAAAGAACATGGAACAACATTCAAACCTGCAGTCTGAGAGGTAATAGTAAAGGAAAGGTTTTGGTAAAGTGATCCTGTGTTTTACTAGTTTTAATAGAACCAACAGTTTCTGAGTAAGGGTGACTAGATATGTTGATCAAATTCATCGAAAAAAACGTTTGTAGAGGTCATAGTGATTATTATGGACTGAGGATACTTTGTAGGGCTGCCAAAGAAGTCATTTTGCTGATATACCCTGTTGGTTTTCTTTGCCATAGTGTGTGAATGACATTTCGGTATGGATTATTTTCTTTTATGATTTTTTTCCCTGGTCCTGAAAGCTGATTATTTTTTTCTTTCCCTTTTCTATCTAATGCAGGAACAGACCGGATAGAGGTATCTAACATAGATGGGACAATGAGGACTGTTCTAATATGGGAAAACCTAGACAGACCAAGAGATATTGTGGTGGACCCTGTTGGAGGGTGAGAACTTTTCTCTTAAGACTGCATTGCTGCAATTCCTGTATGCCATTGCATTTTGATTCTTCATGACAGTGATATCCCTGAAAGTTTGCTGTTATAATTTTATATATAATTATATATATATAAAAGTCTGTAAAGTTGATTCTTATGTGCTAATACTTACAGTGTTTATAAAACAACAAGACTGAAAAAGACTCAGTTCTAATATCCTGTATACCCAATATCCTTAAAAGATTAGTTCAGGGATAGACAATGTGGTATTTTGTAATGTTGAGAATAGACAACAGACAATCTAGTATTGCGTTTTGCACCAAACCAGGTCATTGGTCATGTTAGCTATAGCCATGGTGATGCAGTGGTTAGAATGCAGTATTGCAGGCTAATTCTGCTGACTGCCACAATTTGATGCTCACTGGCTCAGGATTGATTCAGACTTCCATCCTTCCGAGGATACATATTGTTGGGGGCAATATGCTGACTCTGTAATCCGCTTAGAGAGTGGTGTAAAGCACTATAAAGCAGTATATAAATCTAAATGCTATTGCTAATGAGGCCAAGTGAAAATCTTTTGAAGGGCATGGAGTTAACTCTTACAAACAAACATTAATATGTCACAAAGAATAAGGAGGATGACCATATTAAAGTTATCTACAGAAAAGAGATGAGTAATATGTAGCCATTTTGACTAAAGTGTTAGATGTTGAAAATTACATCTCTCTGCATTCCTTACTTTTGGCTAAGTTGGCTGGAGTTACTGTAATTTATAATTCAACACCATATGAAAAGATGCTGGCATATTTGGCAAATGTAAGCAAATACCTAAAATAGCCACTGCAAAACTGGAAAACCTTCACCTGTTTAGAGTTTTCTTTTCTGTTCTCTTTCTTTCCTAATGCAGTTAAGCAAAAATTGTAAGATTGATAAAAAATAGCAGTTATATATCATTTTGGGCATTTATATGCAGGTTCATGTACTGGACTGACTGGGGAGCTAATCCAAAGATTGAGTGTGCAGGAATGGATGCCTCTAATCGCCTGGTGATCATCTCTTCCAACCTGACCTGGCCCAATGGACTGGCTATTGACTATGAGTCTCAGCGCTTATACTGGGCAGATGCTGGCATGAAGACAATTGAATATGCTGGCCTGGATGGCAGTGATAGGAAGGTAAAATAATAATAATAATGATGATGATGATGTTGTTGTTGTTGATGTTGGAAGGGACCTTGGAGGTCTTCTAGTCCAACCCCCTGCTCAGGCAGGAAACCCTATGCCATTTCAGACAAATGGCTGTCCAGTCTCTTCTTAAAAATTTCCAGTGTTGGAGCATTCACAACTTCTGGAGGCAGGTTGTTCCACTGTTTAATTGTTCTGTCAGAAAACTTCTCCTTAGTTCTAGGTTGCTTCTCTCTTTGATTAGTTTCCATCCATTACTTCTTGTCCTGCCTTCAGGTGCTTTGGACAATAGCTTGACTCCCTCTTCTTTGTGGCAGCCCCTGAGATATTTGAACACTGCTATCATGTCCTCCCTCATCCTTCTCTTCATTAGACTAGACATACTTAATTCCAGCAACCAAGTTGAATAGCCAAGTTGAATTGATTTCTGGGAAAGGGTAAATAGGATATATGCAATGTTTGTTTACAGAAAACATACATGTATTCTCTTTGAGCCAACATGCCTTGTTTTGATCTTCAGAGGAGTTCAGTTGCTCCTCTAAAGGGACAAATGAATAACTTTTGAGTGAAGACGATAGACAGTGAAATGTATGGAAAACTGTTGCTGCATTGTTGAGACAGCCTTAGACTTCCCCTGGTGCCCATAATAATTCTCAGCCAGGTCCCTGAAGGTCCAGCGCATTTAAAAGGGATCAGATTGGGAAAACGTACTCTACAGTTTGTCAAAAATGAAGGCAAATATACATGCCCCAGGATAATGTTGCAGGATCCAATCTGGGTCAGTCACCAGGACCGGAGTTTGTTCTTCTGAGCTTTTGGACCCGTCTGGAGCCCATCTTCAGGGAACTTCTCTCTCACTGGAATGTGTTAGAGAGAAGTTTCCTGAGGATGGGCCCCAACACGACTCTGAAAGCTCAGAAGACTAAACCCCGCCGATCCTAGTGATCAACCCAGATTGGATCCTACAGATTCTATAATCTACCCACTGCTTCTGGGCAACTGTGCATTGCTGTTTTTTTTAAAAAACCTGCTCTTTTCCTGGCAGTTGGTTGATTTGCTTTTGGGATTGACAGATATTGATCGGGAGCAATTTGCCTCACCCATTTGGGCTCACTCTTTATGGAGCTCGGATCTACTGGACAGACTGGCAGACGAAAAGCATCCAGAGTGCTGACAAAAGAACAGGGCTGGATCGTGAGACTCTACAGGACAACCTAGAAAACCTTATGGACATCCACGTCTTTCATCGGCAGAGACTTGCAGGTATGGAAGTCTTCTGCATCAAGATAAGAAGTTACACGTCTTTGGGCTACAGATAGAAAATGTTTCAGGTTTTTCATTCTACTCTGACCGTGCCATAACGTTTAAGGTACCACTAGATGACACCCATTGATACCCACCGAGTCCCCTTTTTTAATTCTACAGGTAGTCCTCAACTTATGATTTGCAACAGGGACTGGAAAATTAGTTGTTAAATGGTGTGGTCATGAATGAGGCATTCTGTGACCACACCCAATTTTACAATATTTTTTGCTGTAGTCTTTAAACAAATCACCACAGTCATTAAGTGAGACATCACCTGACTGCGACTTGTATGACCTTCCCTGCCAACTTTCCCATTGACTTTGCTTGTCAGAAGCTGGTTGGAAAGGTTGCAAATGGCAATTGCTGTAAATGCTCAAAGGATGCCAAGTGCCCAAATCACGATCACATGACTGTGGGGATGCCATAAATGTAAGGAGCACTTGTAAGCTACTCTTTTTCAATGCCATCATAACTTCGAGTGGTTGCTAAATGAATGATCCTAAATCAAGGACTACCTGTAATATTATTTTTTTAAAGAAATTAGGCATGACCAGTTGTAAAAACAGCTGGAACCATGCTAGATTTTATTTTATTTACACATTAAACTACATTAGAACAGTAATTACATTAATTTAATTCAGTTAATGGAAGTATTATCTATCACTCTGCCCTTGTTAGATTAAAAAGTATAAATTGGTATCGACTTTTGATGAGCTGGGGGATTTTGCTGAAAGATTTGGGACCCTGAAGCCTCAGTTTGTGCATCAGTTTGTTTTTATGGAAAGTACTCCCTTTCAGATTCATATATATATATACATATAATTGTAAACCACAGTTATTCCTAATCGCTTTCTTTTGATAATGGTTTCATTATTGTCTCTTTCAGTACATACACCATGCCACATTAATAATGGTGGATGCAGTCACCTTTGTCTCTTGGCTCCACTTCCTAAAGGCTACAGCTGTTCTTGCCCTACTGGTATCAACCTACAACCGGATGGCAGAACATGTTTATCAGGTGGGTCTCTACCTTCTGAGGTTCTGTTAGTCCCTGGGAGAGAGTAATGTCTCCTTAACCCCACATTCTGACCCTAGAAAAGTTATATACTCGAATTACAAGAAGTATTTTACATTTTCTGCTTCAGGTAGAATTTTATGCGGGTTGCAGTATAGTCAGACAAAAGTTGTAATAGCTTCGATGACGATGAAATGTCTGCATAACAATTTGTTCCTAGTATATAAATTGTGTCTGATCAGTTACTAAAGTAGATAGAATTTGGAGGAAGCCCTATGCGTTATAGAGGTGTATCAGACATAAATGCGTTAACAGACTTCTTGGTAAAGTGGAGTAGTTGTATTTGTGGAATCCTTGCTGCTTTTCAATATTGTGCAATATTTCATTTTACTCATTTTAATAACATTAATTTAAACTGTAAATATACAGCAGTTTACACATGAGAATGTCACTAGGATTTATTGGAAACCTGTAGTATATGATCTGTTGAATATGATAAATACATAATTCTTGTATTGGTTTAATATAGCATAATCTGAAGACATGAATAATTTTTTAGATACTGGGCCTTACTTGTACTGATTCTGATTATCACACTATACAGTATTTTATTTGGCTTACATGTAGTAAAGTACTATTGGTAAATTATACTAAACAATATTTTTCTTCAAGCATATGCTTAAAAATAATTATTACATAGTTGAACAACCACATTCAGTATTTCTTACGATCTTTCATCACATTTATGGCCCTACTTTTATGGTCTTGGATAAATTGGTGGCTTTATTCATTGCCAAGATCACCTTTGGCAGCTGAAATTTTTGTCGCATTAAGAAGGGATATTTGAGAAAAAGAATTCCTGTAATTATGCACTGAACTCCATTTTCAACTTTGCAGGAATGTCTGCCTTCCTGATCTTTGCAAGAAGATCAGATATTCGTCTGGTTTCACTTGATATTCCATATTTTGCTGATGTAGTTGTCTCAGTCAACGTCACTATGAAAAACACCATCGCCATTGGAGTTGATCCCGAAGAAGGTTGGCAATATGTAATTCAACCATTTTTAGATGTAGGGAATTGTTCAGGGCAGAGTAAATTTATCAGTAAATGAAAAGCAACCTATCCAATAAATGGTATGATTCATATTAAACAATACATTCCCCAAATGTTCATGAAATCATTGTAAAAGAAGCTGTTTTTTAATGTTTTTTAATATATATATATATATATGTTAACATATTTAACATATATAACATGTTTAACATATATATATATATACACACATATACACAAACATACACATACACACTCATATATGTGTGTGTGTGTTTGTGTATGGAATAATAACCTATTTTATATTAATATTATAGTGATGGTGTGTGTCTTCATTAAATACCACATGATATATTCATAAATAAATTGCTGCTGTTTTTGCTTTTTCTTGGCAGAGGGATATAGAGATATACACTTTCTTCTTTACTTTTCTCTATTTTTGGAAATTCTTTTTCTAGCAATAATAGATTAAATAATAGATTGTACCAGATCCTGAAGACACACTTTACAGTATTGTTTTTCACCGAAGTAATCTTAGATATTTATGGACTAACAAGGAGATTTAATTTAAATAAATGATATTACTGTTCTTATATTTTTTCAACAGGAAAGGTTTATTGGTCAGACAGCACACTGAGGAAGATCAGCAGAGCTTCACTGGATGGGTCTCAGTATGAGGATATCATTACTACAGGTAATAAATAGATGGTTTGGTAAATACTGAACATCAAAGATATGGATTCTTTTCAATGAGGTGAACTTTTTTTTTTTTTGCATTATCTTCCCTAATGCAACTTCTAAAGCTCTAATGTAAAGGTTGCCTTGAACATCCAGTGGATATTTTGTGGAAAAAGGATAGTGTGTGTGTGTGTGTGTACATATACACATACACACAAACATATATACATATACACACATATACACATATATACACACATACACACATACACACATACATACATACATACATACAAACATATATATATATATATATATATATATATATATATATAGATATAGATATAGATATAGATATATAGATATATATATAAATAGCTATATCAGCTTCCCTTTAACTCTTTGTTAGCAATCCAAATTTAACGCACACACACACACACATATATATATATGTTACTGACACTATAACAATAATATATTTCTTTTTATGTAGGGTTGCAAACCACAGATGGATTAGCTGTGGATGCTATTGGCCGCAAAGTATATTGGACTGATACGGGAACAAACAGAATTGAAGTGGCTAAGCTGGATGGGACAATGAGAAAAGTTTTAATATGGGAAAATCTGGACAGCCCACGGGCAATTGCATTATATCATGAAACAGGGTGAGTGCTAGCAATAGATTATCTTGTTTTCAAGGGAAAGTCTGCAGAGGAGGAGACAACACGACAACAAGTAATATGCTGACTTTTCAATGGATAGTTTATTTGCCCCTTCTTTTCCTTTAGGTATATGTATTGGACAGACTGGGGTGAAAATGCTAAACTGGAACGAGCAGGGATGGATGGCTCTAACCGCATGGTGCTTATTAGCAACAACCTGGGATGGCCTAATGGTCTGGCTGTGGATAAAGCTGGATCACAACTATTTTGGGCTGATGCACATACTGAGGTTAGAATGACATGAGGGGCAGTCTCTAATTTTAAATGTTTGGTGTAAAACGTTGCCTCAGAGTGAAGCAATGGAATGTAAGGATGAGTATGAGATCTTACGGATTAAGAGTAAATTTGTACGTATATGCGTGTTCATCACTCTGGGATTCTAACACCATTGGATGACTTATGTTTCTAAAACATCCATAACCAATCAAACTTTATTGCTTAAACTTCATATTGGTTGACATTGCCTCAACTTCTGTTTTACTTGAATATATTTGTATACAGGTAGTCCTTGAGTTATGACCACAGTTGGGATCAGAATCTTGGTTGTTGAGCGAAGCGGTAATTTAGTGAGATGTCATGTGACTGCTTCGCTCAATGACCATAATCCAGTTGTGGTCATTAAGTCACTGGGCAGATTGTTAGGTAGATGAAGTCCTAGGTAAGGAGTGTGGGATGTTTCAGGTGGTAGGGGAGACCTGGGAGGCTCCCTTCAGGAGCTAAAAATCCTCCCTGCCAAAGTCCAAGCAGGATTTTCAGCCCTGAGTGAAGAGAAACTTGTGCATGACCCGTGCCATGTCTCCCAGAGTTTCCCCACCACCTGAGGCACCCCATGCTCCTTACCTTACCACACTGGTTATCTACTCTCTGCTTGGATTTTGGCTCCCTTGTCTCTGGGGACTGGTTGTAAGAGCTGCCTGCATATGGAAGGAACCCCTTCATTGGGGTGGAAAAACAGAGCCAAAATCCTCCAGAACCAAATGAGCTCCGTTCCCTACATGCAGGGAAAGGAACTCCTTTGGCAGGATGCAAAAACAGAGCCAATATTTTCAGGATTTCAGTTGTTTCTGCACCCTGCTGAAGAAGTTCACCTCTCCTTGGGATGCAGCTTCTTTCACTCAGCTTCCAGAGACAAGAGGGAGTTCTCTAGGAAGACATCAGCAGCTTGCAAGTTTTCCTACCAGCTTCCCCTTTGAATTTCTAGGGAAGCTGGTAGAGAAGATTGCAAATGGCAATCACATGCCTGCAGTGTGCTTAGCAACCAGTCATGTATGAACAGGTTACCAAGCAACCAGATTGCAAGGGTGTCATAATTTATGGTGTGTAAAGCATCCTTTCTTTTTTTAAAAAAAATTATTTTATTAATTTTTAACAATTACAATCTTTAGTGCTTAGTAAACAACGTGTTGTCTGGGTTCACATATCTAACATTAACTTCTTCAATATCAATCAGTTCAATACTACACAATCTAGTGTTTTTTCCTTGATCTTCCTTTTTTCCCCAAATTGTTTTCATTTTCCCAACACTACGCAAATACATTTCTTGCTATTATTAATACATACAAAATTGAATATAAACATCCTCATCAAATTTTCTAGTGTTATACAAATAACAATAATATCAGTTTAAAACCTCTTTTCTATCCAATTTATATTTCAAATGTATTTGCAATTAAAATCTCCCTATTAAATCAATATCCTGTTTTTCATGTTCTTATTTCAGTTTAATTTCCTATCAGTATTCGGAATATCTTTGTCAGTTATAGTTTTCTCAAGATTAGTTACATTTATATAGCTAAGAGTTTCATTTATACAAGCCATCTTTGTATTTTCATGTTTCCCATAACAAAAAAGAAATGCTATCATATCTTTCTTATTATAAAAATCTAATTATATCTAAGGGTTATCCATTCTTTTAATCATATTCAAACAAATATTTAATTATATAATGTCCCCTCTGTAAGACAAATCTTCTGTTTTTTAAGTCTAATTCTAGCTTTCTTCCTTTGCCAAATAGCTTTCCAGGCCAAGGCAATTAAATCCTCAAAGAATTTTTCCTCTATTTTTGTGCAAGTTGCTTGGAATGAGAAAGACAATTTATGTAAGGTATTTTTGAGGGGGAATTCCGCCCATTTATATTCCTTAAGCAACTCCCACTTTCCTTTTTCCTCAGCTTCTTTTTCATTTTTTGTCTCCCAATTTCTGGCATTTCCCCTAACATCGCTATAGTCCCTTTTTAAAAATCTTCTTTCTTGTCCTCAAGTGTATTTTGCAGACCTAGGGGGTAAAGTGCCTTTTCCATTTTCATTATTATAGCTGGGTCTTGCAAGATTTTATTTGTCTGTAGCAGTTTGTATTTCCCTTCTTTTATGTCTTCTATCTCTGAATCAATTTCCTCTGAATCATCTTCTATTTTCTGGGTTGTTTGTTCATACTTTGTAGTCGTTGTCTGGGAACTTTCTACTTGTAGATTTAAATTAGAAATTTGCTGATTTATGTTAACTAAATTGTTTTTAATCTCATCATAGTTTCTTTTTGTGTCTTCTTTATGTGAAACAATTGTTTGGTGAATTAATTGTAGCATAGAATATATCTCCTTCTGAAAAGTGTTTTTTTTCTTGAGGTGTCACTCCTGCAGATCCTTGATAAGCCTGGCTGGGGGCTTCAAATGAAGGTGTTGCATATATTTTCCTACCACTTTTGTCTGGGTATGAAGTCTCCATTTTGTTTCCTCCCTCCAGATAGTCTGTCAGAACTTTTGTGATCTCCAAATACAAGTCTTATCTAATATCACCAATCTTGATGGCAACAGAACAAAATTGCATCTAGTTTTTCTGGTCTTTATATATAGCCTTTATAATCCTATAGGTTCCATGATATGAGTCCAGTACTAAAAGCAATGTTTTGTAATAGTCCTCCTGCTCCTACGTCCAAAAATTGTCAGTCAGGCCAAGTTGCAATCCACAGTATTCAAAGTGTTCAAAATATTCAACCACCCCAAAAACAATCCAAAGCTCTCTCCCAGCCTAACATAGCCAAAAGTCAATTTTTTCTTTCTCTCCAAGTAGCTCTTAAGATTAAAAGTCAGAGCTCAGTAGATATTTATAGTCCATGAAGTCCTTATCAGAGTGATAAGTATGCCAAAATATTTTGCTCTGTTGCCCACTGTTCTCTGTTGAGCTAGGAGTCACCAAACAGCCCAGAAGCTAGGTTATTATCTGTCTCTAAGCTTCTTACCAAGTCAGCATCAGTCCTTTCAGTTGTAGTGCTATTCTCTAATCTCTAGATATCATTCTTTATCCATTTTCCACTCTCAAGACAGAAGGTTGATTTCTTATATTTCACCTCAATATTTTTTCAAAGAGAAAATCTTAACAGTTATTTCAGTTCTCAAATTTGTCAAAGCTGTAGCTTTATATTGTTTCCACTTTAGTATTATATATTTCTGTCCCCCATAAAAAAATTAAAACACCGCTTCCATTTCTCTGGAAGGGTGGGGCTACAGTCCTCTTCCTTCTCATGTTCGGAGGTTTTTAGCTTCTTGGGAGCCTTTTCCAGGAAATTCAGTTAAAAAATAGTAGAGAAAGGATCAATATTCTTACCCAGTTCCACACACGTTGTTTACGATCTGCTAGTTAGTGCTTTGTTTCTTCGGCTGTCAGTAGCTGGAGGCTGGCCACAGGGATGCAGCCAATCTTTCCCCTGCCAGTTTGGAGGGCTTTCCTCAGATCGAACGGAAAGACCGCCGTCTCTCCGTGATCAATGAGGCACCCCTCCTTCTTTATCACCTCTTCGGGGCGACTTTAGGCCCTTTTGGGGCCCCCAGCAGGGCGAAATCAGGCGCAGAAAGCAGAGCTCTATCTTCCTGCATCCGTATCGCTATGATATCATACAGGAAGCCCTCGTGTTTAAGCATCCTTTCTGAGGCTATCATAATTTTGGACTATCATTAAATGAATGGTTGTAAATTGAGAATTACCTGTATTGCTATCTGATGAGTTACAGATAAGAAGTAAAGAGAATCAAATTTTAGAATCTAGATATGGTAGCTTGGAATCTTCCTGCAACTTGGTTCAATCTTTTAAAAATGTACTTTGTCTCTGAGAAAAAAAAACTGGAATGATGAGTTCACTCACATATCTGTCTTACAAGGCATGGATGTCTTCTTTTCAAAGTGGAAATGGAGCACTGAAATTCACTGTTGATTTTCTTAAAGGTATGCCCTGAAGAGGCACCCAAATGACAGCATTATTGATAGCTAGATTCATACAATAAATTTAATCCTAAACCCAGAATAGCAAAGTACATTTCCTGTTCTCGTAACCTGCTGATCCAAACACATAAGATGGACTGATGAACACAACATGCTGACAACTGGGTAGACTCCTATTTTAGCCTAGTCCAGAGTGTTGTGTAAATCCAGCCAATCAATGGTTGATTTACTGCATAGCGTAGTTGGGGAGTCAAGATATGCTTTGCTGACTTCATTTCTTCTGGACTAGGCCTCTCTTTTCTTTTTTATCTTATGGAATCCTTGGATGAAATTAAAATACAATTTAACAGAATGCTAGAAATAAGCATCTAGAATGGATTATACCATTGGTGTCAAACTCGCCGCATCACGTGATGTGTTGCAATGTATCGTGACTTTTTTCACATTGCCGGAGCTGAGGTGGGTGTGGTCTCTGCATGATGCAACCAGCCCGCAGGCCGGCAGTTTGACACCCCTGGATTATACTATTCTTGGCTTCTTGGATCATAGGAAGAGTTGCTACCTATTGGAGGCCTCTGTAACCCGTAATCAGAAGTTCCTTAACATTCCAACATTCTGTTCTTTTCAGCGTATTGAGGCTTCAGATCTAAATGGTGTAAACCGCCACACCCTGCTCTCCCCAGTGCAGCACCCTTATGGCCTGACTTTATTAGATTCTTACATCTATTGGACTGATTGGCAAACAAGAAGCATTCACCGAGCTGATAAGAACACTGGTGCTAATGTCATCTTGGTGAGAACAAATCTTCCTGGATTAATGGACATCCAGGCCATTGACAAAGGGAGGCCTCTTGGTAAGTTTTCCTATTTTCTTTAAGCCAGACTTCCTGAATGTTCATGGGCATGCTTTAATTCTTGAAAATCACTCATGCATTTTTTTTTTTAAAAAAAGCAAACACCATGATTATCTGGCCTCCAGACATTTTCTGTAGATTTTACTCCAGTGTTTATTCTAACTGTTCAAGCACAATTCCTTAGGCCTTGTTGCCTGGGAGTTATGAAATCAAAAGCTCAATTATATCTGGAGGGCATCAGCCTGAGGAAAGCTATACTGAATTAATATTAGCCTTTCTGATGGTAATCTCAGAGATGATCCATTTCTCCTAAGGTACTAACAAATGTGGCAAGAAAAATGGAGGCTGCTCCCATCTCTGCCTCCCAAACCCTGAAGGCTTCTCATGTGCCTGCCCTACTGGAATTCAACTGAAGATTGATGAAAGATCTTGCGACCCTTCTCCTGAAACCTACCTGCTCTTCTCTAGCCGGGGCTCCATCAGGAGAATTTCACTAGATACTAGTGATCACATTGATGTTTATGTCCCTGTTCCAGAGCTGAACAATGTTATCTCCTTGGACTATGACAGTGTAGATGGCAAGGTTTACTACACAGATGTCATATTAGATGTCATCAGGTAGGTATCTTCCAAATTCCTCATTGTATGTTAATTAGCTACATAATCATTTCTCCCCCCCCCAACTGTTCTTTGTCAAAGGGATCTGCCCTATGGAAAAATGTTTAGGTAGAATGTTCTCCTTATTCTCCATGATATCTTCTTCCAGACGAGCAGATCTAGATGGAAGTAATATGGAAACTATTATTGGCCAAGGACTAAAGAGAACCGATGGTTTGTCTGTGGACTGGGTAGCTCGAAATCTATATTGGACAGACACTGGCCGCAACACAATTGAAGTTGCAAGATTGGATGGAAGCTGCAGGAAAGTGCTGATAAATAACAGTCTGGATGAACCACGGGCAATTGCTGTCTTTCCTAGAAAAGGGTAAGTCAGTATTAGCAAAAATATTTATTTAAACAATTTATTGCATTAGCTACAAATATTCTCTTCTGTTGGTACAGCAGCCGAAAAGATAAGTGTAGAGCAACTTTCTTAACTTAGTGCCTTTAATATATTTTGGACTACTATTCTCACTAGTTATCTTATCAGGAGGGAGCTGTTACACTTGGGGGATGCCAGGTTGAAGAAGGGATAGAATGAGTAGGAAAGAAAAAGGAAGAGGATTGGCTAAAATAGAGGTCTGCCTTCAGACATGAGGCAAATGGATTCCTTTGGTGGACAGGCCATCTTTTAGAGCTGACTGACATGTATCATTTTGCATTTGGTTTATTTTCTTCTAGATACCTCTTCTGGACTGACTGGGGACATATTGCTAAAATTGAGCGTGCAAACCTGGATGGTTCTGAACGAAAGATATTGATCAATACTGATTTAGGCTGGCCCAATGGACTGACTTTAGATTATGACATCAGAAGGTCAGTATAACCTTGCATTTCAAAATTATTGACTGTAGAACTGTTGTGGTTTTTTTTTAAAAAAAACCTTTCCTTTTTTTAAGGCATGTCCCCAAGCTGCCTTAGAATCAGGAATTGTAATTGATAGAAAGAAAGTTTCAGAAGTGGATATTAGTTTAATTTCCATTCTTTCTGTCATTCTAGGATTTATTGGGTAGATGCTCATCTAGACCGCATAGAAAGTGCTGATCTTAATGGGAAATTACGTCAAGTGTTGATCAGTCAAGTGTCACATCCCTTTGCCTTGACACAGGTACAAAGGAAGGTGGTGGTGGTGAATGCTGAAACGAAACTTAACTTCTATGCAAATAAGTTTGTCTACTTTGTGCACAGTGGACAAAGCTTGTACAAAGCTCTTTTTTCTTTCTCCTGTATATCAGCCTATTAAGTGATGCTATAATATTTAAAGAGAAGTAATGTAGTACAGTTCAGCTAATGTGCAGATAGTTGGAAACAAGTTTCTTCATGATAGAAGAGTCAAGGACGCATATTGATTCCTTAGATATATGTGAAAAGATAGATAACCTTTATTGTCATTTTTATATTGTGGGCACAATGGCACACATAAAAAATGAAGTAAGGCTTTTGATTCTCTGGAAATCCAGTTTTTAAAACAAATATTAAAGAAATTTAAATTTGGGACCAGTTTTTGTAGGATGATTAAACATATTGATAGATCAACTAAAGTTCAGATAAGACTGAACAACTATAATTCAGATCCTATTATAATTTTAAGAGATACTAAGCAGGGTTGTCCTTTATCACTTTTATTATTTAAGCTAGCCCTTAGAAGCATTGGCAATAGCACTCAGACACAATAATCAGATTTGTGGGATGAAAATGGGAGATATTTGTGGATGATACAATTTTGACGAATTTGAACAGGTTTCAGGATTATCAATTAATTTTCGTAAATCACATCTGATTTTTCATACTCTTCCAAAATCTCAGAAGGAAATTTCTGTATCTTTAGGGGATCCAGTAGTATATAAATCCTTATAATATTTAGATATGCCTATTACTAAAATATTAGCAAAATATGAAAATTCTTGCAAGGCGTAACTTTTTATTTCAATGCCTCCCAGTGGTTAGTTAGTTAGTTAGTTAATTAATTAATTAATTATCTTTTTTAAAAAACTGTCCATTTCCCTCACAGAAGGACTCTGGACAGTGTACAATACAATATTAAAAACATAACAACTGTACATAAAATTTAAAAAGAGACAAGCAATGTTAAAAATTAATTAAAACTTTTTCTTTTAATTTAATTAACCAAAAGTAATTTCAGAAGAGACTTCAAAACGCTGGCAAAAAATGAGAGTAAATAAAATAATTTATGTGAATGTAATTACTTAAAAGTATTACTTGAAAAATAAATATGGTAATATGTTGAAAAAATATGGAAAAGAACAAGTTTTAAGTTTACATACTCCCATTTCATTCCTCTGTGCTTATTACATAGTATTTTAATCCTGTGTCTGCTTGTTTTCTGAGCAGCAGCATAGGTGGCTGTATTGGACAGACTGGCAAACAAAATCTATTCAGCGTGTGGACAAATACTCTGGTCGTAATAAGGAGACTGTGTTAGCCAATGTAGAAGGACTTATGGATATTATTGTGATTTCTCCTCAAAGGCAAACAGGTATATGCAATCACCTGGGTTTATTCATTAATTCATTCTATCAGATTAATGAATAATATATTCTCTAAACCAGTCTTCTGCAATCCAGACGGCTGGATGACAACTCTCATCAACTGATCTGGCATGGCCCTGAGAGGTGGCTGGAGAATTTGGGGGCTGTAATAATCAAAATACAGAGCAACTCTTTTTCGTTTTCCCCTCTTGATGAGTGATTCTGAATTGTCTCTATTGCCTTTGTGTGGATTCATGTGAAGAAAGTAGTTGAAAGCATATCATTATGGAAAGCTGTTTGGATTTAGGATCGTACTTGTGAAATTATCTGTGTTCCCTTCAGACACAAAGGCTGGGGATAATGGCTTTATCATACAAAATATAGGAATAAAACTGCCTTTCAGCTCTAGCTGTTAGCTAGTACCGTATTAGCCCACATTGATTAAACAAAACCCAGACTGGTACAAATAATGAACTAGGCAAGAAGTATGTGAGGAAACCTACACCTCCCTTGTTGCGTATACCCCAACCCATTCAAGGGAAAATACACGTCAGATGTTGAAAAGTACAGGATTTTGATCCAAAGCATTAAGGAAATGGTAGCTGGATGGAAGCAAGTGATTACACTCGACCACCTCTACTGGTATGCTTTATGAACCTTTTCTGAGTATGGCCATCTACTGTGTGAGCCCAGAAGAGCAAAGCTTGTTGAAGGAGTAACCTCAGGTACAGCATACATGTATGATTGGCAAAACAAAGCAAAACCTACTCCGCATTCTGAATCCTGGTATTATTGCTGCTATGTTCCACTTCATTTCCTTCCTTAACTCCCATACTAGCAAATTGCTCTTATTCATTTCAATAGGATTTAGAGTAAACTGCTGCATTTAAAATGAGGCCACAAGCTTGCCAGTTATTCCTCTTCTTTAGCATCCTGGTCTCTGCTAAAAGGACTCCAGGTAGAGATGAAAAAAACCCTATGTGCAGAGCTCAAAGAGAGACATTCATATATTTTTAGGTAGCCAGCAAAATAAAGACCCCATACACTTCGTATATCATCATCATCATCATCATTTGACTTTTTAAAAGTTTAAAATGTTGTGTGTTGTTTTTGCTCTAAAGTGTTTATTCCTTTGGGTCTTGGGGAAAGCATAATGTTTCAGATTTTGTGATGTACTGTAGGTAATTATTGGTAAAGACAATAGTCATTTAAGATATTGGCACTTTGGTCAGAGGAGATACTTCTCACCTATACCCTAATGTATTTTGAGTAAGGGAACATGAAGTCCTATGCTAGGGAGGAGAAAATTATATCTTTTGTGAAACATCTGGTCTGTATCTTCTAGGAACAAACATTTGTGGAGTGAATAATGGAGGCTGTACCCATCTCTGCTTTGCCAGGGCTTCTGACTTTGTTTGTGCATGTCCCGATGAACCAGATGGACAGCCTTGCTCTCATGGTAAGTTGTTTGTATACTACACCTCCCAGCATGAATCATAGCCCATTTTTTCTCTTATTAAAGGCTGCTTCAGAAAAATGGCTTCATTCCCTTAAATAAACTACAGCTATAAAGTACCTCTTTGGTAAAGCATTCAAATGCCTAGGGACAAGAGAGTAAGATTTTGTCTTTTTTTGCACTGTTTTATTAAAAATGTTAAGTATTTGTTCCTTGAGATGATTCTTCTATCTTGCAGATGTCCCATATATACATTCTTCAATTCTTTAATCTTAGAATACAGTACAATTCAGAACAGCTTGTTATATTTCACTGGTAATTTGTGTGTAGTGACTTCAAACATTTCCCTACATAGAATATTAAATGTAATTTAGGAATCATTCATTGGTATATAAAATAAGACCCTTCTAATATATGTTTTCCATTGCATTTACACAACTTGTAGATGCCTGGCAAACTAGAAGTGCTTATTCTCATTTTTGTTCTCATAGTACAACACTACATATTTCATTACAAGAAGAATCTTATACATTTCTGCTCTACCTTGAATAATGAAAAAGTTTATATTTCCATAAATAAAATGTCAGGCTTAATTGTCTCCTTTGTCTCAGGTTATTTTCCTTTCTCTTCTGTCTAGTTCCTAGCATGGGGCCTCCAAATCCTGAGACAACTCATACAAGCAAAAGGAGCCAGACTTCTACTGACAGATTTAAAACTCCAACAACCAAGCCACATATTTCTGTGGAAACAATAGAAGGAAAGTGAGTGGTTCTGTTGACTGAAAGTGATTGAGGGGGAAATGTGGGGTCCATTCTCTTTTTAAAAGACTTTCTCCATCTATTTTTTAAAAAAAAAACTGCCAGATTTTGGATATCATAAAAGTTCTTTACCTCTTTATCAGATAATAAGGGATCACAGCTAATCCGTTAATTCAAACCATTCAGATATAGCACTGCATTCTTCCCCTATAGTGACAGAAATTCATTGTGATATATTAAATAAAGGTTTTTTTCTAATAATAACAGCAGCAATAACTTTGGGCTATAAAGGTTATTCTTTTTACCTAGCTTTTCTGCTTTATCTTGGTTCAATTTAACACAGTTTCTAATAGGAAGATGGCTTCATTTGAAGTTCAGCATCTTCTTTTTCTTGTTGTTATATAGCTGCTCTGACAAGAAAGTTGGTCAAGGTTTGTGCAACCGAGCAAATGAAGCAATATTGGCAACTGCAGGTGAGTTTTTCATTTTTATCTTCACTTCATCTCAGGGATTCAGGAACAATAAAAACGATCAACTGTAATTGCTGTAATTACATTGGAGCCACTGAATGAAATTATGTAGGTTGACAACAGAGTAATATGTTTCGTTCGCTATCTTGCACATCAGCTGTTCTATTTTGCAGCTTTTCAGAGGTTTGCTCAATAAATCTTAGTGGGCCCTAAGATGCTAATGTTGAATGAAACCACTGCAGATCACTTAGTGATTTCAGATACATATATTAATCTGGTTTTGTTCATCATAATCTAATAGGTAATAAAATGTAAATAAATACTCAACCATCTAGGACACACAGATTTTTACTAACTCAACTATATAGTTCTAGAAACACAGCATCATCCTTAATCTGACTCTTTATCTTCTTTCAGGAGAAGGGCTACATGTTAGTTACATCACTGGAGGTCTTCTCAGTATACTGAGTATTCTGCTGCTGATTGGTGCTGTGATTATATACAGGTAATTCTTTATCTTCCTTCCTTCAGTCTTTCTGAATTAATGTATCAGTCAGAATACTTTAAGCACATGCCAGGCTTTCTTTGACCTCTGTAAATTTTAGGAAAATTTATCATTTTAGCTTGCAAGGCTAATAGATGTGACAGTATAGTATTCTTACAGGATAACTGGAGTTTAGAAGCAAAATAATGCTAGACAATAAAGGTCAGATGCTTCTTTATCTACATAACTTAATTTGTAAGGAAACCTTCCTCTTCGTATACTTCTGTAAAATTCAAGATAGGTAGGATAAGTGGTAACAGAATTTCATTTTCATTTTCCTCCCATAAAAAGGATTAGACTTCTATTATCTATGTATGCTATATCTATGTATGCTGCCTGATAATTTTCAGTAGAAATATAATGGAATATTAAACATGCTTTGGTTTAAACCTTTCATTTTTGAATGGATGTTTATCTTGTTTGTGAATGGTATTTTTTATTACTTTGCCAGGATGAAATAAAATACACTTTGTCTGCTTAAACAGATGCACTAATGACTATACAATTAACCAAAGAGATCTGATGAAATACACATTATTTTGTCATGAATTTCACTAGGGGCTTTTGGTGTAGGGATGAGGGTTTGGCTGTAGAACTTTGTAAGAGCTAATGTTTGTAAGGGAATTAGGACCTTCCTGCATCGAGACGCAGAGTGGCCTTGGAGTAGTCACACCTTTTCACTCTGATTTGTCTCTCTGGGTTGTTGAAATGGGAATAAAATGAAGGGAGATCTCTACGGTAGCAGTAAATGCGTAGATTGGAATCTAATAAATAGACAAATGTTTTCTCTTTATCACATTGTTCTTGCAGGCATAAGAAGTCCAAATTCACAGATCCTAATCTAAGTAATCTGACCTACAGTAATCCCTCTTATCGGACATCTACCCAAGAAGTGAAGATTGAAACAGTTCCCAAGCCAGCCATATATAATCAGCTCTGCTTTAAGAAGGAGGTAAAGAGCTGTTTTCAGAACTTGATATTAATCTGCTGTGGCATTAAAAACAGAATTGCAACAGCATAATTTATTTGCATTATTGGAATCTTTAGCTGCCTTAGGCAGTCAGAAAATTGGAATGGCTTGTTCTAGTTATATTAATTATGGTCTTTGCTGCTTTAATCTTAGGAACTTATAATGTGTGTTTTCTATTTTGAGTTGGTCCAGCTGATCTGGTATTCTTAGTGCCCTATGTCTATTGGTGCTTTGCTACCCATTAATATTCTGGTTGAAGGGAACCAATAGTTTTAAGAGTTCAGCCATGATTTCTTTTGGTGCTGAAGTCTCCTCTGTTTCTTCCTCAGCATCTTTCTCACCCCTCTGATAGCCTTTCACCATTCCTCTTTTGACCATCCACAGCCTCATATCAGGTATCATAGCTCTGTGTTTGTGCAACTTCCACCTTTCTTAATTCTGTGATGTTAAGTAGCCGAATGCTCTCTGATATAACTTCTGCTTGGCTAACTTTCTGCTCTGTGTTGTTGAACTACTGTTGTTGTTTCTGCCCCTAGAAAGAAGTACTGGAAATTCTTTTATAATTGCCCTAATTATGTCATTTTATACTGCCTGAATTTTGTTTTTACATTTGCATCTAGCACATAATCAGAAAGTGATCAGCCAAAAGAGGCCTTTTGAAAGAGGTGAAGCATGATTCAGAGAAAAGCTACTTTACCTTGAATAATCAGTATTTTTCTCCTATGCATCTTGCTCATTTTGGAGACATATTGCCTTGTGTTGTTTGTTTTTATACTAAAATTAATTATGGATTGCTTGGTGTAGCACTTCTCATTTTCAATAAAGATTTTCCCTTGGACATTTTTAATATTGCATAAATCAGATATTAGCAATATTTCTAATTTTTATTATACTTCTGCTGAAGATTAGATGCAAATCTCAGAACTATGGACGGGGGGGGGGCTCCGTAAGACTTATGTAATAGGAAACTTTTGCACTTGTTATTTTGGTATTGACTCCTAGTTTAATAATTGCTTATATGAACGGGATTTTGATGTATCACTGTTTCTAGTAGTTTCTCATTTTTTGTTTCTTGTAATTTTTAAATTATTTTTTACTGCTGTCCCTCAATATATTTATTGCTTCTTTTACTAACACTTAGTAAACTGAATTTGCAAAGGCATTTCTTAAAACAGTTGATAGGCTAGAATATTTCATACTTGCAGAACGTTACAAATTAGAGAAATTCACAACAATGCATTACTTTTTGATATTTAGCTCTAATATACTCGTACAATTTTTTTTGCCTTCCATAAATCATCCTCAAATGTGTGCTTCATTTTTGATTTGTCAATTAAGAATAATATTTTGCATATCTATGTAACATTTTGCTTTTGTGAGTTTGTTTCAGTCTTTGTTTCCCCAACATTACATTTTAAGAGTCAAAGGAAAGTTTTTCTGTCTCTTATTAATCTAAGAGACTATGTTTGTTTCTTTATTTAATTCAGGTGTGTCCAAGCTTTTGACTTGCCTGGGCTGCATTTGGGCCAAAAGAAATTGTCTTGGGCAGCATATAAAATATATAATACAGTTAACATATATAAAAAAACAAGCTTCCTCTATTTTTTTAAAATAAATTTTATTATATCTTCTGGGGCTGCATTATTAGCTGTCCATGGATGCATGTGGCCCATGGGCTACAGATTGGACATGCTGATCTAACTTATCTCACCCAAGTGATTCTAGGTATGGCTTACAGGATTAAAATGTATACGCACATACACACACACACACAAAACCTACCCAAGGAAACTTGATTCCACTCATCACCATCACCAACAAAGCGCATCCACTGTCTATCCCAAATGTCTGGGAACAGTCAAGTCTTGCAGAAGGCTAACAGAATTCTCTAAATCTCTGGGAAGTGGGGGGAATGCTGTTCTATAGGACATGTGCTGCCACTGAGAAGGCACACTTGGTCCAACAAGATTACATTGTTTAACAGAGGGGACCCAGAACATGTCTCTACTAGTTGTGGCAGGGTGAGCAGAAACAGTGGGAGAAAGGCGGTCCTGCAAATAGCCTGGTCTTGTTATAGTGGGCTTTATAAGTGATGACTATTATTTTAAATTGCACCTGGGAGGCTACTACCAATATTGCCATCGTTCTTGTTTAGAATCCCATCTTTAGATCAACTATTTCCCCTATAGGTGCTTTGTTTTGTTTGTAGCACAGTTAAATCTGAATTAATTCAGATCAGTCTTCAATACTTGAAACTATGTTTTTTGACTTCACTAGTCTTCATATTTGGAGGACACTAAGCTGGGAAAGTCTGATTTACATGGAACTATGATTTGTTGGGAGGATTATCTGCCCCCCCCATGAGTTGGAGGATATAGTCCATTGTTTCTTTATTCACATGACAAGAATTAGTCTTTCAAAAGTACTGTTTTTTACACTTGACTGTACATGTCTTGGTTTTGTTTGTTTGCAGACTGGTCCTGATCATAGTTACACCAAGGACAAGATCAAGATTGTTGAAGGAATATGCCTCTTGTCCAATGATGAATCTGAATGGGATGATCTTAAACAGATAAGAAGCTCTCGGGGATGTATTCTCCGTGACCATGTATGCATGAAGACTGACACAGTCTCTATCCAAGCCAGCTCTGGCTCACTGGGTGACACTGAAACTGAGCAACTGCTGAAAGAGGAGCAGTCAGAATGCAGCAGCATTACTGCAGCCACTACTCCTGAATGTCATGGCTCCCTTCCAGACACAGGCTGGAAGCACCAGCGCAAACCTTCAACAGAAAGTGAAGTCTAAAGAATATGCAGAGACTTGTCCCTCCTACTGTCATCCTTCACATTGATGAAATAGGATCTTGCCTTCTATTCAGTGAAAAAGTCAGAGACTAGTCACTTGATCATGGAGTCCAGAGACTTCCTTTGTAGAAGCATTTGAGCTGGACTGTGCCTTTGAGGCAGATGGAACACAGCTAAGGGACCCTTTTCACTCACTGCTAGATCATGTTTATTTATATGTCCCTTCATCCTAGAAGCTGTGGTATTGAATCTAGTAGCAGTTTCTTTTTCACTTGAATCTGATGCAGCTTTCATCTGGCCTTGTGCATAAGCTGGTCAAAGATTCCAAATCTTCAGTGGCCAGTATTATGAACTTAACCATTATTGATACCTGTTACCTTTTCTCAGAGGGTATTGGCACTAACTGGATTTTGCACTGTACTCCTTCTGTTTTAAGAGGAAAGGGTTAGGGCCAATTGAACTGCCTGAAGTGAGCAAAGGGATACAAGAACAGGTCACTTTCACAGGTTCTGTACAGGGAGAGCAAATACATCTAAAACTTAATTGCAAGGGACAATAAAACATCACCCCATTTTTACAAAATGGGGAACCACTGCTGCGTCTAATGTAGGGTATGAGGAATTTAAGAGGGTAAAGTCTTAGTCTGTTGCTGGCAACAGTCATTGGTCCTGTGACATCCATCATAATACCATTTCTAAAATATAGATAGAGCGTACAAATCTGTTTCCTGGATAGACTGTTTTTTTTCCAGTTTCACTGGCTTCCATATAGTTTTGACCTGCAAGGAAGATAGTTTTGATCTGGTGCAATGTTATTTAATCATTCTTATTGCCTGGTTCACAGGGCCAACTGCTGAAAAACTTTGCTGCTAAAATATGTGTGGAACACAAAGGCAGTGTATTAGGTTTAACTATCTGGAACAAAATTGGTTGTAAAAATCCAGCTCCAATTTTCTGTTAAAAAATAGGGGAGTTTTTCTAACTTATTTTCTGCCAATCTTTTCTCTTTTGAAATCCTGGAAGGAATAATTTAGCTGCACCTTTTTTCTCATATTTGCTGTATTAGTTGAGCAGACAAAATGTGTCAAAAAGTGGGTGTGTGCAATTGAAAAATAATGTATGTGGATAGGAAATAATGTAGTTAAGGTGACAGATGGCACACTACAAATAATTTACTTGTATAAAAATCCTTCCCTTTTAACTACATCAAAAATGATGCTATTACTTATTCTATGCTATAACAAAAAGTCAAAAGCTGAGAAACTGCCATTTCACAACATGCATTGTGGGTGACAATTTACACAACAAATAGTGTTTTGCACACTTCATTTGACAACACAGAAGTTCTATGGAAGTCTTATCTAGAACTATTAACCATATGAGGTATTCTCTGGGAAAATGTGATTCAGTCTCATTCTAGTCCTGCAACTGCTCTCCCAAGGTCAATGAAAGATGCATGGACAATGGTTGTGTCCCTGTGACATTAGTCTTGATAGAGTACAAATTTGCTGTGCCCAAACTAGTCATCCAACTGCTTTCTGCTTTGTGTATTGTTCAAGCAGGAAGGCAGGAAAAATTCAAATGGATTCATGGACCACAGCAAGATTATTTTTTACCTCTGTTCAAAATCATCATGTTGTAACTTGAATTTTATTACATCATTTCTACTACTGAAAGAAACATAGCTTTCTGTTCTTTTCCAAACATATACTATCAGCAAGTTGACTTAACAATTTCCCCCACTCAAGCATTGGATAAATCATCTGTAATAATAATACATGCAGAAAAATAAGCCACAGTTAAGATCGTCAGCCAGATGGACGCATTTAATACTGTATTTTCCCAAAAATAAGACATCACCTGAAAATAAGCCCTAATGCGTCTTTTGGAACAAAATTTAATATAAGACCCAGTCTTATTTTCAGGAAAATATGGTAATCTGATCAAAGGTCTCAATATATTGAACTGTACTTTCCAGATTCATCACTCTAGAGGTAGACCTTGCTTAATGACTGCCCTGCTTAGCAACCGTTTGAAGTTACAATGACGAAGTTAGATTTTAGAAAAAATAGCTTATGACTGTTGCAGCATCTCCACACTACCGTGATCACCATTTGAGCACTTCACAACCACCAGGCATTTACAGCTATCACACCATCCCATGGTCACATGATCACCATTTGCATGTCTCACAACCAGCTTCCAATAAGCAGAGTCAATGAAGACGTAAGGTCACAAGTTGTGATTGGTAGTAATAACTTCCCGTGGTGATAAGTCTGTTCTCTTAATGATTGCATGGCTTAGCAATACAGTTGCCACTCCCAATTGTGGTTACTAAGCAAGGACTACCTGTATCTGCTATCCATCAGTTTAATCTGGATTTGAAAGTCTGTTTGGTGGCTTTATAGGTATACATTGGAATATAATAATTAAATACGCCTTCCTTTTGCAGTTCTTTTTTGAAAACAAAATGTATTATGGTTATTTTCTAATTTCAAAAAGTAAATCAAGGTATGAAGCTTTTTACAGGCCAACTGGCATTTTAGTGATACACAAAAAAATGCAATCTAAAGAAGACTGGCTAGGTCAGAAAGAGCTAAATTTGATCTCATTTAATTTATCTGTAGTTAATATTAGTCTCAAACCTTGTATCTAATAATGTAATTCCGTGACAAAAATAATAGTTTCATATATTTCTGATAACCAGCTTAGAATCTATTTTCACTTTTCTAATTTTCCCCACTCTTTCTTGCAGAAATCTTCTAGCTCAGAAATATTCTTGAATTCTTACATTTACTGCACTTTTGAGATCTTCCTACAGATTTTCAATTATATTAAAGACTGGGGATTGTGAAGACCATTCCAAAATCTTTTATTTTTATAAAGATGTTAGAAAGTGCTAATTAAAAGGGAATCCAGACTTTTGCAATCTGCCATATATTGGTAGTGCTCATTTAGTGACTGCCTCAGAGAACGACTGTTCAGTTATAAATGTGATGAAAATCTATGATCAGTGCCTGCATTTACAACCTTTGCATCATCTCCTCCTCCACTCTGTCATGTTTGCCATTACAGTCAGTCAGCATGGTATCATATTGTTGTATGCCTGACCCATTTTTTTCCTTTTGTCCTCTCACAGGGCAGAGATATCGCTTAGCTCTTCCTGAGCTGCTTTTGTCCAAGTCTCTAAAAAGTACTAACACAACTTAACAAGCTCAGCTCTGTAACTTTAATTAGTTGATTAGAACCTTCCAGCCAGCTGGTAGCTACTGCTTGAAAATGACAAGATGTTAATTGATTTCTCACTAAAGCCTTTTGTTTGGCCCTAAGAGGATTCTGGCTCTCAACCAGGAGAAGCAAGGCAAACAGTCGCTAGTGCATTGCTTTCAATGTCTGTTCCCCAGTGTGTGCCTGCCTACTCTTTAGTAATCTCTCCTTTTCCAATGAATGGAAATATAAACATCAATTCTCTTATTATTATCCCAGCATTGGGGTGAGCATTCCAAAAGGACACAGGAATGGGGGGAAAGGGATATAAGATTTTCCCTATTTCCCAGCTTCCTTGTGAATCATGTCCCAGAAACAACTTCTGATGTGAGCTCACCCATTTGGGTAATAAAACAATTCATTAAATTTATATGCTGCCCAATTCCAAATGATTCTGGGTGCCTTACAACTGTACAACATTTAAAAACACAGAATAGAAAAAAAAACACACAAAAGCAGCACAAGACAGAAGAACTTCAATGGCAAAGAATAAATTGAGAAGGGAGCAGAAATTTAAAGAGGGGCTTCAGTCATCCTCTCCAAAGGCCAATGCAAATAGCCAAGCCTTTGAAACACAAGGTGGCAGCTGTTTAAATCTCAGGGGGAACTTCATTCCAGAGGCCAGGCGCTGCTATAGAGAAGGTCACACTTCCAAGGCACCAATAGATGACATTGTTTAATTGATGGAACCCAGAGCATACCAACCCTGCCAGATCAAACCTGTCAGGCAGATACTATGGGAGATATATTCATATTCTTCTGATGCTGTAAAGCAAAGCAAAGCTGAAATAAAACCCTATGCACAGTCACAGCCATGTCATTTTTCACATAGGGATCACTTCAGTGGTTGCTTAAATTAGATCTCTTTGTACATTGTTTTCTTACTTTGGATTGATAAACAAATGCATATAAAAAGTATGAATTCAAATTCGGCAGATAGATATCATGTTTAACTTTGTACCATATAGGAGTTTTATCAGCTTTTGTTTACTTATAAATTTATTCAGGGTTATCTAAGCCTAAGTCTTTCATTAATTTGAAGCTTTAGGGCCTTAAATGTCAAATTGATGTTCACAGGTTTTCCTATACATTGGTATATCCTATCCTGGAAATTTCAATGACCAACCTCATAAATCAGCTACAATGATTTCTATTACCTTAATAACCATGCGGGGAAAACAGTTTCTCATTGCAGAAATTCCTGTCGGCAATGTTTGTCAAAAGGCCAATTCATACAAATATTGCCCTTCTAAAATTAAGACGCATTAATGAAGGTGAGCTATAATTGTTTGCATGTTAGGAGAACTATATGAATTAGCTCTTAGATTGTCTTCCTCACCCTTATATAAGTCAGACATACTGAATTTCAACTCTCATACTTTCCTAACATAAGATCCAATGTATCTGTAAGACACTGAGGAAGTATATCTATTCCTTTGCCATGTGCAGGTATACATTTAAAAATATAGATGAAAATTAGGAGATTCATGTTATATCCCCATTGTCAGATAAACTGTGATGAAAAAATAGGTGCTGCACTTTCAAGACAGCTGGCAAGGTGCTTAAGCCATGTACTTTCATACTCCTTTGCAAGGATTCTCTTGTCCACATTTGTCTTACTTTTTGGATCTTGGTTATGGATTGAAATGTGGAAGCAGTGAGGAGAATAATTTTAAGTTCAAGGAACTGATTTTCTGTAAAATCTCCACTTAAAATATATTAATATTACAAGAGAAATAATGCAGGTGGAAGCCATTATTAGGTCTAATTCAGCTTTTCTTAATCTGAGAGTCCTCCAGAGATGTTGACATTGCAGTTCCCAGAAATTCCAGCCCACATATCCAAAGCTGGCAGTAAATTTGGGGAGTTGTAATTGCTTCATTTTTCAATTGACTTTTCAGTTGACTTTTTTCCTCTTCTGAAAACTTTTTCATTGATACGTTAGTTACTTTGACTTGAGATAATACCTCATTTACAGCCATATCAGCTTTGTCTATAGTTTGGAAAGAAAACATTTTCCACTGGATAATACAAAGTAACATGGAGATGTTATGCTAGCTATATTTTATTTGTATACATATATATATATATTCTCCTACATGCAGAAGGGGGAAACTAGATCTTAATTATATTTATTTTTAGTTGGTTCCAATCTTTGTAGCCATTAAAACCTCTTTAAACTTGAGGGATAAGGAAAGCAAATTGCAGTCAGGCATGTAGCTTTGTAGCAGCAAATATAGTAATATTGAGGCCATTTCATTTGATAGAAAAAAATTGTGAAATATGAAGGCATTTTTCTGACATACTGTAACGAGGAATGTATAGTTTTGAGTTTAGGAATTCAGTTAACAGAAAAAGTTTCACCATAGATCAATAGTGTTTTCATCCCAGCTATATGTACTAAATTGCACTTGAACTCTTTTTCATAAATAAGGGTGCTTTCCGTTGCACATTCTGATTTTGAAATGTATACATTTATTTGCTTCGTCAAAACTCTTTGCCCTTCTCCTCCATTTTACCCCAAACAGTGTCAGCATGATAGCAGGAAACTGAAGGAATGGCACCAACTCTTCTAATTTCACTTGTGAAACAAGCAAAGATCAACTTCCCTTGTGCTAGCAGGCTCTGACTGAACATTACCTAATTCATGGTTCTTTGCTTGCATGTTAAAAAAAAAAAAGGAAGTCTCATTACACTATACAGACTGTGGAAAGGCCAGGAGTGGGGAATAATTTTTGAGCAGTGATGTAAAAAGCATTTTTTCTCCTATATGTTCTGAGATAATGATAGTAATTAATCTTCATCCATTTGTCATGGTTTTAATGTTACCCGCTGAAGAGATGTCATTTTTATAGTTATTGCTATGTTTAATATCTTAGGAAATTATGACAATTTAACCTAGCTTTCTAAAAATCAATTTTCTGTCCATTTAAATTGTGAATTACACATTAACCAAACCTCCTCCTAAACAAATAAGACTTCACAAAGTCTCAACTTCTCTGAAGATACAAGCGATTTGGAAGTAATGTGAAGCCAGGGAAATGGGAATTCATTGGTGGAATTAATTTACACATTTGAAATTGAATGTTAAAAGTTCTAATTTTCTTAATTCAGTGAGGCTGATATTGTCTAGATTCTGTTTTAAGACAAGTGTAGCATAAAGATCTTTGCATCTGTCATGCTGATAATATAAATGCTAATAATGCATTTTAAACAGTGTACAATCATCTGTTTTCTACTCCCTATTAACAAATCTGTGAGCTGTGAATGTTTTCACCTTAGATCAGAGTGTCTTTATTTTCAACATACCATTTCCCAGAACCATGTCATAAAATTGAACCAATTCAAAGTTTCCAAGAGTTTTACTGTTTATATAAATAAGACTGATTAATCTAAAACATGAACTGATTTGTTATAAAATAAGTCTAGATGGTAATGAAAACAGGTATCTCATTAATGAAGGTTCTCTTAAATTCCTTTTCAGGATTGTAAGTTAATTTGTTTTCTTTCAATTTTAATTTTCCTCATAATACTATAGTAGCCCAAACTGGAACTTGCTAGCTTTAAAAAAGCTGAAACACATGCTCCATTCCTATTAAAACCAGGTTGTTTATCTTTAAAAGTATTAACTACTAATAAATAAAGAAAACGTGCTTTATATATCATATAGGCAAAAGAATGGTGGACAGAAGTTAGAGTAGACAAAACAATAGCATTGCTGTGGGGTTCAACCTAGAGAGCTTCATGGAAAGCACATCTGAAACTCTAGTTTGGTACAATAAAGCCATAGCCATTTTTCTTGGTGAACTAAGCTTGGACTCCATGCCTTAGAATAACATAGATATTTCCCTATGGTTCTGACAAATGGACTTAAAGTACCCAGAAGATTAAAAATTTGTATCAATCTTACACACGGTCCAGTCTAGGTATTGTGAATTGGCAGGATCTCTTAAATGGCAGATTTGTCACTTCAAAATCCTCACATGTAAATTTGCATATTGATAGCATCAGAGCGCCATAATTTAAAACTACTGCTATGTTATAGGCTTTCAGCAGATACATGGAATAAACAAGCTATCATTCTAAAACCCCACATAAATCCTTTCTTTGCTCCTGTAAATATTACTAAAATATATGTATATATACTAATACAGAAAATCCTGAAGCACTTTAAAAAACTATTAAGTATATACAGAATAAAAAAAATCAAAATAAAAACACCAAGGGAAGTAAGGACTAGGAAAGATGGCTTTTAAAAGATTCCTAAAATGTCAGGATTGGGATTCTGGTTACAGAAGGTAATATACTGTATATTGATAGGCAACAGTCTAGGTAATCTTGTCAAAGCTCAAAAGTAAGCAACCAGTTTGGGGAAAAACTTTCTTGGACACATATTTCATTTCTTCTCCTGTTCAATTCACTGGTCCAAACAGTGGGCATTTTATGCAAATGATTACATGTTCATCTGTGATTAAAATGTGTTATAGGTAATCTTTGACTTACTATTGGTCACTTAATGATCATTTGAAATTATGACGGATGTCCCCAGTTATTTATGACCTGTTTTCAAAGTTACAATGGCCGCAAGTATGCTATAACATTTTGGGTGTCTGGCAACCAGCTTACCTTTATGGCTGTTTGCAATGTCCCGCGGTCACATGACCACAATTTGTGGTGTTTTTTTTTGCCAGTTTCTGGAGTTCATTTGTATTTCTGACAAAAAGCTCGTTGGGGAAAATTGATTCATTTAACGAACACAGCATATGGTTAATGATTGTGATGTTCACTTAGTGACCCTGGTGTTTACTTAACTGCTACAAAAAATGTCAAAAATTGGGTCTGGTCATATGATGCCTCTAGTTATCACCACAGTGACTTACGACCTAATTCCAAGCTCTATTATGGTTGTAAGTTGAGGACTACCTCTATCTAGTCTTGGCTCAATCATGTAAAGAGAAATCTCGTATATCTCAAGTGACTTAACCGTTAATAATAGCTAGGACAGAAATTCTGTATTTTGTGTCCTGAAAATTAAGTCCCATTAAACACAGTAATACCTATGTTTCACTAAACATGTGTAAGATTAGGCTACTGTACTTTGTCTTAAAGTCAGTTAATCCTGGCATTAAGCCTAAATATCAATAGAATGGCTAGATAGATAAATTTTAAAAAAAACTTTGTCCCAGAACACAGTATTATCTAGGAACTGATACTCTAAATTATAATTTCTTACTAGAACATAAATGTTATTTAGAAATTGTCTGCATTTTTAAAGTAGGAAACATATACACCCTAACAATTCTTAGCATTCCTAAAGGATATTTCGTTGCTGGTTACGAGTTAAGCAATTTCTACATGGGCAATTTATGAGTAACAAATTTAAATGATACTTTATTTTCTTCTGGTTTTGCCTTCAAGTCAGACTTGACTCCTAGTGACCAAATGGACAAATCAGTCCAATTATCTGGGCAGCATTTTTGGAAGTTATTTGCTACTTCCTTTTTCCTAGAACTGAGAGAAACTGTTTGGCCCAGTGTGATCCAGCAGGCTTTTGAACCTAAGGCAGAAGTAAAGTGAAGTTTCCATGTTTCTAGTTCAGCACTTCAACCACTGGGCCAAAGTGCTAGAATCAAAGTGATTCATACCAGACTCATAATAGGATCATTTTCATATTGTCTAATATGTGTTAAAGCTTTTTTGCCAATTTAATTTGAACTATTTTCATGCCTGTTAAACATGGAACCTTCCTATATTTATATTTTTAGAAATCGAAATCAACCTATGTAATAATCTAATGTGAAACCTAAATACTGTAAATGCGAAGGGATGATGTGCTTTATATGTAGTGTGAACTTTTGCTAGTAGAATGTATATGATCTACATATGCTGACTCTCATTCTTCCCATATCCCTTATCTATTCCCTTATCAATATTTATTATGCCATGAGCATTAACTTCAGAACAGCCTATTTTTTTTGCCTGTCTCTACTTCCAGTTGCATGTAGGAACTGGTGCACTGTTTCAATTTTCACCATGAAAATGCTTGTATACATATGCCAGTTTTTGATTGTAAATATAATCCAAATTCTTGATTCCTATAATCCATATCCATTAGGATAGGTAAAATGCTTTATGGTTTAATTAGACAAGACAAAAACATGGCATAGAATCTGGAATTAACTTAAAATCAAATGTTTTGTTACCTGTTCTGGGAAGATTTTAGAAACCTGCTCTGAATGCCAACTTCTCTTCCAAAACCCAACTTGCCAACCTAGAGTAAGTAACAGGAGATTTAGTACTTACTGCATCAAGGCTGAATGGCAAGTAAGTTTGAGTGTACTTTGCAATTAGTATCCAATATATTAAAACAATATTGAAAAGATTAAAACAAATAAATAGGTAGATGTCAATTCCTCTTGAGAAGGATTATTTACCTGATAGCAATATTTTATGTATTACATTTGTGCTCCACTACCATCAAGTTATCTTTCAGTGGTTTACAAAGAAAACATTTAAAACATCCAATAAAGCAAGGTTTTATAGTATTGAAATAATAAAACAAATAGAAAAGATGGTTGTGAACATATTAAACCATTCTCCGGAATACTTTGTATTCAGCACCTTCCTGAATGCACTTAGGGATTGCTCCAGCCTTATTATGGAGAAACTTCAGATTTTCCATTGAAACCAATGCCTTTCTGTAACTTTCCAGTGGTGGGTTAGGATTAGTAGATTCTCCCTAATAAATTGGGCCAATTGAGGTCATAGCAGAGTCTTATAAGCACTCAGGTACCAAGCCATAAAATGATTTAATATGGGCATGATTTGCCACCGTTTTCCTTCAAAATGTGTTTTTATTTTCCAATTTGTTCTATAGCTCCTACCATAGTCTCCCACCTAAGTATTAAGCAGAACCATCCCTTCTTAGTGTTTTCAAGGTAAGCCAAGATCCACTAGATGTGACTTTCCATAGATAATTCAAAAGATTATGTTCTCAAATGAATTCAATTTATAGCCCCCACCCCCACCCCCTCCAAGAGATTCTGGGCGATATTTGGATTTCTGGCACTCGTTTTATTATTTAAAAAAAAATCCGCTCCATTTCAGTTTTTCAGCTGTCCCTAAATAAAAATTTACTACTAAGGAAAAAAGCACCCCATTCTTTTCACCACACGCCCTTTTTTTCAACAAATATACAGACAGACATTATTTTGACATTATCCCTGTGGAAAGCCCAAGAGCCCTGTCAGGAACTGCGGGGCAAGACGGGGGAGGGAGGCACGGCAACCCAGTTTGGGGCTGGGTTTTCTTTGAGCTCGCCTTTGAAGCCTAGAGCGGGCACCTCCTGCTGCGCCCTCCCTGCTTTCTTTTCCGCAAGATTCTGCAAATAGAGAGCGAGGCTGTTATCAAGGCCTGGGCCGCCACGACCACAAAGAAGAACAAACGGATAAGAAAGAGCAGTCGAAGAAAAGCAAAAAAGCCGCTGCTGCCGCCGCCTCCCACTTCTTGGGGGAACCCAGCCGCAACTGCCAGATTCAAACTAGCCAATAAGGTTCCAAGTTGAGGAGGCGGGTATTCTCGGTGGAAACCAATGAGGAGCCGGAATATTGGGAGGTGTGGACATCCTTAGTGATTTCAAACGGTGGCGAGGAGAGGCCTGGGGTTTACCTTTCTCCTTGGCTTCGGTAAGTGTCTTTTTCTGCGTCTGTGATTATCTGAGTAGCGGGGAAGGCTGGGGCTCCGGAGCAGAGTCGCCGGTACGAGGAGGGCACGCTCCATCCTTCTTCACTGGCCGCTTCTCTCACTCGACAGCGAGGCATAAGGCCGCTCCCGTGCTATGGATGCTCCGGGAACCTAAAGCCAGAAGCCGACCTGACAGCTTCTGTGGCTGGCGCAGTTTGAGCCCCACTTCTCTTTACATCAGGTCCCATGTGGGCAGTGGAGGCCCTGGCGGGGCTAGCTGTGGGATTTAAGAGGCGTTCATGGACTTCGTGTCTAGTGGGCGTCTCCTCTTAATAGGTACTATCGCCGAGACCGGTGTTTTCATGTGCTGAACCACCAACTAGCCCACTTGATATCATCCTAGCACGTATTCCAGGAGGTTAGTGTCGATGAATTCAATAAATGGTGGGCAGGTGTGCTGTGGAACACAGCTGTTGGCACCACCTTTTGTCTGGTGGAAGAAAGTGGAGATCTTAGCTTACTGGCTATTGAGCCAGTTAGTAACTAATGTGATCTGATTATTAGCAACCCAGTTCCCACTGCTTAAAGGAAGAAGTTCAGCTATGTAAGAAGATGAAGCCATTACTATTCTTAATATTTTGCTAGTGGATTATTTTGCAGGATGGGTGAATGGTTCATAGTTCTTAGAAAAAGCACCTGTCACCACTTGCTCATCTGCTCTTTTCCTTGGAAGTAGTAACTACATTTTCAATCTTTGGTGGGAAAAAAGGCACTGTCTTAGGGAACAGCACCCCTAAAGGCACAAACATTGAGAATATTTCAGAAGGAATCTGATCCCATCACTGCCAGTTAGATGTTATAAGCTACAATTAATGCCCAGTGGGTATCCTCCGCACAGACTTGGGGACTTAGCTGCTACCTAAAGTTTTAGGCAATGGCTTTTTCCCATTCTTCAACTAAGGAACAAAGCCATACTCCTACTTGCTCACTTCCTTGTGTGAGTGCATGACTTTGAGGAGTTGTTACTATTAGCACTATGAAGAAATGAGCAAACTTCTAAGTTCTACATGAATTATATTTTCATGAGGAGAAAATAAGTACCCTTAAACAACTTAGCTTTGTTTCCATACTGATGCACCCATCATATGTATATTGAAAATGTAAGGGTAGGTAATCCCAATCTTACATCATGCACATAATTATCTACAGAAGAACCTTTTGCTCTTCACAATAGAAAAAGGTTTGTTAATAACTACAGCCAATGCCCAAAAGGAGACAGATGAGCATGCAAAAGTTTATTCTTGGTCATGCTTACTGCTCATGTGTTGTGATGGTGTAGTAATTGAGCAACAGTGGCAGCTGAAAGTAATTGCCATTGATTTTTCACATTGGCTTCTCAGCTGTCTTCATTTCTTGGCAGTTATTTAACTTCCTCAGTACCAGTAGAATCATTTTTTTGAGAAGAGGGGGATGGAGATAAGAACATAGTAAAAACAGGGATCAGTGGGCAGTAAGCTTGCCTCTTTTGCTTGCATAATCCAAAATTGTATTCAGTAATGTGCAAAGGGAACTTTGGGAGAGCTTATCCAAGATTTTGCTATTTCTCCTTTTAGAATTATGACACCTTTACTACACATAAATTACATTTATATACTACATTTATCTTACATATATCAAGCTCCTTGTTTTAAGTTTAAGTTTTGAAAATACAAGGTCTTTTTAAGTATATATCTTAAACTGAAATATGTGCTTTATTTCTAAGCAGGAGTTTCAAAAATACAAAAATCTGCTTATCCCAAACAAGTATGAAAAGATATCCTAGCAATCTGGTTTAAATGTTTGATAGTGATGCCTTGAAATCTGAAATATCTAGACACTCCATGAAACTGATAATTCCTCAAAGGACAAACTATTGAAATATTAAGACTGCTGAAGCCATTTTCCTTGCTACCTTTTCTCTCTCAATGTTTCTTTCATTATGGTTGCTAAGTGCCCTTTATTCCAGAACTTGGAAAGTCAATAGAACATAATGGATTGCTATTTCAGAACACAATTGTACTTATACTCTCTAGAACATGCTATAATGTCAGAATATCTTGCCTCAATGTCTTAATCAAATATTGGTGTACTGAAATAGATTCAGGGACTGCATTCTTTCTAATAGCAATTTCTCTGCAATGGTAATATCTACAAGATTCTTTCAGTTTGTTGGTAGGGTACATACCCACTTTCAGGGATCACTGAGATCAAGGGTAGCTTTATCATCTGGATCTTGCACTTGATTTTTAGATTTCTGGATGTAGATACTACGGTAGACTTCAGTGCTTATGAATGGATTGCAGATTAATGCCTGAGAATGTTTCATTTGAATGGGATCATACTTCAAGTGACAGGTTGACATTGCATAAAGCAGAACATTAGTAAATATATGCTGAAATAATCCTATGCTTTCAGTGTTGTAAAGATTGGCTTCCTCAGTTTAGTTATGATTGTGTGCTGAGAAAAATGCAAAAGAGCTTATTTTATACTATTTTAAAAGATGTCTTTTAGTTTGGTAGTAGATTGTTTATTTTCCTTTTTTTAACCATAGCTTTTGTTTTTATTTTTTTAAAGTCATAGTTTTCTGATAAATAGTAGTTATTAAAAATATAGGGGTGAGAATGCTAAAAATGGCAACCCTATATATTGTGATACACATATTGCAGACCGTGTACAAAAGGAATATAGCTTGCAACATAATGCTGTTTTCAATAGCAAGATCTTATGGATGCTCATGGCTATAACTATGTACACATTGCTGGACTAAAATGAGACGACCTGAATTCTAATCTAGCCTGATCCACAGAATGGGCAATTTAGGGCCATTTGTTGTTTCAGTTCAACCCATCTCATAGGGTTCTTGGTATGTGGAAAAGTAGGAGAGAGCACTGTGTATATCTTTTTGAGCTCTTATACAAAAGGTGGGATATAAATTGAACAAACCTTTGAATTTAATGGAACTTTATGCATAGAATTGTTATAATAAGCATTTTAGAAGTGAAAATAATAGTCTACCCAGAAGCTATTGGAAGGAAAGGAAGCCAATTGTGTCAACATTTGTGTTCTTGCTGATTGCACTTATAGTGAATACTGTTTCATAGAATGTTCTTGATGCTGATTTTTTTCACCAAATTTCTGTCCATTTTCCAAATACTTGTAAAAAAAGATAGGTATTAATTTGTACCTGTTTCTTACTCATTTGTGATTCTTGCTACAAATTTCTAACATACAAAAAGCTTTGAAATGTTAAAGAAATGGACTTTTAAGTGTCTTGTATTTTCTGACAATAAATAATTCCTATCTAGACATTGTATTTGTTACAGTATTTGTCTTTGGATTATCATTAAAAAGATTTTAAAGGGGGGAAAGGGTTTGCATATGAAACATGGACTCTTTAGTTCACATGCTGTAAAAAGCAATACTCTTTAATTAAAAGTTTCTTGTAAATATGAAGCAAGATAATTCAAACTATGAAATTTGAATAGAAAATTAATATTGCATTAACTTTTTCAGCCGAGGTGCACAAATGTATTTTGTTAGTTTTTACATGGCAGGACAATTGTTAGAAAAAAACATATTTTTGGAAATAATTGGTAGCCAAAATTATCTCAATAGGTTTTCTAAGGATAGCCAAGTCTAAATTCAGAAAATCGGGGTCTCAGACTGGCAGTGAATTTCCAGACTTTCTTTCAGTAGTGTGTAGAAAAAGATGCTATCCACTGAACTGGGTGGGTAGGTTGCTACCTGCGTAAGAAAGTTTTTGTTTTTGTGTGTTTTTTTTCTTTTCTGTATTACTCTGTGGGTAATCAGAGTAGGATCCGTTGCGCGTCTAGTAAAACCAGCTGTGAGACTTGAAAACATACAGCGGTGCTTTACGCGCGCTGTACTTGTTGCGTCCAAATGGTTTTAGTCCGGCCGAAGTGCGCATATGAACGACTCTTTTGAGTTGTGCGGCCCGAGACCCGGTTCCCTCTTGGAAGGGAGATCAAAGCAGCGGCACGTGAGACGCTTTAAGACAGTTGACTCTCGAAGTCGTACTTTCAATTTTCCTCTTCGAAGAGGAATCTCGAAGAACTGCCGTCCGCCGCCGCCAAGGCGAACTGAGGAGCGGCCTGTGCGCATGCTCCTTCCTGGGAGGCGGACACCCGGCCTTTGTTTGTCACATGGCCCGGAGAAGGCCCTGCTCTCAGGTGCGGTGGGAGTCGGAGGCTGGTGTCGCCGGCTGCAATGCACTCCGCCCCGCCTTGGAGGAGGTGCCTTTTTTTTTGCCGGTAGGAGATGCAGTTACCCGCCAGCTCCTTTTAAGCAGGGCTACCGTTGCTGGGTAAGGAGACTTGCGGCCTAGCTCAAACTGGGTAAGTCGTCGTTGTCCGGCATCAGCTCCGGGGCAGGGCGGCGACCGATCTACAGGGGCCTAAAGCTCCAGGACGGAGGTTTGCTAGGCTGGGTTGTTAGCATAAACAATGCCCGGGGAGCGGCCTGCTACTCGGTGGCGTTTGACTTCGGAGTAGATGAGAGGTGCCGGAGAGCGGTTTTTTCCGGAGTGGCAGTAGTGATCGGTGATGCTGAATTTTGTCAATGTCGACTGACTGAACTGCAGCTGCTGGGAGATGTGGCCCCTTCTGTTGGGGCGGGAAACGAGAAGAGGTGGTGATGATTATCCTCCTGGCAAGTCCTGTCGCAGAAAAAGGGAGCTCTGATGATGTCGCCGACCCAGAGCTGTGTATATATCTTGTGGGCAGGGGCAAAGAGTGTGATTTTGGATAAGGGAATGCATAGGCACATACGATATTGAAACATCTGAGAAGACCGGCTACGGAGAACAATGAGATGCCCCCTAAGATCATCAGAAATAACAAGAGATAAGACTTCTAATTGACATGCCTGATTCAATTGATATTGGTGCATGAACACTATAAATAAAAGGAGGACATAGATCATGAAAGATAATGGAATTTATACAGGGTATAAATATATTGCTCTTTCTGTTCATAAAATATTGGATATATGCCTTAAAATATTCTACTGTATATTGCACTTTTGAGAGCAATATTTTGAAAGCGCTTCAGTGAAATAAACCATATCACTTGCATTATCGGGGAAATGGGCAAAATAGAAATAACAGACCAGGAGAGAATGGCATAATGAATCTTCAAAGGGCTTGTTCCAAAGAGCATTTGTTTCAAGAGTAGGGAAATCATCACAGCATCTCAGATTTTTCTGAATTGAACTGAAAGACAATGACAGGGTTTACAAATTGTGCTAGGCCATGATATAGTTTGCTTGGTTTTAATTTAGTGCATTCCATGAAGCCAATTATGGTGTTTTTAGCACATTTTTACTTTGCACAATATGAATAAATTCCATTGTTAGATGGTAGAAGCAACTGATATATAATTGAAGAGTTTATTTTAAAAATGCTGTGTTGTGACTTACGCTGTACACCAAATTGTAATTTTTTTAAATCATGGTTTAGTTCATAACCAGGGTGTAGTTAGCTCACACACACACACACATACACACAAGCATTACAGGTAGTCGTGAACTTACAATCATTCATTTAGTAACCGTTCAAAGTTACAACAGCACTGAAAAATGTGACTAGTGTCAGTTTTTCACACAAATGTTGCAGTATCTCTGTGATCATGTGATCAAACTTCAGATGCTTGGCAACTGGCATGTATTTGTGACAGTTGCAGAGTCCCAGGATCATGTGTTCACCTTTTGCGACTTCAGACAAGCAAAGTCAATGGGGAAGCCAGAGTCACTTAACAATTGTGTTACTAATTTAACAACTGGAGTGATTTGCTTAACAACTGTGGCAAGAAAGGTAAAATGGGGCAAAAATCATTTAACAACTGTCTTGCTTTTGAGCTCAATTGTTCTCATAAGTGAAGGACTACCTCTATAGCATAGCATAATATATGTATCAACGTTAAGAGAATATACTTATTTTTACCATTGGTCTTCTTTAAAATAACTTTTGTTAAGAAAAAATAATAATTAGGTGACAACATGAAGCGATATGCAGAGTAATCCAATATATGAAGGGGTGGGCTCCTGCACTTCAGTAGGGATATAAAAGAGTTATGTACAGATGTTGTAACATGTGACCCTGCATACCTTCAAAAGTATGGGAATTGTGACAATGAAAGGAGAGATTTGGGGCCTTTATAGCAAATATATCTGTCTTAAGTTATGGTTATATTATTTATACGCTGTTAGAAAATTAGAACAAAAATTTATGAATTCTTTCCTTAAAACTGTTCATTATCAATCAAGTAACAAGTTAAACATGATTTAATTATTTTTATAAGATAAGATAAGATAACCTTTATTGTCATTTTTTTACTGAGCACAATGGCACACATCAAAAAATGAAATTTAGTTGCCCGCTGTCAAAGTGAAACACATACATGACACACACCTAAAACATACTATATACAACATATGTATAGACCCACACCCCTACACCTAGATTAAAATATGCTGTGATTACAGGGATTATTTACTTTTTAAAAAACGTATTCATATTGGAACTGTACTTTATTTCAAATAACATCCCAATTATTTTTTTCCCCAAAATCCTGTGCTTGCTTTCTGGGGAGCAAATTTATTATGCATGGAACTTGCTTCTGACTATAAACATAATGTTCACATAATAATGTTTTGTTGGCTCACATACTAATGCTAACTTTTGTTGATTCACATAATAATGCTAACTATGAAGCAGGGTGTGCAAGTCTCAATTCATGGGATTGAGCAAAACATTGAGAGCTGCCTCTTCCCCAGTTAAGTTTACTTATCCCATTGGGTTCAGCAAGAAAGAGAGGTCGGGATCCTGTCTATTAACAAGTGCCATCTGGTAGACCCCGTGAAGAGAACTTTTTCTGTTGCAGCACCTGCCCTTTATTAAAGCATCATTCCCTCTCCCCCCTCCCCTCAGTAAACATTAGATTGGCCCCAATTCTGACTTCAAGACATGGTTTTTTACCTAGCTTGGGGATCCTGATGCATGGCGGTGCCTGTGCAATAACTGTTCCGTTCCTAACTACAACTACCTGTCCAAATAGATATGGTGGCATGTTCCTAGTCCCTTCCCTTAAACACCGTCACCTTATGGGTGCTAGGAAGCATGCCTTTTCCGTGGCAACTGCCTACCCTATGTAATACAAGTAGTCCTCGACTTACAACAGTTCATTTAGTGGACTGTTTAAAGTTACAACAGCACTGAAAAAAGTGACATGACCGTTTTTCACACTTATGACCGTTGCAGCATCCCTGTGGTCATGTGATTTACATTCAGATGCATGAAAACTAGTTCATATTTATGACAGTTGCAGTGTCCCGGGGGTCATGTGTCCATCTTTTGCAAACTTCTGACAAGGGGTATTTGTCTTGGCTACACTGTGACATTTATTATCATTTATCTATGTAGAACAGAGGTGTCAAACTCGCAACGTCACGTGACGTGTCACGGTGTATCGTGACTGTTTTTCCATTGCTGGCAATGGGGTGGGCGTGGTTTCGGCATGATGCATCCAGCCCGCGGGCCGGCAGTTTGACATCCCTGATTTAGAATAACAAAACTCAGTTAACAACTTCTTGCTTAGCAACAGAAGTTTTGGCTCAATTCTAGTCATAGGTCGAGGACAGCCTTATTCTTCCCCCTGAAGTTCAACAGGCATCTTACCCTCCTAGCCTTCTGAAAAGCACTTAAGACTTGTCTTTTCCCCTCAGCTCCAGGATAGGATGAAGTGACTGCACGTCAGAAGCTTAATTTGGTGCCCGGTTTTAGTTTTTAATGTTTGTGGTATTAATAGTTTTATGTGGTATCAATAGTTTTAATAAGTAATAGTTTAATGTTTTATTATCCATATTGTTTTAATTCTCAATATATTCATTTCTTTAAAACATTTATATAGCTGCACAGAGTTTGGTACAAGATGGGCAGGTAGATAAATATTGTAAATAAATAAAATAAAGTTTGATTTGGTGGTGGTGGATTTGTTTTTACCTGGGCTGCTGATTATATGTGTATGGGTTTTTTTACAGTTATTTTAATAGTGTTTCTAATTGTTGTTAGGTAACCTAGAGTCGTGAAATTGAAATAAATAAAGCCAAAATCAAGAGAATGGAGTTAATCAAGTAAACTGGAGGTTTAATTAATCATAGCCAAGTGTGCATCAAACCCAACTACTCTGTTTAATATGCTGACTCCTACGTGATTTGTACGATGGTTAAGGAGCTGGACTTGAACCAATCACATCTTGATTTGGGTCCCAGCGTGATCATAGAGTTATTTAGCTGAGTTTGAGCTAGTCCAGGGGTAGGCAACCTTGGCTCTTTTATGACTCGTGGACTTCAACTCCCAGAATTCCTGAGCCAGCATGGCTCAGCTTGGAAACCTCTCCCTTTCCCCTCAGCGTGGCTGGCTCAGGAATTCTGGGAGTTGAAGTCCACGAGTCATAAAAGAGCCAAGGTTGCCTACCCCTGAGCTAGTCACTGTCTCATCCTAATCTAGTTCATATGGTTGTTGCTGGATGTATAAAATT
Organism: Azemiops feae; assembly: GCA_023970755.1. Classification (NCBI taxonomy): domain Eukaryota; kingdom Metazoa; phylum Chordata; class Lepidosauria; order Squamata; family Viperidae; genus Azemiops; species Azemiops feae. The sequence goes on along the minus strand of JALGBA010004098.1, from coordinate 4,170,997 downwards.
AGAGGTATGATGGGATATCAGGATAATGTGGAACTGAATTATTACAAATATATATATCTCAGGCTTGTGGAAGTAGGAAGCGTGAGAAAGAAACTTAATACTGTGTTGATTTGGGTTAGGAATAAGTTGAGATAAAAAGAAACTTCAACATGTTTTTGTTACAATAAATAACCTTAACCACATTAAATTGTCCATTTTAAAAGGGCTGACAACGGATGTATTAGCCTTGAACTGTCAAATAAAAATTAGAATATATATTTATGTGGTTAGGATTGCAGCAAATTATTTTCACATAATTATGCTTTTTTATGCTATTTATTATGCTATTATAAATTTTAATGAAAACTGTCCATTTTAATCAATTCTAGAATTATTTTTTAAATATAACTTTTAAACAAAGGCCACAAAAGTATCTATTAGATTGGATCCAGTCACCTAAATCACTACCAATTCTAGGATTTATTATTTATATAGCTTTGTTTTGTAGATGGATAAATGAAATCCTGCACTGGAATCTGAGATAAAGAAGATCAAGGTCAGTAGTAAGATACACCATATATATATAGAGAGAGATGTCTTAAAGAAAGCTTAATGGCACCTCTCTTTTTAGTATATTTACTAGGTAGCCCAGAATGAATATTGTTCGTATCTTTTCTGCACGCGCACACACACATAATATTATATATATTATATATAATCTGCCCATATAGCAACTGTTAAATATAAAATGAGACAAAAATCTGAATGAATGTGTTTAATCTGAGCTGCATTGCATTGAAAGTATTGAGTAAATGCTGGTTATTTAGGGAAACTTGTAGAATGTGTTTAATCTGAGCTGCATTGCATTGAAAGTATTGAGTAAATGCTGGTTATTTAGGGAAACTTGTATTAACAATTATTTTTCTTTATGACAGTCCTTTACAGTGAATACCTGTAAACCCTGCCCATCCATGCAGCTTACTCAAAACAGAGTAAATATTAATGGGCAGAAGAGATGCAGAGTAGTCACTGGCATAGTCCCAATGTTGCTTAGTCATAACATAAACCACTTCTAGGGATGTGCAGAAAAATAGCCTGAAATTTGGCCTGAACATTGAGTGAGAGAGAAAAGAAGCTTCCATCTTCCTAAAAAGCTGTTAGGATAAACTTGGCCTGGAGAGAAAATAATTTTGCCTTTGTGAATGTGGGAAAGCTGAGAGAGAGGTTAGAGACATTACCATGTAACCTGGGCAGTGGGACAGTATCGTACAAACAGGGAGAAGAGAAGTTATGGAGGTGGGATTTCCCTCATGGGTTGCATATCTGAGGAAATTTCTAAAGATGACCCCAAATTTCTCTGCAAAATGGGGAGGGAGATCTTAAAAAATAGCTTTTTTACATTTACATTATTGAAAATATGAAAGTCTCTGTCTCTCTCTCTCTCTCTCTCTCTCTCTCTCTCTCTCACACACACACACACACACCCACCACCAACAATAACAACAACAACAACAATCCTCTGCTACATAATAAAGTATGGGTATTCATTTCTTAGATTCTGTTCATTTTTATTTGGTGGGGGGGGGGGGGAAACAAAAAGTATTGGCACCATTGGGTCCAGTGATTAAAGAGCCAGGCTAGAAAGTTTTAGTCTTGCCTTAGACATGAAAACCAGCTGGATGACTTTGGGTTAGTCACTCTTTCTCAGCCCAATTCATCTCATAGGATTGTTGTTGTGGGAAAAATAGGAAAAGGAAGGTGTTAGGTATGTTTGCTGCTTTGAGTTATTTATAAAAATAATGAAGATGGGATTAAAAGAACACCCTTCCTGCAGAGAATGAAACATTACAGGATTGGACATGGAGAAGACTGCCTTGGTAAATCCATTTAGAGTGCAGCTTTCTTCCACTCCCTAATTTTTCCAAGAGCAGCTTGTGTTTCATTATCAGTGGTTAGTCAAATTATTTTGTTGTGTTGCCTTCCTAAGAAATTGGAGAAGAAAGTGACTATTTTAATTTCTGGCAGCTACATGGATATTTCTACATACTTTTGATAAAAGAATATAGAAACAGTTTGATATTTCCTTCTTTAGAATGTTGGTTTCCCCTCCCCCCCTCTTTATTCATGTAGCCCAGTGTTTCCTACTGGTCTCCTTTCCAAGCAGTAATCTGATCTCACTCTAATTTTTTGAGACCAGTGAAGTTTAACTGGGTGCTGTCATCTGCTGAGAGACATAATGTTGAATGTTATTAAATAACAAGTAAATCCCTTGAGTTGATAGAAATATTTATGTTGTATAACAATTAATTAGATTATTGGAGCCTGATTAATTTTGTGAATGTGTAAACATGGTGGCAGTGGTGCAGAACTGAGTATAATAATAGTTCTGGAATGATTGTAAGAGAGCAGTGATAAATTATATTTCTGATTAAAGTTTTCCTTCTGTGGCTAATGAGCAATCACACTTTTTAAAGACAAATCACTTAAGATGGAACTGAGAAGAGTAAGACTGAGTCTCTTAACAATAGGCTTCATTTCCAACAGGGAAGGTGGTGGAGGAGAGAGTTTTGTTCTATTATCTGTGTGGCGTTGTACTCAGTAATATTGTACATTTATTATGTGCAGGATTGTAACAGTAATGTGTTGTACCCTTTATGAATTAGGTTGTACTGAATTTGATCTTGAACTGAGAAAAATCTAGAAAAACAAATCACTCTATAGAACAGCCTTTCTCATCTGGCATGCCCTCAGGATGCATATGAGCTTAAATACTTACAATTCCCAATGCTGAGAATTTTGAGAGGTGTAATCAATGTTTCAGGAGGGTGACAAGATTGCAGTATTTGTCTATTAATTTAAAATAGCTTTCAAATTAATTATATAGTAATTCAAGATGCTTGGAAAAGATTTAGTTTTTGAACATGTTCCTGTCAAATTCTCTGTTTGAAACATTTATAAGGATACCTTTCTTGAGAAGAGAGGGTCACCTTTTTGGGCATTTGTTGATGTATTCCATATATCAGTGATGGCGAACCTTTTAGAGACCGAGTGCCCAAACTGCAACCCAAAACCCACTTATGTATCATGGGGTGCCGGGTGGGCGTGGCCCATTGGGTGGGCATGGCTGTGGTGGTCATGGCAGACTGGGTGGGTGTCGCCAAAGTGGGTGTGGTCACCTCGATGTTGCTCGTGGGGAGGGACGCTTGTGGGCAGGGTTGGGGGAGATCCAAGGGGTCTCTGGCAGGTGGGGCAGTGGGTAGGAGGCTCGTCCTGTGGGGTGAGGCGAGGCGAGGCAGGGTGGGGATACCATTGTCACGGGGCAAGGTGAGGCAGGGGCCAGGGCAGCTGCTGCCTGACACCATCGGCCCCCGCACACAGAGGCCAGCGAGTGCATAGGGGCCGCCGGTGTCTGTCAGCAGCCACAGCCTGACGGCTCCTTGACCGGCGTAATCTGGGGCTCCACAGCCCACCGCCAGCAGTTCAGAGAAGCCACCTCTGAGCTGGACAGCTGGCCGACAGGTGAGGAGGCAATGCAGTGGGTCATGCCCGGGAAAAGGAGAGCATGTGAGGCCAGGAGGGATGGGACAGGGGGGAGGGAAACCAGCTGTGCCGGGATGCATCTGGCCACGTGGGACCTCGGGCGGCTGGTTGAAGAGGGACGGTTGCCATCTCTGGGGCATGGCATGTGTGCCCATAAAGAGGGCTCTGAGTGCCACCTCTGGCACCCGTGCCATAGGTTCGCCACCACTGCCATATATGATGCATTTGCATGAATAGTTTTGCTAGTTTAGTGAACTTTTTTAAGGGAAATGTATAAACTGCCATTCTGTCTTAGCAGTTGTGAGAACACTCTAGAATGAGCATACTATTTTGATACTGCTCTTAGTAAATGGAGCACTAATATGCATAAATGATAGTAATACTCTTTATCTCATGTGTAGCAATATATTTTGGCACCAGAAACGAAAAGGGAGGCATTGCTAAGAGCTGAAAGAAAATCTGTTGTCTCCTCAGTCCAGCCTCAGCCCCACCTAGAATATATTGTCATGTAACCTGGTGATTTGGCTTACTGACATATGCTTTTTATAGACTGCTTCCATTATAATTTTGGCCAGCTATATATTTTGAAACTTGGTTTTTCTGTTACACTTTTAGTACTCATCCTGCTTTTCTTCTGTTCCTACCATTACCTAAAAAAATGGACTCTTAAGAAAATAGAATAAATTCAGATTTATATTTCCTGAGCATAGAATTTGGATTTGGAATATAAACTCAAAACAGACAGAATATACTAAGATAGCTATATAATCATTTAGTGCTGCTATTAGGTAACTTATAGTTTTTTAATGTTAAATTTAATTCAGATCCTATTAAGTATGTTCATTTCTACCGAGTTCATATGTTTCAGCAAGCCTTTTCACTTAGGGGCTTGTTTGTTTTTTTGGTATTTCCTAGGAATTACAGTGAAGAACTACAAGAAACTCAGGCATCATGGCAGATGATAGTGAATGGATGAAATTACCCATTGATCAAAAATGTGAACACAAGGTAAGATTGCCTTGTTTAAGGAACTGGCACTTCCCTACTTACTGAGTCATACGTTGTTTTGAGTTTAAGGAAAGGACAAACGTTAGAATCATATTTTGAAAATCCTTCCATGCACTAGTTTAACTCAAATGCATTTGATCAAATTTGAAAATGTTTCCACTGGACCAACAGGTAGTCCTCGACTTACAACAGTTCGTTTAAGTGACTGTTCACAGTTACAACAGCACTGAAAAAAGTGACTTATGACCATTTTCCACACTTAAAATCATTGCTGCATCCCCAGGATGCACATCACATGATTTACATTCAAGTCCTTGACAACTGGTTCATATTTATGACGGTTGCAGTGTGCATATTTATGACGGTTGCAGTCATGTGATCAGTTTTTGCGACCTTCTGACAAGCAGAGTCAATGGGGAAGCCAGATTCACTGAACAACCGTGTTACTAACTTAACAACTGCAGTGGTTTGCTTAACAAATGCTGCAATAAAGGTCGTAAAATGGGGCAAATCTTACTTAACAAATTTCTCACTTAGCAACATAAGCTTTGGGCTCAATTATGGTTGTACGTCGAGGACTCCCTGTATTTGTCTTGGCTACACTGTGACATTGATTTATCATGTATCTATTTAGAGTAACTAAACAATAGAAATTTTTGGGAACAGACTTATAAATATGCCTTCATCTGAGGTCAAGCTAGGGTTTAAGGAAATTGCATTTCTGCCCTATCACCCAGTAATTTGGTAATCAGAGCAAATGTTAAATGGTGGTTTGTCTATACAGTATATTTATATCTTTTAAATGTTTATACAAAAATAAGACTCCATTGTTCAGCTCTTACTTCAGAGCAGTTGTCCTTTTCTAAAGTTTTCTGGACTCATTGTTTTTTTCCTATAGCTGATATAATTCAAAATCATTAGTTTATCCAATTAAGGTTCTTTGAGTTCATATTTTTGCTGTCTGTTGTGGCCCAGAGTTCTAACATCATATCCTCTAATGCAGGGCTTTTCAACATTTTCACAGATTGTACCACTTTTACGACATGACAATATTTGAGTACCACCAGTGCTTACTTAGCAAGGTGTCAAAAACTTGATGACTAAAAAAAAGGCAGGGGGAATTTTGGGTTTTACTGATTAGAGTCATTTGTTGTTATAGAAATGGCTAGTTTATAATATTATGGAAAAGTAAAAAGTTGAGGTTCAATGTTAATGCTTCCTTCTACTGCAACAGAGGAAGTCTGTTCTTTTTCCCTTCTCCCCCTCACTTTCCCCCCCTTTTTTCCTCACCACTGTGTCCTACTATTTGCTTTTATATTTTTGTATTTTATTCTATAATCTAATAAAATATTTAAAAAAAGGAAAAAAGTACCAGTTTTAATTTCTTCAGTGGCTGTTCCTTTGCTGAATCACTTTCCCTTTCCTGCCCAAATCACCCCCTTTTATAGCCTCTCCTCTCCTCCCCCTCCTTTTTCTTCAGTTTACCTCCAGCTCCGCGCTGCTTCAGGAAGCACCAATCAGTTGGAGCCCTGCTGGCTCCTGGGGCTTCTGCTGAGCCCAGACAGTCCTGCAGCTGCAGCTGCTTCTCCCTCAGGCTTGGGTCGCTTCCGCTCATTCCCCTCCCCCGCTACACTTCTCTGGGACTGTCGCATACCACCTGCCATATGGCAATGTCCCACAGGTGATACACGTACCACCGGTTGAAAAGCCCTGCTCTAATGCAAGTGTTCCTAAACTTTTTGCCATCACATCTCCCGTTGATGTAAACATAATGTATGCACTTCTACTAAAGATCTAAACATCAAAATGGACCCAAATGATCAATGAAAATAATATCGTTATTTTTTTGGAAAAGGTGGATTTATTGTCACATTGTATAACTAAAAAGTTCTTTAGAAAACATGCTTAGGAATTTAGAGAAGAGAGTTAGAAACTTCATCCTGTCCTAATGCATACCAGTTTTCTTTGGAACAACATTTGCCTGTTCTAATTTCTGTTAGAAACAACTGGGTTCACATATCATACTAAGCATTGATACAATTTAATTGTTTTGTGAACTCGGTCGTTGAATTTGTTACCCATGACTCATGGGTTAGAAATGTCAGTTGTGAAAATAAACTGTTTTCTAAAAAGTGATTTAGTTTATATGTGAACCTGGATCTGGCTTAGTTAATCAGCGTGTGGGAAAGAACAGAAAGCATCAGACAGACTACATGCTTGTTCATTGTGTCAGTTTATAAAACTGAAGCCATTTTCTCAAAATGTAATACTTGGCTGGCATAATGCTTAAAATAATAAATTTAACAGGTCCTAATTTTTTTCCTCTAGGAAACTTTTTTTTTTTTTTGGCAGGCTTCCATGAAGCCCCAAACTCTTTATTTCATTTTTCATTCTGGTGGTATCTGTATTTAGGCAACAGTTTGAGATTAAATCATTGCTTCCTCCAATTCCACATTTTCATTTTAGACCAACTTTCAAACTATTTCTAAAATATTTTCTCTTTATGTTGAACTTTGCTCTCATTATAAATAATTTTTTTCAACAAATTACCTTACAGTGAGGCCATGGTGATAGTTCCCTCTATTTCTAAAATTAGAAGTTTAGCAATGATTGGGACTGGCTCCAGTGCTTCTCCCCTATTTTGGGGATGAAAAAGAAAGGTTGGATATTGTTGTATGGTCACGCTGATTGTAACAATAGTCCAAGATTTATTCTGTGAGAGCTACTCAAAAGTTGCTTCATTTCAGTTTTATAACATGCCATTTTCATCTTGTACAATTAACAGAAAACATATTGATATAAGGGCTCATATTTTAAGGGAATCCTATGACTGATTTACCCAGTTTTGCAATAAGAGATGTATGAAGTTATGTAGATGCTTACACAAAATATATTTGTATCATTTTCTCCCTTTTTTCTGTGATTTCACATTTTTTACATAGATAATTCCTACAATTATTGTCATGGTTCCGACAGAGACGAATAAAGCAGAACTCCAAGGCTTGCAAATTCCTCAAAGAACATGTTTATTAGTTATAAAGTATTGACATGTCAAAAGTGAAACCAAGTCTGGAGACACACATAAACAATTCCAGAATACAAAGTTAAAAATCCCATCCCTAAAACTATGCAAGCAACTATGTTCCCCAATACATCTTGGCGGGCTTTTTACGCAACACCCAGCCTGCAGTCTCGGGAGCAGCCGATGACCTTGGTTCCCACGGGACAAAAGATTATTTTGACTAGCGAAGCACCTGGCAACCCCCCTCCCTCCATTCTATGTGGCAACCGATAATGAATAGGAAAAATGGCTGCAGCCATGCTCATTTGTAGAGTTGACAATTATCTTCATATCTTCAGTTTAATAATCTAAATTAAATTTAAAAAATAAAAAAATAAAAATAGTAATTCAAAATAATAAATAGATAAATTAAAAAGAAAACAAAAACAAGAAGAAAACGTCAAAAGGGCAGACTCAATGGACCACTAGATCTTTTTCTGCCATCAGTTTTCTATGTTTCTAAATTAAGTTGAAATGACTTAACTTATGCTGCTAATGTGGCTATTTTTTCCTGTTATTATTTTTCTCTAAAGTATGATGTGTCTTAATATTTTTATAAGTTTGCTATAATCATATTTATTTAGGGCATGTCATATGTTATTTAAAAAAAAATATTCAAATAGTTTACAAATATCAGACAGTGTTTGTTGGAAAGGAGAACTATTTTAAAAAATTGAGACCATCTATTCTCCCTGCTCCTCTCTTTTCCTCTTCACTGTATCTTTCCTTATCTCTGCACCTCTCTCACAGCAATTAGCAACAGAAGTCCAAGTAGGATGGCAGCACTTTGGAGGCATGACAAGAATGATGTGGCAGTCTGAAGAGGGGGAATAAAGCATATTGCTAGATTTGTGAAGAAAACCTCAGTTTTGTGTTATTTTCAAGATTATTAATACCTTTGTATATGATGGTTCAGATGAGATAGAAATTTCCTCACTGATTTGTATCACTGTGTTGTACTGTAAATGCCAATCATGACTAAAAGCAGTTTCAGAACTCCTCAAATGTATTCTTGGGACTGCAGATAGTACATCTGATAAATGCTGCAGAATTTTAGTAGGTATTTGGATACCTATCATTTGAATACTTACAGGGAAAACTACAGTTCTTCAGTATTTGTTGTAATAAAAACATATCGCTGGTCATATAAGAGAATAGCATATAATTCTCTTGGGACATGCAGGGATTTAATTAATTTATTTCCATTTTTTTCTTAGGTATGGAAAGCCAGATTAAATGGATATGAAGAAGCACTGAAACTATTTGAGAAAATAGAGGATGAAAAGAGCCCTGAATGGTCCAAATACCTTGGACTTATAAAGAAATTTGTGACAGACTCAAATGCAGTAGTTCAGCTAAAAGGATTAGAAGCTGCACTTGCTTATGTTGAAAATGCTCATGTAGCAGGAAAGTAAGTCATTTGTATTTGTACTTTAGAACAACTCTTACTCCTACTGATGAGCTTAAGATCCCAAATTATATTTGCATATTAGCTTTGAACAGTTTCAAACATTATAGGAGTTAGGACAATGCTTTGGACAATTTCGTCAGGGCCCTTTGGACAATTTCGTCAGGTACAATTTCATTGTACAATGAAATCTATACCATAAGTCTTTTTGGAACATGCCTACAGTACATCATTTAATCCCCAGTTTGGGTTTTGAAATTATTTTCTTTAATCAAATAAAAACTGACACCCCCCTCCCCACTGCATGGGTAGCAAATATTATAGGAGACAATTTATGTTGATAATTAATTATCTGACTCCTAAAATAATTGTATTTGTTCTAGAATAATTTTAGAGTAATTAAACAATCGATACACATTGTAGTTGCTCTTCACATTATAAAAATATTTTCACTTAACACAATGCATGCATTTAAGCTGTCTGTAAATGTAGCAGAGAAGTAAATGTAGCAGGTCTTTTCATGTATAATTTTTATTAAGGCTTTTAAACTAGAAAATAAAATCTAACAAACTTTAGAAAGTAAAGAAAAAGAAATCAGAGAAAAACAAGGTGCAAGGGGAAAAAAAGCTGAAGAAAAATTGAAAAGAAAGGGAAAAAAAGTATAAAGTGGCTTCCAATATTCTTTACAGCAGTTATAAGAGCAAACATATTTTAACCTCTCTTTCTCTAAAATTACATCATATTTACTCTTTTTTCTATCATCTATCCCATCTAATCATTGAAACCAGAAGTTACAAATTTGTTTTTCATTTTTACACAAAAGTCCATAAGAAGCTTCTAATCAAAAATAAATGTACATAATATCTTTTCTCTAATCAAAGAAGTTAATTTCTCCATTTCAGCAAAATCTCTCAACTTTAACAACCGTTCCTCCATTGCCGGTAGCATCAAACCTTTTCATCTCTGTGCATACAGTAATTTTCCATGGTTTATCCATTAATCCTAAGTTCTGGTTTCAGTTGAATAATGTGTATGAATGAGGTTGTTAATAAATATCCTTGAATGCAAAAAAAAAAAAAAAAGCAAGCTTACATTTCAGGGAAATTTTTCAGATTTTTAGATCTCTTAGGAATATTTCATGAATGCAACAAAACCAATCTTAACTTATCTTGCAATAAATATAACAATATACTGAAGAATCCTGTGTTTAATGGAAATCAAGTATTGGTTGACATTATTGCTATATGGTGGATGAGAGGGAATCAAATTGTTCATTCTGTTGTCGGCTAATTGTTGTTATTACCCTTTTTCCTTTTTTAAGAACAACAGGTGAGGTGGTATCTGGAGTTGTAAATAAAGTGTTCAATCAGCCTAAAGCTAGAGCAAAGGAGCTAGGCATAGATATATGCCTCATGTTTATTGAAATTGAGAAAGGGGAAATGGTACAAGAAGAACTGCTTAAAGGCTTGGACAACAAGAACCCCAAGATTATAGTGGCATGCATAGAGACACTGAGGAAAGCACTAAGGTAAGATTTAATGGAAATTTAATCAGACTTTCTAAGAATAAGGGAATTTCCTATGAATAATTAAATTTTCTATTGCTATTTTTCCATTTAAGTGGTCATTGGAAAAAAGCTAAATTATATAATATTTAGTATTCATACATTGCTCAAGACTGCTCTCATCACTTCTGAGGCCTTCTAAAACTTCACAAGATGCTCACTGTTCTGAAAATTGTGTGTGCTCTTCTCATGATGCTCTGGAAAACCTCAGAAGCTTTCTGAAGCATCATGAGAACGGTGGACATGGCCTTTTCATGAGGTTTTAGAAGCCCTCAGCAACCTTTTGAAACATTGTAAGAACAGCATGTGCTATTTGCAGAATAGTGTCAGTGGTCTTTAGAAAAAGGCCTGGTCATAAGATGTCACCCTTCATGATTACATAGCTTAGTGACTGAAGCGGTATATAAGTCTAATTGCTACAGCTATATTCTGTTTAGAATGTCTAAATATTTGTCAAAGAGTGTATGTAGTAGCATTAAGGTAATAACATAATTTAACTAGTTGTATGTATATATTTCAGTGAATTTGGTTCAAAAATAATTGCCCTGAAGCCAATAATCAAAATGTTGCCAAAACTTTTTGAATCTCGAGAGAAAGCTGTTCGAGATGAAGCCAAACTCCTTGCAATTGAGATTTATCGATGGATTAGGGATGCTCTTAGACCTCCATTACAGAACATAAATTCTCTTCAGGTAAGTTGGGGGCATGTTGTGTTCTGATAATCTTAACAGAAAGTGACCAGTAAACAGAAGAAAATGGATTTTTTTCTTAAATGTTTTAGATTAATTGAAACCTTTGTTTTGGAAAATTATTCCTTTTAGATACAATTCTAGTAGATGAAACTTTATAACATAGGCATGGGCTCCAAGACCTGAAACGACTGGAATTCTAACAAATCTCATATTGAGTCTTCAAGAGGCTTGGAAAAAATTGTGATGTCTTACCCTAAGAGTTAACAGGGGATCATCCAACATCAAGCTTTAAAAGATGAGTTCTCTCCTGGAACCTCTGCTAATCATTAGCAGATGTCAAAAAGCAGCAAAAAGATTTTGAACTCATATAATGTAGTAACATTCTTAGTAGGCCTTCTTTCTGTAGCAGATTATTTATAATGAACTGTATTCATATAATCGCTCACTTCCTCCAACTTGCATTTGTTCTAATCATAACACTTGAGTGGCTAATAACAAGCCTATAATGTAGAGGAGGAAAAAAATAGAAAAACAGTTTAAAAATCCAATACAGTAACAACAGTGCCCCTTAATCCAGCTCACCATATGTTGGGTCAATGTAGTTTGTATCCTCAAAAGCCTTCCTAAAGAGCTATGCTTTTATACGTCTTTGAAGGCAGGGAATAGTCCAAACATCACGGGTCAAGATTGTGTTTATGCATCTTTCTGCTATTTTAATTCTTGTAGTTAAAAGAACTGGAAGAAGAATGGGTCAAACTGCCATCGTCTACTCCCAAGCAGTCCAGATTTCTGCGATCCCAACAAGAAATGAAAGCAAAGTTTGAGCAACAGCAGGCAGCTGGTGGAGATGCAGATGGAGGTAACATTTGATCTGGAACTTCAACCTTGAGGATGTTATTAGGAAAAAGGGAAACTCACCAAGCTGACAAAAAAGTTAGATGCATCTAGACAGTATCATTAATTGCACAGAAGTCCTTACTCTGGGAATTTTGATCATATGATTAGTAAAATGTAGTATTGTAGTGTAATTGGCCTGTACGTGGCTGTGTCTAATAGCTGTTTCCATAGGGGGTGATGATGGTGATGAGGATGTTCCACAAGTAGATGCTTATGAACTTTTGGAAGCTGTTGAAATTCTCTCCAAACTTCCTAAGGATTTCTATGACAAAATAGTAAGTGGAGATAAAACAATATGTTAATCTTAATCTCTGTAACTTCCCTTTGCATCAATACTGTGTGCATTAACATATCTTCAAAATAATTTTATCTTTTCTGCTACTGAATTTATATGGTGTCATGTCTAAGGTACTATTATTAGGAACGATTGCAGTAGATCATTGTGAAAACACAGTGGTAAATCAAAGTACTTCATTGTTACTGACCCCATGGAAGTATGTGCATGTATTTTTCCCTTGTACAAATAGGAAATGACATGTGACTAGAATGTATCACTTCCAATAATGCATATATCAAGGTCTTTAATGGTTTGCCTTGCAGGAGGCCAAAAAGTGGCAGGAAAGAAAAGAAGCTTTGGAAGCAGTAGAAGTGCTGGTTAAAAATCCCAGATTGGAAGCTGGAGATTATGCAGACTTGGTGAAAGCTCTTAAGAAGGCAAGATTCTTGTATTACTCAAATGGACCTCTCAAATCTAAATACAAGGTCTCAGTATTAGTATAGTTATAAGGAGCTTTTAATCTTTTATTGGTAAATATAGAGTGCTTAATTATGTTTGCTCACAGATAAGAGATCATAATAGCATAGAAATAGAAATAAAAATAATTGAACAAGGTTTTGAACTCTTTAAATAGGTAGCAAGTCAGCTAGCACTAGTTAATTGCCCAGAATCTGTGGTTTCTTGATTTCTAAAATTCTAGCACACATTTCTAAAATTCTAGCACTATGTAGAATAAAATCCAGAATTTCAGCTCATGAAACAGACTTTTCTCCTCTATTTGCACATCACAGGTTTGCACATGCCACCAAATGGAGCATATTTTGTGAGTGTATAGGAAACTGGCAGGGGAGAACAATCTCTCTCCCCCATTCTTTATGTTTGTGAGCTGTCAAATTAGAGAGTAACTCTTAGATAGTTTAATATAAATTTAGGTGAATGGCATGAGAAATTATAATCAAGTTCATGTTTAATTTGGTCAGAATTCATTTTGAAATTTTACACCATTAGATTGTGATGCTCTTTCTTTACAGGTTGTTGGAAAGGATACTAATGTGATGTTGGTTGCTTTGGCTGCCAAATCCCTTGCTGGACTAGCCAGTGGTCTCAGGAAGAAATTTGGACAATATGCTGGTCATGTGAGTATAATGTGCTCGGTACTTGTTTTTAAATTCTATGTCCATAAAATTAATTGTGGAATTGTGGAACCAAATGCACAGGGAGTATAGGGAGTGCCTTGCTCAATAGTAGTAACTGTGAGAGGGACCTCGGAGTCCTAGTGGACAATTACTTAAATATGAGCCAGCAGTGTGCTGCAGCTGCCAAAAAGGCCAACACAGTGCTAGGCTGCATTAACAGAGGGATAGAATCAAGATCACGTGAAGTGTTAATACCAATTTACAATGCCTTGGTAAGGCCACACTTGGAATACTGCATCCAGTTTTGGTCACCACGATGTAAAAAAGATGTCGAGACTCTAGAAAGAGTACAGAGAAGAGCAACAAAGATGATTAGGGGACTGGAAGCTAAAGCATATAAGGAACGGTTGCTGGAATTGGGTATGTCTAGTTTAACGAAGAGAAGGATGAGGGGGGACATGATAGCAGTGTTCCAATATCTCAGGGGCTGCCACAAAGAAGAGGGAGTCAAGCTATTCTCTAAAGCACCTGAAGGCAGGACAAGAAGCAACGGATGGAAACTAATCAAGGAGAGAAGCAACCTAGAACTAAGGAGAAACTTCCTAACAGTTAGAACAATTAACCAGTGGAACAACCTGCCTCCAGAAGCGGTGAATGCTCCAACACTGGAAGTTTTTAAGAAGAGACTGGACAGCCATTTGTCCGAAATGGTATAGGGTTTCCTACCTGAGCAGGGGTTGGACTAGATGACCTCCAAGGTCCCTTCCAACATTATTATTATTATTGTTGTTATTGTTATTGTTGTTATTATTAGTATTAGTATTAGTATTATTATTATTATTATTATTATTATGGATTTGGCACCAGCCTGATACTGATTTCTACTGAATGCGTATTAAATCTTCCTTTTATCATATTTCTAGCAAATTTTCTTGTGGATTTTGTTTTATTAAAAGAAAAAGGACTCTGGAATTGCTATGGTTGGATATCCAGGAAGATAGGGGAAAATGTTTCTAGAGGAGTATTTTGTTGTGATCTGCTTCAGAAGTTGGTTTGGAATAAATAAGACAGTTTTAAAAACGGCAAACATTTTTCTTTTTAAAAAGCTGCCTTCGCTAGATTGTAGCATCAGAGTGTTTCTTGATATAATGACCTAATTTTAGTGTGATTAGATTATTTTCTCTGTTCTTTGTACGGGATAGCGATGAAGATTTCCTTGTATTACAATTGATACTGGAGTGGATGCGCACTTTGTAACATCTTGATAATATTCAATAGGTTGTCCCAACTATTCTGGAGAAGTTCAAAGAGAAAAAGCCTCAGGTTGTGCAAGCCTTGCAAGAAGCCATTGATGCTATCTTTCTTACTGTAAGTGAATTGATACCAATACTCTGAAAAAGATTAATAGGCTCTTGAATAGTCAAAGTGAATCTCTCTTGTCCAAATAATTTAGACTACATTACAAAATCTCAGTGAAGATATCTTGGCTGTAATGGATAACAAAAACCCAACTATCAAGCAGCAGACATCTCTTTTCATTGCACGAAGCTTTCGTCACTGCACTCCTTCTACCCTTCACAAAGGTCTCCTGAAACCATTCTGCGCTGCTCTCCTCAAGGTAAAAAAATAAAATCTTCTGCAGAACTTGCATTTGAAATAAAATAATAGCTTCTGTTGCTGGAAGGTCTTCTTTACTAATATGTAAGTTGGGATGTTCAAAAATATCGATGTATATGGTGGAAGAATTTATCTAGGCAGGACAGAGGTGTTATGCAGAACAAAAGAAAAAGAATGGCAGCTGCCCAGAGTCGCAAGATGGATGGCAAATAAATTTAAATAAATATATAAATATCTCTTTCATATCCAAGCAAGGAGAAAAACCATGTAACTGGTTCATATTTTTGAATTCAGTTTCTTCCTTGCCCTCTATTTTGGTTCAGCTGAAGTTCTCTGAACAGAGAAGTTCCAAGCCAAGCTTTATGTAAAATACAGATCAAGTCAGAGGAGAGAAATGGAAATCTTTCACTTTATAGCAGGGGTCCCAACGAACAGGCTGTGGCCCACTACTGGGCCATCTCCTATTCGGAACCAAGCCATGAAAAAGTCAAGCTGCGTGCCCATGCCCGCCCGCCACTTGCGCGGCCCGGTTCCCCTTTCCCCCCACCAGCCCGCCAAGCTGCAAAGGTTGGGGACCGCTGCTTTATATGATTCTGTGAATCAAAGCTCCATCAAGCAGAGTACTCAGATTTTGTTTATTTCATTACAGCATATTAATGATTCAGCACTGGAGGTTAGAGATGCTGCATTTGAAGCCTTGGGCACTGCCCTAAAAGTGGCAGGTGAGAAAGCTGTGAATCCTTTTCTAACAGATGTGGACAAACTGAAACTAGACCGGGTAAGTAACACTAAACCATCCTGTGTATAGTAGAGTTCATATAAGAAGTTATTCAAGGAGCCCTGAGAATAAGTCTGAGTTAACTATTAATATTTTCAGTAGATGAACGTGGGGCTTTGACTTGCCATTTCGGAACATGGTATGAGTTTTGGGTTCTATAAAATAGTGAAGTCATTTCTGTCAGATAAATTGTGAACCTTTCATTATGTAAAGCTTGTGTTGGATATACGAAGCAAACAGCAGAGTTTCAGTCTCAGGAAGGGGCCATGTGCATATTTGAAACTTTTTTTTCCCCCAAATAAATTTTTATTTTATTCAGAAAATTAAGGTAAAATACAGACTCCCCCCCCCCAAAAAAAAGAAAGAAAGAAAAAAAGAATTTTTTTTAACCAAAACAAAGATAGACAAAACATTAGAAAAGATAAAAACGTGCATTAAAAAAGACAAAGGACAAAAATATGTATACATATATTATCCTCTGAGTTGAATACTCATAAGATTGTGATTGTACTGCATCTATGCCAAAAATAGAAAAATCCAAATAATTAGTGCCAATATCAAGAAATGTAATTTTTTGTAATTTATGACACTTGTCAAGGACCTAGGAGAGTTTAGCAACTGCTAGATAAAAGTATGTTGATACTTTTATATTAATCTAATTTTGCCTACTAGATTAAAGAGTCTGCTGAAAAAATAGAGTTGGTTGGTGGAGGTAAAGTCAGTGGAGGAGCTGATAGAAGAGAAAACAAAGCTGCTGCTGGCAAGACTCCAGTTCTTTCTGGCGCTGCAGGGGACAAGGATATGAAAGATAACTCAACTAAATCAGGGCCACCGAAAAAGGCTCCTACTACTAAGGTATGAAAATTACACACTCTGAATTAAAACAGATTGGATTTGCATATATTTAAATGAGCACACACTAAGTGCATTTTCAGAAGTGACAGAATAGTGTATTACATTTCCTTATGAGCTAAATTTTATGTAGGTGTTTTGGAAAAAAGTGTCCAATTTTTAAAGAAGCAAATGTAATGTCAGGATTGCTATGTTTGACTTTCGCATTCAGTATGGTCTGTATATCTTGTTCCCATGAAACATTACAAAATGAACATTGGAATTAACAGGCTCATGCACACACTACAAGAATAGCAAATTCAGTAAAGTTTGTTTAGATGGAAATGTTCCCAAAGAAAACAGCAAAGTTCTAGAATAGTAGTTAATATTTAAAAAATAAAAAACAAATCAGCAGTGGGACAGACCATTTTCCCGAAGTAATTTTTCCATTTTGGAAACCACAACAGAAGCCACAACTTAGGTGATAGTGCGATATATAGAAGGGTCTCTGCTTTGAAGTTGTATGAAGACTCCAGTTTAGATGCTCTTGTTTTAATCATCCATGGTTTCAGACGTTTCTGTTCGATGTTATTTCATGTTTTCGTACTTTGCTGTTGCCATTGCCAGAATTCAAACCAAGAATGGTCTTTTCACCATTGTTTTTGATTTGGCTGAAATTTTCAAATACGTTTTGAAGACTGATTCAGAAATAATCTAGTTGCACAGTATGTTTTTCCAGCACTTAGTTTTTCTGTAATTAATATGTTTTTGGAAAGTTATGAGTCTATAACAGAATAACAGAGTTGGAAGGGACCTTGGAGGTCTTCTAGTCCAACCTCCTGCTCCGGCAGGAAACCCTATACCATTTCAGACAAATGGTTAAGATAGCATATAGTAGAACCAGCATTCTTCTTTAGTGCCAAAGCTATGAAAATGTGCTCTTATCTACATTAACCCATCTTTAGAAGACAGTATTGTCTAGAATAGGGCTTTTCAACCTTTTCACCGATTGTACCACTTTTAGGATATGGCAATATTCGAGTACCACCTAGCAAGGTGTCAAAAACGTGATGACCAAAAAAAAACCCTGTTCAAAGTTGCAATTGCACTGAAATGACTTATGACCATTTTTTACACTTATGACCATTGCAGCATGCCCAGGGTCATGTGATTATATTTGGATACTTGGCAACTGATTTCATATTTATGATGGTCACATGTCCCAGGGTCATGTGATCCCCTTCTGCAACCTTTGACAAGCAAAGTCAATGGCAGAGCTGCTGGTGCCAAGTGCTAAGGCGGGACTTCCTTCCCTCCTTCCTTCCCTGCCTCCCTTTTTCTCATGCCCACCTCCTTCTGAAGGAAGAATTTGAACCCCCCCCCCATATTTTCCCTCTTCCATATATTGATCAAACAAGGAAAGGCCTCCAGAGACAGAAAAGACAAGCTGCTGAGTGAACTAGCTTAAAAAGGCACTTCCCCTTTAAGAATTAGCTGCTGGCTAGAAAGGAAAGTAAGAAGCCCAGCCGGCACTTAAGGAAGAAAAAAAAATGTAAGTACTGGCTGCTGGCTAAGGCAGCCTCCCCAAATGGCTCCATTCGTAAGTAAAATCTGCAGCTCCAGAGGACTCTCACTGTAAGTCTTTGCCTGTGCTGGCTCTTTCCCTTCCCCACTACACTTGGCTAGGCAGGGCTGCGTACCACCTGCCACTCATTAATGTACCACAAGTGGTACGCGTACCACAGGTTGAAAAGCCCTGGTCTATATAGAATACCTAGATACTATAATACCAGCAGAATGCTGTCCTATAGTTACCTTCCACTTCCTACCCCTTGAAAGGGTTCTCCTAAAAGTCAGGGTAAGTGGTCTGACTTGGGAAGTCTCAGGAGGAAGGAAGGATTGTTTAACATTTATAAGCATAGTTTCCCCCCCATCTTTTTTCTGAATCCAGTTGGTGATGTTTTATTCCCTTTCTATTTAATCATCAATTTTTACAAACATCTTTTGGAAAACAGTGAATATGTGCTCATTTCAAATATTTTCCCACCTCTTTGTATGTACAGGCTGGTGGTCCAGTGAAGAAAGGGAAACCAACTTCAGCTGGTGGAGTAGGAAATACTGGAACAAAAGCCAAAAAAGGAACTGAAGTAAAAGAGATATTTGAGCCAGAACTCTCAGTAAGTGAATTCTGTGCAAATTGTATATTTAAAAATACTTCAAAAACCAATGATGGTCTTAGTCAAAATAGTTGTGATTCAGTTACATGTGCATGAGATTCGGTGTTCCATTTGGAACATTTTTATTTCTCTAGTATTTTATGTTACATTAGATTTCACTTGCTCTATAAATCTTATGAGTGTGCTGATAAACCTAAGAGGCATGTTTTCCTGCAGGAGTTCAAAATGATTTCATTGACTTGATAGTAGGAATGTGAACAAACTGGAAAATGTTATGTTTCGAACCTTGTTTCGAATCTTGAACAAAGCATTGCACCCTGGGAGTTCTGCCACACTGTTTCAGACTGGTTATGGTTCGGCAGAACAAAACACAGAACATTTTGTTGTGAGTTTTGGATGAAACAAAATCTGAGATTCCAAATGATTTTATCGGGGCAAGTAAGGCTGGTATGCACTGCCTGTGTGCTCCCTTCCCCCTATAGCCATTTTCTATGCAACATATTCCCACAGCCTATCCAAACCCAATTTTTCCAGTAGCTTATCTCTCCTTCAGCCTCTATGTCTACTATCCTTGCTTTTTCATGTTGTTTCCCATTTTCCAAATCCATACAGCCTGAGGCAACCACATTTCCATCTATATGCAAAAAATAAATAAATCCCACTTTGTCCATGCGTTCACTAATGCACCCAAAACACACATGCTTCAGGAACAGCCTGGGCTGCAACAAATTGGCTGATCTATGCACAGCATGGTTCATGCCTAGAACATTTTGCACATATCTCATTGGCAGAGAATGACTGGCCCATTTGCCAGTTGTGGTTCAACATCTCAAATGTATTATTTCTAAAACTAGAGTCAGTATTTAAACTTTTGCCTAATGTAAATGTCAAATTATTGGTCTTCATATGAATATGAATTTATATTCATAACGGGGAAAGTGCTACGTGCTGTATAGCAGTTCAGCAGAATCCTTGAAGGAAGTATCTCAAGTCTGAGGAGAACAGTGCTGTAGAATGAAGTCCATTTTTAAATAAAGTGATATGTACATGCCCACATGGCACAGCTGTTCCATCATTCAAGAGGCTAGTCACATAAGCAGGAAAAGATACATTGGGTTTAAAAATTACTGATAGGCACTATATGCATATATCTATGTGCTCTGAGGTAACAGATTTCCTTTGAATCCAGGTTGCTATGCTGTAGCGTACCTGATATAGGTCAAAATGGCAAATAGCCAGATGAAGGCATATTGGGAATGTACCAGTAGGCTATTAACAGGCATGCCATTTTTCCTTTGTTAATAGATAGAGATGTGTGAGGAGAAGGCTTCAGCTGTCCTCCCAGAAGTTTGCATACAGCAGTTAGATAGTGGCAATTGGAAGGAAAGGCTGGCTTGCATGGAAGAATTTCAAAAGGTAATAATGACAAGATCTTCTAAAAAGTGTCTCACCCCTATAAATATTTGTTTGTTCCATCGTAAATTATTTTTGCATTTCACAGAAGCCTTTAGTGTCAGACTGTATTTCATGACTTTTCAGATTATTCTGGGTACTGCAAGTTTGTTAGACCAGATCCGATCCTTTTTTAAAATACATTAAAGATTTAATTTCTGTAAAATCTGCACTAGTCAGTTTCATGCAGGGAGGCATCCAACAATAGTTAATTCTTACTGTTGAAAAATAAGAATTGGTTCAAACATCCTATCACTTTCACATTTCTCTTCAGAAAACCAGAATAAAGTTTCTAAAATAAAGCTTGATTGTAAATAAAATATATTTGTAAAAAAAGAATAATTCTTACATAGTTTGGATTAAATTTATGTTTACAATATTTACAGTCTTCAGACCCAAACCTAGATCATTTTTGATCTACTTTTATCCAGCTTTGGGTTTGAAGACTGCAAAAACTAAAGGTAATTTCTTTACAGAACTTTCTAGTGAAGGAAAAAATAATATTGTTAAGGACTATGGTTTTTACGAAGCTAAACATGAAATATATCTGAATGAATGTAGGTTTATAAAAGGCAGTTTGGCAGTATTTATGTTCCTGCATTTCTTACAGTTTAACACTGTTCTTAATCTTTAAGGCCGTTGAGCTGATGGATAAAACTGAAATGCCTTGCCAGGCTCTAGTGAGAATGTTGGCGAAGAAGCCTGGATGGAAAGAGACCAACTTTCAGGTAGAACAATATTAATTTTTAGGGTTAGTTCTACTAACATTGAATTTATAATTAATGAACTTTGTTCACAAGGTTACATTAGAATTGAGCCTGGAATTCCTTATGTGTAGGTTTGACCTTTTACGTTTAAAATCTTTATGCAAGGAGTTTAATCTATATTTCTTATTTGCATCCAGCATAATAATATTGTTCATTAAATTATTTGCTTTCTTCATTGATATATTTCTGGTAGCATTACACAGTTCATTAAGGTTTAATTAAAATATGGGTATTTGGAACCTTGTTAAACAAGAATAATACAATTAAGATAAAGCATTCAAACATATATATTAAGAAAGATGCTGAGAGCTGTGTCAACATTTATAGTATCTGTATTTAGCCTGCATGTGAAAAACTTCTAAATTCTAATTTAGCAGCATTAAGAGCTTTTTAGGCCCTAGGCCTTTGGGGATCCTCATTTCAATAATATCTGGATACTAGCTTATTGTCAGGCACAAGCAAGCAGAACAACTCAAGAGTAGGCCCAAGTTGATAATTTTATTGTTAATCCCTTATATTACAAAAATCTCACAAGACTGTCTGCCTTCCCTTGGAAAACGGCAGATAGAGACCTACAGGTTTAACCTCAGGTTTTTCCTACCCCCAAACCAACACTAAGCTGGAATGTCTCTTTAGTCCCCATAGAAAGTCCCCCTTTCCTTCAGCTGGTGAGTCCACACAGTTACAAAGATATTCTCTGAACTTTTTCAAGGAAAAGGTCACAATGCATTTTGAACGTATGCATAATAAAGTAATATCAAATCTATCTAATTTTAGGCAATACAGCTTAAAAACATTTTTTGGTCCTGAAAAGTTTTGTCTGCCGTAGACAGTGTGGTCTGGTTGTGCCTGGTAGATAATGCAGATACGCACTAGTCATGTTTGATGAAATGCAGGTCTCAAATCTTACTGTGCAGCAGATCATGGGCTTGAAAATAGCAATGGCTCCACTTCTTGTTTGCAGGTGATGCAAATAAAACTTCATATAGTTGCCTTGGTTGCTCAAAAGGGAACCTTTTCCAAAACATCTGCACAAATTGTCCTGGATGGCCTTGTGGATAAGATTGGTGATGTGAAATGTGGTAGCAATGCCAAAGAAGCACTAATAGCAATAGCAGAAGCCTGTCAGCTTCCTTGGACTGCTGAGCAGGTACATACATTGTTTTTCAAAGAACACTTACTATCACAAGAACTATTGCTCATTTATATCAGTTGCAAATAGTCTCCTTTTGTTCTAGGTTATGTCCATGGCGTTCTCCCAGAAGAATCCAAAGAACCAATCGGAAACTTTAAACTGGCTCTCAAATGCAATTAAAGAGTTTGGGTTTACTGGGTAAGTCTCAAAATTAGAGTAGCATGCTGCTTACATATACATGATGTTTATTAAATAACTGCGACATAAAAGATGGATTAGCACACAGAGAATGTTAATAGCAACCATACTAATACACCTTATTATTTGTATATTTTTAGAAGAGATGAATGTATATTTATATGTTTGTTACAGCAGTTATATGCATGTGTGAACCACGTTCTTTCTCATTATTGTACTAGTTTTGTACAGTCTGGTACTCTTCTTTTTCCCCAGTGCTTTATTTTTTGTTTATATAGAATATAGTTAGAATTTAGAATCTATTGGTGTAATGTAGCCCCCGGACTCCATTGCCATCCAGTAGGGATTTTAAAAAAGGAATATAAAATGTTTTTTATCATTTTGAATACCCTTTGCATACCTTAAAAGTTCAAACACATTTTTTAAAAAGAGGAATAAAATATTATTGTGTCCACTTGCTTGATGTGAGACAAATTTCCATCTTTCCCCCTGGAAATACAAAAAAACACGCGGAGCTGGTTCAAAAGTATTCATGTGTCATTTCTTTAAGAAATGCATTTCTGTTATGTAAGATGTGCCCTATTATTTTGAGAAGCAGTTCCATCATAGCCAATACTATTATCTCACATTTAAATTTCATAACCTTTTGACAAAGTGGTTGAGAATGTGTAAGGAATTTTTATATTTTTCACTGCCCTGTACAATTTTTTTACTATATTTGGCTAATCTTTATTGTCTTCTCTCTCAGATTGAATGTGAAAGCATTTATCAGCAATGTTAGAACAGCTCTTGCAGCTACAAATCCCGTGAGTATTTTTTCCTTCAAGTTAAATTCTTTCACACTCTGAATATTGAGCTTAAATATTTCTATTTCCTATTAGGCTGTGAGGACATCCGCCATAACCTTACTAGGCGTCATGTTTCTGTATGTTGGTCCCCCTTTACGAATGTTCTTTGAGGATGAGAAACCTGCTCTTCTTTCCCAAATAGATGCAGAGTTTGAAAAAGTAAGTTTTCTTTAAAATGCTAAAACATTTACTGTTTGGATGATCATTTCGACTGACTCCGGTATCTTTCTTAATGTTGCTCATAACACAGTGAAGTAAATGAGCAATCTACTAAGATGGTCTTGGAAGATTGTATTGGCTGATGACTGACTGAAGATAACTTCTAGTGTTTTGGATGAAAATGTTTGTCAAACCTTTATTAATATGAGTATTAATTCTTCAAGACTACTATACTGTAAAATTCACTGATTGGTGATAGAAGCTAAATGTTTGGGTAATATACTAAACAAGCAGCAGGTTCAGTGATGTATCACCCAGTGTCATGCCCTGTATCTTGTCTGATCCTTCCATTTTGAGCATTACTTGCATGATTTTTAATTAGCACAACACAATGTTGTACAATCATATGAATTGAAATGCCAAGTGCTCCCTATCAAAAACATGCAAAGTAATTTGGTAAGTATATGCATTTCAGATGCAAGGACAAACACCACCTGCTGCAACTCGAGGCAATACAAGGCACAATATTGTCAATGACGATGGTGAGGAAGGAGAAGAACAGGAGGATTCAGGGAATGATGTTGTGGACCTCTTGCCTAGAGCTGATATCAGGTTTTTATATTTTGTTTCTATTTGATTTGTTTTTATGCTGCTTTTTATTGAAGTCCAAAGCAGGAATTGATTGGTTGGTTGATTGATTGACTGATGGTGTGCTATCAAGTCATTATTGGCAGCTAGCGACTATCTGGGTAGACTTTCTCCATGATAATTTATTCCTAAACTGGTATTTTAGTCTTCCAATGGTGCACTCATCACCAATGTAACTTGAGTCCATCCATCTTGCTGCTTGGCTTCCTCTTTCCTTACACCTTTCCTAGCTTTGAAGTCTTCAGAGATTTAGATCTTTGCATTATATGTCTGAAGCAGGGTAATTTGAGCCTTGGTGGTTACTCCACCAAGCGGTAATCGGCATATTTCTTGACTGCTTTTTCCTTTATTACCATTGCCAATTCTAAAAATGGTTCTATTGCCAGTTTGGTCTTCTCTAAATTTTAGTCTCATTTTTCACTATGCTCTTTACTGTTATTACTAGAGTTTACAGATCCTTTGCATTTTCAGTTGTCAGGGTAGTGTCATCAACATAGTACAGGTTGTTGTTGTTGTTTCTTCAGTTTTAAAACCATTCTCATTTCTTCCATACCAGCTTCTCCTAATATATATTCAACATACAGGTTGAATGAATAAGTGGAGAAGATTCCTTTTCCAACTTGGATTCAATCTGTTTCCCCTTGTTTTATCTGTATGATGGCTTCCTGACCTATGTATAGGCTTCTCATGAGGATGATGACATGTTCCGGCATACCCATTTTTCTGAGACATTCCACAATCAGCGAAGCACATGCTCACTTCTTTCCAGTATTTTTGACTTTCTCAATTATCCACAGTGCATCAGCAATAATGTCTCATGTTCCTCAGCCTTTTCTAAAATAACTGGGAGCCTCTTTTTATTCATGTAGGGCTTATAATCTATGTTGGGTGATCCTAAGTGTTATTTTGCAGGTGAAATCAAGCATATTGTATTTCAATTAAATCTCCTTTTTTGGTTATTGGAATGTAGATTGACTTCTTCCAGTCTGTTGGCCAATGTGTCATTCTCCAGATTTGCTTGGATAGTTTGGATAGAACCATTACTGATTATTCTTCTGTTGCTTGCCATACTTCTGTGGATATGGCATCAGTTCCTATAACCTTCCACCTTGGAAATGAGCAGAGTATTGATCTCACTTCATCTTCTTGAACTAGAGGTTCTTATAAGTAGAGAATATTTTTGATGGTATCTTATATTTGACATGTCTACTGCATAATAGTTCAGTTTTCCCCCTTCCATCTTTGATTTCTTTTGAATCAATCCATTTACAGGGTGTCCTCGACTTGCAATAGTTCATTTAGTGACCGTTCCAAGTTACAACGGCATTGAAAAAAGTGTCTTAACGACCATTTTTCACACTTATGACTGTTGCAGCCGCCGCATGGTCATGTGATCAAAATTCAGACACTTGGCAATTGACTCATATTTGTGACGGTTGCAGTGTTCCGGGATCATATGATCCCCTTTTGCGACCTTCTGACAAGCAGAGTTAATGAGGAAGCCAGATTCACCTAACAATAGTTTAACTAATTTAACAACCACAGTGATTTCCTTAACAACTGTGCCAAGAAAGATCGTAAAATGGGGCAAACTCACTTAACAAATGTTTCACTTAACAACAGAAATTTGGGCTCAATTGTGGTCGTAAGTTGAGGACTACCTGTATTGGCATTCTTTAGCATATAAATTTAAGGTTAGAGCCTCCTGAATTCAGAGGTCTTTTGAAAGACTCCTTGTTTTTCCATGTCTGTTTCCAGTTCCAATGTCTTTACGGATGTTGTTGTAAAACTTATTTCTTGTCTCTTTTAAAAGTTCTTTGAAACTTTTTGTTAAGTTTTTTTCTGAGATTCTTGGCTTTCTTGGCTTTGGGTTCTCCTCCCCTCTTGGCAATCACCAAAGTTTGATTGTGGAAATTGACTGGTTTTCTTCTTCAGCTTAATTTGGAATTTGCATATGGACAGTTCATGATCCATTCTACAGTCTGTATTTCATCATGTCTTTGATGCTATAAGTGAACAACCTCCACCCTTTTTATCAATATTGTCAACTTGATTTCTGTATATCCACCTGGTGATATCCACATATAGAGGTGTTGTTTTGGTTGTTTGAGGACAATTGTTAGCGATAACGAAGTCATTGGAGTGGCAGAAATTGATAATTCATTCTCCTGTTTATTGTCAGGAGGCAGCACAGGACTTGCGGGTGGGAGACAAAGCAGGAAGACTAGTTGGTAAAATACTGAAATATAATCTGAATATAAAATAATATTTAATTTATTTAAAAGATTTATATGCCCTCCCATTGCCCTCCCCATCTTAAATACAAGTCTGGGCATCTTAACAATATATATAAAATAAATTTACAATTAAAAGAACACAAACGGCTAAATCCTCTGAAATATATGTTTAAAATGATAGAACATCTTGAAATACCATAAGACGATAACAAAGCAGAACAGAAGGCGGAATAGCACAGATTTAACAAAAAGCCTGAGTTGAACAAATACATGCTTAAGCTGGTATTAAAAGCTTATAAGTGTCAACTTTAAAGAAACAGAGAAAACGTGTCAGCTGGAGGACTTGTATGAGGATTGTTCTTGCTGTCTAATGAATCACTGACAAACATAGAGCTCTGAGAGAGCATCATCAGAGCATTTTAAAAGGCAGATAGCAACTATGTTTTGTAAGTGAGGTATTTCTCCATTTATAGGTATGTAAACTCTTAATTACTCATCTACAACATATTTTATAATTTGCATTTTCTCTCTTGACTGTTACTGCATAAGACAGAGGTCCCCAACCTTTTGAGCACCAGGGACTGGTTCTGTAGAGAGAAGCTTTTCTGCGGACCGGAAGGGGCGTGGTTTCATGTACTGCCTGCATCCCGCTGATGGGGTTTTGCTTGTTTGCGCAGACCGGTGCCAGTCCACGGACCCCTGGCCTAAGATGCTTATAGTTTGCTTCTTCTTGTTTAAAGAAAATTGATGATGAGCTGTTGGTGTTTTTTTTTCTTTACAGTGATAAGATCACATCTGAGCTGATATCTAAGATTGGTGATAAAAACTGGAAAATCCGAAAGGAAGGTCTGGATGAAGTAACAAACCTCATCAGTGAAGCCAAATTCATACAGCCAAACATAGGCGAACTTGCACCTGCCTTGAAGAGTCGTCTCAATGATTCCAATAAAATCCTGGTATGCTTAAAATTAGTAACAAGTTTGTTACAGTCAGTCGTCTTCCATCCTTTATATACCAGCTTAATTTCTTATAAACAGAAATGAAATGAAAAGGTCACTAAACATTACTGCCATTTAATGTATTTTATGTAATAAGGAAATATATTTACAATTGCTAGCTTGTCTGTTGATGCATCTCGTGCTGCACAAGTGGGGAAAATGGTACTGCTGTATTCAGTGAACATCAGAGAGGTTACTGTAAAGGAAATGCACTCTCCCATAATATGCACAAGAACACAGTTGAGCTTTGTTAATCTATTTGTAGCGCATACACCAAAGCACAGCTGGGGAGATTGTGTGACTTCCTCTTAATGGTGCTTCTGTTTGTCATGAAAGCCTAGTACAGAGAATCATAATCTTGTGATTTAAATCAAATTGAAATTTAATTTAAGGTTGTAGATAAATATTCAAACGTGGTTTATATTTTTCCACATGTAATGCAATGTAAACTCCTGTATGGTAGATAATGATGATGATAATAATTTATTAAATTTATATACTTCCTGAGCTCCAGTGAGTATAGCCAGTAGATGTTTTTTGAAAGAAAAGTTAGCAAATTTATATATCTAATTGTCTTAAAATGACTTTGGAATATTATTTCAATTTAGTCTTGTGAAATTGGCTTTCCTATTTTCTTTTTATTGTCCCAAAATTCCCCTGTATGCATTTATGTGACTAAATACAACTTTTTTAGCTAGCATAGTTTCTTAATGACTTAATTAGTTTTTATGAGATTATAACAGGTAGAAAGGCCATATGGATACTGCAGATTTTCTTTATAGGGAAGAAGTGATTGGGAATTTTGGGGATATTTTAAAACAAATATATAATCTTACATGAAATACAGCACCAGTATTTTTTCCTTAGCTTATTCGTTCAGCAATTGTTCAAAATCATGACAGTGCTAAACAAAGGGATTCATGAGCTGTGTTTGAAGTTACAGCTGCTATAGCATTCTGTAGTCACATAATCAGAATTCGGGTGCTTGGCAATCCTCTCACCTTTACAACTGACCATGGGGACACTAACTAACCCCACCTATCTATCTTTCCCCATCCTGCCTTGCTGGATCCCTTAGGTCTACTTCCCACCAGGCTGGGTTCACACAAGCCTTGGGCCAGCCTCCTGCCCTGCTGGTTCCCATACCCCATCATGCCTTGCTCCACTTTACCTCTTCCAAAGATCGCCTTTCTCAAAAGAATGCCCAGCTGACACGATGCTCAGCCTTCCTGCTGGGGCCACCTTGGGCCATTCTGGAGGCATTCGCCATTTGCAATCTCAAATAAAATTGACCCTTCTGAGAGATCTTGAGAATGGCAGCCACTTCCTGAATGGTGCAAGGCAGTCTCTGTAAAAGATTGCATGGCACATCGGCTGATTCTCTTTTGGAAAGGCGATCTTTGGAAGAAATAAATGGAGTGAGGTGCAATGAGAAGAGGAGACCCAAGGATGTGGGACCCAACCTGATGGGAAGCTCCGCAAGGGATGCCACCGGGGTAGAGGAGGCCCTGGGAGACCCACTTCCCGAGGCACCCCATGCCCTGCTTAACAGCCACACGGTCACTTAACAACTGCAATAGGAAGAGTTGTATGGTCATTAAGCAAGACAGTCGTGGGTGTCTTGTTTAATGACTGCAATGACTTATGATCATAATTCTGGGCTTGACTGTGGTCGTAAGTCGAGGACTACAACCAAACAAATCTTGATATGCTAACAACAGAGGAAGCTGTTTTGCTCACCCGTTTTGAACGACTCTTGCATATGTAGTATCTACCCATTTAAATTTATCACATTTCCTCCAAGTTCCGTTGTTCGAAGTGATTGTGGCAGCTTATGATACTTCATTGTGTTAAGGTAGAAAATTGTCTCTGTGTCTAAAATTCGGTTCTTTGAGCTATGAGCTTCAGACCCCTGTAAAATGATACTGCTGTCTTGTTTTTTAAGAAATTGACAGCTGTCGACACAGGTATATGTCATGCTCTTTTGCCGTCCACTCAGGTACAACAAACACTGACCATCCTTCAGCAACTGGCAACTGCTATGGGCCCAAACATCAAGCAACATGTGAAAAATTTGGGAATTCCTATCATCACAATTCTTGGAGACAGTAAGGTAGGACTGGCATACTATTTTGATGGTACTCTTCCAGATTATATTATCCACGTTATACATTCTGAGTTTTGTATATATGATTAAAAGATGATGACAGTTTCTCATTGAGAAAGTTGAATTTGAAGAAAATCAGAGACTGGATGGGCATCTGACAGAAATGTGCTGGCTGTATACTCTCTTGGAAATCCTGCATTTAAGGGCTAGACTTCAGAAGTCCCTTTCCAGTTCCTTTATTTTGAATGTTTCATCATCTAATATTAGTATATTTTTTGTTAAATTTACTTGTTGCTGAATGATAAAACAGGCTGAATAAATCAGTTAAGTCAGCTGAAGATGGAAATTGCCCGTATGTGGTGTTAATGTCCTAGCTTCAACTGATAATAAAGTGCAGTCATTATTAGAAGAGGGAGTCAAGCTATTCTCCAAGGCGCCTGAGGGCAGGACAAGAAGTAATGGATGGAAACTAGTCAAGGAGAGAAGCAACCTGGAACTGAGGAGAAACTTCCTGACAGCTAGAACAATTAACCAGTGGAACAACCTGCCTCCAGAAGCGGTGAATGCTCCAACACTGGAAGTTTTTAAGAAGAGACTGGACAGCCATTTGTCCGAAATGGTATAGGGTTTCCTGCCTGAGCAGGGGGTTGGACTCGATGACCTCCAAGGTCCTTCCAACTTTATTATTATTATTATTATTATTATTATTATTATTATTATTATTATTATTATTATTATTATTATTATTATTATTATTATTATTATTATTATTAATCTTCCCGGGGTCTGAGTTGAAAACTGAAGGGAAACAAATGACTTCATTTGAAAATGGCAAAATGCAGATAGAATAAATATGGATTCAGATAAGCCTTTGGATTTGCATCTAACTTACTGCCCATCCTATTTCTGGGGTGTAAAGGAAAGTGGTTTGAAAGATCTGTTTTCTGAGAGTATGCACCTTCTTGAACTTAACACATGCATTTCTTGTGTTGCTTTAAATTGGCATCTCAGAGATTCGGTGGAAGATTAGCCTCTCTTTAAGGCAGGGGTGTCAAACTGACAGCCTGTGGGCCGCATGCATCACACGCAGGCCACGCCCACCCCAGCTCCGCAAAGGCAAAAAACGTTGCGCTACGTCACGTGATGCAATCGAGTTTGACACCCGTGCTTTAAGGTGTTAAACTCTGATTGTTTCACAGCAATGAATGTAAATGGTAGATAGATAGATGCAGGAACATTATCTGGCTGACTTTTTCACTTTCCTGGAACATACATAAGTTTGTGTATTTGTGCATGTATATATTATATCTTACTTTGCCTCTCCCCTGTTTCCAGACCAATGTACGGGCGGCTTCCTTAGCAACCGTGAATGCCTGGACCGAACAGACAGGCATGAAAGAGTGGTTGGAAGGGGAGGATTTGTCAGAAGAACTCAAGAAAGAGAACCCTTTTTTAAGGCAAGAGGTGAGGATTTTAGTCATATGTCAATCGGTTTGCTTTTGTACTATTATCTTGGAAGAAGTGTCAATTCAGTAGGGATGTGCAAAACAATTGATGCACAATATACTACGTTTCAACTCAACTGTGCATAATCCAAGTAGAAGTGATTCTGAGGAGAGCAGGGGGGGAAATGAAGACCTTGGTAAGTGCGTGTTTTGTGGCTAACTGCACCCATTGTGGCAGGTAGTTTTGAATAGACTATTACATTAGTGAAAATCTTGTTAACATTCTAAAAGAGTTTCAAAAGAGAATCCAAAACTTAAAAGGTGATTATAATGTGTTTTGTTGTTGGGAGAAGTATATTGAATCAGTTTCCGCATCCACTTGCTTAGTTATTGTCTCAACACTGTAAGAGAGATAGCATTAACTGAGTAAGAATGTAACAGATCTTTATCTACAGATTACTTCTCCTAATTGTCTCTTTCAAATCTCTCTTACAGTTCCTCCCCTAAAAAGTGTTTTATTCTACAAAAAAATAGGGAGAAGGGAAGCTTCTATTTGTTCTCCCTAGTGGCCTGTTCTTTGTGGTGTCTTGTTAGTCAGCTATTGTTCCCTTCCATTCATTTTATTTTCCAAATCAATTGTTAGTAGATTAGTTGGATATCTAATTTTTAATACACCAGTTTAATAGGCTGTTGACCCAAAATGCCACCAGTTTTAATTATTCACATGTACATTTTGTATGATCTTTACTTAGAACACGGTGTGTTCCTTTCTAGTAATCTTTCCTAACTTTAGCTTTTAGGTTGGCTCGCTGACAAGTTGCCCACTCTCAGAACTGTCCCGTCAGACTTAGTTTTATGTGTACCTCACCTGTACTCCTGCCTGGAGGATCGAAATGGAGATGTCCGTAAAAAGGCACAGGATGCTCTTCCATTTTTTATGATGCATCTGGGTTTTGAGAAGATGGCCAAATCCACTGGTAAATTGAAGGTACAGAAAATAATAATAAATTGACTGACCGTTGTCACTAGGTTTTTTTTATATGGAATGTTTATCTTTGTAAGCTACTCGGAGTCATTGAAATTGAATAGGACGGTCACATAAATTTTCTTAAATAAAAAAATCAATTAAAAAAATTCTGAGGGGTCAAACAACTAATGGAGTATAAATAGTGGCAAGGACAAATGGTATATAGCAGAGGTCACCAACCTTTTGGGCACCGGGGACCGATTACATGGAGAGAGGTTTTTCTGCGGACTGGAGGGGGTGTGGTTTTGTGTGCTACCTGCATCCTGTGGATGGGGCTTTCCTTGTTTGTGCGGACCGGTTGCTGGCATGCCGGGGCCCGGTACTGGTCCACAGACCAGGGGTTGGGGACCCTTGGTATATAGACATGTAAATAATACCATGAATGAGTTTCTGGGAAATTAAGGATTTCCAAAGTAGCTTTAATTATTAGGATTTTGAAATCTAATCTAGGAAATCTAAAATCTCTGCATATGGGTTTTTATCTACGTATATAAGTTTGGGTAATTTGGGATGAGCAACTTTTGAGCAGTTGGGCTGCAACTCTGGAAGATTTTAAGACCATCTGTTGATATGGCAGAACTTTGGTAACATGACTTTGAATCATTTTTAAAAGTAGTTCAAATATATTTTAGAAGGTTGGAGAGGCAAAAATGGTATCATAAGTAGCCATTTGGCTACATAATTCACTGCAGCGTGGTCTCAGGGTGGTGGGAAACAACCGGTGGGCCATGGGTTGCCCATTCCTGCTGTAGGTAGCTGACAAGCTGGGAATTGTTTACAAAAAATTAATTTCTGTTTAAAGACCTGGAAAGGAAAAGAAAGTTTGGCTTGTAGTCATTTGATCAAGTGGCTTAGACATAGATACCTACGCATTATTTATTTTTCTGTAGCCAACTTCGAAAGAACAAGTACTGGCCATGCTTGAAAAAGCTAAAGCCAATATGCCTGCCAAACCT
This sequence comes from Azemiops feae, assembly GCA_023970755.1. NCBI lineage: Eukaryota > Metazoa > Chordata > Lepidosauria > Squamata > Viperidae > Azemiops > Azemiops feae. The sequence goes on along the minus strand of JALGBA010004098.1, from coordinate 4,138,055 downwards.
GCTCCATCAAGTAAGACATCTAGAGCAATGGGAGCAGCTCCAGCCAAATCTCAAGCTGCATCAGGTAATCTTTCTACAGTTGTCCTACTTGAGAGAACCCTAGTTTTAAGAACAATTAAGACCCTGAGACACTGCAGTCATCATAAATATGAGTCAGTTGCCAAGCATCTGAATTTTGATCACATACCATGGGGATGCTGCAATGGTCATAAGTGTGAAAAACGGTCATAAGTCATTTTTTCAGTGCCATTGTAGTTTCAGTCACTAAATAAACTGTTGTAAATCGAGGACTACCTGTATTAAAACTACACTCACAGTGGCTTAAAATAATAAGTATACAATAAAAATATTAAAAGTTTCACTATACAATAAATATACAGAGTAATCAAGCAGTAGCTACATGAAAATGATTTAAGATAGTCTGCTGTAATTTTTTAGATATGTCAGCACTGTATTTTCAGAACTTAACGCTTGCAATACATATCTACCCTGCTTTGTTTATGGTTTGATGTATTATGTGAATTCAGACTCACATTAAACATGTATAAATGCAGTGAGCAAATTGCAGCATCACTGTGAGTTGGGCAGCACAAAAATTTAATAAATCACTAATTTTATTATTAAATTCCAATTCCTGTTTCTTGTGTGAAACTTCAGCATGCATCACTTTGCTGCTTTGTAGGGTTCTAGGAAGTTTTAAAAATAATATATCTCACAATTTTGTTTCTCAAAAAACTAAACTTCAAGGTAAAATATTTCTTTTATGCATGTTCAAATTCTACTTGAATCAAAATCTTTTACCTTTAAATGGAACACTTTTCCATGTACAAAATATTTTTTAAGTTTACACTCAATTAATACTTTAAAGCAGAGTTCCCCAACGTTTCCGGCTTTGCAGGGGGGAGGGGGAAGGGATGGTTCTACGCAGTTGGCAAGCACGCACACAGCTCCATTTGCTGTTCATGCAAATTGAGCGCGTGCACACACGCTCACCCACTGTTTGCACAAGTAAGGATGCGTGTGTGTGTGCGTGCTCGCTGGTTGTTTCCGCAGCACCCTGATGGCCCACTAGTGGGCCACGGACCCCTGGTTTAAAGTATATTTTGAAAATTATAGCATGTTTTGTAAACTGGCAGAAGAGGTTTTGTTTTTGTTTTGGGTAGTTTTGATCCCAAGCCTATATAGTGTAAACTATCACATTATTCCTTAGGTTCCAATGAAGATTATTTATCTAGCACAATGGAGACTAAACCTGATGCCAAAAAAGCCAAAACAGGAGGAAGTGCTCCTAAAACCAAGGTAAATGACAACAATGGGTTCTGGTTTACTTAGCTTTGCAGTCATTGCTATGATATTTCTAACTTTGGGGTAGCAATACCCCCAGGAATTCCTGCCCCCATTCATATTCTGGCAGGCATTGCTTCTGAGGCAACGCCTATCTATCTAGATAGGGGCCAGTGATAAAGCGAGACTTTGCCACGGAGGACAGGCTGGAAGAAGTAGGACTAAGTCCTCTCTGTCAGGCAATGAGTGGAAAGGACCACAGGCAGGCAAGCAAGCTCTCTTTGCTTGGCAACGAAGGATTTGCCAAGGACCCTCTAGGCAAGGAGGGGAAAAGAGAAAGAAAACTGTCTAATCTGTCTATCTATCTAGCTATCTTATCCATCTGCCTCCCTCCTTCCCTCCCTCCCATTTCTATCACTTAATGATAGAAAATGAAGAGCAGGATTTGGACAGCAGTTCTTAGTGGGATGGCTTTCCTGGATTATATCAGCCTAGATACAGTACTACATATCAATCCAGAAATAAAATCTGATACAGCCCTGGCTATGAAAAGTACTACCAGCTATGTGGCAGAATGAAATGACCTTATCACAACTCCACTTTGCAGCTCATTCTGTTTCATAGTAAAGCTTTAAGAAATTTTTGTTTCATGGTATATTGCAGGGGTAGGCAACCTTGGCTCTTTTATGACTTGTGGACTTCAACTCCCAGAATTCCTGAGCCAGCATGGCTGACTCAGGAATTCTGGGAGTTGAAGTCCACGAGTCATAAAAGAGCCAAGGTTGCCTACCCCTGGACTATATTGTAATACTATTCATTTTTGACTCATTAGAGATTTTTGGGTCAATGTATGAAACAAAATTCATGCTGCAGACCTCGGGCTGATGAAATAATCCTTGTGAAACACTCGTGGCAATTGGAGTCTGAGCCTCTTGGTCTTCACTGAGAGGGAATTTGGTGGCCTGAATGGTCACTTCTAACTCAGTTCTTCCGCAGTATGATTCACATGCTAGTGATCTTAGATATGAAATATTCCACATATGGTCAGTAAATAGGAGCAGAGTGCTTGTGCACTATATTCATATTTGTGCAATAAAAAACTTTTTAAAAGTGTTTATGTGGTCAATACTGTTAACTACAGAAGAGTATTTTATGACTTGTTTCAGCATTCTGATGCAAATTCAGGCCTCACCAAAGGCAATAGTAATCTGACAAAGAACAAAGTTACCAAACAGGTAATAAGCGGGTACCACTTAGAGTGGCTGGTACGCTGACCTTTATACACTTGCTGCACTAAACATGTTATGGCCTTTGTCTTTATTCTGCTAAATAGGTACTTGAGGTCTTCAGTGCACATTCTAACACAAACTTCTGTAGAGGTGAACTACTTGACTTGCATGCTGATGGGATAGATTTGTTCTAAATAAAGGAATTCCTATTGACTTCAATGAAATTAGTCCAGAGATGCAGAACGGAAAGTGGTTTAAAACTAGATTACAGGAGCTTGGTTATGGGGATATGAACTGACTATTGTTTTGTTTCTTAGGGTATACAAGGGAAAAAGGTTCCAAGCAAGTCCAACTTGAAAGATGATGAAGACAGGTCTGGCCCAGTTTTTATTTTAGTCCCAAATGGGAAAGAGCAAAGAATGAAAGATGAGAAAGGATTAAAGGTGAGAGAAATGCTCAATGTCTGATTTCTGGGCTGTATTAGACATTAATTCCTATTATAAACTATCTTTACTTTAACCCTGGAAATCTACAGTTAAAAATAAATGTGGAGATCACTTTCATTTTAATTGTACAAACGCATATTCTGCTGTAATATACTTATCAATGTTCTTAACAGTTCACTGGATAAGGATACAGAATTAGAAGTTGTTCTATCATTCTTTTTTGCTAAGTTTGGTCTACAAAATCTACCAAATTTGTTCTGAATTACTGTGTTTGGAAAAGTTCATTTGGGAGGTGTCTCATTCAGTATTAGGGAATGTTTCTACAATAACAAAAATATTTTATTGTATTTTTTTAATGGGAAGATTGCTAAAATTGCACCAGCCGGCATGGGGAATTGTGGGAGTTGAAATCAACATAACTTAAAGAGTTACTAAGTTTGAGAAATACTGCACAGAATGAATAGGCAGAAACAAGCCTCGGACCACTGACTGCATGTGTATGCACCTAAGCATCTATGTTATAATACAGTCCTGAGGTATTAAAATACAAAATACAAAGATCCAAAATTAGGTCTACTTCAGCAATGAAAGCTCACCGGGTGATGTTTGTGAGAATCTTATTACAAATCCAACAAGAGATCTAGTTGACACATGTTATATGCCAAGGTGGAAGCATAAATCTATTTTTAACAGTCTGGACTTGTTTCTATTCAGATACAAGAATAAATCATCCTTAGTTTAAAATAGTCAATTGTTTCTGGTATCCTCTTCATGCCAGTCTCGAAAGTGGGGTAGGTAGAAATTGCTTGCTTGAAGTTTAACCAAACTAGCTTTAGTGAAAGGAAAAAAGTGAAAATTACAAAGATGCCATGTTTTTGGATAGTCGAGTAATAATCTATATAGGAAAAAAAATCTTCTGTAAATATGAATTTCTTTTGTTATGTTAAGAGGACCAGTATTACTTAAAAATTACCTGAGGCTCAATAATGTAGTCTTAGTAAATAAGGAGAACACCTACACAAATATATAGTATCTATATACACGCCACTTGCAATTTACAGACTAATTATTTTAAGTGGAAGTTAAGTTATGGGTAGGTAAAGTTACAGGTCTTTAATCTTTTAAGAAGATTATGTTCCCCTCTTTCCTCAGATTTTGAAATGGAACTTTACTACTCCTCGTGATGAATATATTGAGCAATTGAAGACTCAGATGTCTAGCTGTGTTGCCAAGTGGTTACAAGATGAAATGTTTCATGCAGATTTTCAACGCCACAACAGAGCTCTTAGTGTAATGGTTGAGGTGAGGAGCATTGATTTCTGGCAATTGATAAAACAATAAGAACACTAGTGTAACCTTTTCTAGAGCATGCACCTTTTGGAAATACACTATTCAATTTAGAGCCCTGCATAATATTCTCATAAGAACAGTGCAATTAGTGTTGGCCTCCATTAAGGCACTGAACGTGAGCCTTCGAAACAAAATTAAATAGCAAAATAGCTGATGCAAGTAGCAATTATGCATGTACAAAACAATTATCTTTGGTCCCTTTGCTACTAGAAAAGCCGTGGGATAATCGTTTAATTGAAATACAATTTCTTGATTTATTTTATTGTTTAAAAAAAATATTTTTTTGCAAAACTTCACATTGATTTTTTTTCTCTTTCAAGCACTTGGAGAGTGAAAAAGACGGAGTTATCAGCTGTTTAGATCTGATTCTGAAGTGGATCACTCTGAGGTTCTTTGACACCAACACAAGTGTTCTGATGAAAACTCTGGAGTATCTTAAGTTGCTGTTCGTCATATTGAATCAAGAAGAATACCATCTGACTGAAAATGAAGCCACTTCTTTCATTCCCTATCTTACCTTGAAGGTATCCAGAATTTAAAAAGCTGCATATTTGGTGTGGGTTGACCTCTTAGAGTGGGTAGAATGGAAAATTTAGGTATTGTTTCTCACAAAATACAACAAAAAGCAAATTGTGAAATTAGAGCTCCCTTTGTGGACAGTATTGAGAATAATAGTGATTTGAGCCAATAGAACTAGAGGATACGGTATTTGGAAAAGATAAGAAAAACCCCATTTGGAAAAAAAAAAGCCAAGAAAACCAGCTTTGAAATATAGTTACTTTTTCAAATAATAGAAATGGAAAACATTGCTAATAATGCTTTTTCGGTTTTTACTGATTTAAAGGACAATAAAAATTGCTTTATGCTTCAGTTGTAGAATGCTTGAACTAAGGTTTAGAATAATACTCAATATCATTAAAACCTTCAGTCAATACATCATATTAGGCACAATCAGCAAAATAGGATGCAAGAGGTAGAGAACAAATTTTATCTTTTACGAGATCAACCAAGATGAGCTAGGTGTTGTTACCTGTAATGTTAATAAAAAATATGAGAGCAGTTTCAAATAAAATACTTGCATTAGTAATGGTAGTAGAATTATGTCTGTTAGCAAAAAGAAATACCAAATACATCAATTAGAAATTCTGATCTTTAACAACTAAATTAACTTTAATACATGATACAGTGTGTGTCAGAGAACAATGTTTTTTAACATAGATGTGAAAATTTACTGGAGAATTATTGAGCCAAAATACCTTTACAGAATTTTTTCAGTTCATTAGAGAACATGTATCTTTTATTCACTATAATGACCCATGAGATTTTGTATCGGTTTTTGCTGCTGTACTTGCAAAGGTTCTAATTTACAAAAATCTCAGAGCAAGCGAGAACAGTAATCTACATCAGAATAGCATCTTCTAATATGTTGTTATGCTCAAGATTACATACACTCATGTTTGCTCCAGTGTATTTGTCACTCATGTTTGCTCCAGTGTATTTGTAATTCTAGAGTAAATATATACAATCTGAAAACTTAGGAGTGCATGTGATTCCCTGAAGGCCTTGGATGAGAATACTAAGAATACCGATTATGCTTCCAGTTTCTCTAAATCTCCAAATATCTTCTCTGATTTTAGGTTGGGGAATCCAAAGATGTTATTCGAAGGGATGTGCGTGCCATTCTGAACAGGATGTGCCTTGTCTATCCAGCCAGCAAGATGTTCACATTTATCATGGATGGGACAAAATCAAAAAATTCAAAACAGCGGGCAGGTGGGACATATAGTACAAATCACAATATCTTATTACAGTCATGAAAATAATGGAATGGGCAAGTCCTACTTGAAATACTGGTGTGTCAAGTTCTGTGTTGGATGCATAAAATATACGGGGAGATGCATTGGTGTAGGCAGGGGTAGGTAATTGTTTTCAGCCTAGTAAGGGATTGGGGGTGCACATTCATATATGCAATTTTTCTACATAATTATTTCCCAAAAGAGCAGTAGGAGCCTTTTACTTAGAAGTGGGAGTGGGATAGGAAACAATGAAATAGGAAGGAAATGAAAAATAAAAATACAATAAATAGAGAGTAACAATTGTGTTCCTGTTATAAAAATTATTTTTAGTGCCTGTTCTGGTAAATTCAGTCAGGCTACTGATGATAAAAGTGAATGGTTAAGGGGCAAATGTGGCTATTTCATGCATTGTTTTACAGTGAGTCCCCAGTTTAATCGTGGAGACTTAATCATAAATAAGAATTTTTACCTTGTCTATGATAACAGTTCACTTTACTAAGAAGTGTTGTTGCCTTTGGGTTTTATATACATCTTCTTTTGTTGTTCCTTAGAGTGCTTGGAAGAGCTGGGATGTCTAGTTGAATCATATGGTATGAATGTGTGTCAGCCAACTCCAGGCAAAGCCTTAAAGGAAATTGCAATTCACATTGGTGACAGGGACAACACAGTCAGAAATGCTGCACTTAATACCATTGTTACTGTTTACAATGTGCATGGGGACCAGGTGTTCAAGCTGATTGGAAATGTAAGTAAATGGGAATCAAGGGGAAAATTAAATTCTTACAGTGTATTGGACAATTCAGGTGAAGTGATACAAAGTCACAATAGACCTGCATTATACAACTGACTGAATATTGATTATCAAGAACAGATAAATTGTACTTTACACTATTTAGATGGCTAATTGATCATTCATATGTCAGTGAATTGTAAGATGGTAAATAAATAAGCATTTATTGTTAAATCTGCGATAGCAGTAACATGGAAATTAGTTGAACTTTGTGTACCACAAATGTTGTTCAAAATAGTTTGACAACTATGTCAGTGAAGAATTGGAGGAAATTGCATTGGTAAAAGAAAAAAAAACATCTGCGCAGACCTATTATTTAGCCAGTTCGGTCCAGTTTATGAGAATCAATTTTTAAACTGTTCCAAACATTAAAGCAACTAAGCCAAAAGTCACATATTTTGTGCATATCAAGATAAAGCGGGAAGGAAAGCCTGGAGATGTTTGTTGGGGATCGATCATTAAATACCTATTTAGGCCACTAGGTCTCTTGATACAAATTATTTTATATCAACCCGATTCTAAATAGAAATGTGACTAAAATGAACTTAGAACATAGCTGTTATCTCTTTACAACAATTTTAAAATATTTATTAGTTATGTACAAAATTATAAAAAGTTGGGGTTAAATAAGATAATCTTTCTGAGAGTTTCACCATCCACATTCAAGTAGGATATCAAGCTATTTCAGAGTAAAGAAATCAGGTGACATCAAGTACCACCTACTTCCAAAATAGTACCTTACATAGAATTATTTTTTCTGTCTCTTACATTTCAGAACCACTGCTTTTGTCAAAATTTCAATTTAATTTTACTTAAATTGTATTATTTAGAGCAGATTTCTGAATTTCTAACAGCAATATGGTAAGAAAGGTTAGTCTTAGATGAAACTTTAGGAGGTAGAGGCCCTGCAAAATTGGAGAACACCTGTATTAATGATGATTTTATCTTATTTTTTTAATCTTCAATGCTTTGAGTTTGAAGATGTATTGATACATCCTACAACTACTTTCCTATTCTCATTTTGAAAATCTAACATGGCAAATTAATGTTACTCAATTTAGATAACATTTCTGCACTTGGATATGAAATCTCATATTCTTCTTGCAAGATATTAGCTATTGGGAAAATTGTAAATTAAGTCAACTGCTGCTCTAGGTCTTACTTTTTCTCAAGACACTTTCCTAGGTTGTGAGTAGGAAAATGATAGAAGCATCCAGAATTTACCTACATGGCAGTCCTGTGTCAACAAAATGGGTTAACGTTTGTGAGAGTGATATTTGTTGTGCCCCATAGTTTCATTCAAACAGTGGGAAAAAATGTATTCCACTGTCAAAACTTAATCGTAATCTGTTCTTGCTTTATACAGGTAAGGGAGGCCCCCAGAAACCCTTCAAACATGTCTGCTAAAAAATAACAATAGATTTCCCATTATTTTGCAATGAGAAACAGATAAAAACTGAATATAAATGCTAAAATAGGCATATTGTTAGTGTCACCACTTGTATGATGTGGGCCCTCTCATTTGCAGCTCTCTCCAAGCCCCCAATTGTTAATGTTAGCTTTTGGCCACAAAATGCTTGCCCACCCCTGTTCTGGAGAATTAGGTAATTGACAACTTAGATTAGGGGTCTTCAAACTTGGCCCTTTTATGACTTGTGGACTTCAACTCCCAGAATTCCTCAGCCAGCGTGCCTGGCTGAGGAATTCTGGAGTTGAAGTCCACAAGTCATAAAAGGGCCAAGTTTGAAGATCCCTGACTTAAATAGTAACATGTCTGGCCTAGTGGTCACAGTTCATTGAATTAAGGAGGATAGATGTCCAACTGCAAAAATGTGGATGCTGACTTACTGACATGCGGTGTTGTCTCTAGAGAGAATCTGTGTAGCATCATACAGTTGCTGTATCTCCAAGCTCCTTAAATTTATTTTTCATATGAGAGAGTTTACACCTTTTACGTCTATTGGGGAGAGAAATTGATGAATAGTAAATAAATGAGAGACTCTGCCTTTGCTTATTTTCATGTTTAGAGGTGTCTTAGGAAACATTTATACTGTACTTATAAAGGGAAGAAAAGAATAATTGCTAAGTACAAGACCTCTATTGGGAGTTAAACTGCACTTCAGAAATTATGAAGCTTTGGAGCATTCTTAGAGGCAAATCTTTCATGACATTGAAGTTTTTCTTCTCCTACAGCTTTCTGAGAAGGACATGAGTATGTTGGAGGAACGAATAAAACGGGCAGCTAAGAAGCCCAATACTGCTTTATCAAGGCAGGTAGATGAAAAACCCCAGCGCATACAAAATGCCAATGCCAGTGCAAACATGCTGCGGAAGGGAGCAGCTGAAGACATGTCTTCCAAACTCAAGTATGTTATGTGGAGAAAATGCAACATTTTGTGCAACATATTTTCACAGTGTGTGCTAAAACATACCTTGCTGTTGCCTTGTGTTTGTCTTTTGTTTTTTCATTGCTGCATGCATGAGACACAGATTGCAAAAAACAAAAAGTACTGCAAAGCAAAATGTTTGAACCTTTCTTCATTTGTTTTGCCATGTCTTGAATGCTTTCTAAATGGTATTGTGCCTTTTTTCACTGCTTCTCCATGGACAGAATTATGTATCGCACTTATAGGATGTAAGTACTAACCACTAAATCCTTGGTAGCAGGGCTTGTACGATTTCTGTCTTTCCCCCCAATCATTAGTTATTAAATACCCTTTGGAAGAAGTTCCACATATTATAATAAAGCTTCTTAAAAGTTAGGGTTCTAGGAAAAACTGGTAATGGATATGAGAAAAAGTGTCAAGTTCCCTCTCTTGGATAAAAAAAGTTGAGGTACTTCTACCCAAGCGGAAGTCATTCAGGTGGCATTGGATGCCATCCAGTGTGAAATTAAGATGCCCCTCTCTGTTTAATATATGATTCTTGAACCCCTCCTAGAATTCCTCTTGCTATGCCTTTATGCCATTGTTCTAGAATCCTCTGCTTAGTAGGAAATCCCTAACAAAATAAAATAAATGGCAAGTTGTAATTGAAGAGTATAAAACTCAGCTGGAAATATTCTGGATTCAGAAACAGTTGTCACTAAGAAAGGCAACCAAACATAATGCCTTCTCCATAGTTGAATAAAAACTGGATTCGTTTGGATGAAATCATACTTTCTCATTCTCTCTTTAACATTTGTGGTGGTGCCTATATTTTGCTATAAGGGAAAGGGAAACCTAACAAGTCTTAAAGAGAGTACAGATTCCCAATAGTTTAGAGCTATTGCTCATATTGCTTGGTTAATGCAAAAGCTATAAAAACTACTGCAGGAAATCCTCGACCGACGACTGTTTGTTTAGTGTCTGTTCAAAGTTACAACAGTACTGAAAAAAGTGACTTATGACCAGGTCTTGCACTTACAACCAAATCTCCGCAGTCATGTGATTAAAATTTGGGCACCTGGAACCAGCATTTATTTACAACCGTTGCAACGTCCCTGGGTCCTACGATCACCATTTGCAGTCTTCCCAACCAGCTTCTGACAAGCAAAATCAATTGGGAGGGGGGAGCTGAATTTGCTTAAATGACCACACGGTTCATTTCACAACTGCAGCGATTGCTTAACAACTGTGGCAAAAAAGGTTGTAAAATTGGGCATGGCATATTTAGCAACTGCCTTGCTTAACAAAGGAAATTATGGTATCTATTACGGTTGTAAGTCAAGGACTTACTGCGGTTTTTGTTTTTTTGGTTCCTGTATTTAAACATAAATCGTTAGAGGACAACAAAGTTTGTTATGTTGGAATAGAAGAAGTCATTATTTGTTGTTTCACTTCCTTAAGCCCTTCAAAAACTGAGTAGTAGTGAGTAGTAACCTTCCCAATTTCTTTATGAACTGCAGAGAGTGTTGGAAAACTAGGGAGATTTCTTTGACGCAAAGTTGGACTCTATTCAACAAAGTCCCAGATAATATAGAAAAGAATGTTTTCCATCTGTAGCTTGTGAGGATTTCTATGGGAGGGCAGCATGTTTCCTGAAATATTAAGGAAAATGTATTGCTTGATTTTTATAGCCAAGCCCGTAACATGAGTGGCCATTCAGAGGCAATGCATACAGTTCCTCGGGAATTTCAGCTGGATCTGGATGAAATAGAAAATGATAATGGCACAGTGCGATGTGAAATGCCAGCACTTGTTCAGCACAAACTGGATGACATCTTTGAGCCAGTCTCGATTCCTGAACCTAAGTAAGTGCATTTAGGACTTTAGTCTGTTTTGACCCAGTGTGTGCATATTAGAGGTATAGTGTTCTCTTCTTTCTCACATATGAAGGTTCTACCCGAGGCCATAAAAGAAAAGCTCAGAACAAAAACAAGTCACTACTAATTGATGTAACTATAGTTAAATTCCATTTATAAAATACATTGATTCTCATCTGCATATACCAGCCACTGTCTCCTAGAGAAACAGAGATATATACATCCATATTCTTCTCCTTCCAGCAAAAACGCAAAACACAACACACAAAAATACCTCACCCACAGAATGGAGGTAGGAAAAGGTAGAAGAAAAAAGTAGAGGAACAAAACTAGATAGAGATGAGACAAGGAGAAGAGCTGACTTGACAGGGAAGGAAAAGAATGAGAGAAGCCCTATTCAGGTGTTACAGGGGGAAATGGTAAAATTCCACAGGCAAGCAGCATCTACTTAGCTATATCTGCAGCCATTTGTACTTCCAACCGTGTGCTTGTTTTCAGTAGCATATTTTGTTTTTCTCAATTAAGGTAAGACCCCCCTGCAAAATTTGCAAGTGTTATTTTGGAAGTAGGGTGGCAAGGATTGCCTTCCGGTAATTAATTACAAGATCTTTCTTCCATCCAGGATCCGTCCTGTCTCCCCACACTTTGATGACATGCACAGCAATACTGCTTCTACTATCAACTTTGTTATCTCCCAGGTAGCCAGCGGGGATATCAATACTAGTGTCCAAGCTCTTGCACAGGTAAGTGGTGTTCCTTGTAGATGGCAGCAACATCGTGCTCTTAAGCTAGCATTTCACAGATCAACAAATTATTTGCGAGAGTGATGAGTTGCACATTTGGTGGAGCTGAGTGTCAGGTGACACATGCACCACTCTGAAATGTCTTGATGACATAACTTAAGTGCACAGGGGCCATCTGACTCGCAGTTCTCAAAAAGAACATAAGTGATGCCTTCCTGGAACAGACCTCTGGTCTACCTAGTTCCAGCAGTCTGTTCTCACAGTGGTCAACAACTGCACAAGGAAGCCCATCTCTCAGCAGTTGGCCTATAGCACTCAGGCGGCACTCAGAGCCCTCTCTGTGGGCACGCGCGCTGTCGCCCCAGTCCTAGGCCTTCAGCTGGGTGTTATAAAACCTTTTCCCTTTATTTAGGCCTCCATCGCCGTGTGCAAAAAAAAAAAAAAAGGTTCAATCAGTCAATTTCAACTTTTTGCAGGGGAAAAAAAAGATCTTTCAAAGTTGGAATTGATTGATTGAACCTTTTAGTCCCACCCAGTCTGCCGTTACCACTGCAGCCACGCCCACCCAATGGGCCACACCCAGCCAATGGGCCACACCCACCCAGCACTCGACGGTGCATAAGTGGGTTTTGGGTTGCAGTTTGGGCACTCAGTCTCTAAAAGGTTTGCCATCACTGGCCTATAGAGTTGCCAACAAGACTAATAACTATTAAATCCCATGACTTCATGGATTGATGCAAACCTTTTTAAAGCCAGCCAAGCTGGGAGCAAGCACCGCATCTTGTAAAGAAAAAGATCTTTTGTTCAAATGCAAGAACATAGAACATTCTCACCTTCTAGATAATTCCCTGACTTTCTTTTTGATACCAAGAGGTATGCAAGGATATTTTAACTCTTCATACTATCTAATAAAGAGAGCATTTATTTAACCTTACTGTTCCTCCACTACCTGGATTTCAGTCTACTTAATCGTGAAGCAGAGTCCTCATTTGCCAGCTGAGGCCCCTTTCGTTCCAGGAAGTATTTAGGCTGGGGGGGGGGGGGAGATAGGTTGGCACGGATTTGGCTTTTGGCTGAATAGAGTAAGCCAGAGGAAACGAATGAGGAGGCTTTTGTGATGCATTCATTTTGTTAAGCATATTTCTATGCTGGCACATCAGTAAAGAGTACTTAAATAACTTTTTGTGGATAAAATTTTACTTCTCCTATTAAGAAAATTTATTCTAATTTTGAGAGCCAATTTGGCCTAGTACAGGGGTAGGCAACCTTGGCTCTTTTATGACTCGTGGACCTTCAACTCCCAGAATTCCTGAGCCAGCATGGCTGGCTCAGGAATTCTGGGAGTTGAAGTCCACGAGTCATAAAAGAGCCAAGGTTGCCTACCCCTGGCCTAGTAGTTAAGGCACCAGGCTAGAAACCAAGAGACTGTGGGCGATAGTCCCACTTTAGGCATGAAATCTGACTGGGTGACTTTGGGTCAGTCTCTCTCAGCCAGACCCACCTCATAGGATTGTTGTGGGGGAAAATAGAAGGAGGAAGAAGTATTAGCTAGGTTCACTGCCTTGCATTATTTATAAAAATAATAAAGGCAGGATAAAAAAAATGAATAAAGAAAAAAATATTTTTTTTATTGGAAACTACCAAGAGACTTTAGTAATTGTCAGTATACGAAGTTAGTATCTGTAGATCAGATAGATGGCTGGATTCTGTTTTTTTACCATGTTTTCCAGTCACTGCTGATTGTTCCTTCAAAAGTAGTCCCCATGATAAGCATCCAGTAGCTTTCTTTGCTTTTCCTTCTTTACTTCCTTGCCAATAATACACTGTATACCAGCCTTCAGTCGATTGGTGCCCCGGAAATGGAACCAATACTAGAGTGCGTGATGAGGTTCTTTGTTTACCAAATACAGGAATTCCGTTTCCATTATATTTTATTCATTTCTCTCTGGCCTCTAGTTGTAAGTTTTAGAATAAAAATTGATGACCCTCAGTCTACCAATGGGTCTGAACTGAGGTTTTCTGCGGAGTAGCCATCATTTTTACTTTGCTGCCTTCAAAAGGAAGGATACTCTTTCTCAGCTATTCCAAACAACATGAAAAGGTTTATGGAAAAGCTTTCTTTCTTTATGGGGGAAAAAAAAAAGAATACTCATGGGTGAATTCACATTTTCATCTTGCATTCCCCTAGGGCAGTGGTGGCGAACCTATGGCATGCGTGCCAGAGGCGGCACTCAGAGCCCTCTCTGTGGACACTCGCGCCATGCCCCGGAGATGGCAACTGTCCCTCTTCAACCAGCTGCCTGCTAACTCGCCAAAGTCCCACGTGGCCGGATGCATCCCGGCACGGCTGCTTTCCCTCCCCACCCCCCGTCCCATCCCTCCTAGCCTCGCATGCTCTCCTTTTCCCAGGCACGACCCACTGCATCGCCTCCTCAACTGTTGGCCGGCCATCCAGTTCAGAGGTGGCTTCTTTGAACTGCTGGCGGCGGGCTGCAGAGCCCCAGAGTACGCCAGTTGAGGGGCTGGCAGGCTGTGGCTGCTGACAGACACTGTCGGCCCCCATGCGCTCGCTGGCCTCTGTGTGCTGGGGCCGATGGTGTCAGGCAGCAGCCGCCCCGGCCCTTGCCTTGCCCCATGGCAATAGCACCCCTGCCCTGCCTCGCCTCACCCCGCAGGATGAGCTTCTTGCCTACCACCCCACCTGCCAGAGACCCCCTGGATCTCCCCCACCCCTGCCCACCCCCCACAGGCGTCCCTCCCCACGAGCAACATTGAGGTGACCACGCCCACTTTGGCCACATCCACCCAATCTGCCATGACCACCACAGCCACGCCCACCCAGTGGGCCACACCCACCTGGCACCCGGCAATAAATAAGTGGGGTTTAGGTTGCAGTTTGGGCACTCAGTCTCTAAAAGGTTCGCCATCACTGCCCTAGGGCTAACAATTACTGCAATAGTAAGAAAAAATGAATTCTAAATGTTTGTAGTAATGTACATATTTGAGATAGGTTCTTTGAAGTGTGAAGGCTGCAGAATTTGTTAAGACTAGATAATGCAGGAATAACTAGCTTTTGCTGGCACTGCACATCTGATGTTTGGTCTAATTAATATCCTAAGATTGTGAACAAAGTGATGGATTCTTAGAGAATTGTAATAGAATAGTAAAATGGGAAAAATAATAGTTAATGAGATTGGTGATAGTTTTTGCAGCTAGTGCATGCCAGCCAGTCTCTTAAATACTCTGCTGCGTGAAGAAAAATTATTATTATGTCTGCATACAGATTGATGAGGTTCTGAGACAAGAGGATAAAGCTGAAGCAATGTCTGGCCACATTGACCAGTTCTTAATAGCTACATTCATGCAGCTCCGACTCATTTATAACACTCATATGGCTGATGAGAAACTGGACAAGGATGAGATTGTCAAGTTGTACAGTTGCATCATTGGAAACATGATTTCGGTAAGAGTTCTTTATTTTCTTTGCCACTGTAAAATGAGCAAAAACAGTTAAAATTCGGTCAGGTATAAATTTATTTTATTATTATTTCTTTTAGGTAAAATTTATTACTTTACTCTAGAACACGTATAAATTTATCGGAAAAAGTAAAGTATGCTGCCCAGCTAGCAAACTTAATGCACAGTCTGGTTGCTTGGTACATAATAGGTCAAGTTGCGTGTTTTTTACTCATCACCTTTCTGAATTTCGAGAGTTACCAAAAGCAGTTCACAAACTTAGTTCCTAGAAGCTTAATTAAAATTTAAAAATAAAATGTTTGTCTACTGTGTATCTGTTTGGGGAAAAAAGATAAATGTTTTTTATTTAGCAAAGTGGGAGTTCACAATGTAGTATTTTATTTTGTTTGACGTGCTTGGGTTAAATGATCTCTTGAAGTGCTATTTTCAGGGATGAATAAATACAGCTCCCCAGATAAGTAAGCGCAGTTCTTATAGCGCTGTTCTAATCTGCTGCAATTTTCAGCTGCAGTGTCAATCATCATTCTTTAAAGAACAAACCATGCCTTTTAAGAGGTGCGGCTTGTGTTTTATTGTTGCGTTTTGGTTTGCCACTGAATTTCTTCAGGCCGGCATGTAAAGCATCCCCTTCTCTTCAGTCCTGCACCACAGGTTCTTTCTGCTCATCAACCCTTCTAAATGTATTTAAAGAGATAAATAACCTTTATTGTCATTTTTATATTGTGGGCACAATGGCACACATCAAAAATGAAATTTAGTTGCCCGCTCTCAAAGTGAAACATATACATGACACACACCTAAACATACTATGTACAACATATATATAGACCCACATCCCTACATATATTTCTTAAAACAAGGCTTACTGAGAAGGCAAACAAAATGCAACATTGTTTTCAAAATAGTGACCAATCTAATATTGGGGTTCTGAAGGGGTTATTGAGGCTTCTAAGTGTTATTCAGAAGAAAGAATTAAATCTAAAACTCAAATTCATTTGACAGTTATTCCAGATTGAAAGCTTGGCAAGGGAGGCTTCTGCAGGAGTGTTGAAGGATTTGATGCATGGCCTCATTACCTTAATGCTGGATTCAAGAGTTGAAGATCTAGAAGAAGGCCAGCAGGTTATCAGATCTGTCAACCTCTTGGTGGTAAAAGTTCTAGAGAAATCTGACCAAACCAACATATTAAGGTAAATAACTTGATAAGATGAAAAGGGTCTTTTTTATATATATAGTATAACCTTCTGACATAGCACTTAACACTAATATTCTGGCATGTGCTTGATGAAATACTTTTGTTCCTCGTTACAGTTGGGTAGAGTTGAGTAATGCTTCAAATTTAATTCATAAGAAGAGATGGTTTAGAGCACGGGTGTCAAACTCGCCACGTCACTTGACGTGTCACGACATATCGTGACTTTTTTCAGATTGCCGGAGCTGGGGTGGACGCGGCCTCCGCATGATGCAACCACGATGCAATCTATTTAACACCCCTGGTTTAGAGCATAAACACTGCCTGTAGTTAATTAAAGCAGCCATGTCTGTTTTTCTAATTCTGTGATTACGGTGGAGGCCTCCCTGCAATAGCCATGCAGTCTTGGAAAAAGTCATGGATGCTTTTATGAGTTACAGAGAGGTGGTGTGTTCATATTCTGTTGTATTTTGAACAATCTCCCAAGTAAAATCCCAAGTATTACACCCCTATGCATGGTGCTTGCTGATTCTCTGTGAAAATATGTATGACTCTTGCAGTGGTTATATTTAGATGGAACTTAGGAGATTGTTGCTTGCTTTATGGCAGACTGGCTTTTATGTCAATTATTATTGTATGCATTGTAATTTTACGTTATTTGTATTACAGTTTTAAATGTTAGCCACCCAAAATCATCACGGCGAGATGGGGGGCTGTATAAATCAAATAAATAATGCTACTTCATTTAATTCTTCTAGTGCCCTGCTTGTTCTACTCCAGGACAGTCTATTAGCCACTGCTAGTTCTCCAAAGTTCTCAGAACTTGTAATGAAAGTGAGTATGTAGGTTTGTTTTCAAATTTGAAATGGCATAATGATATGTATTGCCAGCTTGTCATAATTATAGACCTAATTCTTTTCTATTGGAAAAATTACAATATGAATACAACTTAGTGTGGCATGCTGTTATTAACAGATAAGCTTGACAATAAAAACGAAAGGTTTAAAAATCTCTGTTAAGAGCTGTGTCTTAATGATCTGTAAACCTATGTCCAATATAATTGAGCAGACAATCACCCTATTTGTTCATGACCATTTATTTTAAGCTTTTAAAACATCACGTTTGCCACTGACAACTCTGCATTAGGATATGCTTTTCCATAAGTAACTGATTTTTGTTTGTAAACATTTCTCTCCTGTCTCCCAAGTGCTTATGGAGAATGGTAAGACTTCTCCCTGAAACTATCAACAGTATCAACCTGGACCGAATAATGTTGGACATTCACATCTTTATGAAGGTGTTTCCAAAAGAGAAATTAAAGCAGTGTAAAAGTGAATTCCCAATACGGACTCTGAAGACCTTGATTCATACATTATGCAAACTGAAGGGAGCCAAGGTAAGACCAAATGGATTTGTTCCAACCGACGAATGGTTCTCAGGAATATTTAGAAGATTCTCTCTAAATTTATAATGTTCCCTTTCTAGATTTTAGATCATTTAACAATGATAGATAACAAGAATGAGTCTGAATTGGAGGCTCATCTGTGCAGAATGATGAAACACTCTCTGGACCAAACTGGAAGCAAATCTGATAAAGGCACAGAAAAAGGTGCTTCCCGTACGGTAAGTGTTTTGTATTTTAAAATAAAACAGCTTGTCACCTATAAAGCTGGTTAATTTGATGATTGCACAGTTAGAATCTTTGGGGAATACATCATTTTTACTGTATTGGACTTTTAGTCTGGATTGCATAGAAGGCTGAAGAAGCTCTCTGATGTGGCTGGATTAAGACGTCAAGAAATACAGGGAGGCATTTTGCAAAACGTTTGGTTAGCTGCAGAATATCTCTTGCACAACAGTATGTTTTAGGCTGTATACAAATTGGGCAACGTGCCTATTTCCTATAAACAATCAATTTTCTCTTTTTTTCATGCATTTATTTATAACATAACAGATCTTTTTTTAAAAAGACTCAGGTAGTCACTTTGACTTCTTTTAAAGGAGATGAATTACAGGTAGTCCTCAACTTACGACAGTTCATTTAATGATTGTTCAAAGTTACAGCGGCACTGAAAAAAGTGGCTTATGGCCATTTTTCACACTTAACAACCGTTGCAGCATCCCCCGGGGGCACATGATCAAAATTCAGATGCTTGGCAACTGACTCATATTTATGATGGTTGCAACCTTCTTACAAGCAAAGTCAATGGGGAAGCCAGTTTCACTGAACAACTCTGTTACTAACTTAATAACTGCAGTGATTCACTTAACTGTGGTAAGAAGAGCCGTAAAATAGAACAAAATTCACTTTAAAAATGTTTCGCTTAGCAACATAAATTTTGGATCAATTGTGGTCGTAAGTCAAGGACTACCTGTACAGTACAGAATGCTGTCTGTCTATCCATGATATTGTCCTTGCCAAGAAAAAAGAAGCCTTGCATGAAGTGATGTTCAAGAGAGATGGCTTAAGTGTGTTGTGTTTAGTGTAGCCACAATTACAAGGTTAATTTCTGGTTCTGGTTGACACTCAGAATTCTCAAAACAGTGCAGATATCAAATTTGTCTATTGCTGAGCGGCAACATTTGATAGCTAACTCTTTCCTTTCTCCTAAACTTTGTCCCTTCAGGCCACTATATTTACACATGGCCATTTACACCTTGCTTGTACAGAAGTATGTACAGTACAGTATTGATCATATTAGTGAGCTCTATCATACTCTGCTACTAGTGAGGCTGAAATCACTGTTTGATATTATTAATAAGTTGAGATTCATGCTGTCTGATTTCTTTTCTAGAATAGTGGTTTGTTTAATTAAATTAGAAGATGCTGTCCTAGTTTTTCTCCTCATTTATGTTTTATAACTCTGGTTTACCTGTCATACAGTTCTAAAGATGCTTCAGTTACTGAAATTTCAATTCCTCTAGATTTTTTTCATTTGTTTTTGTGCATTCTTTAGTTGTTATTTGGATTTTTAATTTGGTTTGTTAATTAATGTCCAAATTCCTTTTATAGGATGAAAAGTCACCAAAGGCCAAAGTAAATGATATTTTAGCAGAGATATTTAAAAAAATTGGCTCTAAAGAAAACACTAAAGAGGTAAGAAGTATGCCTAGAACAAAAAAAACTTTTCTTTTTTTCTAAACGTTGAAGAAACTCATTGTGGCTCAGGGTTCGGCCCACTTGATTCTGTACTGAATAATGGTCCAGCTCAACAGAAGCACAAAATATTTTGATTGTTTGGGATTTTGGCAAAATTTGGATTTTGGCAAAATTTTCAAATGGGACTTGTAGAACAGGGGTCCCCAACCTATGGGCCGCGGCCACTACTGGGCCACGGCCGGTGGGCCGTGGAAATGACTGGCTGGTGCGCGTGCGCACTGCCCCTCACTTGCGTTAGCGTCTGCGGCCCTGTTTGCACATGTGCACGGGCGCGAAGAGGCCGCTAGTGCCAGATGAGTGTGCGTGGCCCATTTGCGCATGTGTGAATGGGGCTGCTAGTGCCGGGCGGATGTGCGTGGCCTATTTGCTCATGCGCGAATGGGGCTGCTAGTGCTGCGCCGGTGCGCGTGGGTCCATTTGCGTGTACGCACGTACCAATTTGGAAGCTGCTCTCCTTCCCTCCGGGCCGTGAGCCGGCCATTGGAGACCTCTGTTGTAGAATAATAGTCTCAATGCTTTTCTTCCCTATCCCCGCTGAACACCTGGCCAAGTCATACCCTTTTTCTTCTTGTTGTATTTCATGCCACTGCTGTGTTTGTATTTTAGCACAGCATAACCCAATGGGTTTGTACCCATCCTTTCCCCCCAATCATCCCAACTCTTTCTTTCCCTTCCCTTCTCTTCACTGCTGCTGACTTCATTTTTTTCCAATCTTTTCCAACCTGGAATGCCTATAACTGGGACCAGCATGTGCAGATCCAGCCACAAACCACCTAAGCCTGCTCTGTCGTGAAGGCTGTGGTCTATGCACAGAGCATTTTGCCCATCTCTTATCAGTTGCACAGTATTTTTTTTTGTTGGAGTTTTTTTTTTTTATGACAGCTTTGCAGTCCCACTGGGCTAGCCTTTAGGAAAGGTTTAGAGCCGAGCTGTTGAACGTAAACAGAGGAACACCTAAATCAACCTCTGACATTTTAAAGTAGGCCCAGGAAAGATTCATTTGAAATCCTAATGATCAAATAATAGTGCGTTGAATTCAGAGCCATGATATTGAACTAGCTTTAGTATACAATATTCAGAACCTAAATCTTCAGCGCTAATGCCTGTTTTTATATGTACAATTTCTAATAGCTGAGGCACTTTGTTTTTAAAACAGGGTCTGGCAGAGCTGTATGAATATAAAAAGAAATATTCTGATGCAGATATTGAGCCCTTCCTAAAAAACTCCTCACAGTTCTTCCAGAGTTATGTAGAACGAGGTCTCCGGTTGATTGAAATGGAAAGGGAAGGCAAAGGGCGGATTTCTTCCACAGGTAATTTGATACGAACTTGCAGCCAACAGCTCTTGTATTGATGGAGTTACCAGATTTTTCCAGGGTTAGCAGAACAGGTAGAGAATTTCAGAAGGAATATATCAACTTTCTTAAAGTACAGGGTGAGTGTGGCGTTAAACAGTTATCGTGGTTATTCCATAATACTCTCATTATGCAGGTAATATCTACAAATAGAATTACTAGAATATTGCATATGGTATAGCAGTAGACTTGTTGATTAATATTAAGCAGAAAGATAGTTAAAGTAAAGGTAGTTAAAGTCAGCACAGCTCTTCTTCCTGTAACACAGAGAGAATGTCAGAAGACAGGAATGGTCTGTTCTATGATGATGTCAGACCCAAAGAACCAAAGCGACACTGAGCTGATTAGAATTGCTTCTCTATAGTTGCTAGTCTAATTTATAAGAATCTCACCAGACTGACTACATTCTCCTGGGAATAGGTAGATAAAAGCTTCAGGGATTTTAGGAAAAGTCAGGCCTTGCCACTTCCTCCCCTGAAGGGAATCCAAACTTGCAAGTCTCTTTATTCCACCTCCCATCTAGCTGGAGATCTCACCACTGGTGATTTCCCATGCCTGTTTTATTTCAGTTATAAAGAAGACAGTCTTTTATGTAGGAAAGAGTCATTTTTTTAAACTCATCCCATATGGTCCAGTAAATATCAAAAGCATAAAGAAGGGGCAAAATATTCCACCTACTTCATTGATTGGGCATTACCAGGTCCAACTTTGCACCCCCAGAATAAGGCACAAAGATAACATAAGTAGTTACGCCGTACAAACTGTCAAGCACAGGAAATTGGGAGTTCAGGCAGTTCAAATGAATATAAAGGTTTATTGCAAGCTTAAACTCTACAAGAATCTGAACTACTAACAGGCAAAGCAAATTGATGGTAGATAAGAGTCAATGGAATTCAAGGTGGGCTGGACTTAAATCTCTTGTGGGCATAAAGAGACTCAAGACTGATTATGCGTTTGACCCCACCCTCAGGGTTAGCTTGGTCATCTCCTACCCAAACCTAGGTGACATCCCATTTCAATCTTTTGTTGAATTTAGATTTGACTCATTTGTGGCTTGTGATTTTTTTTTATTTTGTAGGAGTTTCTCCACAGATGGAGGTATCATGTATTCCCACTCCCACCAATGTAGTTTCTTCTGCTATCGGAAATTCAAATGGGGAAGAGGTGGGGCCATCTGTCTATTTGGAAAGATTAAAAATCCTCAGGCAGCGATGTGGCCTTGACAATGCAAAGGTAGTTAAGTAGAACAAGTAGAAAGTTTTCGACTTATTTGTTTTCATTGTTTATCTAGTTTTTAACACTTCATCTAGTTTTAGGACTTGTATGGAGAAAGGTAAATGTTTTAGGTCATAGTTGTACAGAATTGTTGAAAATTCAAAAGGGTTTACCAACCTTTAAGCACCATCTCAAAAAAAAAAATATTGAAATTATGCCGCAAATCCATATTTCACTCTTTTTTTTGGTTACAAGTGATTTTTTTCAGTGTGTGTAGTAAGTTTAATATTATTATATCGGCATAGGTGAAGATAAAGAGCAAGGTTGCATACCCCATGCTTTAAAAAAAAAACATTGCAGGAAAATATGAATTCTGTTTATGACCTTGGCCATAGTGAAAGATAAAGAACAGGATAAAATTTTAGCATCCTTTAATTTCAGGTATATATTTTACATTTCTAAAACTGAAGTAAACCTCCTCTCAGAAGATTAGTTATAGTGGTATTGTTAGAGCCAACCTGCTTGATTTGGTAAACAATATGATAACATAAAGCGCTTTTTGAATAAGAGGTTTTCAATATCTCTCCCCACAGCAAGAAGACAGAGCATCGCTGGCCACCACCCTGTCCAAGCCATCAGCCCCCACTGTTGCATCCTCTACAGATATGCTCCATAGTAAGCTTTCCCAGCTTCGTGAATCACGGGAACAATACCAGCACATTGATCTGGACTCCAATCAGACCCATGCTGGCATTGGGAGTACCACTTCCTCTTCCACAGCATCCAATATTGATGACTTGAAAAAAAGACTGGAGAGAATAAAAAGCAGTCGCAAGTGAAATTGCGTGAGACGGTTTGGCTATTGCAGAGCTGTCCATCTTTAGTTGACTAAATTAGAAGTCTTCATAGTTAAGTGGCCTCATGCAGGCCTTATGTATACAAACTGGTTTCTGTGTATAATACAGCAGATCTTGGAGGAGGATCCAAGTCAATGTGGCACAAATCTTTGTATATATTTTGCTTTTTTGTGAGCATTTCTTGACCGTAGAAGAGAGTCCGTGTATTAGTTTTAGTGTACAGAGCTGTAAACAATTCTCCTGCTCAGTCCAGTTTCTCAAAACTTGGTTTCATTTGTTAAGTTGTCTTATCTTAGCTCTCTTAAATCTTGGAAACTTTTCGTTGCATTCATTTTTAATTTTGTGAATTACTTCTCCATTATAATCCTTGAACTGTTTCTGTATGGACGCATGGCATGAAGCAAGTAATTTAAGTGTCTTTTTGTAAATAAAAGTTTGCATTAACTCTCTGTGGGAGCAGCAGTGACTGTTGGTGGCAAATGTTCAACCATGTTCCTAATTGCTATTGTGACACTGCATTTTAATTGTTAAATGAGTGTGTGTCTGAGTCACTATAGCAAATTAACTTTAATTGGGAAAACAAGGAGAAGCTGAGATACTAATGTACAAATGTGTTCCAGATAAAGGAAACTTTTAATGTTAATAATAATATTGTGCTTACAGAAAACTCTTGACCCAAAGCCAGAACATTTTACATCTCAGACAATATTTTCCAAATCTTTTCCTAGAATCTTAATTGAGGACTGGTTTTAAACCTTTTTGAACATTCGATTTCCTCAAGATAGTGGAAGTATTCTGTGCTTAAGATGAGCAAATAATCTAGGTTTTTCTTAATGTTACTATAATCATGGTGAATCCATTTTCTCTTTCTATCCCAGAAGTTGCTAGCAAGTTTGTGTTACATGTATTACCAGCAATTGCTAATAATGACAGATCTTTGGGACTGTTTCCGAAATGATTGTGCTTTGAAGTGAATGGATATTGTGACCATTAAAGGTGACACTATTTGTCACATTATCCATCCACTTCAGAGCACAATTGTTAGAGAGTTGTGAGAAATTCTCTGGCTGACTTGCATCTCTTTTATTCATGATTTGCCTCATAAGATCTCATCCTCCCAGAATTTCTGTAGTCTTTTTAGCACCTTCCATGTTCCTAGTATATGTCCTGTGTCATTCTTCCTGGAGCATTGACTGCTTTTATGTCTGACATAGATTTCATTTACATCTTTATGCCTGTTAAGCTTTGGGTGATAGCTCTGGTGCTATACAGTAGTTCTATATTGCAACCAATCAAGCTTGGTAATAATCTGTAAAAATATAATTGGTCACTAGGTGCATATATAATATGTAATCTGGTGGAAAATTGGTGTAACAAGCATACTTATCCGTAATATGTACATTTTCCTACTTAGAAGATTGTCTATACGTGCCGTTAAACCTATTCTAATTTGCAGTCTTTTCAGCTGAAACTAAACAAACTTTACTTCATAAAGAATTACTTGCCTTAGCTAGGAATATTAAAGAATGAATCAGCACCTATCCAAGTGGGTAAAATGTTTTGTGTTTAAAAACCACAATAATAACTTGCTAGCACTATGATGGGCCTTGAAATGGTGCAAAAATATATGTATTTTGCTAACATATAGTTTTCTTCTGGTGCTTTATTAGAAATAGTAACAAATTCCTAATTTTTCAGTAATACACAAGAGTTCACTTATCTCATAGAATCTGGAGATAAACATTGGATTATAATATTTAGCGAGTATTAGAAATAATATTTGGAAGTGAAGTCTCTGAGCTAAAATATATTAGCTATGTTGTCTAACAATATACTTTGCTTCTTTCCTTTTCTCCTTGCAGTGTGTGGCTTTTATCATTTTGATAATACATTTTAATATTGATTTCCAAAATTCCCTATAGTATTTAAACCATTTTTAGTTTTAACTTAAAACTAATGGAAATGTTTCTACAGTACATTTGAATAAATGTTACCTTTTATTATTAATTTCTCTGTACGTCCTGAATCTTGATATAACTACTCAGTGGAATAACTATGAAGCCTTTTCTAGGAAAGAGAGAATTCTTTTGCCAGTGGTTCAGAGGATGACGTTTTCTCAGTTAACTATATAGAGAACATTTTTATTGGTATCAACTTTAATGGATGCTTATGTAATATATTCAGTTTCCTCTTCTGTCTTTATAGAGCTTCACTTAGTAAGTGGAGAAATGTTTGCTGCTGTATTAAAAGTGACTGACAGCTCTAAAAATAGTGAGATTGTTGCTGCTATGATTTTATTCGAAGAGAAGGAGTTGCTACTCATTGTTGTTGCAGACTGTTGTTTTATTGCCCCTTATGAATCTGCTCATCTACAATGTGTCCTATTCGGTGCAAAGTGGGCTATGTGCTTGACCTGTTCTTCTTGGCTTCCCTTTTTCCTTTTTGGGTTGAGTGAATAATAGAACTGGCAATATAGAAACATATAAAGAAGCTAATTTTTGCAAAACCATTTATAACTCAACCGTAGCATACATGTTCTGATATAAACCTCCTGTCTGGTGGCTGGTTCTCACATCTCATTGATGCCAACGTATGAAAACATTGATAGTTCAGCTGGTTCCAATGTCAACATCACAATTCCATCAGACCACTGGGAGAAGTACTATGTGACTGGCTCTGCTTCGTTTTACGGGAAACTTAACGATAAAATTATTTTTCAGAAGATAATCATGTGATAAAGAATATGCAAGGCTTTTTATATGTCCTGTTACTGTTAATAATCCTAGTTTGAGTTTCTCACTGAATTTGGACATATTTTTAATTAAAGAATTTTTGCATGAACTACAGAAATTAGAATGCTTTCAAACTAAATTAAACCAAATATCTAGTTGGTATTTAGTGTGTTGAAACAAATACTAAGTATTAGTCTGAATGAAAAAGCATTTAATGATAGCTTTATTTTTCTCTTCTGATTTCTTAGGACCTAATTTTTCCATGATGTCTGTGAAACACGTTTTTAGTTTCCATGCATCCAAATGCATAGAATTAGAAGATTCTGATAGAAATTCTGCCTCTAAAATACTGTATTTGTCTAAAGTAGTAGCTTTTACTAGTTAACTCAGGGCTTTTTTTCCCAATTGCCATATAGGAGTGTTTCATTTTTAATGTCTGTTGCACATGTGTACAACAGCATTAATTAATCAGTATTAATTAATCAGTATAATAGATGCAGGAAAATGGGCATGCAAAATTGTCATAAATAGTTCCAAGAAAAATTGACCATAATGCTTGATGTTTTCCTTAATCGTTTGTTGGGTGAAAAATCTAATCCAAATGTCTGTTCATTAAGAGTATTAAGCTGATGTTTTGTTTTTAAATACTCTCATTGCATCTATGTTTCATTTTTACCTTTTCTTTAAACCATTTGAGTGTTTGAAGTATTAGAATGTCTGCTAGAGGTTTAAGGCTATGAAGTTACAAATGAGACTGTAAATTAGCCTCTTCCAATGGATACTCCTTGATTGTTCAGGGGAAAATATTTAACAAAATAAATGCTGTTATTGCCAAACTTTAACAAACAAGCATATCTTCTTGTTTCTGGGCTTGTGGCCATGACCCTTGGACAACACTGGTCCAAAGATGCCTTTTCAGCAGCCTACCCTTTAAGGAGGTAGCAATCTCTCTAACAATGGAATCAGCTCTCTGACATTTAGGATGAAAGCTGTTGTTACCTTTCCAGTAGAAGGGATCTCTCACACATAAATAGGCTGGTTTTTGTCTAATTGAAGAAAGGATGTGGTTGAATGCAAATCTTTTTGCCTTCCATGTTAAAATTCTGCTATGTATAATTTCTTTCCTTCAGAACTCTCCCCAAAAACAGGAAAGCCAACTTCCAGCAAGCTTGTACTATTTGTCTCACAGTTTCTTATGTTAAAGGTATACATTTAAGAATGCAGAAATGTTCTGATTCTAAAGCTGTCTTTGGGTAATCATGCATGGATGTCCTTCCATTATCTGGATTATTTGGCTGATGCATTCAATAGAAATTACCTGCAGTTGATACCAGGAAAAAAACAAGTGTTTTATCTAAAAATCTTTATTCAGGGATGACTCCGGTTTATTTCCATTCATAGGCTTTTAGTATTGTACTGTTTGATTATTCTATGTCTGTAAACCAAGGTGCAAATGCAAATTTTGATTCCTATTTAACGGCCATGTTTGTCAATAGTCTTTTGCATCCATTTCTTCAGACGGAACAGATGGGTGTAGAATCCATATTTGCCATCACGATCACAACCTTCTCCCCAGGAGACAATACCTACTTGATACCACCTTTCTTCTGTTGGATGCTGGTAGGGAGGAAAGAAGTGCCACAGTATCAAAGGGAGGGTCAGCAAATTGTAAATAGTATATGTAGGTCATTTAAAGAAAGATGAACAATAGCAGCAGCAGGATGGTGTAATCTACAAGACTATAAGCAAGAAAGAGGTAGCCCATGAACATTTCTGAGTCTAGTTTTTCACCCTTATTTGAAAAGAGTTGGGATGGGGAAAATATTCAACAACAGAATAAATTAAGGTTTATGTCAAGATAGGAACTTCAGAATTTGGGCTGTGTTAGTGAGAAGGTTAAGAAGATCCTACAACCCTGGCTGGTGATTGCTTTCGGTAAGACTCCTAAACTGAGATTGAGATAGTTGCTTTTAAAACAGTTCTGACATGCTGAGGTTTGTCTGAAACTGACCTGAACTCAAAAGTTAGCACTGTTATAATTCAAGGGCTAAATCTGCTGTGTACATCAACTTGTATCACACGTATGCCACACTCGGTGGTAATTGGGGAAATTCCTGCTTTCCTGCTCTTAATGATATGCTTAATTAACTGTAATGCTCTTAAAGTGAAGAAGATGCAGTCCTTTAAGAATATTGCTGAAAAGAAGAAATGAATGGTGGCATTAGCAAGGGAAAATGGCACTCTGGTCCTTGCTACAGACTGATGAACAGCGGGCCTGTGACATCAGCAGTTTGCCCACTTGTGTTTTGAAGTCACTCATAGAAACTTACCTTCATGACAAAAGGGCCCCCACTGTCACCCTCACAAGCGTCTCCTCTCTTGCTTTCTTCAGCACTATAACCTAAAAAAAGAACAATTGGTAAAGAGGCTGCACTTGTCTTTCCTACATTTTTCTGTTTTTTTTCCCATCAGCTTTTGATGTAGTTGCTGAGCTAATCAATTTGAAACTTATGAAACTGTGACCTGCTTCATTTGCTGTAATGTCTTACTTAAATTTATAAACCTAGGTTTACTTTGTTTAATTGGAGTTACTTTCAGCTGGGTTCACTGTACATTACACTGAAGGCTAATTACTGGTTGTTTTCTTGCTCTGTGAACACAGACAATGCCTTTGGTTTGCCAGTTGGTACACAAAAACTCCATGACTTTGTGAGGAGTTTAGCATGTTTGCTATCATAAGATGTGCAGGCAATCATGGTTTAAATGATCAATCTATATAGAATGATTTCAAACAACTTCACAAGATGCTATATTTAATTATCAGATCTTTTTATTATTTATTTTATTTTATTCCTAGGCAAAGTTCTATACATTTTACCTAAAAACATTTGGCTAAGACTCTGGAAATAGTTTCTTTCAATTCACCATAGTCTTTTGAGGGCTTTATAAAATGACGGGTTAATGAATCAAACAAGTCATAAAAAGCTCTTCCATAAGGGAGATGGACGGTCTCTAAATATGATAAAATAAAATGCAAATAATATGGTAGAAAATTGATGTTTTGTTTCAGGTGAGATGCTCCATATATATTTTTTCTATTATAAACTTCAACTCATGATATAACTTGTTTAAGCCAGGAGTGAGTTGTTATAGAAGTTGCATTTCTGGCTGTATGCATTAAATAAATAAATTACACCACTAAGAGCATAGCACTTTCCAGAGAGAGCTCAGGTATAACTCTACTAATTAAATTTGCTTGTCACCTATTTGGTCATTACTCCTCTACAACCTGGTCCTATCCAATGACTTGGAATTTTAAGAGGCAGAGCTGTTGACTGGAGAATTACTGGAGTTGGTGTCCATTACATCTGGAGTAGAGTACTTTGAGAAAAACTACATTTGAACACAAGGAAATGGCATAATCATTGGCTTTTCACACTAGAGGGATTCGTTTCATATTTTTCACATTTCACTAAACAAGCATTTAATCATAGTTCAAATAGCAATTAGCTTGATTCACAGAATGTTCTAAGTCCTTATGGTTTACAAATAAAAAAGCTGATGTTGCTTTACCTAAACATGGCTTAAAATAATGGATGAACCTGGCCAATGTATGGCAAAAGGTGATGTGGCATAGTGCCCAAAGTGTGCACTGTGGAGACCAGAATCAAACCCACCCTCAGCCATGGAAATGCACTGTATGAGTTTTGGCTGGTCAATCTTGTTCAGCCCAACCTACCCGATAGTTACATGGAAAATTGAGATTTTCCATGTAAGCTGCCTGAGCTCTTAGAGGAAAGGAGGGATAGAAATCTAAGAAAACATTCTAAATTAGAAACAGTTTTTTCACCCTCATTTAAGTTTTGTTCAAGATCTATCCAAGGCAACTTAAATTAGGGTATGGTTCTACATTTCTAGAGGTAAGGGAGAAAGTTATGAGAGATTCTATGTTGTACAGTGTTGTAATTTGGGAGTCATAATGGTAGGTGAATTAGAAGGGTTCTTTTGCCTAGCCACACAGTGGTGTCCATTACTCATGTATTTATATTTGGAGAAAGACACTTGGTTACTCCCGTTTGCTTACTAGAGAGCAAAAGAATGGAGGCAGGAGTAGTAACAGGTTGAGAGTTGATAAGTCTTCACACTCGTACGGTGAAAATAACTTTCCTTCATCCTATTGGCCGGCTGATGTTCCTTGCATGGTGGGCCTTGAAAGCTGTTATTTGAATTGATCAGTACCCAACAGCAAACACATAAAAGAATCATGCCTACTTCTGCCTCAGCATCAAATACCTAGGAAAACTCACCTGCACAGAACATGTTGTCTGTGACTTTAATATTAGTGGATGCCTTACAGACGTCCCGGCTCACAATGGGGAGATTCACCTCTTGCAGCACACTAGGCAATTGTCGTGACCCTGCACCCCAGGTGTCAAACAGATTACCCCAACCAGTAACACGGCCTTTATATCCTGTTAGCAATAGGCTACGGAACAAAAGTGGAGTTGATTAAAAGATTCTGGAGAACTTAGAATGAGATAGATTAATATAGGTAATAAGAGATATGGTGTATCATTAAAACAGCTCATTTATATTTGCCCAACCTGGGCAGTATAAGATGACCTTCCTCTTGCTCCCCCCCCCACCATCTGAACTGTTTGGCAGAGATCAAGTTATAACAAGACTGATGACAAAACAAGTCAACCATCTCACTAAGAACTGGGTGAAGAGATTGCCTGTAGAAATCACAAGAAGAAAAGGGAGGATTCAGTAAAAATAAACAAATTTTAGAGCACACCTAAGTATTTTGCTCATTGCAAATGCTGCTCAAATCTTGAACTCTCCCAGGCAAGCTCTCTTTCTATTGCTTTGAAAATAGAAAAAAAAATGGCTTTTCTTAAAATGTGAAAATGGAGGTTTTAAAAATTCTTACATTACACTTCCATCTGCTGTCCCTACAGCCTAACTCCTTCATCAATATTTGTGACACTATGAATTCCTTCCTTTCTATATTTCTTGGTCCTTTTCTACAGAACAAGTGAGAACTCTCCAGTTTCTTTGGCAGTCCCAGGGAGTTTTTCTCTTGCAAGGTTTCTGCAACTAAAGACTTTCAGTTAAGATATTTGAACTCCTTCATTGTGGTGCTTGGATCTTCAGCTACATGAGAACTGGATGGTGGGAACCCTAACAGAGCTCAGTTATCAAGTTTTTCTATTGGTCAAAAAAATCAAAATGGTGTCCATGACAATTGTACCATTTGGTCTGCCATCATGCTCTTTTATCTTGACCTGCAGATGCCCATGGCAGAATTCAAATTCATACTGTGCCAATGGATAGAGAAGATGGAATCTAGATATCAGAGAATGCTTCAATCCACAAAGTTGTGCAGAGTTAATTACCAAATATGTATGACATGCTGTAAACATCCTGTAGAAAATGTCTCTTGGATAATGAGCTAACACAAATCAGAAGTCAGATAAAATGAAAACACAAATCAGATAATTAGAAGGCTGATCACTTTGTTTGCCAGTAGCCTAACACATCTAACAATGCAGGCAGGACCAATAATCTTTTGTCATCATGCCTAGCTGTATTCCAAGGAGGACAGAGATCATACTGAAGATTTTGCATTGGACAGTGATGATCTTTTTCATACAAAGGCCAGCGAGGAGCTCTACATTGCTTCTTAGGAATGCTACCACTTATTGCCATTTCTTTTTCCTCGAACATGATCTTGGTGCCAAAGGGCTAATACTTCCTACCAAATTCTATCCTTCTGCCCCACGGAGGACTGAAGGCTTCTGGATGTTCTCTTAGAACTTGGTCCCAACAATTTTAACACAGCTAATCTACGGATGCCTCTTGCATCACCTTTGGCTTTATTATTTCCAAGCTAGTGGATGTGAATACTGATTTTCTCATTTTTTGTTACTCAAAAGAAGCAACTCTACAGACGGCTAAGAGTATCCTTGGTATTCTCTAAGCTTGGTTGTTTTCTTGCAGATAGCACTGAAGACGTTACCTAGTTGAGTAATAAACACCTTCAAGAAAATAATCAAGCTCAGAATACCAAGAACTCCACAGTTCATCTACAAATACTCTCTTCTAGTGAGACAATTAGAAGCTAGAAATTAGTAGTAGTAGTTATGGATCTGAATTTCTTATCATTTACTTGAATATCACATAGTGCTAAGCCTCCCATTGTTGCCACTCTTTGAAGAGAAAGAGATAATTGAGCTAGGTTTCTCAAATCTTGCCATCAAAGATATTTACTTTTACCTTTTTACCATCGCAAAGTGGGATGGGAGCATTCATCTTGTGGACTGTGAGATTTGAATTTACTGAATGCACCAGAGGGTCACTTTGACACCTGCTGAAATCCTGCTTCAAACTGTAAATGGGCTAAGCTTTCCCTGAATTTAACATATTCTTGCATAGCTATTCAGCCCCATCATTAGTGCTTCCTTTGATGCATATGATAATGGAAGTCTTGACAATTGTGTATCCTCTCACTTTTAAACACCTCCACACAGTGGCTCTTTATGGTGGATCCATATTTAGTTCAGCCTTTGTTGCATGTTTCCAGCCTTTGCATTATCATGTCAGAATCACAATTTGTTCATTCAGGGTCTTGCCGTTTATGAGCACCACTCTGAATTTCTCCAAAGATTAAATGTTCCTTCCCAGAGACTGAAGAACACTGCAATCCTTCCTGCTTGTGAGACTGTGAAAAGCCTAGGAGGAGAGACTCTGTACAAAGTCTCAAGCGCTGGACAGTGGCTTTGTTTGGCAGCAAGACACCAGGGGAAAAACTTGCAGACATTCCAGTATCGATAATTGAGATAAGGAGTAAGAAGGCATATAAATTACAAAAGGAAAGAGAGAGGAAGCGACTTGAGAAAATTAAATAAGTTAAGACTTGATTTCTTATATTTTTATCCTATTGTGTAAATACATAGAAAAACATGCTGACTTTGTAAATAATGCATGTGAATCATAGAATCATAGGGCTAGAAGGGACCTTGGAGGTCTTCTAGTCCAATATATTTACTTGTATCTAATATTAAATTATACAACTATACCTTATTAGTATAGGTCAGTGATGGCGAACCTTTTAGAGACTGAGTGCCCAAACTGTAACCTAAACCCCACTTATTTATTGCCGGGTGCCAGGTAGGCGTGGCCCACTTGGTGGGCGTGGCTGTGGTGGTCATGGCAGATTGGGTGGATGTGGCCAAGGTGGGCGTGGTCACCTCAATGTTGCTCGTGGGGAGGGACGCCTGTGGGGGGTGGGCAGGGTTGGGGGAGATCCAGGGGGTCTCTGGCAGGTGGGGCGGTAGGCAGGAGGCTCGTCCCGCGGGGTGAGGCGAGGCAGGGTGGGGCGGGGGTGCCATTGCCATGGGGCAAGGCAAGGGCTGGGACGGCTGCTGCCTGACACCATCGGCCCCAGCACACAGAGGCCAGCGAGCACATAGGGGCCGACAGTGTCCGTCAGCAGCCACAGCCTGCCGGCCCCTTGACCGGCGCACTCTGGGGCTCCGCAGCCCGCCGCCAGCAGTTCAAAAAAGCCACCTCTGAGCTGGATGGCCGGCCAACAGCTGAGGAGGCAATGCAATGGGTCATGCCCGGGAAAAGGAGAGCATGCGAGGCCAGGAGGAATGGGACGGGGGGAGGGAAACCAGCCGTGCCGGGATGCACGTGGGACCTCGGCGAGTTAGCAGGCAGCTGGTTGAAGAGGGACAGTTGCCATCTCCGGGGCATGGCACGAGTGCCCACAGAGAGAGCTCTGAGTGCCGCCTCTGGCATGCGTGCCATAGGTTCGCCACCACTGGTATAGGTGTATCAGAATAAAATCCATCATCTGTTTAATTATTGGCTGTGTATCATTTCTCCCCCTCCCCCTTTTGCATTGTGGGATTGTGTCATTCATATTTGGCAGAAAAATAACTGAATTATGCTGGCCCAAGGTTTCTTTTTTTCCCTTAACATTGGATTGATCTTGATTTACTTTAACACTTTTTCAAGCTTTTAAAGAAACTACAAAGTTTTGTCTCCTTACCTCTGAACAACCTGCTTGGTAGGCAGACATATTGGGTGCACATAATCACTGAAAGGTACAGGCTTAGCCAGACGTAATAGTGCAATGTCCCGATCCAGATTTTCCATCCAGTTATATTTGGGGTGGGTGATGATTTTATCCAGGAAGAGAATTTTCTCCTTGCCCTGCTCATATCTGAATATCCAGAGATGAGGGGAAAAAATGGAATTTTGAAATGCTAATGTCAGGACATTTTTAACCTTTCTATACTCTTTATAGTATGAACATCAAAGAGTAGTTTAACTGACTTCCCTTCCTCTTCCCCTTGTGTTAGTTCTTTATTATGATTACTATTAACATTACTGAATGTTTATCCAGATAGAGCACTGTGAGCTTAACAAATAGCATAAAGTTACAGTTTATTATCATTAAACATTAAATGATGGTACCAGAGATTCAACTGGTCTCAACAGCTTAACAAAATTGTCAAGCAAATTTGGGTTAGAAACTGAAGACAGTCAAGGGATATTTTATGTGTCCATCACAGTTAATTATTAACTGATAGTTTCTTAATATAGGACCATTCTCAGTCATTCTCAATAGAAAACATATTGTAAGAAGAATGATTGTAAGAGAGGCTCATTTCTTTCACCCTGGAAGCACAAGGTTATGTAGCCTACAACTGTAAGGGTTGGCATCAAAGGAGATTGCAGTTTTGAGCAAGATGGGGCTCTGCAATATCACAGAAGCAGATATCTGTGCAAGCTGGTTTATGAGGTGGCCGAAGGGATTCATCTCCTCTTTAAAGCATTAATGTGTCTTTACCTACTCTCAGCTCATATATTTTAAGCTTAAATATTTTAAGTCCACAAGACCTGGGTCACGTCTATCTAGAGAAAACTAAACTGAAATAAACCCTGCATCCTGGAACTTCTAATTGCCTGCAGATGTGAACTAAATGGAACTATAAATAAGAGGAGCAGGGTTTAGGAATCCCAGAATCGCTGGGAGTTGGGTGGCATATAAATTTAATCTATCATTATAGTTGGTCATCCGGTCAACTAGATGTTTAGACTGGATTTGGCATTTTTATCTACCAGTTGAGTCCTTCCCAAGGACCTGGGTAGCCATAGACAGATGCTGTTGTTTGACTGTGTTAGTATTGTTGCAGGATGTAAGCTGTTTCAAGTAAAGCTTTTTGAAATTGACTGATGGTGATTTTATCAATGCTGATGTTGTTCAAGTGGTGTTCCAGATATTTTGGGACTGCACCCAAAAATACCTATTACAACTATCATAATTTTTACTTCTTTTTGCAGGTCTTTGTATTTTGTGATGATATTATTTTTATATATATATATAGAATTTATTAGTTTTTATAGGGTTAGGGATAAGGTGGGGTCGGGATTAGGGTTGGGAATTGGGTTAGGGTTAGGGTTGGGGTTGGGGTTGGGGTTTTTCCAAATAACATTTTCAATATTTAGCAAACAGCATAATGTCTGGGTGCATGTATTTAACTAACAATAATAGATATAATTATCACAAACAATATGTTAATTCATCACTCAATAGCCTTCTTCTTACTAATATGTATTCAAAATTACATATCACATTCCTTTCTCTCTGACTCATTTTTCTAGCCAATATTCTGTGATGATATTATTAAGGTTGGTGGATTGAGGCATTTCATTCTTGCTAACAAGCCTGCTGCTCTGTCCTTGTGATTTCCATTTCTGCCCCTGTTTCAATAGATCACCACCTCCCAGCAGAAGAGGGGGATGATAGAAGGCTGTTATGTGGTAGAATGTAGTCTGCATTCCCAGGAGAGAGGGAGTGCATTCCAGAGGAGCAAA
Source organism: Azemiops feae (assembly GCA_023970755.1). Classification (NCBI taxonomy): domain Eukaryota; kingdom Metazoa; phylum Chordata; class Lepidosauria; order Squamata; family Viperidae; genus Azemiops; species Azemiops feae. The sequence goes on along the minus strand of JALGBA010004098.1, from coordinate 4,102,295 downwards.
ATACAGTGAAATTTGGATAGTTGTGTGGGAGAGAGAGTTAAGGTAGGGTCTCCCCAGAAATTCTCACAATATACAGTATAGTTTAATGGTGCAAGTAGTCTGCTTTAGTTTGGCAAGATTTCTGCCTATGGGTAAAACCAATAGAGGAAATTGCTTAGAAGAAACTCAGTGTGACTTTCTTGAGTTTTGGAGCCTGACAGTTATGACCTACACTCGGTATATAATTTGACTGACTCATAACCTCTTAAGCTCTTACCGTATCCTGTTATGTTTGCCAAGCCGTACAAGGAGGTCATCAGTTGTGTAATTTTTATCCCAGGGTGGATAGAAAATGCAATGTGCAGCAGTGAGGACCCAGCGATTGCTGATGAGACTAGCGCCACATACCAGCTCCTGTGGTTTCTTCTTGAACAGCATGACTTGCCTAAGTACAATAAAATTCGAAATGCAGAGTGTGGGGAGGCAACTTTTTCAGGATTGAAACACTCTACAGATAGAGAATGGATAGACTGCAATTGTCAGATGTGACTTGCAATGTTATCTTCTTTGTATTGATAGGTAGTTCCTCTTACTGCCCAAGGTTCACAAAGAGGGAAGAGGCAGAAACTACCAAGGTCATACTTCTTTTAGAAAGTGCAGTGGCAACTCATACATCAACTGATACAGTCAGTGTCAGTAATCAGGCGCACACACGGGAAGGAAAATAAGCAAACTCTCCCCATTCCATCTCATTCCCACAACCAGACTTACCAAGGAGCGCTGCCCACTTCAGCATCTACCCCCTTCACAATTCGGCCTTGCAAATAGGACTCCAGTAGCTCATTCTCAGTGTTGTCAGAGATTTTCTTTTTCTCAAACAGGGGACGGAGGCCACAATCTGGAAATATAGCCCCATCCACACATGACTGACTAGTTCACAAGTGATCCTGTCTTTCATAAGCCAAATTTCTGCTAGGAAGAGATGATAGTGAGTAGCTAGCTTCTGGCATAAGAACTGTTCCTGACGGGAAGTGTGTGTGAGCAAAATATTTTAGCCTCTCATCATTGGAATAACTACTGGAAGATGAATTGGGAATTGAGTCAGGTCCTAGCTATTCCCTGTATAACTGATATTAATTTAAGGCACCTGTCTAACATTGCCATTACCTCCTTTTTCTCATTTTGTGAACAGAAGGTCTGATCAGTAAAATAGACTCTTTGGAAACAATCCACAAAATGTTGTTAAGGTTCTGTCAAAATGTCTATATTGAATATTTAAATGTAATATTCTTTGGAAATAGGACGGTGTTTTCTATCCTCTTGATCTTGGTTAAAAGCTTCTAAATTGCCCGTTCTAAATTTGCCCCTCTGAATTTCTCCAAGGTCAATTTCTTTTCCCCAAGGGCCCTTTGCATCGGGATGGAGTCCAGACGACTGAATGGAGCTGAGGTTTTAATGGCCGGATGCCCTTCCTGACGCCTACACAGAGTTCGCAGCAGACAATTACTCATTGCACCCAAAGAGAAAAATATCTGCCACTACGTAGGATCAAACTCATAGCCTCCAGATAGTGAGGTGAGAGCTCCATCTCTAGGCCACTGCATCGCCCTCAAGGGCAATCTATACATCCTTCTAAATTTGGCTTAAGAGTATTTGGCTAACTGTTCTTGAAAGAGATCTCTGCAAGACTCAGCTTTCTTTTTATTTGTATTTCATAGCCATGGCCTGTGAAGTTTCAGTTTTTGGAGCCAAAGCTGAATTAAGCCTCTCCACTTTCTTCCAGCATTACTACTATTAGTTAAATTAGCTATTACCCCTCTACTCTCTATCATCCCTATCATGAAGCCTGCCTGCACTTAAGAACAAAATTCCTTGTGAGAGTCATGTGACATGAAGCGATGGTGTTCTTGGGAAATGAGGCATAAGACCTGGCTGTCCTCCCAAACCTTTGGCTAAGGGGGCTGGAGACCCACCTCTGGATATTGTTCTGTGTTGTCTGCTAAATTTGCCATCTAGTTCTCTCCCCCCCCCCTTTCTAGTTCTTTTGTTGTATGCTTTTCTTTTTATTATATTATTTTTATTTCTGTTTATTGTACTGAGAGTCATTCAGAGTCTCTCTAGAGTCAAATCAATTCTTGGCAAGTCAGCCTCCCAGCATAGGTGCATGCTTACACACAAGGGGGGTGGGATTCCTGCCAGTTCAACAAGTTCTCTCTGTGCAACTTACCAACATGGAAGTTGCCTTTATTATACCCCAAAAGATGCAAAATTCCCGCTTCAGTGCACATTGGTTCTCTCTTCTACCAACCTCAGCCACTATCAGGAGTAACAACAAAGTGTTTGAGTAATCTGCGGTGTCTTATGTAGTGTGTCAGTGGATCATTTTAGACGACAGCACTGGCCGAGGCAGGATTCTCCTCCTTCAATGTGGGCTACTTTCTATTTGCTGCGCTTAATTTATCCCACAATTAGCCATTATGACAGCACCATTCATTAGTCTCCTTAAATAACTCAGAGTCCACACAGCTATGTTGAGAAAGGAAATGTGCTGGTGCAGCCTGAATGAAGCATGCAAAATGGCCTGTTTGAGTATACCCAAAAGATGGAGGCAGAGATATGGAGAGACAGACTTCAGTACTGACTTCCTATCATTCTTATTTTTCACAGCAAATCAACTTATTTCTCTTATTTCTTCCTGCCCACCTCCTATTGGACAATGGGCAGGTACCAATGATAAATGCACATAAACAAGTCACCTGGTTACAACTACAGGCTACCTTTTTGTTTTATATATGTTTTCTTTTGTATCAAATATTTTAACATTTTTAGTTGCCCAGAGTCATTTAGGATTGGGGCAGAATTGCAAATATTGTAATGAAGTCCAGTTGAATAATTATTTATAATTATCTCTAAACGAATGTAGACCTTGGTATGCCATTCAAATGTGTAGCCTCTAGACTGAAAAATATTATGTACCTCTGTGCTGACCCCATATTAAATGAAGAGCTATATTATCTTTTTTCTCTAATTTCACTAATGTTCTTTCTTTAATAGATTCCTTTCCTCACCTGCTTCGCCTACACCAAATGTCTTAGGATCAAAGAAAGTTTCATGTTGCTGGATAGTAGTTCGTCCTCCTATTTCTTCCTCAGCAACATCATCGGCATAATTTAGATTGTTTTCTGAAATGGAAGAGGGACAGGAAAATACAAAAAAGTAATTTAGTTAACAACATTGTGAGTTCTCTATCAGTGGACTAGACACTAGAGCATTACTGAGGACATATCAGGAGGCCCATGGAGTCTTAGGAGGAAAAAAAAGCAGTCTGTTGCTATGGTAGTTGCTGGGGTCCAATAGGTTCCTGGATTTGGTGGGGACTCATCTGAAGACTTTTTGTCATCAGCAATGCGTGTTATACTCAAAAAATTACAACTGGAAAACAATAATTCCACTGTAGAACCTCAAGAAGTGATCTCTATTAAATATCAGCATGCCCTCCCAAATACTACATTCCTTCAGTGACCACAGAAATAAAAGTCTGCTCCTCACCACAGTAGTTCAAGTTGCAATAATTGTAGGTCATGTTTGGGTGGTCTACGTAGCACCAGACCCCTTCCTCATCATGATCAGGGTTGCGGCAATAGTTCTCCACCAGGGGCACTCCTTCCAGGAAGTTTTTTCTAGAGCTCAACTGTCTTACTTTTTCCGAAGCCCATGGCAAGCACTGGTCTCCAGACACTGTGACAGAAAGAGTCCCTGTATAAAGCAATCCTTCCTCAGATACACATTCTTCCCGCTGCCGTGTTTGCTCTGGCAAAGGAGGAAGTGCTGGAGAGAAGGGAACTGTTGTCCGGTTCTCACCTAAAAGGAAGAGCAAGATTACCATGAGCATTGATGAAATAGCAATTCAGAGCTGATAAAAAAGCAGTCAGAGCATCTGTTTTCCCTGACATAGACATGCCAAATCTGAAAGTCGGTGGTTTTGCTTCATACTACACATGTCATTCAATTGTTACTTTACATCAAGTATTTATCTTAGCCTGAATTCTGAGGACAGGCTGAAAGAACTTGGGGTGTTCAGTTTGATGAACTTTGGGGAGACATGATAGCTGTGTTCAGGTCCATGGAGAGAAGTTAAAGGGAAGGAGACCATGATTTACTATCCATTTCATTATATTCATTAAACAGATGTCATTGGAATATAAGGGGGAAAAATCTATACAACAGTGGAGATTGTGGACTGTGGATTCTCCATCTCTTGGAAGTTTTTAAAAGGCTGAACACATCTCATGGTTGTTTTTCTGCATGTTATACAGGACTGGATTAGATGATCCTTCAGTCATTTTCAACTAGATTCTAGGATTGCCTAGGATGCCGGTCAAAAGTTGGTTTTGAATCTCAATTATAAATTTTAAAATGGCCAACCTGTGATTGTATGATTGTGTGTCTAATTTCATGCAGATTTTTGCCTAATTCCAAAAGTAGAGTGAAAGCAATTAATGCAGACTTCTAGTAAGAGTAATTTATCCTAACTGCTATGCAAGAAAGGAAAGGGTGGGGTAGGTTGAAAAAAAAGAATCAGAAAGAGAAAATTGAAGAAAATTGAAAGTGTCAAGGAAAAACTGGAATTAAATGATGGGGCTTTGAAGATCTGTTTATAAATAGGGAGATATTTCTTTTGCCTTATTTCTTAAAGAAAGTGATAAGTTGAAATAGAAAATGGATTTATTTGACTAAATATTTATGTTACCATTTCTGTAGTTCTTAATGGACTTTTGCTGATTAGGACTGAACAATGATCTTTTATAATTGATTATTGATAAAGTATGATATGTGGAAAAAAGAGATTTTTTTAATTGAGATATTAGAGAAGGTGTTAAGTTACTGAAATTGTTTTAGGTTTATCTGGAGGTAGGAGGGAGTCATCTTTTATCTTATCTTTTCTTCTTATTTTTTATTTTCTGTTTTCTATCTCTTTGCACTTCTCTTTCTTTACTTTTCTATTTTTCCTAGTTGTATTAGTTTTTTATCTTTGCATTTGTAAACTTGAATAAAATTATTTTTTAAAAAAAAGAGTCAGGGGGGGAAAAGCAAAGGCCAGAAGCTCATCTACTTTTGATTCCAGCCACGTCCACTTCTTGCTTAGCTGCAGACACTGTTGACATTTGTGCCCCCTACAATTGACTCCTAAGGCAACATATACCCCAACAAAAAAAAGTCAAACTTGTTTAATCCCCATATTACATAAATTAATACCTGAGCAGAATGTACCTCTGATCTCATGTAGGCTGTCCTTCCCTCACCATATGGAAACTGAATTTAGAGGATGTATTGTGCACAAACTCATATAAATTAAGGCAGAGACCTAATCAAACTTTACCTTTTGTACCAGCACTGAGACTCACCACACACAGGAATAGCACATTCGTCTACTCGTACTACTGGATTACGGGTGTAGCACCAGGGTCCTTGAGGGTGGTTGTCGGGGTTCCTACAGTAGTTTTCAGTGAGATTGGCTTCTGGATGAGTTGTTTCATTGAACCTGAAAACAACCACATTATACAGTAAACGAGGACCCTCCCCAGCATTGAAATTTACAGGAAGGGAGGAATAAACCAGCCAGTGTTTGCAAATCACAAACACATACCAGAGCAAGATTACTGCATATATCTTTTCCTATGCCCTACTTCAGTCATGGCAAAACATTTGGTCTCAGCATGTCAATAAATGCCTAACCGGGCTCTGCTGGTGTGTCAACCCACCCACTTTGAGCAAAAGAGAAACAATTCTCTTATTTCCCCTCCCCCCCTCCCCCCATCTAGGCCATCCCAAACAGTGGCACTCAGCAGCAGCACTGAGGCTGGGCCTCAAGTAGAGGCCCAGGCCTTGAGTTCAGCCCTAGTGCCATTGCTGCCACTCAAAAAAGCCATCTCATGCTGTTCACCAAGGCAAAATTGCTCCACCAGAGCCCGACGCTCCCCAGGATCTGCCACATGTCGCTTACATTCAGGTGATGTTCTCTTTCTGTTGACAGGCTCCTGTGGCCTACCGAAGACTGCTCCAGGTCACACAGCCTTCTTTCTTGAAGTGGCTTCAGAGAATGCTCTTCTGTGGCCTCTGAAAGCCATGCAAAAGTATGCCCTGGTTTTGCGCATTTCTTTGAAGGCTCCAGAGACCACACAAGAACACAAATCTCCAGCACAGCTTCCAAATCATTCTTGCGCAGCCTCCAAAAATCATGCAAGAACCGAGTGTGCTTTTGAGAATAGATATTATTGGGTGTTAGTGAATGCTAGCTTGTCACTTGTGTGTCACTTGTGACACACGTGCCATAGATTCTCCATCACTGACCGAACAGACCTTCTCTTAATTGTGATCCAGTTGGTGATTTAAAACCAGTTTCTGCCTCAGACAGATAAATGATCAACTAGTCTTCTAAGGAACCCTAACATCTACCTCCAACACCCCACAATTAGCAGGGGCTGAGGTGGAGTTGAGCACAATTATCAGCTTTTGCCAGCAAACAGTCCCTTAGAGTTAGACAACAGAGGTAAACTTTCTCAGCTTCTGCATGTGCTGAAGAGAGCTGTACACCACACATGTTAGCTTGCATCTCTATCTTTGCTTAAAGGTGTTCCACTATCAATGTGGAAGAAATAACTTCACAGTCCACTATTTTTTTGCATTTAGAATTATTTTTCAGGGAAGGAAGGCTGCTTGTTTTGTTTTAGTCAAACAACAAATATATTTTTCTTCCAGTTGGCTTTCAGTATATTTAAGCTGGGTAACTATAGTCTTGTTTTATTAATTTTTGAATGGCTCTGAAAACTGTTATTCACCTGAGGTTTTGTCATTGTAAGCTGACTTAGGATCTGCCTTTAGGAATTAAAAGACAATACAGAACACTTTCTAAAGATAAATAAGCTTACTGAGGTTTGTGAGGAAATTTGCTGGACCAGAACTGACATTCAGTTCCTGACTTGGTGACAGAAATCTTTCCCTTGTAATTCTGTCCTGTTCCTAGGACACAGGAACCTATCAAGAATTCAAAGCATAGAATGAATGAAACAGAAATCACAGTATGGAGAAACAAGTTGAAGATTTCACGGTATAGGCTTGGATTTGGCGGGACAGAACATACAGGATTGATTGCATTTGTCTATGTTTGTGATGGCTTTTGAGAAGAGGCCCATGAATGTTGTAAATGGGTCCACCAAATTAATTTTTAAAGGTCAGAAGCTATATTCAGTATAGTATTCAGAAAATTCAGTATAGTATTTCTAATAGACCACTAATATAAATAGCTATCTAGTGATGTTGTCATTGATTGAATCATAGATCTTTATAAAAAGATAGGTACAATTAATATTTAAAATAATTTAAAGAGACTTAAGAATTAAAAGTACAGTGAAATCAAAGAAATATTCACAATCTTAAGAGATTTTATACCCAGATCTATTTTTTTAAATGCATCACAAAATACATACAGTATTCCAATCCCATGTCTACCTAATAATGTAAAGAAACAAGAGACAGTACTAGATTATTTTTTCCTCTTGTTTCAGTGCCTTGGGACAACATGAAGGCTTAAAGCCATGCTAGAACTAGTAGCTTAAATATTCCATAAATATACAAAGTATTTGTTGTAAAATATCATATAACATATTTGAAATTATCAATATCTTTAAGCATGAAAATATGCAACTAAATTCCTTCCCATGTGTACACAAATATATATATATATATATATAAAGAGGGCTAAGCTATCGCCTGCCTCTTTCTCCTACTGCTCAAAAAGTTACTTTGTCATCAGTTCAGAATTTGCCTCCACTCTCTTCAAAGAAAGGAACCTCCTTGTGCTCATTATCATGGATCCTCCACAATATTTTTACCTTTCAAACACTCATCCAGAGTTGCTCTCTTTTTCAATAGGGTTTTACAAGCTAGCAAAAGAAGAAAAATATTTAGTCCAAAGAGACCAGCAGCTCATTTGTAAAAGGTGGAAAATAATCAAATCTAATTATAATTGGAATTTATTATCATGCCTAAAAGTATAAATGCCTTTTCTTCAGCTTCTCCACAAATTGCTCCCCCATAATCAAGCCATAGAATTACTTCCCTCAATCTCTCATTCTCTTGATATTTATGACTTTAATTCCCATCTAGCATAGCCACAGAAGCTGTCAGTTTTAATACATACTAGAATGTATGTAATATACATATATTTGATACCGACCATTGACTTAAGAATAATCAAGAACTTGGAATGAACATTCAACAATACATTATGTGCAAAATTCTGGTTATCTGAAGTGACTCACACAAAACATACCTGAATACTGTGCCCAGAATATATCCTGCAAAACAAAAGTTTTGACTTAGAAGACGGACCAGTGTTAAACTGATTTAGTATCGTAAACTGAGATGCTTACTGAAATTTTGAAGCAAGAAGGAGTTATGACTCAGCCAAAAAAGGAAGGAAACTGAGCAAAACATCTTGCTGTCAGTAATGCAGTCTATTGCTGTAATATAACATCATGATCAAGAAAAGCTATTGCTCCTCTCTGTAGTACATTGGGCCAATCACACCTAGAACTTTGCATCCACTTCTGGCCACTGCATTTTAGGAAAGACTTAGACAAACTAGAATATGGTGAGGAGAGGAAAGGAAAGGGCAACCAAGATGTTAAGGGACCTAGAAGGAAAAACTTGTGAGGAACAATTGGGAGCACTAGATTTAAATTAAAAGGAATTGCAAGAAAGTAGATTTTGACTGAATATCAGGAAATCATTCCTAATGGTAAGAGCTATTCCACAATGAAACAGACTGGCTCAAATGGTGAGAGACTGTCACTCACTGGAGGATCTCTGAGATCCCTTCCAACCCTTACATAATGAATAGCAAATATTTCAGAGGTAACTCTACTAATTTTTAAAAAAATCTTGCTCTACTGTATATAGCAGAGAAAATACTTTGAACTGTAGATAGACTCTAAATACATGGCTAACTAGTTGTAGGAACTAGTATATCAAATAATACATACTGTTTGGATGTTGGACTCAAGGGCTTCACGGGCCTCCTCATAGACACAGACTTCCTCGAGACACTCCCGCTCTAGATTACCTTTAAGTACCTCTTCCATGAACCCCTTGTTAGCTCGCTGTGTGCGCCTCAGCAATGAAAGAGCTTCCTTTTGCTCAAGAAAAACTAGTAAAAATAAAACATCCAGTCAGTGGACCAAAAAGACAAAGATTTATTCTTTTTACATCTGTCTCTTGCACACTTGCTAGAATTTCCAGAAGTTAAAGTTGAGTAACATCTAAAGGGCCACCGGTTCACCAGCTCCGATTTTTCAAACTATAAAAATGGAAATGTCTGAAAAGCAATCTTCTTCTGGAAGTGGGACTCTCATAAGTTAATGTATATCAGCCTTCTCATTCTGATGCTTTCCAAATGTATTGGAACTATAATTTCCAGAATTTCGGTAGGGCATACATGTTGGGAATTGTAGGAACTGTAGCAGTAAAATATCTGGAGGACAGCGGTTGAACTATATGATCTCAACCACAACAGGCAGAAGCACAGTGCACCGTCCAGAATGCTAATTCAGGTAAAATTCCAAATGTTTCTGTCAGGTGAGCTAGATCACACCTACTGGAAGAAAGCAGTCTAAAAAATATAATGTCTTGGAAATAGTGCCTTGGAAATAGACTTGGTGAGGCCCTAAGGCTATATAAAGCTTGGAAGTAAAGGTAAAGATAAAGGAGTCCCTGTGGATTTTACTCTGCTAGTTGTTGCCGACTATATAAAGCTTGGAGGGCCCCCTTGTTAAAAACTTACACTAGAAGGTCTCACAAAGGTGTGTCCTAAAAGAGGATCATGGGTCATCTCCCCAAAATTGAAAAACATAAATGCCTTTTAATTATTCAATAGCAAGGTGTTTAAAGTAAAAAATACAAATTATTTTCAAGTGAATGTGTTTATTAGTTACATGTTTATCATTTGGCTGGTTTGATCTGTTTTATAGATTATAATTTCTCTCATAGTTTACAGTGAATATAAAAAGACACATAAAATTCTAAAAGCAATAAATAAATAAATTCTGAAATGTTGACGCTCTGGGGATTGTGAGGCTCAGTCTAAGCTTATGCCTAAATCCCACACTGCCTGGAATATCAAAAAAAACCTCCAACTTCACAACTCTGTCTTTTTTCCTTAGAAGCCCTAAGCATTGATTTAAAATTAAATGCACAGTTTTGTTACCAGTCCCATTATCCTTGTTCAATATGAAGCACAGAAAATTCTGTGAAATTATCCGATAGATTACCTTTCTTTAATTCAGCACTGATTTTGCATCTAGCTTTTTTTCTTTTGCTATGCTTTTCTATTCCCTTTCTTTTTTTTTACTTTGTTAGTTGTTCTTTCCTGTCAGTTTTCTTTGTCATTGACTAGTAACAAAAGATTTAGTGAATATTTTGCAAAAAGGAAGATTTTGCTCAGTCTGGAAGTATTCAAGATTGCTCTCTAAAAGAAATCTCATGGTTGCATTATTATTTTTAATAACCACAATAAGATATGATTGTGTAAAGTAAATCTTTGTGAATGTATGATAGCAGAAACACAATTTCCTCATAATATAAAGTTAAGGGTTAGCCCAAATGTATGTGTTTCCTTTTCTTTTTCTTATTTTCTTTCTTCCTATCTGTAGAAAAAAACTTGTTTACTCGCCCTCAAATCATGACTGCCACTGTGATGGCAAAGTTGGATGTCTATTTATCTAACCTTTGTAGTTTTCTCCTAATGCAACATGCTGGGACATTTTTTTTTTCTCTTTTCCAAATTCAGATATCAGAACCTCCAAATCAAGCTCTGGAGAATGTTAAAGACAAAAATGGCTATCTAGTAATAAAAAAGGAGGAAATGGCACAGCATAGATAGAAATACCAGAGACACAATGAAGAGGAATTTAAGAATTAACAAATGTATTACAGCTGAAGCTTGGCAGGCTAAAGTCTGTGCTGTTGTCACCTAAGAGGAAAGAAAAGACAAGACTTGGACATGATTATCCTCCCTTATATTCATGGCCCTTTTCCAGGTTAGCTTTTATTATGCAAAGAGCCACATTACTACAAAGATTTATACCACTGATCCAGAATTTCTTCTTCTTTTGTGTTTTCCCACCACCTCTCCTAACTTTTTAAGAAACAAAAAAACATTAAGAAAAGAAAGATGGAATATCTGCCTAGAAACACCAATATACAAACTCCTCAAAGGTCAGAGATCCTTTGAATCTTTGGTAAAGTATAAAGAAGAGCTTTTCTATTAAGATAAGAAAGAAGCAACCAGAAAGAACTGATTAAGGGGGCTCCTTTCCCATCAATATCACAAAACACACACAGAAAACAGCAAACAGCTTCATCTGATGTGAGTATTCTTAAAATATACATACCCAAATTAAAAAGTTAAAAAAAGAACCAGCTTGGCTAACAAATCTCAAAAATAGTTGCTTTCCTCTCTTTCCTTCATAAATTCCCCCAATATTTTTCTGCTCTTCTCTTGGGAGTCATATGCAGCACTATGGATTTATTTCCACAATTGCTGTATCCACTCCCTGCCGTAGTCACGGTGCCTGGCATTTTTTAGAAAGGTGCTGCTGCTTCTTATATGACAAAGGCCTCCTGAGTGCTTGATCTCCTAGCTTTTCTACCACAAACAGGACAATCACAAAATGAACCCTGAGCTTTGTTGTTCTACCCAGGCAACATTGTTATAGAGTTACTCTGTGAAATCCCACATATGCCTAAACTGCTCACTCTCTAATCACAGACTGCTCTCTTCTAAAAAGGCTGATTAACCTGGCAAATCTTTTTCAACTTCTGCCTCTTCCTCCCTGCTTTCAATCCCTTACCGCTGTTGCCCAGGCTGAGGTGAAAGAAGGTGGCAAAGAGAAGAGTCCTCAGCATTCTGGTTTTGTTCTGCCCCATCTTGGATGCTGCTAAATGCAGAAGAACTGCAAATAAAGTGGATGAAGAAATGTTGCAGCCTAGCCTGGGTTAATGTTGAACCAGTATGAAGAAACAGGAAGCTAGGTCATAATGTATCAGGGACGATAATGCCAAGGAACCCCCTCCTGGCTTCTCTCTGTCTTTAATGCACTTTTGCTTTCTCTAAATTTATTGACACACACAATCAATAAAACAGAAGGACCCAGGAACACATTAAGTGGACCCAGGACACCAAATAAGGGGTGGGCTAATCTTATACTCATGAAATTAACATCTGACTCTCCTGGCTTAACATAAGGGAGTATGAAAAGGCAATGAAAGAACTCTCTGTACCATACCTTTAGTACCTACTCTATGAACATAAAAGTCAAAGCCATGTGAAATTTTGATTGATTGGCTAATGAGGGTTCAACCTCACCACCACCAAATATGGCACAAATGGAGATTCACCTGATGGATGATGTTGTTACAATATTGTCAGAAACTATAAAGAACGGCTGCAGGACTTCGGTTTGGCTAGTCTAAAGAACAGAAGAAACAGGGTGACATGATAGCAGTATTCCAGTATTTGAGGGGCTGACACAAAGAAGAGGGGGTCAAACTATTCTCCACAGCATCAGAGGGTAGGATAAGAAACAGTGGATGGAAACTAATCAAGGAGAGAAACAACCCGGAATTAAGGAGAAACTTCCTAACAGCGAGGACAGCTTGCCTTCAGAAATCGTGGAACAGCTTGCCTTCAGAAATCGTGGGCGCTCCATCCCTGGATGTTTTTAAGAAGAGACTAGATAGTCATTTGTCTGAAATGGTATAGGTTCTCCTGCTCGAGCAGAGGGCTGGACTAGAAGACCTCCAAGGTCCTTTCCAGCTCTATTCTATTCTAATGACAAATTTTTTATTAACAGGGAAACTCAGGCTCAGCTATGCTATTTCTTGAACTTTGCAGATTGGGACTACTTTAAGAGCTTTCAGCAAAAAGTTGTACTTGAATCCAGGTGGGAAAATCCATTTCAGATCCTGACCACTACCACCACTATTTAGCGTCAAGCTCTATCAGCATGGATTCATGCATCGTATACTAAACTAGTTTCATTTCCATTGATAGATGCCCAACCCGATAACTCAGCTGCTTGAAAAGCTTCATCATTGATAGATGCCCAACCCCAATAACAACTCAGCTGCTTGAAAAGCATCTCTGCAAAGTCCACCAAGAATTCTAAAGTCACTTCCGGTGTAAATCTCAGAAATATGTACTTATGTTCACAGAACACTTGTCAGAACCTTTCCAGTAGTATTTTTTCTTTGACAGCAGATTGGGGGAGGGGCAACATGATGTATACTAAATTCTCCTTTGCCAAAGAGAATTTGCCTCAGTATGTGAAGAATCTGTAATGCTAACTTGGGAAGACACACAGTTGCTTACCTGTAAAGTTAGCTTTGCCACCTGGACTTAGTTGTCGCTCAATATACTAATCTTTATTCCATTCCCCAAAATATAGTTCCAACTTTTGCTAAATTTCCATGCCTAACTTGCTAGAACATTTCAGCTGTCATGTTTGCAATAACTACAATACCACTGCAGAATCCTTGGTGCTCTTAAGAGCTTTGTTGTTTTCATTATCAAACTAGATAACATCATCAGTGTCAGTATGGAGTTGGATTTTCTCTCATTTTATATACTAGTAGCTTACCCTGTCAGTGTTGGTGGGAATGGTCTTGGTGGTTCCTTGATTGGATTGTTGTTTATTGTTAGCTTGTTTGTCTGAGTTGGTAGTTCCTTGATTGGGGTATTGTTTGCTCCTTGATGGTCTCATGTTAACCTTGGTGTTAATCTCTGCTCACAGGCTGGTGATTGCTGGTGGGGAGGTGTTTTAGTCTTTTTGTTTCCTTTTGGGCTTTTTGATTGTCTCTTTTGAATGGTATGTAGATGTTTATTTCTATGTGCCTGTTGGTCTGGATAATGTTACATAGATGCCTGATTATCTACCATTTGTTATAGCACTGAAGCACTGCACCGTGTTGCCATACCATTTTAGGAGAACAATTGTCAAACTCAACAATTGCCATATTATTTCCTGTTTTGCAGAGAAGCTGTTGCTATAAAGGAACAGCTAGTCAGTTACCTGAGGATGTGGCAGACAACTCCAAAACTTCATAGATTTGGTAGAAGGTAAAGGATGGATTTCCACAGTAATTGGATAAGAAAGTTTGAGTTTTTTAGATATAAGATTTTTGCCTTTGTCTTTAGAATATGCATTTTATATGGATGTGCATATGTATATAGTAATGATCTCTGTTTACTGAATATGAATTGAATATAGTTCTGGGAAGACTGTAGAATTTATTCATGAATAAACCAGAGCACAGACATTTTTTGCATTAAAATTAAACCAGACTGTCCCATGAATAAGCCTCTTTATGAAGTGTTATATGTATTGAATAATCTAGCTTTTAAGAATTTGGGATCTTGTTTATCAACTTCAAGGATTAACAGGAGGTAGAAATTGATTCATATATTGATAAGATGAACATTTTAATGAAGGCATGTTTGAAGTTTGGCTGAATGTTGAATATACAAACATCTTAGAAGGCATATCTATTCTAGAAAGAGACAAAGATTGTCTTCTTGCTTGCCAGCTGAGATAAACATTTTACTCTGTTACAAATTTGACTTAAGGGTTTGTTTCTTTGATGTTTGCAACTTTCCAGTGTAGCCTACAGTGCCTCATATTTCCCGGTGATCTCTGATTCAGACCCTGCTTAGCTTTCAAAGTTTAGACAAATTCAGCCAGGAATACCAGGCACAATGAATTCTAGATTCTTGTGGCCAAGGCAAAATCATTGGGTGGGATTAGACAGCAGATATAAAACACACCATGTCAGATCATATGATTCCTACTGCCATTTGCACACTACAGTAGTACCGGTAGCCAGTGATAGGCACTTCATTGGTTTTGTAATCAGTCAAATGAACAAGCTGTTGTAAAAGCATTTGCTATTATGCTAGGATGCCTACTCTCCATGAAAGCATTTTCTTGTCTGTCAGTTAGCATATTATCAAGGAGTGTAGAGGAGAACAGAGATGGCCATAAAAAAATATATGGCCACCATTGAGAAAACATGAATTTAATCTGGGAAAACAGGAAGGTATGAAAAAGCTTAGGATTGCCCTGCCATATGTCTCTTTGGTTTCAGAGAGAGGGAAGGGGAAACACCCTCAGCTTTTTCAAGATTCTATTATTACAGCTTATAGCAATAAAGTAATCCTAGTATTTCTTGTGGTATTTATTTCCTGATTATCTCAAAGGGTAACAGGGAGGAATTGTAGATGTTGTATACTGTTCTCTTCCATTGCAACCTGGGAAAACTGTTCTGTTAAATTGAGGTAAAGCGTATGTATGAAGGAGACTTTGGCTTGACTAAGGTTTGAGATTTAGGTAAATGCATTCATGGGTCTTGACTACATCAACCATGTACTGAAAATTATTCCAACCCACTCTGACTTGATGGTCCATACAACATTCCCACCAGACTTGTTATTTTACATACACATGTATGTATACACTTTTCATTATTAAAAACAATCCCAAAGAGGACTGGTAAAGTTGTTTCAGCTCCAATAATAATGAATATGAATAATGAATAATTGAATAAAGCTGCTCAGCAAAGTGACCCCACTGGTTGTTTGATTATTTAAAACTCTTTTTTATGTGACAAGATCTTATCAGTTTGAATATGTAGTCACCAGGAATTGAGCTTCACTGGGGTGAGTTTTTAATCTTCACTGTAGATGATGACGTTATTTTTATCTCCCTCTCTGCTGCTTCTAATAGACTAGACTTGATAGCTTTACTAGGAAATAGTGCCGGCACTGCCATTATCTCAACAGATCCAGCCTACCTATTAAAATTAAAGAGTAACCTTTAAATTATTTTGGATAAGGAAATAATAACATTAAATCCATCATTTTGAATAAAGAAATAAAACCTGGGGTCTTCTAGTACTTTTGAACTACAACTTCCACAACTCCTTGATGTTCTCTGAGTTGGCTGGACTGATGGGACCTGAAGCTTAAAACATTTGGAAGGAGCTAACTTTATTTGAAAATTCAGACTTTGAATATTCCAAAATGATACAAAATATAATTTATTTAAGTTTTTCTGATTCTTATCCGAGACAAAAAGTAAATGCTGGAGATGAATTACCAACCCCAGAAGCTTGCTACTTTCTGTCTGTCCCTTTCACAAATGGGTTAATATCTGTTATCTCTACCAGAGGTTGGCAAATATTAGCATTAGGTCAGCTGGGAACAACTCTTTGGCCACTTGTACAAAGAGCAATTACACAGTCCCCTCCTCTGGTTGAGAACAGGATTTGAGGACTAGAGAATTAACACACGTTACACAGGAGAGATGATTGAGAAATTTCCAACTCAAGACCTGGGTTATGGGTCTTATATGACTGCACTGAAGACTGCAAGATGAGATGTATCACTTTAGCAATAGTTGGGGAAAAAAGCAGTCAGACAGATCATATTTCTAACAATAGTTGGCTCCTCTGATTGCCTAAAAGGTCACAGCTGTCTTTTAAGCCCATGATCCTCCTCACCGGGAACAATGTATTTTGAACAAGATGATGTAGATTCATAGGATAATTGCAGAGCTCGTGGGAGGCCCTTCTATACCTGCCAGCCAAGAAGGAAATTGGCAGCCTTCGTGCAAATTAACATAACTATCAGTATAACTATCAGTAGGGAACAAATGAACTTTGAAGAGAGAGATCTTGATTTATATATTGTCCTATACTATAGGAATCACCTAATGATGTTTCATCACTTAGGGAAGTGCAGATCTCAGATATGATTTACCCCATATAGGTTTAATAAATTGTTATTATATCAGATAAAACATAATCTACCATCACTCTTCTTACTTTAGGGCCATAAATTAAAATAAAAGTAGGTAATGGGATAGGAAAAGGCTGACTTTTGGCTGCTGTTTCTAAATGTCAGGCTCAGTTTGTAATAAGGCCTCCCTAATCTGAGAATTAATTAATGAGAGGGTGGAACGGGCACGTATTACTGAGACCTGGGCCTGGAAATGTGGTGGTGGCCCTTTCCAAGATATGCCCAGCTAGGTTTGGGGTGTACTATCAGCCTAGATACTAGGGCAAGAGTTGAGGTGTGGCAATTGTCATCCAGGAATCACTTTTGGTCTTCAGGAGTGCTGCACCACAGGTCACCAGTTATGAGACCCTGTTCATTAAATTGGGTTCTAAGGATCAGTTGAGATTGTTGCTGTTGCACCAACCTCCCTCCCAGTCAGGCCCTCCTTGAATTACTTCTGGGTTGTCATTGGAGTTCCCCAGATTCATGGTCTTGGGGGACTTTAATCTACCTTTTCAGTGAGATCTGAGGTGGCCCAGAGGTTTATGGCCACCATGATAGCCATGGGCCTATTCCAAGTCATCCAGAGCCTGATGAAAGATAGTGGCCACACATCACATCTGGTGTTACTCTCAGAAATTGCTATGTGACCTGAAATTAGGGGACCTTTTGTGTTCCCCTTATCATGGTCACATCATGCTGATTACCATAGGATTCTCTGGTGCCACCATCTACTGCAGAGAGGCCAGCTCCATTAGATAGGTTTGATGCTCCCCCCCCTCCCCATGACTGATGGACCCCAATGGGTTTCAGAGGGAGCTGGGAGTGGTTATTGCAATCCATTCAAAGCCTTTGTTGCCACTTGGAATAAGGAGGCAGATGAGGCTTTAAATCAGATTGCTCCTATGTGATCTCTCCTTTCTCGTGGGTGGATTTGGCATTCCCCATGGCTCATGGAAAAGTTAAGGCAGATGAAATGACAGAAGAAACATCTAGAGCATTCCTGGCATTCTACAAGAGAAAAACTTGACTGGACACAGGTTAGAGCCACTATTAAGGCCTTCCATGTGGTGGTAAAGGTGATGAAGCATCAGTACTTCTTTGCCTTTATTGCCATCTTGTGGCTCTATTTCAGGTGACACATGCCTTCTTGGGTAGAGGGGGCTCAGAGAACCCCCGGCAGGGGCCTGTGGAAGAATTTGTTTAACATTGGTTAGAAATTTGCTCATATTTACTCATAGTTGGATGCTATCCAGAAAAGATGTTTGGAATGGTTTGAACCTGTTGAGCTGATGACGTGGATAGAGTCTTTAGGATTGTGAACTCAGCCATCTGTTCTTTAGATTTTGCCCCTCCTGGCTTGTTAAGATGGCCCAGGGGTGTTGTTGATTGGATTCTGGCAGTAGTAAATTCTTCAAGTCAGGGAGTTATTTATCTCTATCTCTTGATTCGCCTCCTCTTCAAAAAGCCATTGCTGAAGCCCACTATATTGGACAATTTTCACCCAGTATCTAACTTGCTTTTTGGGGAAACTGGTTGAGAAGGTAGTTGTACAATAGCTTCAGAGGACTCAGAATGAAGCGGATTATCTGGATTCTAACTCAAATAAAAATATAAGATCCAACTGCTTTCTAGTTTATTTGCAGACAATTTCATTTTTTCAGAAACCTGAAGAAACAAGTTCAATTAACTGGACCAAATCTTGACCAAAAGAAAAGAAAAAACCTAGAGCAATATGCAATGCAGTTTTGAAGTTCAAAACTCTGAGAAAAACTAGTTATGCATAGTTTTTAATGAACTTAGGTCAGAACTGAGAACAACCCTACTTGAAAATCCTCAAAGGTAAACAAGCTCAAGAGGCATGGGAGATAAACAGGTATCAACAATCCCCATAAGAAAAACTGAAAAATAAGAAGTCTGGCTAGATGAACAGTAGCTTTACTGTCAGGCTTAGAAAGATGTAAAGGAAAAGAAAGCAGGGGTTAGTGAGGAGTACAAGTGATAGATAGCCCAAGGTTTAGGATGGAGCTAAGATTTAAAACTCAAATAAGATGAGGTTACTGAGGGGGGTAAGTGGAGTACATCAGAAATAAAAAAAGAATCAAGAGGGCTATTCATTTTTTGCATGGGAAAGTAATAAAACGATATAGGGAGAGGATGGGATTATTTTACAACTTTGTCTCTCCACTTGATTGAAGAAATGGGGAAGGGAGATAAAATTCAGGACTGAGAAAGATAGAGCAAGAATCTACTTGCTACCTTAAATGAATTTTAAGATTTCAAGGTCAAATGAATTAAATCCCACTGGTTGAAGTAATCTAGAATTTACTATAATATTTAAAGACTCGTGGAGAACAGGAAGAGGTTTGAAAGATTAGAGAAAGATAAACAGAATTATATTATTCAAAAGGGGAAAGGAGGACTCAGTAAATTACAAACTAGTTGGTTTAACTGACATCTGTAACTCGGCAAGATACTTAACAGGATGTCTAAAGGCCCTTACAATTTTTTTTTTTACTAGAAGCTGGTGTGGAATTGTCAGCAATGGGTCATACAAGTTATACAATTATATCACCTAAAACAGTTCCTTCATATAGCTTGCATGCTTACCAGCATTCTCTGTAAAAATTGGAAAGTCTGTAGTAAATCCTTGCAGACCCTTATGTGTAAAGCTGACCAATAACATTTATCAATTAAAAAGCAATGATCAGAATGCCTCCCTTATCTGTGAGCAAGCACCACTTAGTACTTCAGATCAGCATAGGAGTGAGATACCTCAATGGAGCTTCAGTTACTGAGTTCAAACAGCAAGTTGGATACCAATGCAAAGGAAGAAGACAGCTGTTTTGACTCATGCAAGGAGTCCCTAAGTTCTAGCTTCACTGAAGTCACAGCTGTGTCAATATTTGTCGCATGCAAATGTTGGACCAGGTCCTGGAACGGCAAAAAATACAGACCAGCTATTCTACACTGGAGTTCTAAATCGTATTGCCTCAGAGATCCACAACTGCTTATAGTACAGACTGCATGTAAATTTTATCACAGAATGCTTACACCAGTGGGAAGTCAGTAATTTTCAGAGACAATTTTTTTAAAGATAAGTCTCCAGGTATGTGGAGGACATTTTGAAAGTGTTTAGTAATAAAGCATCTGCTTACTAGAAAGTAAGCTGATAATATTGTCCTCTACTACTGTTCTAATTTCCCATAGTGCTTTAACCTCATTAGATTTTTTTTTTTTCTGGTCAGATACACACTCCTAAAGAAAGAACTAGAATACATATCATATATTTACTTTCCAAGAATGTCTGCAGGACATATAAGGGTCCTTGAAGCATTATTGGAAATAAAGATGCCAACTGAAATTTCTTTGCTTCGCAGCATACTTGTTTTCATTTTTTTTAAAAGGAAAAGAATCATATGGTAAGTATATGACAAAATGCCACAGTACTGTAATGCTGCAACATCATCTGTAAACTGCAACACTGTGATAGCACTGCTAACTAGGAAACAGCTCACCAAATTAAAACAATTTACAATATTCCAGATACAGTATACCCATTAACAAACAAAAACATATATTCAACTAGATTTTCATGAAGAAGCCATTGTTAGAAATTGAGGGTTCAGCCTCAGATAAGATAATGTGTCAAAGTATTTGCTCTGTGCCAGGGAATAAGTAGCACAATCTGTTAGGCTCTATTTTTCTACATAAAATAGGCAACACTGAACTTGCTTATCTATACTTTATTAAAGGTAGGTAGAACTGTGGATTTGAAGAATTATAAGAAATATATGTTTTGTACACACATGCATTTCCAAACTGTTTTTTACTAAACAATCACACAACAGCTTCATTGTGACATATCTATTCTTTAACTGTACCATTTCAGGCAATAATAAAGAGGCCAAAATGCTGCCTTGCAGAAAAGAATTACTACAAATATTATCTCTATCAAATCTTGTAGGAAAACATTTACCTTTAAATACATTTTTAGGAACCACACACTGTAGCTTCTTTACATGAATTAACATAAGTAATGAGCAAAACCTAATTCTTATAAACAAGGATCATTTAAGAAAGAACAAGAAGAAATAAATCTG
Source organism: Azemiops feae (assembly GCA_023970755.1). Lineage (NCBI taxonomy): Eukaryota > Metazoa > Chordata > Lepidosauria > Squamata > Viperidae > Azemiops > Azemiops feae. The sequence continues at coordinate 4,081,322 of JALGBA010004098.1, read as the reverse complement.
GCAACTAAATTGAGACTTATTTTTTATTTTATCCTTTGTATGCTATAACATGAATATAGTACAGGCTTCCCTTCTATTAATACCAAGTTTATTTAATTTAAATACTTAATTCTCTAATTTACAGTCTAAAATAGACCAATATAGCAATATGTGCATAACATAGTTTCTATGTTATTGAATACGACTTTGTTTTTCTAACTGATCTTTGTCTCATAAATATGCTGTAAAACCCAAGTGGAAAGAGATAAATTTTTGTATTTTCCTTTCTGGGCCCAAACAAATGTGTTTACCTTATTTTTAAAATAAAGCCTCTATTTTGTAGTTTATAGACTGTAAGGCTACCCTCTACAGCCTACTTGAATTTATTAAGCAAAGAAAAAACCCAAATTCTTCTTATGCGGGAGAACCAAGAAAGTCCAGAGTATATGAAATAACAATAGTTAGAGAAATTAAGAGTTTCACCACATTGCATGATGAGACTTGGGAAAGACTGTTTTATTAATTTCAATATTTACTTGATCTCAAAAAGAAATATTTTGTCTACGTCACAGCTACCAGGACATATAATTCTCAGCAAGACTGAAATATGATTTAATTTAGCCTGTCCAACATGCAGAAGTTGTGTGCACTCATCAATCATATGATTTGGCTAGTCAATGGACAGATTGCTCTCACAGCCACGTTAAACATTCCATGTGGAGGGATATAACTAATTGAGTTATTCGAACTATTTAACTGAACCACCTGATCCGTGCTTGTAAGCATTACCACTGTATTTTTTTAAGAACTGCAAATAGATACAAATAGACCTCGCTCAATTTAAACCAATATTGACTGTGCAAAAAAGGTTAGTTAGTGAACATTTTTAATAAATAACTTCTGATCTATTCACTGAGCCTAGCATCCAATTCAATCATAAAGGCTCTAGGGCCTAGGCACTGATACTGATAATTGAGTCAAATTTGAAGTCAAATGTAGATAGTCTTCAACATGACTTCATTACAATTGTAAATCGAGGACTCCCTCTACCTGCACTTTTCTGGTATTCTGTGCTTTTAAGACGTCATATTGCCCTTTCCCCCAATATAGAAAAAGCAAATTGCTTGTTGCTTGCTTGTTGTTGCCGGGGGCGGGAATTATTGTTTTTACTTTTTGTACATTGGGTTTTTATTTTTTGTAAGCCACCTAGTCACTGAAAGTGAACGGGAGGCCATATCAATTCTCTAAATAAATAAAATAAATACATACATTCCAGATAATCCAAAACAAATGCAAAGCTCAGCTTCCCAATTCTACCTCAATGACTTCTGCCACAGTACTAAAACCAATACCCTCTTGAAGAATAAGCATATTACTGGGAGAAGCCTGCTCCTGCACAATGATACATTCTTCCTCAGTATTTGAGACCGCAATTTCAATGACATCTTTGTGCTGGGCAGAGCTCTCTTGTGCTGCACTGTACTTAGTGTTAGAGATGAGGACTTCTGCTTTCCTGCCAGGCTCTGCCATACTCAACGTGTGCACTACCAACGCAGCAGGCTGCTCTGAAATATCCTTGTGATCTTTAACGTCAGATTTGGACAAATCCTTGACTATATTGTCTTTGTGCTCAAGCTTGTGGCACTGAAGTTTCTGAGGGAGGCTGTAGCCTACACCACAAATGTTATACTGATGGGGCTCGTCACCATGACGGGCTTTCTGATGACGTCGGAGTTTTGTAGCTAGAGGATAGGATTTGGGACAAAGGTGGCAGCAGAAAGGCCGCTCACCTGTATGCAAGCGTTCATGAGCTCGTAACGTGTGGGGATCACGCAGTGCCTTCCCACATACTGTGCACAGATGAGCCTCACCTGTGTGAGAAATCAGATGACGGCGCAGCTCAGGATGCTGTGGGAAGGCGTCGCCACAGAAATGGCAGCGGTAAGGACGCTCCCCTGTATGTAACCTAAGATGCCCCCGTAGATTGCCTTGCTGACGGAATGACTTGGGACAGTAGGGACAAGTATAAGGACATTCCCCTGTGTGCAGGCGCATGTGGTTCCGCAGTGAGCCTGGATTGGCCAGGTGCCGTCCACATAACACACACTGGTAGGCAGAAGAGGTAGAGCTTGGCTGTTTAACTTGATGTGTCTTGCGATGGATACGAAGGGAAGGCCGCCGGGCAAATGATTTCCCACAATCTGGACAGACATAGGGACGCTGGCCTGTATGCAGTACCTGATGTTCTTGAAGATCACGCTTGGTGCCGTATGTTTTGTGACACTGTGGGCAGGGAAAAGGCCGTACCCCGCTGTGGCCCAGCATATGTGCTCTGAAACTCTCTTCTGAACTATAGCTTTTGCCACATTCTGTGCACAAGAATGGTTTGTGATCAGTGTGCACAAAATGATGTTTTTTCAGGTGGCAAAGCTGAAGGAAGGCTTTCCCACACTCTTTACACCTGTGTCGTCTTTTAGTGCTTGGTTCTGTGTGAGCTGAATCATCAAGCTTGTATCTATGTGACTGTTCCTCTTGTCCAGGATTCTCTGCCCTGTCTTTGGGTGTACTTGGAAGATATCCATTCGGGATTCTTTCGGTACCAGATTCTTTCCTTAATGTCTCTACATTATCAGCCAAAATGGTACTGATGCAAACTGTACTGCATGGTGGTGGGTTTGAACAGGTTTCAGCCAATGTTGCATCTGGCTTTTTCTCAGCCATCTGCTCTTCCTGAGAATCTTCTTTGCCTTCATGATCCTTGGAAACAGAATATCTGTTAAAAAGTTTATTATTTCTACTCTTAATTTTGGTATCCCATTGTTCAACTTGCAAGGAAGACGTTCTACTGCTTTTTCTTAGATTGACATCTAATCCAAGAATCTGTTCCATCTGTAGCTTCTTATTTAACACAGAATCACAACGGGCTTCGTCTTTCAACTCTGCAGATTTGGAAATACCAGGAATACCTGAAGAGTTGAATCAGGAACTGTTAGCTCTCTTAACAAAGCATCAACTAGTTATAGTCACTTTATAGTAAAACGTATTAATGCCATACCTTATCACACCTTCAGCCTTTGGAAATATTTGACTCGGGACACAGATTAAATAAGTAGTCATCAATTGACGAAGTAGTCATCAATTGATCAAATTTTAGTTTTGAGAACTATAACAAGGGCATTTTACTTGATTTATAAATATCCTATATAGGTAGTCACTGTTTAGCAATGTCATTGGACAATGACTGTTCATAGTTATGACAGTGATGAAAAAGTAACTTTGCAACTGACCCTCATATTTACAACCTTTGCAGGTCTGTAAAGCAAAGGAAAGCTGAAGTAAGATCATAAGCACAGTTGCAAGTTCACTTAGTGACCACTTTACTTAACAACTGAATTGCCTGTCCCAATTGGGGTAGCTAAAAGAGGATTTCCTGTATTTTTCAGACTTGTCCATACTTTTGAGCTTCTACATAAAAAATACGTTGCAGTAGTTCTATAGATATTAAAGTAAGTCAGAGAAAAACTCTTCTCAAAGGATTAAAATGGTTTAATATTTTTATTTCATTTCATACTAAAATCTGTGGGAAAGTCTTCGAATAAGACAATTTTCTATATATTTATTGAACAAGTGCCAGGTTTTGGAACAAAAATGCAGCAGTTATATAACAACGTAAACCAAACACAGGTGTGTAGATTAAAAAAAAAAAAAGCCTTCGTGGTTTTTTGCAAGTGCAGGATCTGCTTTTTTTCAGTTCAACCGAGTGTCGATCCATTTGGCTGTGGTAAGAATTTACCGAATTTATCAGTCTGCCACCTGAGCCTGACATCATGGGTTGAGACAAAATGGCTGGACCAAAGTCACCCAGCCAGCTTTCATGGCTAAAGCAGGACTAGAATTCGCATTCTACTGGTTTCTAGCCTGGTGCCCTAACTACCGGACCAAACTAGCTTCCCTTTGTAATATAATTGTACAGTCAGAGGTGAAGCTCCTTGGGGCCCTGGAGGAACGGACTTCAAATCTGGTGAAAGTGCTAGCGAATGTTGCCGTTCTCATAACTGTTCTCCCTGCTGGGGAGAGAGAGGGCCTGGGCCTCTCAGGTGTGGTAGGGGGGCCCGTGCCCTCTCCCCGTCCCATCACACCTGAGAGGCCTAGGTCCCCTCCCTGGTGCTCTTCTTAACAACCGCAACTGGGAGAGTCAGGATTGTGGTTGTTGAGCAAAGCGGTCACATGCCATCTCGCTTAATAACCACTTTGCTCAATAACCGAGATTTGGGGCCCAACCGTGGTTGTATATTTCATTTCCTATTTGATTTGCCAGAGTTGTGTGTGATACTACGTTCTACATTCTAAATTTCTAAACCACGTACAGTACCTGCCGAGGAATCCTGGATAATATCATCTTTTTGCATCAAAGTTTCCTCTTCTAAATCTGTGGTCTTGGCTGTGGTTATTACTGGCATTTTTTGCAGTGTTTTCTTTTCTGTATCAAGTTCCCCATCTGAAGTACGTGCTAGAATATCATTTTTCAGACAAGTAGGACTGTCCTGTGATTCAGTTAACCAGCATAGCAGTTCACCGCCCACATCAACAGGACAGCAGACTTTGATGTGCAATTCCCCGTTGATCCATTCTAACATTACATTGGCTTCATCTTCAACACAGCTTTGCTTCACCAGGCTATAAAAAACATAGTGTTAAATATTCATTTTGGTGCAAGATGCAATATCATTCCAGACACACACACTCTCAAAAAAACCCTTAAGAACAAGGGAAACTTTTAGCGATAGTACATGCTTCAAATTCAAGCTAAAGCGTATATCTATTATTTCATATCTCTGTATTATAGTTGGACAAAAAAAGTACAGAGATAATGTCGTGGGTGTAAACATGGAGTACCAGTTTTTTAAAGTTGAAGCTAAATGTCTGTATCTGTGATCATTATTTGATTTCAATCTTACCCGTAAGGAGCTTATTATGTATTTACCACTTCTGTCCCAGAACTACAAAAAGGAACTGAAAGATTACTAAGTATATAGATATAGATGTGGAGCTGATGATGGCATACTGAAGGTACCGCTTAACCTAATCCTTTTATCAAAGATATAAATAGTATTTTAAAATTAGAAAGAATTAATGGTTAAAGAGAAATCTAGTGAATAAATGGAACATATGAACTGTTACCTCAGACAGTTGCAGAAACAATTACAGAAATCATAAAATTTGACCTCCTATACTTGTCTATGTCTTGCATGAAGATTAGAATTTCTCATCTGCCTTTATAGATACTTATTTTGATAGACATTGCTACTAAAAGCAAATTTAAGAACAGATTCCTTCCTTCCTTCTCTACCTGTTATAGTCTTCTTAATCACTTATGCCGGAGAAGATTCCATTTTTTCCTTTCATTATTGTATTTGTTTTCAAAATTTATCTAGCATGTATGCTCTGCCCTTTAATAGATTATTTTCATTTAATAGGTATATTTTCATTATTTTCACTGGGTGGTAATCTCTTACAAGTTTTATCAGCTCATATTTATGTCAAGTATTAAAGAATTCTTAGCTGATTACGAAGTTTTATCAGAACTGTGTATGATTAAAATAATAATTAAAAATGTTGCTGTATCTTTACTTTTCATTTCCATGTGCAATTGCCACAGTTTGCATTATATGAAAAGTATTTCATTTTCTAAATTGCTTGGGTAACTTCTAAGATATCCAAGCAATTTATAGAAAAATGCATGGTACTTGACAGATACTTGATGGGAAAATGTTATTTTTAATAAATATATTGCCTACTTAAACTATTCTCACCTATCAAATTACAAAGAGTAGCAGTGACTAACTAAACACAGCCAATTTCTACTAGAACTGATTAATGGTTTAAAAATTATCCAGATTTCAGATCAACATTATCTCATCAAGTAAACTGCAGATTTGAAGACTAGCACCAAAAGTTGAAGCCATTTAGAATAAGAGGCCTAGTATATAGCTTTTGCAACATAAGATAATCAAAACAAAGTCAGTCTATACAGCCTTGCTACATTTGTTATATATCTATTGTTGCCTATTTTATTATCAGGAAAAAGTTCCAAGGCAGCAAGACAAAAGAAGAGTTAATCAGCTAATCAGCAATAAAGATGCCAGAAATGAAGGAAATCTCTAGTTGCCATTGAAAGTTGAATTTCTACAACATTAATACAATATTTATTTATAATCTATCATTTATTTACTTATGGCTAAGCTTACCTAAACATATAACTTTTCTCACTCTTGATTTTTTTGAACTTTATTAAATATGCACAATAGCCAGAGAGGTTCCCCAGCTATTCAAGTTATAGAGCAATCGTTAGAAAATTCAGAGTTAACTACAGATAAAAGACGTTTGACTGAAAGCTGATTCTAGGCACACATAAAAATGGACACAACAGTGATTGTTTTATGTTTAGTTCCAGGCTTCAAATGTGTGAAGTCACAAATACGATAGCTAATTTGTGTATATCACCACATGAAAAGAATTTGTAGTAGAATCATTTTCAACTTGATTATAAAATAAATAACAAAGTCATCTTAAAAATAAATTAAAAAACAAATTACAAGAATTAATCTTAAGATGTTCACTATTATATATCGTTATAGTCAACAATCTATTACCTTACTGTAGATCTGACCTGGGCATTTTATGGCCTGCAGGGCACATCCAGCCTGTGGGCTGTCCTTGTCTGGCCTGCAGCAGTGGTGTTGGTGTGGGAAGGGGCACTGATATCAAGGGGCAGGGGGGCAGCTGCCCTCCACAACAGTCCCAGCTTTTCATGCGGCCCCTTGTGAAAATTAATTGTCCACCGCTGCCATAGATGAACATTTCTGAGAAAATTTTAAATTATCCATATGCTTTTTTTCTCACCTCCTCCAGCTGGATATCCCATTGCAAGCAGACCCCTCTTTCCAGTTGGGTAATGGACATGCCTGTAATAGAGAGCAAATCTGGGGCTGTTTCTTTGACCCATAGATCAATTCACACAATTGAGCTAACATACTAAACATATTTAAAGTCGCTTAGAGTAGCCCCACAACAAGAAAGGCGGCAAATAAATTTAACAAATAAATAAAAGAAAATAAACTTGAAGAATGCAGACTTATGCAAACAGGCTTTATACTTGCAGCCATGAACACAAACCAAGAGTACCACCTACTCTATCCCAAGCTGCTATTAGAACTCTTTAGAAAAAAGGAAGTACAGCTAGTCCTTGACTTACAACAATTTCCATTGCCAAGCAAGGTAGTTGTAAAGTGAGTTGCACCCAATTTTGCAGCCTTTTTTGCCACAGCTGTTAAGCGAATCACTGAAATTGTTAAGTGAATCATTCAATTGTTAAGTGAATCTGGCTTCCCCCATAGACTTTGCTTATCATAAGCCAGTAGGTCAGGTTGCAAATGGTGATCACATGTTTTAGTCATGGTTTGTTAAACAATCATAATGGTTAGGTTTACAATTAATCCTGAGCTTTAAACTGTGGTTTATAAATCACCACAGTTGTATTCACATAACTAACCTCTCACATCATAGTTTATAATTTGCCATAGTCTGGCCTTCATAATGATTACTGATTAAGGAATAAACTCTTGCAATTCAAATCATATTTAGCAGAATTTTCCAGACTTGATGAACTTATTGTTTTCTATGGCATGGCTGCCTACTTATAAACCAAATCTAAAAAATATTATACTGTAGTTTCATGTAGTGTGTAAGTTCACCAACAACTAATATTTCATTTAACTGTAGGAAACTGAACTAAACGTTTAAGTGTGTATTTTTCAGCAATGTCAGCAACCTTTTAGCTTAATGTATTTTGGATACCCAGTTTTTATAACTAGCTTACAATTGAGAGCATTACTGCATTGTTAATCCAGGAAATCTGTTGTTTCCATAAACCTTAATAAATTATCCATAGAAAGTTATATAGTCAGTGCTGACTGACAATCTGGAATGCCAAAACTTTGTTTAGATGATACCGCCCAGGAAATTATTTAAGGCAAGACATTTATTGTAACATACTTTAAATAATAGCTGGGTAGATTAAAACAAAATATGATTTGTCTTGAATAGTTATAAAGTGGAACATGTATTCATAATGTATACATATCCTGTGCTAGATGTAAATGTTATTTTTAATATATAGTAGCATGTATTAGGAATGAGAATATAAGGAAAGCATTGCATACATGGAATAATAATCACAATTATTTCACTAACATTTTCAATATATTAGATAACAAAGGTTAACTTTGATCTCAATTGGAAATAAATAACATTATTTAACTTTGTTCAAGATTTCTATAAAAAAATAGACTATGAAGGAATTAATGAAGAATGCAAAACCAGAATCAGGAGTGCTCATGGGGAGGGAGAACATATGTATGTCGGTGTGTGATAGTGAGAAATACAGATACAATTTGGCCAGTATCTCATTTCCCAAAATGCCCCAAGATACCTACAGGAAAACTGCAGATAGAACATGAGGTCAATGGCAATGTCTTGAGGTTCCACCCTAACAATAGCCCTTATCTCTGAACTATAGACAGTATGTAGCTATCACAACTACTAGTTATTTGGTCTTTCTATTAATTTGTCTAACCTTCAAAAGTAATCTAAGCTACATGTTATCCCAAAGGTGCTTTTCAAAAGGCAACTGGACTTTCTTGTTTTTTTCCTTGAAAACATTTCACTTCTCATCCAAGAAACTTCTTCAGTTCTGGCTCAATGATAGGGAAAGGAAGGATTTATATTCCAGGTGATTGCTAAAGAACATAAATCCTTTCACCACCATTCAGCCAGAACTGATGAAGCTTCTTAGTTGAGAAGCAAAATGTTTTCAAAGAAAAAACCAGTCCATGACCTGGATGATTGAGAATCTCCATAGACATTAAGCTACATGTCATATTCTGTGGTAATGAATTATATAGTACTTCCATTTCTCTGTCCTGAAATTAAGAATCTTTATCCACTTTATATATATATATATATATATATATATATTCGACTAGATTACCTTCAAGGTCCCTTCCAGCTCTATTATTATTATTATTATCGCACAGTCAGCCAGATGTTCAGACTGGATTTGGCATTTTTGTCTACTTATCGAGTCCTTACCAAGGAGCTGGGATAGGCAGATGTGGATGTTTGAATTGATGGTATTACAGATATCGTCGCAGAATGGAAGCTGTTCCTAGTAAGGCTGCCTTTTGCTATTTTTTAAATTATTATTACTATTATTATTATCTCTTGCCAAAAGCAATGTTGTTGTTACCGTTTTATTATTTCCTATTTCTTAGTCACCCATCTCCCACAGTGAGGACTTCTGGGCATTATCATTATATTTTTATGCTGCCTTCCTATTATAACTCAAGTAAGCAAACATACCTAATTGTCCTGCCCCTATTTTTCCCTATAACAACAAACCTGTGAGGCGAGCTGGGCTGAACTAGAATGACTAGCACTAGCCCAAAGTCTGGACAGTCATTTGTCTGAAATGGTATAGGGTTTCCTGCCTGAGCAGGGGGTTGGACTAGATGACCTCCAAGGTCACTTCCAACATTATTATTATTGTTGTTGTTGTTATTATCACCCAGCTGGCTTTCATGCCTAATGGGAGCCCAGAATTCCCAGTATCTTGGTTTCTAGGCCAGCACCTTCAGCACTACACCAAACTGGGCCTCCAGATTCAGGCGTCTAGACCCGGATTTCCACCTGGTCGGTCATCAGGGAGAGGGACGAGAGCACCCCTACCGACTTCAGGCCTATTTCCACCTGTCGCTCTTGCCCCCTGTCTGAAGCTCACCGACAGGGAAGTGGCCGCCTTATGTTCTTCGACCTGTGGCCCAAGCAGCGACATTCCCGGCTGCAGAGCGTGTCCCACACACCATACTCCCAGACCCTTCTCCGAGGACAACGAAGGTCCCACGGCCAGTCCCCGAGGAAGATGCCACGCTGGGCAGAAGGGGCAACTGTCGTACATATCCAGAGTGCGACCTGCAATAAAAGGACGGTCAGCGCAAGCGCAGGACGCTACACCCCCACACAATTCACAAAAAGCCCCTCGCTAAGGCCCGGGCCTCTTTCCCTCGTATGATGACTCTCGTACCCTGTTAGGAAGCGGAACGGTCCACTCCACGACCCTCGGTTGCACCCGGGCGAATATTCCTTTCACACGCCTGACGTTGAGCGCGGGAGGAAAGGAGTTTCCATGGAAACGGGTTCGCTTTCCGGTTCATAGTCGGATGTTTGCGAAGGTATTTGACAGGCGGGAGCGGCTGTTGGCGAGCGAGGAGAGCGCTCCGAACGCGCATGGTCAGAGTCGGAAGTGGAGAGCTTTTTTTCTACATGAGATAAATCGCGGATTCGAGCGCGCTCACCCGTTTCGAGGTAAATCGGGTTGTGAGGGTTGACTTGCGGGGAGAGGCTCCTTCTCGGCGGGAATATTCTTGCTTCGTCGGGACAAAGTCTTGTTCGGTCGGAGGGCGCATGTTTTGGAGCTCCTTGGCCAAAGTCCAAGGCACAGAGCCGCTGCATTGAACTCCTGCCTTTATTTTCCCACCTTGTCACTTCGGTCAGGTGCAGACGTCCCCTCAACTCTGTTTTGGGCAATTCCTTTCCTTTTTAGCATATCTTGTTTTATTCAGAAGCGTTCCCCAGCCTTCTGTAAGGGTTTCACTGAAATGTACAGGTGGAAACATTTCTTCCATCAACTTCCTTCTGTTAACTTACTTGACAAAACCGAGTATTGTTTTCCAAAGGAGCATCCTGTTTTTGTTATTGCAGAATTGAGATCTTCTTAGCAAGCACAACCATAATTTGCTTAACCATATTTTGTTATATAAACCCCAACTGGCTGAATTTGACATTGTTTTAAGCCATAAACTGTGATTAATGCAACCATAAAATCTAGACTGACACATTATGCACGCAAAACTAAACATGGCGGTAATGTGTGATTGAATTGTAGATTAGTGTTACATGGACTCTTTAGAAAGAATTATTTTAAGTAAGATAAAACATTGTAAGGGAGGGAGAAATTGCTAAAACTAGCTTGTTTATGTAAACTAGAGGATTTGAATCAAGTCATTCTGACCATATGCATTGTCTTAATCTTAGTTTGTACTGATCAGGTTGATGCGCTAATAGTGAAAACTTTATTCCACTTTGATCTGGGTAATTGCAAGGTTCTTCTAACAGAAAGTGGAAATTGTGTGATATCTTAAAGAAGTGGTCTATATGTGGATGAGGTTGGACAGAGAGATTCAGTAACAAACACAACTGCATAGAATACAGTATTTTATAGTATAGCAGAATTTGTTTGGAAATTTTGAAGGAGGGTTCCTTTTAAGTGAGTATTCTACCAGACGTCTGAAGATTTTTATGCTGGATATTCATTTTTATGGCAATATAGGTGTAGTGGGGCTGAAATTCTTTCAGGTGTATTGGATTTGCAGTTAAAAAAATGGAAGGCCAGGAATAATTTAGGAGTTGTGGTAGGCATGAAGTTACTAATGTGATTCCCCCCCCCCAGTTGTTGAATTTGCTGTAGTATCACCAGAATCAAATAGGCTGAGCCAGTAGAATTGTTCAACAAGCTCAGAAGAAGTTATGTTCTAGCAGAAAAGTGTGGTATTTTTCAAACTATAACGTGATTCAGCAGATTGTGTCATACAGTCAATGACACAGTCATTGTGTCATAAAGCCGTGAAGTATGGGGATCATCCTGGGTTAACTTTCCTTTTTTTTCTTGAACTGTACTGTACTACTGGTTGAGCAAGTTAAATGCCTATTTTTATTTAGTACCTCAACTATCGCTGCAAGATTTCAGTGGATTTTATTATAATAGTAATGCTGGAGTTGCAAACAAAAGTATATAACTTTATTTTATTCCTTTGTTAGGCTTATTGAATACAGGAAATAAGCTAAAGACAGAAATGAATTCATGAGCACCAACAAGTCAGGTATAATTTCTTGAGCTCCCATTCGCACATATACATGCTTAATGTATAAAAGTACATTAAAGTACATGTATGGGTATAGATTGTCTTAGACATTGTTTCTCAGTCTTAGCAACTTTAAAATATAGAGGACTTCAACTCCAAGAATTTTGGGAGTTGAAGTCCACATATCTGAAAGTTGCTAAGGTTGAGAAATACTGCTCTAAGATTCGTTAGAGTGCCTACATAAAAATGAAAAGGAAAGGCAAGAGTAACACTTTTACCTGTTTTGCTAAATGATCAAGTACAGTTGCTTTTGATGTTTCATGGCTGGCTTCTTTTTTTAATTGTTCTATTTTTCTTTGCTAACCTTAGAACAAATTATGTATTGTGCGTGTATTATTTTTTGCCTCAGTGTATAAACAGAATAATTTTGAAGTATTAAAATCATATGTTTTAGTGACTTTGTATAATCATTACTTTGGAAACTTTTGGAAAAAATAGAGGAAGTTTGGGACAGTGCATATCTAAAATTAATTAGCTTTTCCTTTCAGTTAATTATAACTGCATTTTCTTATAGTCCTCTTTTAAATATGTTTAAAAAAAAAAGGTAATGTTTTCTGGAATACCATACAGGTGGTCCTCAATTAACAACCACTCATTCAACGACCATTTGAAGCTATGACAGCGCTGAATGAGTAGTGGTTATAACTTGTCCTTGAAGTCCCAACTGTCCCAGCAGTCCCTTAGTCACATGATCACGATCTCATCACTTGCCAATCAGCTCACACTTATCTGCAGCATCCTGCAATCACATGATTGTGATTTGCAATCTTTCCTCCTGGCTTCCGAGAAGCAATGTCAACAGGGAAGCCAGCAAGGAAGGTCGCAGGTTGCTTGAGTAAGTCTCTCCAGGGGGTTGGACTAGAAGCCCTCCAAGATCCCTTCCAAGTCTGTTATTCTGTTATTCTCCCACATGTACTCTCTTTTTGAACCTGGTTGCACTTGTGCTGTGCCTTCCCAGCCATTTGCGCATCCTCATGCACCCTCCTTCCTATCCAGCAGCTGCCATTTACCTGCCTGCTGGCCTGCTTGTAAGCTGCCTGGGACTTGCAGCTTCCTGCTGGCTTCCCCACTGACTTTGGTTGTTGGAAGCTGGCAGGAAGTTGCAAGGAAGGACTGACTTAATGTTCCTCAATTATAGCAAGAGGGAATGCAGGGATTGCTGGTTGCTATGTGATGTGATTACATGATGGTGCACTTTACAACCACATTACTTAGCCATGGACATTCTACTCCCACCTGCCATTATTAAGCAAGGATCGTGGATTGTAACTGAAAGACTGCCTATATAGAATAGATGTAACTAATGATGTTAAGCCATTTGGACTATCTCCTATCTTTCTAGGTCAACATTACAAGTGGCAAATATCTCTACTATAAAGATATATGCTCTAGTTGATGTTTAAATGTTTAGTAATGTGCAAGATGTAGGTTGTTTCAGCAAAGCATAAGTTAAACAATAAATTTTAGTAAAGAATCAAACAATTGATGCTTTACAGATGCTATTTAGGTAACACAGCCACCCATGATTTGGTGCTATGAGAAAAAGTCAAATATTTGATTTGCATATTTAGAACCAGAAACCAGTTTGGTAACTTCTAACTCTTGGTTTCCTCAGGTTTCCCCATGCTCCTCAGATTTTATTTTTTTAATGTCAACCAGTAGTTTGTCTTGTAATAATAATAAGAAATCTCTAATGGAGTTTAATATTTGAAGAAAAAATATAGCAAATTAGATATGTCTCGTTTTTTAAGAGATTAGATTATATTTGGGTCCAAAGCTGAATATCGCAAATTGGAAGTGTTTTGTTTAAGCATGGATTAGATGTTTTCTAAGAAATAATAGGAATGATATGTCCAAGAACATCAAATACTTTAATGTATTTGTACTATGTTCATCTTCAAATGGAACAGAAATATAGTTAAAAATCTAAAATACTGTGAAAAATCCTATATTTATAAATTAATCTGATTTTCTGCTCAAAATATGAACTCTGTCAATGGAAGATATTTTTGAGATTTATATGAAAATAAATACTAGTTTCCCTCTAGTATTTGGATAATTTCTTCAGTGAAGATTTAACATATTGAAACACTGCCGTAGATCAAATATTACTTGCATATACTTATATCACTTAGGTTTTGGGTTAGGGTTAGGTGAACATCTACCATATGCTGTATATATTTCAGAGAAAACATAGAATATAAATACCAATATAAAATTAATAAGTACTGTACTCTGATTATGTTGTATTACTAAGTGAGAAAATTGGATTCACTTACTCTAAGCAAGTAGGAGATTGTTTTTATGTTGATACTAGGGATATTGTTTTAATGGGATAAATTTAGATAATTTTGAGAATATGCTGCTGAAGTTGTTTTGAAGAGAATGAGTCACCTCATTTGGTGGTTAAGGTTTCCATAGAAACTGAGGATATTGCTAAAGACAGATGGTTGGTTGCAATTTAAGCATGTTTCTAGCATTAGCTATTCATTCAAAAGAGTAAAATGTCTTGCTCTTTGTCCCTTTGGCAGCTCCTCCCATCTTTGAGAGAGGAACAAACCACAGCTGAGGTTAACTTTGCAGATTTGCCAGTCTGCATTAATACTTCCTACCAATATATTGTATTTTGTCAAGCTAGGCTTTCTGCACAATACTTTTATAGTCACCTGAAGTGTAAGTGTAATGTAGGTATGCATTTTGATATAAATATATATTAATATTATATTAGCTGTAAAATATGCAGCTAAATTCCCTTCAGTGTTCTCAAGGATTCATTGAAATTATGGCAGAATGCTGAGGTATTCTTTAATATGTGGAGATATTTTTGCTGCTGTCTTTATGGAAGTGATGTTAATTTCTAATATTCGATATAGACTTGCTTTGATCTATTTTTTTAAATGTTTTATTTTGGAGTTGATATGTTACTTGAGTTGATTTTAAGGATTCTCTAACATGTTTAATGAGAGCCAGTTTGATGTAATGGTTCAGTCATCAATCTAGAAACCAGGGATCGTGAGTTCTAGTTCTACCTTAGGCACAAAGCCAGGTGGGCGCCCTTTGGATAGTCACTTTTTCTTTTTGACTTTTTTGTGGTGGTTGTTAAGTGAATCACCAGTCATTAAGCAAATGTAACGGTCTTTAAGCAAATCCATTTTCCATAATTGATGTCATAAATCATGGTCACATAAGTGCAGGACCTTGCAAACAGCCATAAATGTGGGCTGGTTGCTAAGTGTCCCAAAAGTGATCAAGTGATCACGGGGGGAGGGGAACACTATTGTAATTTTGAAAAGTGAATTCACAAAATATCACAAAAACTGGTATAGGTCCGGCACATTCCACCGGGAGGAGATGATTCTGGAGGCAACAAGGACCCAAACTTTATGTGTAATTACACTTGGAAACTTACTGGCAACAAGTGCTGATCTCACAAACAGATGTTACTCTGTTGAACTGGTTGGGCTGAGCATTCTGTGCCAGTTGCAGTTTTCAAATTGTGTTCAAGTACACCTCATGTAAAATGACTTACAGCAATCTGGGTGAGTAACTACATGAGAGGTGACAAATGCTTCCTAGTACAAGAAGGGGCACAACTGAAGCTGACCATTCCTGGTTCCTGTTCCAGCAGAAGTTGTGAAGCCAGAAGAACCTCCAAAGTGTACACCAGATTCTTTAGAAGCAGCATGAGTATCAAAGGAAGTAGAGAATTTCTGTAAGGATTCAGTCTTAGTCTACTTCAGCACACTCAGTCCCTCACAGCCTAATGACATGAAGTTTAGATTTCCACTTCTACTTGGCCTGGACTAGATATTAAAGATATTTAGTTTAGATATTAGATATAAAGTTTTACAGATATTTATATCATTTGCAAATCGATGATACCTAATCCCAAACCAATGGAGAATCTCCACCAATAGTTTCACATAGATATTAAACAGATGGGAGAGAGGGCTTAGCCCTAGGGACCTCATTGCAATATTGCCGTTTTGACCTGTACACTAAATAGAAGTACTTCAGTAAATAATTTGGACAGGCCTATTGCCTTGCCTTTTCCTATTGCCTTTGTTATGAGGCTCTGAAGGGAAAGCAAATATATTATTAGCATATGAGGGACAATGAAACGAAATGCAACTGCAATCAAAACACTGTTATCTGTGCTCTCCTCTCAAGTTAGATATGAATGAAAGGTCTGTCACATGTAGAATGGCATTTAAAGGAGGACACTTTGGGAAATGCCAGTGAACATTGTGAGATGTTTCTTTGCTAATTTGTGAATTTCTGCTGCTTCTTTTCAAGTAATCTTTTGAGTACTTGAAATATGGAGCAATACCCAGATTTACAAGAGGACCTGAGTCTGGAAGATACTAGTGAGTCTCTCAATCAGCTCAAGTTGGCCTCTCTAGATGACAAAAATTGGCCATCAGATGAAGACCCTGTTTTCCCAAAGTCTGGTAAGTGTTTCTGTTAATAAAACAATAGCAGGAGGTGGCTGTCATGTTTTTAAAAATCCATAATATGAAAATATTGCCTGT
Organism: Azemiops feae; assembly: GCA_023970755.1. Classification (NCBI taxonomy): domain Eukaryota; kingdom Metazoa; phylum Chordata; class Lepidosauria; order Squamata; family Viperidae; genus Azemiops; species Azemiops feae. The sequence continues at coordinate 4,064,773 of JALGBA010004098.1, read as the reverse complement.
CTGCAGCTTGTTAAACCAGCTGTGTCTTTCTCTGGGAGACCCCAACTGTCCTCCACAGCTATTGTACAATCCCAGGAAAAGATTGACTGATAGTGATGCTTGCATACTCAGAAGCACTTGTTTGCCTTTTAATCCAAAATGTTGCACAACCTTGTTCTGCAGCATTCATCTTAGATTTCTTTAGTATCCTGAATATAAATTGTAATGCAGAACTACGATATTCATCAGCAAATAAGAACTGGAGTATCATAGGTTGTATATAGCAAAGAAATACCTGTACAGTATAGCTATCCATGCAGTAGATTATAGTTGTTCAATTTGGGATTTGTGGCAGAAGATTTTAAGTCTATTATTTTGTTCCATTAATGGTGTCGTTATATAGTTAAAGCAGATGCTTTTATAAATATGTTTAAACTATCGTAGTGCATGCACTAAATGTAAATGTATCCCATTGGTACTCCCACCATACCTGAATAAAGGTGCAGGGATAGAGAGAAATGAATATAGCCATCCTACTGATAATGCACCTAGACATTTCTCTGTACTTCTGGACCCTTATTTTGTAAGTTTGACTTATGTGATATTTCTTCCTCTGTTTATTTGCATATGTACTGTACAGATGATACCAAGAGCTCCCCGGATTCTGCCTCACATCTGCGATGGGATGATCCATACTATGACATTGCTAGGCACCAGATTGTGGAAGTAGCAGGTACTGTTTTGTTATAGTGTAATGATTTAAATAAAATAAATAATCTATTTGTAATAATGGTAACAGTCAAAATAAAAATTCTTTTCTCATAGAAAATTTTAACGATACCTTCTCTAGGAAATCATTGAAAGTTGCAAAGAATGGAAATAATTTTAAATTCTGAAGAGCAGGTTGTGATCCAAAGTCTTTGATAGTGCCTGCGTGATTTGTCATAAAAAGCAATATCTCTCTCAGATTGAACTGCTGACTAAATGTCTATATCCATGTGGCTTTCTTGATAAAAATAGAGAATTGGTTTTGAGCCTATTTCCAGGATATTTCTTTAAATTCACATTAAGTTCACAGAGCTTGGACTCCTGGTGGGCTCCTAGCCCTACAATTGCTTTTTGACATTTCTGGATTATATATCATAACTATATAATAGAAATCAGTTCCAGCAGAATAATTATTTGAAAAACTAAAATGAGAACAACAGTACAAAAAAGTTATCAAAATTATTACAAAAGATAGTTTCCAAATTATTTTAATATATTTTGAACTTTGTAACTTTTTGTAGGATTTTTCCTCTTTTCTTTCTTTCTTTCTTTTGAAGAAAGAGAAGTTTTGTCTCATTCATTGTGGCAAAGGGATAGTAATTTCTTCCTGGAAAAGGCCCTTAGAAAGTAGCAGTAAGATGTGATTTGCTTTCAGAGGGCTTTTTAAAATAAACATCAGAATATGTTAGTGTTCTGAAGTGTCAACTAATTTCATACTTTCATATAACATTTGACAGACAACTGGCAGATAAGGTGATCTGTTCAGAACCTACAAATACTTCTAATTTTTCTGAGCGATAGCAAACATTTTAATTCTCAGACTAAATTATTGGGTACCTTGTCTGATTAATTTGTGGAACATCTGAAAGTGAAGAGTCAAGCCACTTTTCAAAATCCTGGCCCCATAGACTTGCAAAGAAACAGTTAAGCCCTTTGCTATTTCACTGATAGCTAGGCTGCAAAGCTGACATTTCTGTTTTCTGCTAGGTAACTGATTTATATATAGTTCTAAATTCAGCTATTATCTGAATTACATGCAGACTTAATTGTCTTTTGAGAAGAATGTGGTATGTTAATGGTTACTAGGAATGATATCATGAGACTGGAAGACTGGACATTGTTTTTAACTTGTATTTAGGATTAATATTAATCATTTTCTTAGTGACTAAAGAACAGAAATGAAGAATGGGTTATTTGCAGAAAGTAAGTGATAGATTATCGATTATCCAAGATATATGGATAAATGCAATTGCTGGATAGCTTTTGGACATATCTGCCTCGATTTCTTTGATAGCAACTATTTGTTTTGAATTTTCAAACTGCAATTGTGCAGTTTTTTTGTCCATTAGTTTTTTGTCCATTTTGAATATATAGGGTAATTCAAGGAACGCTCCAGTCCTCTACATCAAAACATATTTAAATAACTTTTATATATAATTTTATAGTGTCTGTTTCTGAGGGATTTTCAGCACAGGAAGTATCTTCTTTCTCTATGCAAATATGATAGGAATGCCTTTCTGTTCTCTGGGATTGTAACTAGATATTGAACAATTCATGAAACAAGGTCTCCACTGTTATTATTAGATGGGGCTAAACAGAAGAAAACTGTAGTACACATTGTGTTCGAATACGTAAGAATAGCTCTATTGCTGACTTCCTCAGATTTCTACCATTTGACAGAATTCATGAATAATGTTCAGTGAAACCTTCATATGTTCCAGAAACATTGTGCATGTATATATTGTGGAAAGTAAATGATGTTCATATATTCTGTACTGCTAATATAGTTCAATTACTTCTGCGTTCATGTTAATTTTATTTTTCTATGTTATCTGTTTTCCATTGTAAACAGTATATTGTAGTTCAGAAGAAGGTTCATTTATTATCTCTCTCTTCATTTATGGAGCAGGTGCAAATCAAGAATAGCTTTAAATAAATATATGTTATGCATGTAATTTCATTTCTTTGTTTTCTGGAAGTTCATTTATTAAATGTGTATGCGTCCAACCTCTAATTATCCTGTTGACAAGTAAAAAAATATTTCTGATATTACAAATGCCCACTGATTTTAGCTCTGGTTTATTAGAAAAAGAAAAACGACTGTATTGAAAGTTTGTTCAATTCACTTTTCTTCTGCATTTTCATTTACTGTATGCACAAAAGTATTTTTCAGAGGTTCAGAATAGGGTCTCCTAAAAGTATGTTGTATCATATGCATCTGCAGTGTGTAGAAGCGGTCTCCTACTAAAATAAGGCCTAGTTTTTTGAATCCACAATTTTCTGTTCCTATTTATATTCATTTCACAGAAGGGCAAATTGTAAGTACTAAAAAACAAATAACTTGTCCAATATTATGAATTGATAGAACTGAAATGAAATGGGATTACAGTTATTTATTTGTTCGATTTATATAACTGCCCATTTCACAGATGTGAAGCTGGGTGGTTCACTAAGTTGAAACACAAAACAAAAATACAACAAAAATAACCAAAATAATATAACAAAGACCATTAGGAACAATAAAAATGTTAAAACTAGTAAAACATGTAACAGTACAATCCAACTTCCTAACAACATATAGTAGCCATTTAGCAGGCTCCACGCCACCATTACTGAATCTCCAGGAAAGATGGCAAAACCAGGTTTTCAGGCCCTTCCTAAAGGCCAGAATTGTATATGCCAATCAAAGTTCTGGGGGAATGATCTCTGCATGGAATGGTTGTGTGGTAAGGATTTTAGATTGGATGCTTTTATGTAGTTTCTCTCTGCCAATCTTATAGGGCTCCCTGGTTTTTCAAGGAATTTTGAGAGATAAAACAGCTAAAAGATACCTCGAGTTTCATTGGAAAAAGACAAAAAGTGAATCTAACCAAGTGTAAGAGCCCATTTTAGGGATTAAGAGCTTCAAAACACAATTCTTTTTATGCTGTTATTGTTGGTTGATCGCCTTATTTAAAGTGATCCATTCCCTGCTGTATGAATAGGTAACTGACTCAGTTGCTGTGGGGATTACTCTAGGAATCTGGTGGGTAAAGTTGCTTGCATTTGCTCTGAATTAGACTCCAACTGGTGAGGTATTGTTGAGATGACAGAGGCTCTGTCTTGTTGCCTGGGAAGTATTTCATGCTGTGATTTCTGGGGAAATGGATAAATCTTCACAACTGTTAGTCTAGCCACTTGTTTATTAGATCTCTTGTTTATTAGATCCTCTTCTTCATAGCCTCCCAGCGGATAATGTGTGGATCCATGTGAAAATAAATGCTTCCTTGAGACAGGGATGCTTCTGTCTGCCTCTCGCACAAAATATCTGGACTGAGTTGTCTCTTATTCTTTTGGAATGCACCCAACCCTCCTGAGAATCCATCCATTTTCTATCTATCTATCTATCTATCTATCTATCTATCTATCTATCTATCTATCTATCTATCTATCTATCTATCTATCTATCTATCTATCTATCTATCTATCTATCTATCTATCTATCTATCTATCTATCTATCTATCTATCATCTATCATCTATCATCTATCTATCTATCTATCTATCTATCTATCATCTCTCTATCTATCATCTATCTATCTATCTTATCTATCTATCTATCTATCTATCTATCTATCTATCTATCTATCTATCTATCTATCTATCTATCTATCTATCTATCTATCTATCTATCTATCTCTAATTTGCTGTGCATCTCGTGGTTCAAAGCAATTCTATTCTACATTTCCATCACACATGCAACACATCATGCAGTATGGTAAATATAACTACTTATAGTCTGGTTTTAATGGATCCTGAATGTCTACAAATATTACAGATTAGTAAATGTATAAAAGTAATGGAGATCAGAAACAATACAGTAGTACTTTTTATTATTTTTTATTTTTTCTACTTTTTAGATATTTTAACTTTTGTTAAATGTGCTTAAGCTACATTTTCCCGTCTCTGCCTGCCTGTCTGCCTGTCTGCCTGTCTGTCTGTCTGTTTGTCTGTCTGTCTGTCTGTCTGTCTGTCTGTCTGTCTGTCTGTCTGTCTCTCTCTCTCTCTCTCTCTCTCTCTATCTATCTATCTATCTATCTATCTATCTATCTATCTATCTATCTATCTATCTATCTATCTATCTATCTATCTATCTGTAATAACAATACAATGGTGATTTTAATATTAACTAATTACTTAAGACCAAAACCATTGTCATGTTACAAATATTTTGATGTGAATTGCAGTGGTTCTTTTTTTAATGTTATACTTAACTTTGAAAGAAAAAAACAAATAATATGCTTTTGAAACAAGACATTATGGTATTCTTCACTGGCTATATGGTTTGTGAGTGAAAGACCTGATGTTGCAGTGGTTATCCTTTCTCCATGGCCAAAAAGCACTGGTTGGGTAGGCAGTAAGTTATATTTTAGTTTCTTGATTAAATTAAAACTGAGCTGTATGAATAGTTCCAATAGTGGAAAACAGACGGTGGAAGCAAGAGAGACAAGTCACGTTGCCTACAAAAGTTCATCATGTCTTTGATGGTGGAAATGTAAGACAATATAAACTACGTACAAAGAAATTTTGAACTGCAAACAAAATTTCAGAAGTAATTTGATTAAAGATAAAATGGAACCCTGAGTAAATGCAATGTTGCTCTCAATGTGATAGGTGCAGCTAATGCTCACAATTCCTAGTCTTTGTATGGAAGAGAGCTCATAATTTGAAGTCTGGATATTTCAAATGAAATTGGTCAAATTCACAGGTACAGCTTAGTTTTCGTGATGGCAGAAAAGGGGCCTCCAAGTTCATAGGCTCTTAAGGCTGTTATAAAGGCAGTGGTGGAAAAAGAGTGAGTATAACTTCTAGGTCAGGGGTGTCAAACTCACAACGTCACATGATGTGTCGCGACGTATCGTGACTTTTTTTCCATTGCCGGCAATGGGGTGGGCGCGGTTTTGGCATGACGCATCCGGCCTACAGGCTGGCAATTTGACACCCCTGCTCTAGGTGGTAGCAGAAAATGTGATACAGAATTCTCTGCTGATTTCAATCTTTTAATGAGAATCTCTTTGAAAACATAGTTGGTGCTAGCCTTGTCATTTGTAGTACCTAAAACTTAAAAAATTAAAAGAATCTAGGAATGTATAGATAATAGAGAGTCACTGAATGTAACCACCCACAATTTTCATCTTGGCTCTAGTTCTCAGGCAGGTGGTTACCTAAAATTAGAAGCATTCTAGTTTGATGAGCTCATATTTTGTATTTCCATACAGCAGCATTGCATTGTCTGCAAGGACCATTCTCTGAGGTCAGGACTGAGTTGTCAGAGAACAACTAAATGGCAAGTTAGAGATAATTAAAGAGGAGGTCAAAACTAGGAGGCAACTATAAAAAAATCAGACTCAGATATGACTGAAGATAGTGAACAGTAAAAAAAACAGGGAAGCTGTAATTCAGAGGATATGTACTTTTTTCAGCATACACAACAGTATATTTCAGCAATATCTTGACTGCTGTAGATCCCTGCAGTTTTATTGGGATTTGGTTCCCATGTTTCCCAGCCAATGTAGCTCATACAAATCTGGTGGACTCTAGATTGTAGAGTACTAGTTTAGGACATTTTTGGGAGAGATGTTAGTTTCTTCTCCCAATAATATTCATGTTTCTTAGTTTTTGGTAACTGGCAACTAGTTTTTGCTGTGCGGTGTGTACCAGCTTTCTTGGATATTAATGTGATATTATAATGCTATTTTTGAATAAATGATGGTTATATGAAATTCAAGAAACTGAGATAGCTGTTTATTTAGGTAGTCCTTGACTTACGATGATAATTGAGCCCAAAATTTATGTTGCTAATTGAGAAATTTGTTAAGTGAGTTTTGCCCCATTTTACAACTTTTCTTGCCACGTTAAGTGAATCACTACAGTTGTTAAATTAATAACATGGTTGTTAAGTAAATCTGGCTTCCCCATTGACTTTGCTTGTCAGAAGGTCAAAAAAGCTGATCACATGACCCCAGGACACGGCAACCGTCATAAGTATGAACTAGTTGCCAAGCATCTGGATTTTGATCAGGTGACCATGGGGATGCTGCAACGGTTGTAAGTGCGAAAAACGGTCACAAGTCACTTTTTTAAATGCTATTGTAACTTTGAATGGTCACTAATTGAAATGTATAAGTCAAGGACTGTCTGTACGATCAGTTACCCTAAGTTTCAAAACGTGCAAGAAAAGTGAAAATAGTGGTGGATTCTTTTGAGTTATATTGTATGTTTTATCCATAGCACCCTGATATAAAAGGAAGTAATATATGAACTAGAGTGACACGGGAAACTCTGAGTTTAAACTTTTGTTTTCAGTTCACGCTTTTTAAGTGAATTTCAGTGACTGAAAGAAGTCAGACTTTGTGAGACATTCTGAGAGATCTTTATGTTTAAATAAGTTTTGTAGCCTGAAAAAGTCAGACTTGATTGTGTCAGCCAGAGATATAGTGTTTTTCTCTAGTATGGAAAAAAAAGCAAAATGCAACAAAAAAGTATTTGTTTAGATTTTGGAGAGTTTGGAAAATGGTATTATGTGCTAGATTTATCAAGCAAGAGCATTCTATTTTTTTAAGCTGGTAGCAACAGGAAACACACATACCCAGGAATGTTCTGATACTCTGTATGTCTTTGTGTTTGCATGTAGATTGTTATTCCAACCTTCGTCATCAGTCCAAGGAGTCAGTTTGACTTAAAGGACTTTTGGTATAATGTAACTTTGTTTCTATTCCTCCAGGGCAGGGTGTACTTGATGGGGTCCAGCCAGGTAGGTACAATGCCTAGTCTTCTTGTCATTGGCATTTGAGATCATGGCACTCTTTAGCATGACTGTGACCTGCCGCTGGGTTATCTCAAGGGAGCCCAAATTCTGTGAAGCTGAGGGCTAAACCCCAGTCCTCAAAGTTCACTTTTGTGCATTATGCCAAGTAGATTGCAGCCATGCTTCTCTTCTAAACTGGTGATACAGCCATTTTGGTCATACTACCTATATAATCAATCTAAACTGAATGTGGGACTTTGAAATTTCCTAGCAGAGCTCTGCCGTGGACTCAGCTGGTGGGCTTATTTTGGGTATTCTACTCTCATCTGTTAACTTCTTTTTTCTTGGATGGTGATCACTGATGGGTACTCTACCCATTAGGAAATAATTAATGTTAACTTTCCCATTCTGAATTTTTTGTGGGGACAGTTTCTTCTGTAATTAATATTTCTTTAATTTACCATTTCTCTTAATTTGAAATTCCGGAAGAAGAGATAGTTCCTATTCAATGTTTGCTATGACGTCATTAAATGTATCAAAACTGATTCCTGAAATCTAGAAAATGGGCAGTTTTTTTTTAATCCTCTGTGTTTTGGTACTACTTTGATCACTTTCTTTTAAAACCTCCAACATGAATGCTAGATTGCTACTTTCTTCCAAATCTACTTAAGATCTGTTTATTCCATGTCTTTTCCCTTTTTATAATCTTTTCCTGTAAATAGTCATAAAGCTTACATTTCTTGAAGATTGTATCTTAAATGTCTGTGAGGATATGTTTATCTTCACTTGTCTATACAGACAGGTTGATTAATATAATTTTGAAACATTGGCAATTACCATTTTAAAATTTGTAAATGTAGTCAGCTCCTCTTTTCTTAAGGCAGATTAATTTATGATTTTAAATGCGGAATGAAAGAACTGTCATGAGGAAGAAATCTCCCTGAGCTGTTAAATATTTTGCCTTTTAAAATCCTGTTTTTCCTTAGCCTAACAATACTCTCATACCTGCATTATCTAGGTATAGAAACACACTGGTTTCTCAAGTTTGCTATTGTTGAGCTTCCTAGTTGCCATTGCTTTGCAGTTTTTTGTTTATCAGTTATAGCCAAGTTCATTTCAACATCCTATTTTTAGCATTATTAGCTAAACAGTGCATTAAAAAGAGGAAGTGATTCTAGAGAAAGTAATATGTTGCTCATGTAGGTCTTTATTCATGGAAAGAACTTGGACGGCTGGCTTATTAACTAAAGAATTTTTACAGGAAAAAATCTTATACTTTAAACAACATTTAAAGTATTTTGCATATTATAAAAAATCTTTATCTCACATTGGGTTCATTTTTGGAATTTCAAATATCCCAGACAATTTTGAAATAAGTCATAGCCCTGGAAATATTTGAAGACAGTCTGGCAGATACTGCAGGTGCATTTTGTGTATCAGTGACATATTTTCTGAGTGCACCAAAGAGATTCTGATGTATAATATGATATTCTTACAATTCAGCATTCAAATTAAAATTCATCAAGGCAGTTTCATGTAGATTTAACCAGCTGATTTCATGTTCATTATTGGAATAATGGGAACTCAATCATGGTTTATTATTTGTTACACCTTGAATTCAATTGTCAATAGAAATATTTCTCCCTGTTATATAAAAATATTTTTAAATATTAAGGCACATATTATGATATAATCAGTTGTCATACTTCATAAATGATAGCTTTTCTTTTGCAAAACTAAAACACAATAGTAATTAACCTTGTTGATATTAGACAAGTTGGAAATAATTCAAGTTATTAGAAGGTTTTCTCCTTTGCTTTGGACAGTATTATATGATATTTTATTAGGGTAACCAGGAAGCTAAGTATTATCATGATTTATTTTTGAATCGATGTTGATTTTTCTAAGAGTTGGGAATTGGGTTTGCTCTAAAAATAAACGTTGAAGATGGAGATCCCTGTCTATGAACAGTTTTCAAAAGATCCAGCTATTTCTGTGTTTGTTTAGTTTCCACTTTTAAATTCAAACTCAGAATGTTGAATTTAAACTGATTATATGCACTGCATCCTGTTAACACAAATTAGGTGGTAGCCTGATTATCTGATGCAAAAGTCTTCTGTTGCCATTCAGAAACGCTGTTATAGAGCAGTAGAAGGCTATATAATTTCATCTTGCATTTATAGATGTTTTTGTTCTGTTTCTTACTAGCAGATTTTGTTAAATTAGTCAACTAAGAGCTAGTTATAGAGTATTATAGAATATTTCGTCATTGTGAGTGGGTACTGAAATTCCATATCAGAAATATTAACCTGCCCATATTTAAAGCCTGTTATCAGTTCTCATTTCATAAATTCACACTGAAACAACCGCTTTGTCAAAGTAAAATAATATTCACGTCCTGTCTCTGAAGACAGTTAGGGTTTATAACTTAAGAAACACTGCCATACTAGCGGTAGGACTAATTTTTTTGCAACTTTTTTAAAGGATCTTTTCTCTTTGACTGTAATATACAGAATACCATCCTGCAGAACAGAGAAGTGTATCTGCCTTTGTTGAAATAGATGTAAGATGAAAAAAAAATGATAAGGGGTTCCGTTGTACTGTATTAGCTGCAAAACAATGTTATCCCAGTAAACTGTTAAGAGCATCTGCAATCTACTCCAGTGCATACATTGGATATGCGTACTGTGTCACAGTAATTCAATTTTTGGGGAACTATATGAATGTTTCTTAGTGAGGTACTTTATTTTTGGGCAACCATGGGATAAACTGTTGGATGTTGGTCTTGTGACTTGACTGGTAACTGTGTATAATTGTTTCAGATTAGCTCTGCATTGCCGTCCTGGTTTCATGTCTCTCTTAGGTGCCATTTTGTCACAAGTGCCTTCCACCATCATGTGCTTGAATGGCAAATCCTAATGTTTGCACAGGTACAAAAGAAAAAGGAAAGAAAAGAAAATCTTAGGAGAGGGATTTCCAAGCTAATAAAGACAAATATACTTAATAGGCATGAAATGATGCTGAACTCTGGGTGGAAGGCATAGAAAAATGGGGAATGAGGAAAATGGCAAATGGAGTGTCTGGAAACATGAACAGTGAGTACTCCAACCTTGTTGCAGGTTCCATTTGTATCTGCTATTTGCATCAAGTCTTTTACATAAGCAGTGTTTTATTTCAAATGAGTCCATATGTAGCTCGTATCTCATTTGATACAATTTCCTTCTCCCCTCCCACCATCTTTACATTTGCATAAACTGTCCCTTGCTTGATCACTGTTCCTGATATATTGTATATTTAATATGTTGAAAGATGTTCTTGTGAAGGAGTTCGCTTCTTTTGAAGCTTTGCAGAATAATGCTGTTTAAACATGTATTAATTATTTCGGTATTTGTAGAAATATGATCTAAACACAATTAAAATGATTATAGGCCTTAGTAATATTTTGCATTGTATTTTGGCTTCTATCAGTCACGAGTGAGCTTCATTTGTCACAGGAATACATACAGTAGAAGTTGTAAATACACTTAATTGAAGAAAAAGACAAAATGTTCCGCCCTTATGAATTTGAAGTAACAATAAACTGATCAATCAAAATAAAATCTTTATGACAGGAAATTTGTATTTTCTTTAACAATGTATATACAATTATAATAGTAAAAATATGAAACAGCAAGAAAATACATATAATTTCAGCCTCCTATGCAGACAGGTCCAGCTTTACTCCCATTGGGAAAATATAGAATTTCTTTTTCATATGCATATGTTTGTTTAAGAAAATGGGGTTAATTCAAACTTGTGTTTTATCACAGGAGAAGTCAGATTGTCAAATGTAATTTTTGAGGAAATAAGTAATTTACTCCAAAGCTCAAGATCCTTAACATTCTACTTTTATTGTATATTGCAATAGATATATAATGGCAACTAGGTTTCTAAACAGCAGATTAAACCTTGTATGTACAAAATCATATTCATCAGCCTTTCTGTTATTTTCATAAAAACTCAACTCATCTTCTCATAACCTGGCAAGGTAGTGGAACCTCTGTTTCTGAAGTCTCCTGTTGATAACAGTATTATTAGTTTTCATTATAGGCTGCTTAAAAGGCTTCTGTTGATGATAACTCTCATATTAGATGTAATCTGATATTATTGAAAAAACTGGGGGAAGCTTACAATCAGGTACCTGTTGGTCTGTGGAGTTCCTTGATTAGGGTATTGTTTTCTGCTTGAGCTACCAAGGAAGAAATCACACCCCTACCAACATAGCAAGTAAGTTGCTGTGTATCGGGGGTGTCAAACTCGCAACGTCACATGACATGTAGCGACGTATCGTGACTTTTTTTCCATTGCCGGCAACGGGGTGGGCGCGGTTTCGCTATGATGCATCCGGCCTGCGGGCCGGCAGTTTGACACCCCTGCTGTATATAAACAGGGAGAAAACCCCATACTCGCCAGCACTGTTGCCACAGACTTGTTTAGTCATCTGCATGATTCTGGGTTGCAAAAAAATGATTATTTTATATAATATGTGTTACAAGTCAGTAGCAAAATTTCTTGTGACTCTGCACTCTGCTGGTTCACTTGTCAGTTGATAGAGCTTGAGGGCAGATAATTATTGCCATTATTTGAGTTTGTTTGCTTTGTTTCCTTGTGGGAATTTTCCTTTTTCATACTGAGTACACAAGAAGAAGCAGGTGCTAAGAAATTGGATGCACTGGGGAAAAAGTACAACAAGAATACTCCCCTGTAAATTAATCAGTTACTTTTTTTTCCAGACTGTGTTGAGAAGGGTTTTGTTTTTTGTTTTTTCCCTTTGCTTTGGAATCACAAATATGTGTCATGGTGATGCTGTGGATGTTCCTAAGTTGAGTTAAAGAGAGCAAATCCACATTGACATCTCATGGCCCAGGGTTGCCATTATCTTTATCGCTTTAAAAAAAACATATCACTCTTCCACCTTTCATTGGCAGGACATTTGGTGGGTCTCAAGCATTAGCCATGTCCAAACTGTGTCACTGGTCTTTTTGCAAGCAAATGTTATGTGGCAGTTTTTAGTTTGGTGTTGAACTGAAAATGGCATTGGAATATTTAAGCATGTGACTAAGCTAGCTTTGTTGCTTTTCTATTTGGGGCTCCTTACTTTGTGCTTTATGCTGTGACTTGTAGCATTTCTGTCCTAGGTGATGATAAGTATGGGCGGAAAGTAATTTTGTTCAGTGCCTGTCGGATGCCACCTAGCTATCAGCTTGATCACGTGAAGCTGCTAAGGTGAGTGTTGCTCTACCTGACTTGCTTAATCTTTGAATTTCCCCAAATGCTTCTCATTCAAGAAGCTTCTTCAGTTCTAACTCACTGGTGGGGAATGGAAGGATTTATATTTTTTGTAGTCATCTGGTCGTTAGTACTCTGAGGGCTGGCCATTAGCTCTCAGAGAAGAATATAAATCCTTCCATTCCCTACCCTACAGTTAGAACTGAAGAAGTTTCTTGGATGAGAAGTGAAATGTTTTCAAAGAAAAAACCAAAAAGTCCAGTTGCCTTTTGGAAAAAGCACTTTTGGAATGTTTTTGAACAACTGTTCAGGGAAAATTCTTTAAACACTCATAGTTCATTTGTCAGATATTCCCAGTCACATTTTAGAACCCATGTCTGTCTTTATATATAGAAACTAGATAGTTCTTATTTTGACTAAGTACTGATAAAATTACTGACCACTCATATCTCTTTCTTCAGCTATTTGAAATATACATTGGATCAGTATGTGGAGAGTGACTACACCCTAATATATCTGCATCATGGTCTGACCAGTGAAAACAAACCATCTCTAGGTTGGCTGCGGGATGCCTACCGGGAATTTGATCGCAAGTGAGTTGCTGTGGTTTTGGATTTTAAAAAAGTTAAGATGGTCTGGATAAGGATAAAAAAAATAAAAATGAGAGTATAATATAGTTTTATAGCCTTATTGGTGAGAGATTTAGGTTGATTCTGTTTTTCTTATAACAAATCAAGTTCCTTTCAGTTAAGAAATGTTTTATATAAATCATAATTCTTTGTTTTTCAGATACAAAAAGAACATCAAAGCATTGTTCATTGTGCATCCAACTATGTTCATCAAGACATTGCTGATTCTCTTTAAGCCCTTGATCAGGTATGAAAACGTGAAGATGCTTTGTTGGTATAGTATAGATGTGGTATAAAGTGATTAGGAAGTGAAGCATGTTTTCAGTGCTTTTTTTAAGTAGGCTTACCATAATAAGTTATAATTTTAAAAATTATATTGTTTTTGTCTTCTTTCCAGGAAGGAGTTTGAGGATGCATTATTTCCCCATTTTTTTCCTTACAAAAATGGATGAATTAGTGTTATATATTTTGGTTTTTAGCAAAGCATTTGATTGGGTGTCTCATGATTACCAATCTGTAAGTTTAGGCTGGTGAGATGTAGTTGAACAGCCACATACCTGGCTCAAAAATCATACTCAAAAGAGCACTCATCAGCGATTCCTTATCAGTCTAGATAAAGGTATCAAGTGAAATGCTCCAAGGCTCAGTCCTGGGCTCTCTGTTTTTCATTATTTTTACGATTTGATTGAAGAGGTGGAGGTAATGCTTATCAGATCTGCAGATGACACAATAATGGATGTGATAGCTAATTCCATAAATAAAATTCAAAAGCATCTTGATAGATGGAAAAATAGACTAAGTGTAGCAGAATGAAATTGAATAGAGGCAAATATAAAGTTTTTCACTTAGGAAATCAGAATTAAATCCAAAGCCATAGGCTGGGAAACTGTATGGTTTGGCAATAGCATTTGTAAGATGTTCTTAGAACAGCAGGCGACTACGAACCAAATATTGTGATAGTGTGATTTGAGTATAAAAAAACTAATCAGCAAACTCCACTTCTGGGCACTGCACTGAATCCTACTATAATAGGATTCAGAGAAATAGAGTAGGAGCAGAAAAGGGCAATAAGACCGATCAGAGGACGGGAAACTATATTTTACAAGGAACGACTGAGAGAACTAGATGCATTTACTCTTGAAAAAATAGGATAAGAGTATGAAAATTTGAAAAGGCTCAAATTCTCTATGTTCTTGTGCAAAACACAGAAAAATGGGTGAAAATAATGGGAAGGCAGATTCTAATTGAATATTGAAAGAAATAATAATAGCACTTCAACAATTCTTCTGAGAGATGGTAGGCTGTTCTTCGATGTCTTCATGTGGAGGTTAGGCATTTGTTGGGAATGATTTAAATTTGATTACTGTGTTGAGCAGGAGTTGGACCGCATGGCTTAAATGGCATCTTCTAACACTACAATTCCATGATTTATTATAGTGCTGTGTAGTTCATGGAATATTATGAGAGGATACAGATAACTTCATTTTTCATCTCTCAGAATTCGAACTCTTCTGTCACAACCCAACTGTTTGTAGCAATAGTTTAAGTTTAATATTTTAGCCACGACATTATCTCAGCACAGTAGGGTCAGTTCATTTCCAGTTATGGGAGTTCTATTTCTAATTAAACAATTTGCACATGATGAAACCAAGAAAAGAGATACTTTATTTTATTTTATTGATTGATTTGATTTGATTTGCATGCCACCTAACTCATCTAGAAGTGATTCTACTTTGCACATGTTCAAAAGCCCACCCATTATATTTGTCCAAAATAGACAAGATATTTCAAAACCGGAACTACATAAATCGTTCAGTACAAATAATCAGGACTGGATTGGATTTTCCAAGCAATGAAATTGCAGATGAGATGGCATGTAACAAGGCCACCTCTCTATATGTTCATCTCATATACCACAATGCTATAGTTTTACTATAATGTTCCACATTTGTTCAAAATGTTCTTGCATTTTCCCCTCTAGAGTTAGTTTTGATATCATATGACTTGCACTACATACTCCTCAGAAGCAAAAGGAAAAAGAATACCATATTTCCTATTTTCTAAATATTTTCTTTATAACGTAGTGCAAATATTGCCTGCAGTCCAGGCACTAGGAAAAATGATACTGAAACTCACTCTTATTTACTAAAAGTTTCCATAATGTGGCTACTTTAGGATTATTGTTTTTACATATCTTAAACAAGTGCCTTTGCCCTACGGGGATCAAAAATTCTTAACTTTTGTTTAGTGCTGGAAATCTTCCAACTGATTACTGAGGATTTATTATCCTCTGTAAATGATTTATTGCAAAAGACTGAAGTTTTTTTTAATACATAACTGTGGCACTACATTTGGAAAAGGATCAGATTTAGCCCACTTCAAAATCTAAAGATGAAGAATTTTAATAATATATAAATTGCCAATGGTGTAAGGACAACAGGATAGTATATCCTGGATAGTATAATGCAGAAGAGCATCTTTCTCAATGCCATTTTTCTCTGTTCAGCTCATGCTTGAGTGTACTAATACTTATTTTTCATTTGCCGGGCTGTCAATTGTTTTGCAGCTTTAAGTTTGGAAGAAAGATATTCTATGCAAACTATCTGAGTGACCTTGAGGAGCATGTGAAGTTGGAACAGTTGGGAATCCCAAGCCAGGTGCTAAAGTGAGAACAGATTGCTTAT
The DNA here is from genome assembly GCA_023970755.1 of Azemiops feae. NCBI lineage: Eukaryota > Metazoa > Chordata > Lepidosauria > Squamata > Viperidae > Azemiops > Azemiops feae. Next base: position 4,048,659 of record JALGBA010004098.1, on the reverse strand, counting down.
TTTGACTTGCTTATTTCCAGCTTCTGAAATGGAGGATGATGTATTAAGAAGGGGAGTCAAGAGAAGGGCCTTCAGAGTTTGATTTCTTTGCATATTTGGCATGACACAGGCAGTCCTTGACTTGCAACCATTTAGTGACCATTTGAAATTACAATAGGATTGAAAAAAGTGACTTATGACTGGTTTTCACACTTACAACTGTTGCAGCATCCCCATGATCACATGATCAAAATTCAAATGCTTGAGAACTGGCATGTATTTATGACAGTTGCAGTATCCTGGGGTCATGTGGTCACCTTTTGCAACCTTCAAAGTCAACGAGGAAGCCAGATTTACTTAACAATAGTGTTACAAACTTAACTGCAGTGATTCATTTAGCAACTGTGGCAAGAAAAGTCATAAAATGGGTCAAAGCTTACTTAATAACTGTCTTGTTTAGCAATGGAAATTTTGGGCTCAATTGTGATCATGATGTCTCCCAGCAAAAGATGGGGAGACATTTTTAATCTCCCTTTTTTACAGTCTTTGTGTTGGATACTTTCTCCCAGTTATTCAACTGTCTTATTGTTCCTTTACCTTGTATTTCAGAACTTACTCTTAACTTTCTTAAGCAGAGACAGTTTTAGGTGTCATCTTTAGATCTAACCTGCTCATTCCAAATTACTTTTCTGCTCAGTTGCCTGTGACCTGGATGTCCTAACTTGTATTAGAGGGTTTCTAACTGTTAGTTAGTTAGTTAGTTAGATAGTAGATGGTGTAACTATTCTAGAGGGTGTGTTGTAGGGCATTTTTCATAAAGTAGTGCATCAATGGATATTAGTTAAAGAAGAATTTTTAGTGTAGGACAGATTTCATACATACCAATGTTTTTTTTCATTGTAGGTATGATGAGTATCTGAGATCACTACAAAAACCTACCCAGGTGCCTCAGAAAGTAACACCACCCCGTCCGCCTCTGCCAAATCAGCAGTTTGGAGTTTCTCTCCAACAGTGAGTATTTCCATCTCTTTATTTTAGTTGATGTACTAGTGATGCCTGCACACTTTCTCTGGTAGTATTATTAATGTTTCCAATCCAATTACTGCTGTAATTAATTTTCTTCTGCCAGGCTGAGCTACCAAGATCATGGCCACAGAGACCCTGGATATTAGCTAGTTTTAGGGTCTTTTGTCCACCCCTCCCAAATAATATGTGTGTCGTGTGACCAATTCTTTTAGAAAGATTGGTATAAAATTATTTCTAGCATCTTGCAAAGGAAAGATAAACATTATATAAGCTTCTCCTCTACCAACAGGCTGAGGGAGAAGAGCTCAGACCGGAATCCTATCCCGTTGGTGATCAGAGAAACCATTGCCTATCTACAACAGCATGGTAAGAGCAAGGAAAATCCAAGTTCAAACTGATCTGCCCCCTCTGGTATCCCCTACACAGGGATTTTTTTTTTTGCTTGGATGAGCTTAGCTATTTTCAGATGTCTTAGTATTTTTCTAACTTCACATTGAAAAACAGAGGAATTCTATATATAGCAGTATTGTAACTGTTTCTATGTAAATATCATGGGCAAAATTTCTCTAAATCATTTGGAGAACTTGCAGTCTTCTTGCTTCATTGTCTAATTCTATAATAGATACATTATTTTTAGGGCTACATAATGTTTATTGCTCATGTTTGTAATAATATGATTACTCTGCTCTTTCCCTTCCCGCCTCTTTCAGCTCTTACCACACAGGGGATTTTCCGGCGATCTGCAAATACACAAACACTAAGAGAGGTTCAACAGAAATACAACATGGGTAAATATCTGCTCGAGGTAGTCCCTTCCCTTTGTCTTTCCCTTCTGTATAGGCTTTAAATTTGCCCTTGGCACGTGGAACTTCTGCCATCTTGCAGGTTACGCTTTGGCTATTGCTCTGAAACAGTTTATTCTCTCTTACCCAGGATTGCCTGTGGATTTTGCAACGTATGAGGATGTGCATCTTCCGGCTGTGATTCTCAAGACCTTCTTGAGGGATCTGCCTGAGCCTCTGCTCACCTTTGGTCTCTACAGTGATGTTGTCAATTTCTACAGTGAGTTGTTACCAAGATGGTTCTAATCCCATATCAGTGACCTTTTCTCAGTATGCTTGACCCAGAGTTATGATTTTCTTTGACAGTAGGAGAAGAAGACTTATTGTTCAAGTTAACATAATAAAATTTCTATTGATTAGGAGACTCTTATTTCTTTTCAAGTATTTTTTCTCTGCAAGATAATCTCTCCCTATGTTAACTAGAATTGGGAATGTTGGTGCATATCACACTTGTTTTCTTTTCCTTTAAGGTATGGAAGAAGAAAAGAGTATAGATATTGTTCGCAAAACACTTCAGACTCTCCCAGAGGAAAACTATCAAGTTCTGTGCTTATTAATGAACTTTCTTGGGCAGGTGAGATTAGTGTATTACATACTTTTTTAAATTCTCAGTCATAAGGTGTGGTGATGATGGTTAGCTTATATAGTTTTAAAACAAATTTGAAGAGTTAATGGAGGGTGCCTATCACTTATTATTAATCATCATAATATGGTAGGTACCCTCCATTAATTTTGTGTAACTGTATGTTTAGAAATAATCTAAATTTGAATATGAGATACACTGTTTAGAAGACCTGTGAAGACATTTGATCTTCACTCTGGTGAGGGAGTGTAAGGCCCTTTGTTTCCACATTCTTGTCATCCTTAATCTTTCATGTTTGATTGAATTTATTACAATTTTTTTATTTGGTTATGGTGAGCTGCCCAGAATTGTGGAAAGGTGGGCAGAATACAAGTTTAACAAGCTATTATTAGTTACTGTTTGGAAACAAGATGCTAAAATAGGTAAAAAATTTCCTGTGTATCCAATCTGTATCCCTTCTATAGCGCTCCATCCTGATCCCCTTTCCCCAGTCATAGACAAATATTCTACTTGTGAAAAGATCGGGCTCGGGTTCCGCCAAAGCACTTCATTGCTGAGCAATAATTAGAAAATTTCTATATCCATGTTGAAATCTGATCACTATATATACCAGTAATGGCGAACCTTTTAGAGACTGAGTGCCCAAACTGCAACCCAAAACCCACTTATGCATCGTCGAGTGCCGGGTGGGTGTGACCCATTGGCTGGGTGTGGCCCATTGGGTGGGCATGGCTACGGTGGTAACGGCAGACAGGGTGGGACTAAAAAGTTCAATCAATCAATTCCAACTTTGCAAGATCTTTTTTTTCCCCGCAAGAAGTTGAAATTGACTGATTGAACCTTTTTTTTTTTTGCACACGGCGGCGGAGGCCTAAAGCGAAAAGGTTTTATAAAACCCATCTGAAGGCCTAGGACTGGGGCGACAGCACGCGTACCCACAGAGAGGGCTCTGAGTGCCGCCTCTGGCACCCGTGCCATAGGTTCGCCACCACTGATATATACCATATATATCAATTTTCTTGCTACGATTTATGTTTCTTTTTCTTCTTCTGTTCAGTCGTGTCTAATTCTCAGAGACTGCCTGGACAAATCCGTGCAGTTTTCTTGACAAGATTTTTTTCCAGAAGTGGTTTGCCATTGTCTCCTTCCTAGGACTGAGAGAGAGTGACTGGTCCAAAGTTGCCTAGGGCGGGATAGAACTCGTGGTCTCCCAGTTTATATCCTAATGCCTTAACCACTGGGCCAAAGTGCACCTCATTATGTGTTGTGTGGTAAAAACAAAATTAAAAGGGAATATAGGGAACATAAATAAAATTAATACTTATAGAATTTAATTCCTTGATAGTGTGATGCAATGCATAGATAACTTTGAGGAAAGGGGGAAGGAAATGTTGCCTAAGAAACCATCAGACAAAAGAGACAGGAGCCCTCAATTGTTTGTCAAAGAAGAAATCTAGGAATGACACACCTTTCTAGCATTTAAAAACGGTAGGCAAGAAATTTGTACTTTCAGACTTGCAAGATTGATGTTGGCTTTCCCAGTTAAACCAGTCAGGAAACACGACCAGATGAACTAAATCTACTTTATTGTCAGGCCACATTAACAGAATCTCGTAAGTCTGAAAGTACAAACTTCCCACCTGCCACTTTTACTGCTAGAGCCGTTAGGGTGGGTCCTTCCTAAGACTGTGACCATTAACCAGTTACGAGTGCCTGGCCCGTGTCCCTTATCTGATGATTTCCTATGCAGCATCTCCTCTCCCCTTTCCTCAGGGTTATCCATGCAATAGAAAGCATCTCTAAGAGTAAAAGGGACAAGATATGAAACCTGTATTCCTGTTCTGCGGCAGGTGAATAAGATTGCCAAAAGTTATATATAAATTTGTATGTGCTTGTGTATGTGTGTTAGTCATCTTTAATGCTCTTTGAGGCTCATCCTGATTATCCATGAGGTTGCCTGCTTCTAGTCTCCAGCGGAGGGCTGGACTAGAAGACCTCCAAGGTCCCTTCCAGCTCTATTCTGATTGAATTGAATTAGTTATACCTGGCTGTCCTATTTGATCTAACAGACTAAGCACATTCTAAGTCCCATTGTTAAAATTATGACACCTTGCGAGACTTCAGAGATGTATCTTTTCAGTAGTCTTACCTGCTGTGTGGGAAAGAAGCCCAATATCTGCATGGCCCCAGTCCTGTTGTCAGCTTAGGAAAGGTCTTCAAGTGTGACACAGGACACTTTATGACGCTACACTGATCTTAAGATAGTAGTTTTTTATTCTTGGTGTTTCCTTCCCTATCCACTTTTACAATGCCTTTGGATGTGTAAGAACAGTCATACAATATAATTAAAAAAATAATAATAATAAAATGCCTGCAAACTTCAAAAGAAAAGCAGCCATTAAAAGACAATAAATCCTGTAAATCCACTCTAACCGAAGGCCTGGAGAAAGAGCCAGTTTTTCAGATCTTTTTTTTTTTGTTGAAAAATAATCGTATGTTTTTACACATCCAAAGTCATTGTAAAAGTGGGTAGCTTTATACATAGCTTAAATCAATCAAATTTATAAGATCACTCAACTCACAATGTCTCTGTTGTAAGTTGCTCACATGTCCTTGGACAGTTGAAGTGGCTTATAATCGAACAAATAAATAGCTACCAATTAGATTTTTGTTACTTTATTCCAGAAAAGATTGAAACCAACACACTAAAAGAAATTAGCAGATGACTGATTCTGTAAACGGGGGAAAAAAATGTAACTAAAGGCCTGTAGTCTTATTAAACAGCAGGTATTCTAAACTCCAAATATCACTATTTTATATGCAAGAGAACTTTGGCCTTTATGTGTAACCTGAGAGTTGAATAGATGGTAAGGAGCTAAGAAGCATTGAATCAAATTCCTGTTTTTTTCCTGAGTGGTTAAATTTTTTCTTTCTCTTTCTCTCCCGTTACTTCACATGTAGGTCTCTGCCAACAGTGATATCAACAAGATGACCAATGCCAATCTGGCAGTAGTATTTGGCCCAAATCTGTTGTGGGCTAAAGATGCAGCTATAACCCTCAAAGCCATCAATCCTATCAACACCTTTACCAAGTTCCTCTTGGACAACCAGATGCAGCTTTCCCAGAACACAGAGGCTTGAGCCATAACCTGTTTGTGTTAGCACGCTCTGTGTCCACTGTGATCATTCCTTTCTTCTCCTCCTCCTTTTCTTTTCTACCTTGCTTTGGAGATGTGGCCACTCTGAAGAAGTTCCAGGTGATGTGTAGTGTGAAAGATGGATACAGTTTGCTTGTGTGTATATATGGAGGGTTTTGCAGGAAGGGGGCTTATCAGATGAGGAGGGAAAGCAGATCTTAAAAATCAAGTTCCACCTTGGCTATTCTGTCTTGGGTACTTGTACTAGTATTCAGGTTGTTCTTAAATGTTTTATCTCCTTTCCTTTCCCAAAGGTGTCCTATCAGATAAGTCTCGTTAACTGTCAATGGAACTGCTCTCTCTTAGTATCAGGCCCTGGGGGAGTGCATTAGGGTAGAATTTATCTCAGTCAGTTCTCCGGTCCAAATTGATTCTTCACAGGTGCCCAAGTCAGGCAATCCTGTTTAATACTGATAGTGACTTGCTGAATACACTTTATACCTTTGATGGATGCAGCATAGGCTTAGTCCCTGGCAAAACTGAACCATAATACAACTGGCTTAAGTGCCTGGAAACTTATCTGTAGATTTCATGCAGCTCTGACACTTGATCTGTTATCAGGTGTTCCTGTTATGTAAAGATACGTGCTCTTGGATGCACCAGAGCTCACTTTTCTGCCTTGTCAATGTTCTCCTCTAGTCTTTGCCAGCAATTTATTTCAGAATGGCCTTGGCAGCAAGTCTTTCCCTTTTAACTGGCAGATAATGAATGCAAGTACGTGTATGTGTAACATGCATTCAACCAGGCCAGCTCCTCTCTGCCAAAGTCCAGATCAAATACTGGCTATACCTGTGACTGAAACACAGGAAGTGTGCTATTAGGTGGCTCTGGATGCAGCACTTTAGACATTGGAATTATATTGTTTTCAAGCAAAAGCTTCATAACAGGGCCGCAACCTTATTCTAATCTGCTGGGATCTACTGTGCCAAAACTATTAAAGAATGAATTTGTTTCTACCATCTTTTCCTTATGGAGCTTAATTGTAGTTTTTTTTGACTTAAGTCAAAATGACCCTGATGCACCTTTGGTTTCTTTGGCACTTGAGAGGTATGAAGCATTGCTTTCTCTTTTTCTAGGAACTGAGATAGCCCTGCAGTAGGTTTATCTGGGTTTTTTCGACTGTCTCTTTTTGACTGCCTCATGAAATTAGTTTTGTAAAAGCTAGTCTTAATTTATATAAAAATAGCACTGCCCTACAATGTCTTTAGCAGTCATAGTTTTAAGATAAAATCTTAACATTTCCATTATATCCTGCTGACAGCTCTGTTGGCAGCTGAATATGACCACATAGCCATAAGTTGACCCTACAAAACAGAGGGCCAAAATCAGACAATTATATAGACTAGCAATGTTTTTTACCCCATAGTTCAGTGCAATTACGTAATAAAATTATTTGTTATGCTTATAATTAACAAATGATCAATACGAACTAAAAAGTGTACCTGGGTTATCCATGTCAGTAGTTCAACCGTGGCTGGTAAAAGAGCTCTAGTAGTAATTGAAAAAATTCCCAGACTATTAGTGATAACAGGGAATGGCAGATTAAGGTGGTTGAAGCTATTAAGAGGGGCTGATGTGCTAAGATTGTTCATTCTCCTTTATTAAGGCATATAAAATTAATCTGATATGTTGTACATAGTGCTTAAGTCTAAAGAAACATGGGACTCTTTCAGCTAGAAATGAAGAGTTATAAAGATTATCAAAAGGGTTTTTTTTCTTAATGTCTTTTATATATTATTTAGCATGACTAAATGAGGAGTGGCCTTGCATAGAAACCATTATCAATATTAGCTTCATTGTTTTATATTTCAGGCCATGAATAGCTTGTAGGCTGTTTTTTATAGCATGCCATTGTGAACTGAGACTAGATTTGGTCTGATTCTAAGCTGTAGAAGTATTGCTTTGTTTATCAAAAATGCCCAGGTGAAAAGGAAACTGATTGTACAGAAACCACAATTTAGAATAGTAAGGTCCCAGTGCTTCACGTTTAGTCCTTGCACTCAAACTATAATTTCTATACTGAATTAGTTTCAGAATTATGTTAATACAAGTTGAAGAGAAAATAAGTTTCTTGGGGGTTCAGTATTGTCATACCTGGGCAATGACACATTTATCAACTACATATATTTCAAACTCCTGAATGTGACTTTGCGTTGCCAGGTTATAAAATATATCTTGTTAAGTGCACCATATTATGAAAGCGAACTTGCAAAACTGTAGAAGTGAGCCAGTGTAAATAATTCTTTAATTTTCTCACTCTGTTGAGAGCTACCAGAAAATCTAAAGCATATGATTGCTTTGTTTCTTTATCTTTTCTCATTTTGCCTTCTTGAAACTATAGCTAGCCATAGACCTGTGATTGGGCTAGCTAGACTGTTTAAAAGAATGAAATATGTGGTTTGAACTACACTGCTCTCCCAAGTTTTGATTTCCAAAATGCCTGCTGCCTGAACTGGGGTATCCAAGCAGGCAGTCAGAGTAACTAGAGGGGTAGCATCCATGTAGCTGTTTATGTCTTCCCACCTCCTTTTTTTACTATAACTTGATAGCTTGTTGTGGCTCTACTTCCTCTCCTCTTCCTCTCCTTTCAGTGGTACATCTACGTATTCCTGTTTATTGTTGCTTGGCTTTCATGTTAGATATTGACCCCAGTATTTGTAGATGGAGCACTATGTCTCCACTCTATCACTCTTTTGCCTGTCAATAAACCCACTGATTCTTTGGCATCCTTGGAACACATTCTGTGCCCACATTGCTAGCAGCTACTCCTCTGCTTGTACTGACACAACAGTTTTTTGGTAATACTGCTGATGTTGAGGGCCAATCTGGATGTCTTATGTGTGCTGCCTCAGCCAAATATTACATGGCCAAATGAGTCCTTGTTGCACACTCTCCAGTGAGGTCTTAATGTAATTTTTGTTGCTGTTCCCCTGTATTTTACTTCTTTTGATTGTTTATTGGGAGCAAGGCTGGGGGTTGTTACTGTGACTTTTATTTACATAACCTTGTTTATTTCCTTCCAATGGTACCAATCTTGTATTCAGAGTTTGCACTTTTTGTACTTCAATAAACACTCAAAGCCAATAACAAATTTTGGTGTGCGTCTCCATTTGTTATTCTAAGACTAGTTATTAAGAGATGCTGTTTAATAATAGGCACCTCCTATTGACTCCTATATTTTCAAGTATTGACTGCTTAAGTCAATACTTGAAAATATAGAAGCTATTTTTTCCATTCTTAAACCAATTGTGTTGGCTGGATCTAGCACAATTGTCCCTATTACGTATAAATCAATGCTTATTAGATATAGTGCAGTCCATTTTATCTAGAGTTTCTCCAACTACTACGGCTGTTTTAATTAATTGCTTTCAGATCTGGAGAAACGTTACTACACATCCAAATGTTTGTATCTTCAGTAAAATTAAAGAGGAATAAATTTGAAATTAGAACCTCATCGATGGCTAAGCTATCTAGAACAGACTCTTGCAACTTCTATCTTTCTAGGTAATGATCTCATTAACTCTTGAAAAGAAAGCTACAAAGCGCCCAGCTTCTGAAGATAAACTTTGGTCCTATGTGAAGTACATATGTTCCTTTGAGGGAGAGCATATTTGCTTGCCAGTAGTGTGGACTGTTATAAAAACTAGAACAACGTCAACTGTGAGAACCATAACTTTTTCTTCTGTCCTAACTATTATCTAAATTTACAGATAAATATACCAAATATGAATATAATCATATTGCTCTTAGGAAAAAAAATGAAAATATAGTGATTGGGAAATGAAAGGAATGATATATTAAAAGTGACCAGGGAAATGAATATTATTTTAACAAATGTTCTTAATTTTGGCTTTCACTCTTAAAAAATGACAGGTTGAGTGATAATTGACTAATAACATGATAAGTCTCACTGAAATTAATGAGGTAACTGGGGAAGAATCACACTACTTATTTCAGTGTAGTATATTAATATATTTCATCCATTGATGTGTCCTGTGATTAGTTAACTTTATATGGAATTCAAGATAACCCTTCAAAAATTCAAAAGTAGGAGACTGAATTTTAATTCTAGCACTATATTAGCTTTTAAAAAAATGTTATCAAATAAAAAATAGAAACTTGTCATACATTTTTCATGAACTATCAAGTAGAAAGCTATTTATTTTTTAAAAACCAGAGCCTATTTTTAGGATTTGGATATAGTCCTTCATAATACAGAAATGCATCAGGCAAATGTTTATAATTTATAATAAATATATGACAAGATTCACTTTATTTTTTCTAAGTATTTGCTCTCACAATCATTTTTCTTTTTTTTTTTAAAATTTCCATACTGTCCATAAAAATGCTGAGAACATGGTCCAGCATAAATATGGTTACTACGTTTTCTCTTTGGGGAAATATGGGAGATTTCAAAGGGTAGAAATTGCTATCCAAACTAATGTCGCATTTGGTTCCCATACCAGGATGATTTTTGTTTATGGAAACTACAGCTGCAAAAGCCTTTTTGTTCCTTAGAATTATGAATTTAAACTGATATTAAGTCTTCTCTGGAAATGCAAAGCCAAAGGTGTCCAACCCATCTTCTATAGGTTGCATGCAACTGAAATGTACTATATGGAGGTTCAAAAGATGATTTCACTCTTTCACCTACGCAAGAGAACTAAACATCTTAAACTTTGCAGAAGCAAAATACATTCATTTTGCCCCTTATCGTCTTCCTGGTTGAGCTGGGGAACATAGGGGACAAAATTACCCCAAATCACTTATCAGAAAGTTCTTTTTACCCAATGTAGGTTAAATACTTTTAGTCAAATAAATGTCCCGATTATGGTTGGGTAATGGGTTTGGGTGTTGTTACCCAAAGAAAGACCACTTTTATCCAATTTTGAATAATTTACCAGGTTTGCGAAGCACTGGCTTAAGGCATCCATCCACAAAGCGATGCCTACAAATGTTGTTACTAGCTCATAGTATCCGACAATCTGCATTTAAGGTTTTAGTATTTGCATGACTACAGCCTAGTATGTAACTGCTTTTTAATGTGTTTGCAAAAGCTGCGAGATATGTGCATTCTGTAAACTATGTGTACAAGCCAATTTCTGAGCTTTAATATGTGATCAATTTATTGTACAATACTGTACATGCAGATTTCATTTACTTATATTTCCCAGCTTTACCTCACTGTTACTGTGCATAACATTGTATTTTCCTTAGAATTCCAATTACAAATATTTCCAGTATGGAAAAAAGAGACACTTTTATCAGCACATATATTTATTAATAATGTAATTATATAAATGATTAAAAAAATAAATCCCCATCAGAAGATCCTTGCCAACCTCAAATGAAAATCTGATAGCATAATTAAATCAAGCTGTCTCCATTCTGCAGAAGTATAAAAGTTCTTATTGATGTAAATATTGACAAAGCTAGGCCTCTATCACAGGTTTGTTAGTTATATTTATATATGTACTTACACACTCCTATCACTCTAGATGGCTTTTGAGTACATGTTTCTCTCCTGTTCTAAAGGACACTTGTAGTCTTTCATGAAGACAACAGCAAACGTCTGTAGATTTCTTTTGGAATATCTGAATTATTTTTTCTCAAGTACTAATACTCTAGAGTCAGCAGTGTAATTTATCAAATTTCTACTATTTCATTAAATTGCAAGGGAGACAAAGTAGATGTCATAGAAAATCTTACCAAATTACTTGTTTCATAGCTGATCTTGTGTGTGTGTGTGTGTGTGTGTGTGTGTGTGTGTATCTGCTCGTACAATCCTGTGCATTCATACTCTATTCTTATTGAATTTGGAGAGGCATATTTCTGAAAAACATGTTGGGAAAGGTGATATGAAAATGGCAACTCTACAAAGGGTAGCTGAAGAGTTAGAAGTTTGGGGGCTTTAACAGGAAGATAGTTGTTTATCTTGCCTTGCTAAAATCTGAAGTTTTGGTAGAAAACACAGTGGAATAGATGAATTTAAAATAGCACAAATGTTTTATTGGAAATTATATGAATGTGTAGTGGAATATTTTGAAGTGTGTTTCCAAACAAATGCAGGGGAGGAACCGTCTTCCTTCAATTGATGCATTTGAATATTGCCTATAATGTATCAATTCTGATTCACAGTGCTGTAAGTAGAAATGTATCCTCTGACAATCTATAACTGAATCCCTGATAAGAGGATTTATGTAGGATAGTAAGTTGATGTGTTTATTAGGCAGAACCAATGAGATTGTCTTCAAAAAATAAACAAAACCTGGACTCAAGACAACAGCATCTTATAATATTATGTAAGCGTACTTCTTGCTATTTCCTACCCCCGCAAGAACCCCAAATCTGTGATGTTTTCAAAGGGTTATTCTGTTGGTAGAACATCAGTGTAAGAAAAACACTGAACAAAAAAATGAATATCAACATGAGTAACTTGTAATTCTGTTCGAAGAGACTTGTAGTTATATTATTTTATCTGTATAATTTTAAACTATGAGAATAAATAGTTACAGGTAGTTCTCAACGTACGACCACAATTGGGACTGGAATTTTGGTCACTAAACAATGCGTTGTTAAGTGAGTCATCAAGTGACTGGAACCGACTTTATGTCTACTTTTAACTATGGTAAGCAAATTACATGGTAATTCAATGGATCTGCAAGACACTGGAAGCACTGCAAGCATTGTAAACCAGTTGTTAAACACCCAAATTGTGATCATGTGACTGCAGTGGCAGTGGTGCGATGGTCGCAACTTACAGGATGGACCTTAACGTCACTTTTTCCGAGGCCGTCATAGCTTTGAATGTCAATAATGAATGGTTGTAAGCTGAGGACTACCTATAGTTGACTAAATTTCTTTAATCGTTACAGCATTTTACTGTGAAAATGAAGTGGGAACAAAATAAGTGCCGTGGCATAAATGTCAAGGTAAATGTGCAAAAAAATTAAAAATTATCAGTTTTGGCAGAAAAATGACTTTTAGGAACATTAGGAACAGTAGAAACACAAGCAATTTCCTTACCTTACCATCATTTACAAGAATAGGCTCTCTTGTAGTCAATGGTGAAAAAGCCAACCTGTTCAGACAAATAGTTCTACATCATCTGATATCTCATGAATAATAATAAGGAATGCTTTCCCCCCCTATATTCATAAAATGTTTTGATTAGAAAGCTAAAAGGTTCGGGAAATCATGCCCTATTTTATGCAGATATGACTATGGGTTGGAAGTTCTTTCTGGCAACCTATTTTGAAGTAATTTTGATGTTACTATCATTCTGAGCCCCAAAACAAGCCCACACACCCTACTTAAGGAGCAATTTAGGTATGAACCTAAATGTGTGTTCTTCAGAAGTCCAATAATGAATAACAATATCACAAGTACTTTGAAAATAAATTTAAAAGATATTTTTCGGTTAATTTAAGTAAATTTCTTACAGTTTGAGCCATTAGGATAAACTACATGCTAGAAGACAAAAGATTTAATTTTCTGTTCATTTCTGCAAAGCAGTAGGGAACAGAAAATTCCAGAGCCTATCTGAAAGATGTATACTGCCCTAATAATCTCCCCTCCCTATCACCCCGTCTTAGACCCCAAGCAAGCAAAATCTATTAAGAGCAGAGCACTTAGCCGACATTCCATTATTTTAAACTATAAATATCCTTCATATCTAAAGGCAACACTTAAAGAAAAGCATCAAAGATGAAAGACAGAAGGAATGAGGGGATATGATCTTTCTTCAGTACAGTATATGGCAGTCCAATTCTAAACAGGTTTACTCAAAAATACCTTCCTAAAGTTTAAAAATACTTGCTCCATTAAAATATGCATAGAGGTAAATTCTCAGCCTGTTTTTTGACAGTGGAAAGGAAGAACTTGTGCCCAGAGCCTAATTTATCCCTAAACTCATATAAGTGTCTTTTTCCTTCCTTCCTCATAGTTGGTGTGGAACATGGAGCAAACAGAACATTACTTAATGCCTAACTCATTAGAAAAAAAACTTTAAACAAAACGTTGCACGATAGAACAAGTACCGTAAATCTCGTAAAATGTACTTCTATACCAAGTTACTTTCTAACTCATCGCAGATTACAGTAAATTTATTTTACAAATATGACAGAGCTCAACTTTTTAGAACTCTGCAAATTCACTACACCAGAGCACATATCTTAATTATGACATTTCTAGACCCCCCCCAAGAGGGCAGAATGAAATCAAGTCAATCTCTGGGAAAGATAAATTTCCCAGCACAGCATTTCTGCTTTTGGAAAAAACAAAAGGAAGATGCCCTCATTCTTTGTAAGGTTGTTCACAGCACTTTCGCAGTGACAAAAGAACACAGCAGCCTATGGCTATAATAACAATGTGAAAACATAACATACAATTTTTCTTTAAATATAGTTTCCTTTAGAATAATAAATATTTCTTATTTCTCTTAACATAGAGCAGCAGCATCTGTAAAAACTTTGGACTAAAGATCCCTAATTAAGTAATCCTAAAGAATTAGGATCACTAATATGTATTTACAATTAGCAATTGTAAGAAGACCCCATGAACTCTGAACCGTCTTCAAAAGCAACAAGACTTTTTGTCTAGCCTTAGGCAGGCATTGTTTTTGACTCCGTTGGTGGGAAAATATATGAGAAGCACTTTTTTTCTGCTCTTATGGATTAATTCCCAACTGTATAGCAGGGGGGAAAAAACGATGTGCAACACTTTTGTTTCCATTATTTAGAGCATTAGAAGTGACTATTATCCTCTGAAACAGACTGAAAATAGACTAATTCTGCAGTGCTAGTGTTCAGGATTCAATGTAGCATAGATTATTCTGTTTGTTTTGTTCCTTTCAGTTGATGGTTCTATTGAATCAAGTGAAAAGAGACAACAGTTGATGGAGGCAGAAGCAATAGACAATCATTACAGATGAGATAATAAAAGGCAAAAGTGATCATTTTGTTCTTCACTGTACTGCTTCAGATGCCAACTGTAACAAGAAGGAAAATGAATTAATTCATCACAAGGTCGGTTCAAAGGGATGCACATTTGTTTCTGCATTGGACAAAGCCCAGAAAGCAAATGAAATTGTTGGTGCAACATAACAGGATCCGAAGGAAGAGAGGCAGGTGCAAAATGTATAGGCCTGCTTTTCCAGAGTGCCGAAGAGGACATACGATGCTGCTCTAGCTTGGTTCAATTTCACTGTAAGGTTTCTACAAACGCATCAAATTCTTTGACGTTCCTCTCGTGAACAGCCAATTTCTCTGGCAGCGAGTCCTGTGAAAAGAGAAAAATGTGCTAAGTGGCTAAACTGAAACCTCTGTGGGCAAAAGATGCAATGCTCAGCAGGAAAGAAATGCATGCCCACTCAGAAAGCTCTTTCATTAAACTGAAAACTTACATTTTTTCCTGCAGATGATTGTGAAATGGCAGGACTGTGTCAGCCATTTCTGGCTTGGTAGAAAAAAATATATCAAACATTTTGTGTTATAATCACCACACAAAATTATTAGCTTGTGAAAGATTGGCCTTAACAAATGGTTGCCATTCTGGATATTATTTCAAAAATATCCACTGACTAGAGCAGAAGTCCCTAACCTGTGGGCCACGGCCCACTAGCAGGCCGTGAGGGGTTTGCAACCTGGCTGCGGAAATGGCTGGTGAATGCGCGTGCGCCCTCACTTGTGCGAGCAGCGAGCACATGTGTTCCATTTAAGTGAGTGGCAGGCACAGGTGCACGCCACTTGTGCAGATGGAGCCGCACACATGTGCTTGCCAGCTACTCATGGAACCATCCCCTCTCCCCACTGCCAGTCCGCAAAGCCAGAAATGGACTAGAGGGCAAACTAATAAGGCAAGTAGTAATTTGCCCAAGAACACACATACAAGTAGAAATAAATCTGAGCTTCAAAATTAACATTTTGAACGCCTACGTTTTCTGCTACAATATATTTAAATAAACAAATATGAGAATATTTGGCCAAACACTTGAGTTTAAAAAGAAGAAATGGGACTTGAATCTCAGGTATTAAATTACATAGTTGCCAACAATAAACTACATAGCTCACAGAAAGGAAACCAGTGACTCTCAGTGGAACACATCAATATACAAATGGTTCTTTTCGAAACTATAAAGTCATACTTACAGTTGACAAAATATAAAAAGCAACTCTCAAAACCTAGGAAAAATGTATATCTACCACATAAAACCTAAGCAAAGCACACAACAGCCAAGTGTTCACATTGTACTTCAATCTACTAATCCCCCATATAAATCTTGGGAGATACTCATTGTTAGTAAAATTATAGCTTGCTTTCTCACAAATAAGCTTCTAAGTGAAATGTTTGAATGCAGCTGTCCATATTTGTACTTCTAAAAAATGCTTTCAAACTTTCAAACTCATATAGGGCCCAATAATACAAAAAGAAAATACAAAACAGCAACTAACTGAAAATGAAGAGCACCTCTGTAGAAGTCAACACGAGTCCATGACAGTGAATCTATCACTGATGTTTCCTCCAAGACTCAAGGTTAACTAGCTCCCTCCTTCCAAACAGAACTCTGTAGAAAGAGTCAGCTACTGAAATGGCATGGAGGGATAGAGTTAAAACTATGCTATTTCTCATCAAATAGATTTCATAATATCAATTATTTCCCAGCATTTAACAAAAGTCAGAGCATTGGGAAAAACTTTCTACAATCAGACAAAAATTCTTGAAATGAAGGAACTAATATGCAATAAAGCAAAAAAGGACCACACCTTATTTACTGATCGAAGTTCTGAATTTATTAGGCATCAGAGTGAAATTCAAACCATCAATGCCCTTTACGGTTTGTTAGAAAACAGACTTAAATTTGCATAAAAGCTTCAAACCCCTGAAAGAAAATCTTGTTGCTATAAGGGTCCCTAGGGTGGCTATTACATATCACGAGCCAGGGATTAAAAATATTTTTGGCATTTCCAGGCAGATTTCCAAGCAGTTCTTGCCTGATTTATCTCACTTTGGCGGATATTTAGACATATTTCAGCATGTTTAGACTGAGGATATTTCAGAAATTCCAGCAATAATTTTAAGGAAGGTCAAAACTGCTAGAAAATCAGTTATTCTTAGCAAACTATCTCATATACTCATTGTGGGAAAAAGAGGAGGAAAGGAGCACTATGTATGCTACCTTAAGCTCAGAAGTAAAAAGGAGGATACAAATTAAATACATACATATAAATACATGTTTGTAAAAACTAACATTTGGACTTTGAACTTCCTGGTTCACAGCTCTGTCTATTTGTCCACTCTCCAAATTGGAAGTGAAAAGCGCTATAGATATAAATGTCCCTTACAGAAATCTTATTGCCTACCAGGTCTTCTGCCATGGATTGAGCTCCAATGTCAATGGAAAGGCTGCTGAGTTGAGGAGGATTTTGAAATTCACGATAAAAAGTTCCTAGGTCCATGGGGATAATGTCATCTTTAGAAAATGCTGGCTTCTAGAATTCAAATGGAAGATTTAAGTCAACTATGCACAAGCAACAAAATGTAAAATAGAGATCGTTTTGAACTCTCGCCTGTTGAAAAGAAGATAAATAAGTAAAAATTGTTTAACATACTGTATGTCAATGTTTCGTCTTATGGTACCACTATGTATTAAGATTATTAGATTTCCTGGAACAGAGAGAAAGAGGAGACATCTCAACAAGTGTAAATATAAGGAACTAGATTGGGAGACACAAAATCAGGCTAAACCCTAGCAAGACGGAACTGATGTTCATCCAGAAACATCTTAATCTCTTAAAGATATCAGTTCCAGTTTTAGCTCTGAATCAGGCCACTCTCCTGGATTTTATCTGGACCAGGAAGCAGAGGCAACAATTATACACTTTTATCATCATATGATTAGACTACTATAATCCTATTCCTTCCTTTGAAGATGACATGGAGATATAGTTGATACAGAATACCATGGCATGTTATACCTGAATAGAACTAATGCCCAATCTACAACTGCTGCAATGGTTGTCAGTACAGTAGCTTCAATGCACAATTTAAACTATTGGTTATTACCTATATAACCCTACATGGCATGGTACTAGGTTACCTCAGAGCCTGCCTTGGTTTTTCTTTCTATGAGGCCATCAACAGATCTGCTTTCGATCCTGCCACCATATAAAGTAATGGATACATAGGTTCAGAGACAGGCCTTGTCAGATACATCCCCAATATTAATGGGTTACCCCAGGGATTTAATTAGTGCTTTCATTCTTGGTCTTTTGGAAATTGCTAAAAATGTACCCTTTGAACTGGCCTTCTAGCCATTTTTAATGGCTATTGAAGGTGGAGGGTCACCATCTATTGTACTGAACTTTTAAATTGTTTCCACTGAACTTGAGCTTAAAAAGCTTATGAACTGCCCAGAATTGTGTGACTGTGATAGTATATACATTTTGTTACATAAATAAAGACATTTAATACTATGCTGCAATAAACCAGTAATTTTCTCTTTGTTTCTTTTCTTCCTTCTATGTACCATTTTGGGATACACATAATCCTAACCTATCATTGTTATTTCTAATTCACTCCAGGTCTGCTCACTGTTTCATGAGTCTTTTAAAAATGAAAATACAATACTGTTGTATTGCTGTAGGTTTTGCCTCAAATAGTAATGTATCAACTATCAATAGATTTCTCTCCCATTCTTACTTTTCCATAGTATCTATTAATCACTTGCTAAAATATTTTTCCCATATTATTTTTAACTTTCTGAAAGAACAAATTTTGATTATAAATTTAAAAATATTTTGATTTTGTAATATGCTATGGTTGATTTCTGAATTGTTATATTTTTGTTAAAGACATCCTTGTAGGTATTTTCTTTGCTCATACCAGAATATATTTTGGATAATGAAATAAACTTTTGGCAGTAATTTTTGGTTTGCAAAAATTAGGACACACAACTTTTGAATTATCTATTAACAATGCAGTGGTCTACAAAGCCATATTTGTTCAAAGAGTTTAATTAATTATTGTGATCTTAATTTAGCATTCTGTTCCAGGTGGGCTTGGAAAAACACGCAAAACTCCTATATGTCTGTTATTTCCTATAATATTTCATTTTTGTATTGGAACATGTTATGGTCATTTTAGTAGGGGTTCATATCTTTCTGGAAAGTAATCTTCTGGAATAGAAAATTATCTGAACTTTCACAGAGGTGATTCAGTCCCAAAATAGACTAGGGATTGATTCCAGGTAGAACACCATGAATTACTTCCTGATCTGGAAGATTATTGGGATAAACAAAATCCCAATTGAGGAACTACCAATGCAGACAAATAAGCTAACAGTAAAACAACAGCCTAATCAAGGAACCGCCAAGAATACTTCCACCAACACTGACAGGACAAGCCACTAATATATAAAAATAAGAGCAAACCCCTTCTAGCACTGATGATGCTACATAGTTTGGTAATGAAATGTCTACAAGTAAACCACCAAGCTCAGAGACCAAAGACCCCACAGATTCACCAAAGAGATTGATGTTTCTTGGAAGAAAACTTTCCCCCAAATACCAGAGCATGGAGTTTTAAATACGAGTTACTTGTGTAATGTAAAGGGTTGTATGGACTTACGAAATCTATCATAACAAAATCATCATGGATATTCCCACTGCTGCTGCCACTGGAACCAACTGAATGTAGGCTACCTTGTAAGGGAGACTCTGTGTCTGGAGAATCAGGAGGATTTACCTGTTGAAGAAATTCCAATGTCTAATTAACATAATCAAGTCCTGATGTGCAAAATTAAGCAGAAACAAGAAGTTATCTTTGCAGACAGAAATTATAGGCATGCCTGGCATTCAGGAGCCACAATTCTGACAACAATTGTATAGGACTGAGAAAGGTAAGCAGTTCTTACCATGGGATCGTTATCTTCTAGTTCAAAGTTCTTGGGAGCAAACATTTGAAAAGGAATGTCCAAACTGGCCATTGTCACCTAAAGAGGTTCAAAAGACAGAATCTCAAATATTGTTGCAAATTTTCATGCCTACA
The DNA here is from genome assembly GCA_023970755.1 of Azemiops feae. NCBI lineage: Eukaryota > Metazoa > Chordata > Lepidosauria > Squamata > Viperidae > Azemiops > Azemiops feae. The sequence goes on along the minus strand of JALGBA010004098.1, from coordinate 4,028,986 downwards.
GCCCTAAAACTGGTCAGGACAAGTTTGGAGATTAGAGAAAGCCAAATACAGCCATCTGGAATGGCATTTCTCCTGTGTGATGGGAAAGATCATTCTTTGTGTTTCACTTCTGAAGCCATATGCAAGCAGTGAATTAAAGCAATTACCTGGCTGATGGGCTTGTTGACAAAGGCTCCCACCTTTCGAACAAAGAAGGTCTCCAAGGCATCACGTGGAGACCCACTCTTTCCTTCACTGCTGTTAGAAACAGTTTCTGGATCCTCACTGAACGTTGAAAGAGAAAGAGGGTGTAATTATTATTATTACACTAGAGATATACAACCACTGCTACAAAGCACTAGATACAAAGAACATATTTTTCCTAATTATCCTTTCTAGCTTTTTACTAAAGTTATATATAATACTTATCATAGAATTAAAACTTAGATTTTAAAGGTGTTCTGGGTACTCAACCAATGACATAGTTTTTATTTGAAACAGTTATGCTTTATCTTCTAGCATCAGTCTACTCATTACACACACACACACACACACACGAATACACAGGTTTCCTCAACATTTGACTTGTTATCAGCAGCAATAAACTTTATATGTACTAACGCAACATTTTAAAAATTGAGGTAGTGTAGTTAGGATTAAGACAGCTTTTTTCCCCCCGAAGTATTTTTTTCAAAGAATGAAGAGATCTCCAAAGGGAAGAGGCAGGGTCTAAAGGTTTTGTTCCTTTTCTGGCACTTAGTGGCATTGGCATAATCTAACAAGAATGAGTTTTAACAATTAATATTGTTGGAGTTTGAGAATTATGCTATCTTCCCATGTGGGTGCAACTTACAGGAAATGTAGAAGAAAACTGGGGGGGGGGGGGGAAAGGAAATTCCCAGAAAAAGTTAGGAACTTCAAAGGATGATGTTAAGCCTTTCTTCCAAAGCCACTAATCCACACAACAAATGCCATTAATTCTCAAGCAAATTCAATTTTGCTTTGTAAAAGTCATACACAGACAGTTAAGGAAAGTTAAATACCTACCTACTAGATGGAGTAACTGCCGAATAGTGGCCTCCATCCAGGGGGGTGCACGTCATTATTTTCTCATGATCTGCCTGGGTGCCATGCATCGGTTGGCTAGGAATCGTGGGCACTCCTCCCTCCTTTCCTGGAACTACCAACTAGAAAGTACAAAGATCAAACTTGTTATTTTTGAAGTCATTCGGGAAAAGAGGGTTTGTTTTTCAATTAAAAGTTATGGAATCGATGACACATTTTGGCTACTATGGAAGAAGCAGCGTGCCTTGTTTCTCAAGAACTTGAATGATTTCTACCAATAGGCAAAGACTGAGGAAGAATTTCAGTCAAATTTATAGGAAAGTATATAGAGAGAAGAATTAAAGTAGATCTAAATGGAAGACAACAACTTGAACAATTGACAGCTGCCCCGAATCCCCTGTAGCAGTTTTTACTTTTTTTTTTTGGCTTACTGTCAGAGAACCTTCAAACCTTCTTAGCAAGCAGAACTGAGCTGTTTCTCAGAGTATACCTTAAAAGTAAGATACCTTGCAGCAGAGCAACATTTTAATGAGAATACCTTGTAGTAATTATAAATTTTATTCAATGCACATGGATTTATACCTTGCCCCATTTTCATGGTCATATAAAACATCCAGCTATAGCCACACTGTATTAAATATGACTACAGTAGATGTGTCTTCCACTTTTTCGAGCATCATATAAAATAACCCACACTTCTAAAAGTTAAACAAAGAAGGAATGATCAAAGTTCCATAAGGTGTTGAGGCTTTGCCAAGTATCCAAGAAGAAATGAAATTCTATAATTCTGAGATGCAAATCAAGAATGATAGATTCAGATGCAATTGATGATATCAGGAAAAAAACAGAAGTTCTCACTTTAGTGCAATAACATATATATGAGTAAATCTGGACTGCATATTAATTCTCTCGGTCAGGGGTGTCAAAACTGCCGGCCCGCGGGCCGGACGCGTCATGCAGAAGCCGCGCCCACCCCATTGCCGGCAATGGCAAAACTGTCCCGATACGTTGCGCGGCATCACGTGACGTCGCGAGTTTGACATGTCTGCTCTAGGTCCTCACTTTAAAAGAATGCTCATTAAAGTCTTATTTCATGTGAATCCAAAAAACAATGTTAATGTTCTTTGTTTTTTTTTCAACTATTCTCCTATTTTCTTTGCCAATATGGGACAAATAGAATAAGTTCAGAAAAAGTGTTAGCTGTCAATGAGATACATTTTAGAGCAGCAAATCTCTCAGAGTACCTGATGGGGATGTGTAGCACTCAAGCCGCCAGCAAAGACTACTGGGTAGCCCAAGTCAGCTGATCCAACTCCCAAGGCTGCAGGCTGATAAGAAAGACGAGAGCTGGAGAGCTAAGAAATAGGGGTGGTGAGGAAAAAGAAGAGAAAGGGAAACCCCAGAGTCTGAATAATGTTTAGATATACAGGAAAGGAAAGAAAAGGAAATCAGGCTTCCAAAATAAAATTGCCAGTCTGTTTCTAATACTCTCTCTCTCACACACCAAAAAGTTAAGCTGGTTTCAATGGAACTTATGACTGATATTCAGGATTTTTAAGGACTAATTAAAGAAATGACCTTTATATAGTTTGAAAGTTAAAGAGTGCTATAGTCCAGTATTTAACATTTTAAATAAGGAAACAATCTGTGCAAATGACAGCACAACCATTGCTTTGACAGAAGCTTACCAAAAGAATACCGTGTTAGATAATTATCATTCATATGCCCCAGAAAATATTTTGAATTTCAGCCATAAAATGCAAAGTTTGCGAAGCAGAATTTCTAGCCATCGGAGGGGAAATCTTAGCCTGCACCAAAATTAATATCTGAGACATTTCACTGCATCGATTAAAATAATTAGGAAATCCACAAAAGATGGGCCAGAGGACAGAACTGATACTTAAGTTTGCATTAAATCTCTTACTCTTGACTATCCAGAATATGTATATTCCAGATTCTATGAAAAATAAAGTTTGGAATTAAAACTCTCACGTGTGTGTGTGTGTGTGTGTGTGTGTGTATATATATATAAAGTTTTTTGGTTGATGCACAATATACTGCAGTCATATTTCATAACTATCCAAGTCTCCCATTTAATTCTTTAACTCTTTGTCAACAAAAAAAATATATAAAAAAATTATATATATATATATATATATATAGGTCTTTGGTAATTCGGGTTTTCTCCCGTGTAAAATTGAAAGTGTCTTGGCAACGTTTCGACGAAGTCTCATTCGTCATCTTCAGGCTGGTGTCTTCGGCTTCGTGCTCCTAGAAGCACGAAGCCGAAGACACCAGCCTGAAGATGACGAATGAGACTTCGTCGAAACGTTGCCAAGACACTTTCAATTTTACACGGGAGAAAACCCGAATTACCAAAGACCTACATACAAAACCCGTGAAAACCTCAGAAACATATAATTATATATATATATATATATATATATATATATATATATATATATATATACACACACATACACACACACACATATATATATATACACATATATATATATGCATGCACTAATTTGCATAATATGTTGCATTACACTGCCTGTTGTGAGCATTGTACATATGATTTCCTAGCTAAGGAAAATATGCTTGTGTGTATGTTTATGTGTGCATCTTTATGTGTGTATAAGTCTATCATTATCCCAATTAGCACTATTAAAGCAAATGACAGGAAACCTATACTCTTTTGGATGCTGTTGGATGGTAAATCCTATAATCTATAACTCCATAGGTACCATCTCTATATTAACGAATCAGATTTGTATTGTAGGAGGAGACTGCTGTAGTGACTAATACAAAGGTGTTCTGCCGTTGCTTTTTTTTTTGCAAGATGTTTTTTCAACTACTCATTCAAGCCCAGAGTGATGAGATTTCTTGAATTCCAAGTACTATCAGTTCAGCTTCTTTTTTAATTCTTATTCACCTCTATCCAAGCTGCATTCTTGTTATATTTTTTGAGCATCCCCATAGTTGAGCTTAGAACTGCATTATTTCTTCTTTGTCAGGTGTGGACTGGCTCAGTACAGTTTCTCCATGGATGACTTGGTAGAAATGTTTCCAATTCAGCTGAAATTTGAGATTCTACCTATAATGTTCAATTCAAGCTTCATATCTGCTGATTTTCTTGGCTATTGTTATTTGCTGCTGAATTATTTCCAGTGTTTTCTTAATCTTCCTTGTTTCTAAGTAATATTTCTTAATTAGATATTCTTTGGTCATCTTGTTCTTCAGCTTCTTTTAACCGTTCCAGTTTGCTTGCATCTGATTTTAGCATATTGATCTTATTTTGCAGCCTAATCTTCCATTTTGGTGGTGCACTGTTTGGCTTTTTTTCTTGTTGATTTTGTTTCCAAGGTATTCAGTTACAAATACAGCTGTGCTGTACATTAGTTGGTTTGTTTCTTGCAGTGAGCTGGTATTTATAGCTGATATTGCCATATTGACATCTTTTAATATTTGTGTTAGCTGTTTCTTTGGAACAAGCTTTAATTGTTCCATAGGCAGCCTTATTCCATTTGTTTTTGTGCTGTTCTAGATGTTCAGTTATTTTTTTGTTTCAATTCCTCTTGTTTTTTAATTAGAGGGCTTTTTTTCATTCTGTGAAGGAGGTGTCTGGTGTTTGGGAATGAAAATGATTTAATAGCTATGCTGGCTTCTTCTAGCTCCAACTTCCCCTGGTTTGCCTCTACAGTCTGAGCTCCTTCTGGAAGGCTTCAATTTTTTTGCCCGTGGTAGACCTTTATAGTTATTCCAATTCTGCTTCTGTGAATACTTTATTTCACATTATAAATCAACGCTCATCTGCTAGCCTCTGTTCGGTTATTTCTGATTCTGGATGTTTTTTCTTTCCAGAACTAGTACTGTACATTCTTTTCAGATATCCTCTTCTCATTGAATTTTATTTGTAATAACAGATCACTATTTCAATCTGGATATATTTGCGATGGGTAAATAATTTTTCTTCCAATAGTCCTGCAACTGCTGGCTCTGATTCCTTAGCCGACATCTTGAGTCCTCTACCCCATTTTTCACCAGACGTCCATGAACGTCAACATCTAGCACAGTCCTTGTTGACCAAGGTGACACCCAATCCAGTATGGGTTCCTGTAAATTACATCTCACCATATTGCTAATGGGAGAGGCTCTCATTAGTATTATGAGATTTTTTTAATCCCACTATTTTTTAATTTGGTCAATGCAAGACAGCATTGAAAATGATGATCCCCCCCCCCCCCCTGCAGCATTCATTTTATCCAGGAATATGATTACCATGATCATCTGCACAACCATACTGTTTCCTTATACTTTCATTACAGGTATGGCAGTGTTTCATTTATGACCATAATGGAATCTGCTACATGACTATCTCATTTAACGGTCCTCCTCCCTACTCTCCCATTGTGGGTCGTTAAGTAGAGAATGGAGTACCTCAAAGGGTGGGGGAGGCCTTGGGAGGCCCAGAAGTGGACGTTATTTTGGGAGCAGCCACAATTTATGGGCTGAGCCACATGGCTTAGGAATGCCAAGGGATGAAGTGGACTGCTTACCTTTTCCAACATGCTCTCCAGAGCTTGGAGATCTATAGAAGGTAAGTGAGTGGTCAGGGATGGGGTAGGGAACAGGGAAGAGGGGCTGGGATCCAGCAGGGTGAGAAGCAGGTCCAAGGCCTGCAGAGTGCTGCATTTACAGTCACTGAGCTAGGATTATGGTCACATGACATCTCGCTTAACAACCATTTCACTCAACAACCAAGATTCCCATCCCAATTATGGTCATAAGCCAAGGACTACCTATATAAAACAGAAAATACCTTATCTCTATTATGATTGGAATTATAAATGGATCCTCTTAGCAATGGCCTACCTTTCCCTCATCCTCTTGCTATGCTTTTTCCCAGGCTCAGCAACAAAATTTCAAATAAAACCTCATATACCATAACTCTCAATCAATTCTTAGTGTCTCTTTTCCTCTTTTTGGAGGAGAAAAAAATATAGTAGGCATGACTGTGACAAAAGCTGGCACCCTCAACAGATAGTTACAAGATTTTTTTTTTAACTCACTTGATGTGAAAAGGCCAGCCCCATCATAGGGCCCTTCAAGGTATCCGTCACCACAGGAGGGGTATGAAAATGTGCTTTAGTGACAGTAAATACACACTATACAAAGACAGGAACACACAAAAGAAAACACACAAGGAAGAGAAAGAAAAGAACTTCAGAAAGAAAAATGGAAAAGAGTTTGATGAATTGAATGTTATGTCCAGACAGATATTGGAAATGTTCATATACAAAACTGCAAGGCACTTCATGATTTGCAACAGGTTTAGCATTTCACTGTTGTATTTTCCAAATTAATCTCTTTTTAATTCTATGTTGTATTCGAGAATTCAGTTTAGATCAGGAAAAATATTTTGCTGCAAATACATGGGCCTTCTAAGGATTAGGTCAAATGGTTATTGGTAACAACAGAGAGGAGGAAAGATCAATTCAGTCAAAACTATCAAATATTCCAATGAGCACAACCACCTCTATCTGCACTAGCTTAAAGAATGAAGTTCCAATGAAGACAGGAGACAGGCATATGCAGAGGGGATGGAATGGGGAAAGAATGAATTGTGCCATGAAATCACGATACAAACTCTTATATATTTGCATCCAATATAAACAGATAATGGGTGGGGTTTCTGGTTTTCCATTTAAAGTGGACATATAAGACAACCGAGCAAAGTTTTTGATCACAAATTTTATAACTTTTATAATTATAGCCAGAAGAGATGTCTTTTCATATTAAACATAATTAAGACAATGGCAACACTAGATTCAGAACATCTTAAGAAGTAATTTTTGTCAAATGTTGATGGTCAATTAATTATTCAAGAAATAATCTACAAGACAGAATTTACAGAATGCTCTAAATCAGGTATGATTTGACATTATATAAGATATACAAGAAATCAGCTGTAACTCATACTCAGCAGAATGTTTTTCCCCTAAAATGACTATATAATCAATTACATGCAACCTAACTTTCTCCCAACAACAACCACCAACACTTACCTGGGATGGGGGAGAAGTAGAGAAAGAGGTTGTGCATACTTCTTGAGAATCTTCTACTGATGGATATGCCACTGCATTTTCTTCACCTGTTCTGTAACAATGAAAAGATACATTTTTTTTAAATGGGAATGTTTAATAATAGCTAAGCAAAGGCTCTACGGATAAAAACACTACAGACAGGAACTAGAAGATTTGGGTGGAGTTGAAAGGAGAATTATGACAGAGCTCACTCTTTCCTTAAAAGAGCGGAACTGGTAGGGTGGATCTAATAATTTTGGGTTTTATGTGTTCATAAATTTTCCGTGGAAAAGAATGAAATATTTTCTTAGTTTTGTCTTTTGTTTTTTAAAAGGAAGGTTTTACTGATAAATTCATTTCAATGCTATTAGTTGTAGAGATGTACAACTAATGTAGTGTCAGAGCTTCATAAAACGCATTTCTAAACACTGCTGTTCTGGCCTATGAAGAAAATATTAACCCAGGAAAGGTTTTTTAAAAATAGGTCTTCTATTAAAATATTTTTGAATTATGCATGCTTTACTTACACTATCATAAAATCATGCAAACAGCAATTTGTAAAACAAGTGCCAAGTTGTTTGTCAAAAAAGAAATTATTTTCATTCTGTACTTTATTCTGGAAAAATAATTACAATCCCAAGATTTCTCACTGACTAATGTGATATCTGGAATGGATGTGTCTTAAAAAATTTCTCATTTTATCCATTCAATTCTAATAGTGTGAGAAAATCAGCCTTTTTCTGCATACTGCACTTCAGTTAAAGTGGTGAGCAAGACTCACTAATTTTCTCTACCCGGCAATGTAAGCTGTAAAGGCTCTATACCTGGGATAATTGCCTCCACTATTCATGATTCCTCTTTCCTCACCTGTAATTGCAGGGATGCATGGGTGAGGAGCTGGGATAGGGACGGTCCACAAAGTGATCAATGATAATCCCCATGATAGGTGGGGTCCTCTCAAACTGCCTGCAAGGCAATAAGTAATAAGCAAATTGTATTATTCATAGGACTGTTCTTTTTATTTTACAACTTGTTCTGACAGCCATACTGCTCTTTTGGGTAAATTTATGGAGAGCAGAGCATCACCACAATTCAACCCTGCAACTCCACACATAAATAATGAACTTGCTCAAAACGTAAAACTACCAATATCAATCTGCCAAATCCAAGTAACTCAGATTGTCAGCCTTAAAGAAAAATATCCTAGAAGAGATTATTTAGTTTGACTAAGAAGTCCTCACCTGGTAGACATGAATGCTAGGTTGATTCTGTAGGCACATGACAAAGTGATTGTGCCTAGTGGAGTACCAACTGTCCCAACTCGGACTGTCTGAAATCCTACACAGGCAGAAGAGAAATGATCATTGTCCCAACTACTCTTTATGTTAATAACTGTCAACCACAAAAATAAAATGATTTGCTATTGCTCTATTCTTAGCCGAGCACACCAATAAAACTGAAGTCCCCAAGGTGATGTCCATGCAGATCACCCTTTGTGTTCATCAGTCTCTACTGTTCCACCTCATTTTTAATTTTAGTGCAATAGTGTTTGTGGGAAACTAGTACAGTGACAAGCATATCTCTAGACACTATCTGAAATGGGACCTGGAACAGAAAACTCCAGGTCTGAAAGAACAATCCTGTTATTTGGAAATTACCACTACCTTGTACTCAGCTATAGACCTTGAGAGGCTGCTTTTCTTTTAACCTTACCAATTTACTTTTTCAGAGATGATACTATACTTTGTGACTAAATCCCATAAAAGTAATTTTACTATTATGCTTATGATACACTCAAAAGAGATTGATGCAAACCTCTATTAGTTCTCCAATTGACAAAAATCAGATCAATATATTCTTTAGTTGAATCCCAGATATCAGTTTCAATTCTTCACCAATCTCTTATAAACCTCAAACATCCATCCATCTATGCATGTTTCTTTTCTAAACATGTGAATCTGTCTATAATTGCTCGTTTTTATTTTCTACAGTCTGTCAATACTGGTAGTAAAAAAAGCCTAGATCTAAATTTTTCTGATACTCAATCATACCTTCTCCCAAGCCATTCAGTTGCACTTCTCCAAAGTATACCCTACAACAGATAGGTAGACAAAAAAATTATATACGTCATATATGTTGATTCAGGATGCAAGGCAGAGATTAAATTTGTTTTTTTATTCTTAATGTACAATGACTTTACAACCCTTGATCTGGTCACTTTTTGATCTTCTATGAACAAGGAACATAAAATAACCATAAGATCTACTAATGTCAGCATTAAAGGAAGTAAGAATCATGGCAAATGCTTAAGTGCCAAAATTAAAACATATGATATTATTATTGGCACAGAATCTAGACAACAACAACAAAAAGAATCAAAAGAAATATAGGATCAAATAAATTCCTGTAGTAAGGTTTTGGTCTAAATCCCCATCGATATATTGTCAGTTTTAATTGATAGGCCCTAGGACAGGAGTAGGCAACCTTGGCTCTTTTATGACGCGTGGACTTCAACTCCCAGAATTCCTGAGCCAGCCATGCTGGCTCAGGAATTCTGGGAGTTGAAGTCCACGCGTCATAAAAGAGCCAAGGTTGCCTACCCCTGCCCTAGGACATAACAATAACCAACAAAAATTCAAAGTAGTAGCAACCAATTGATTTTGAGGATAATAAGAAAAATTAGGAGCCAGCCAGATCATTTGTATTCTGTCTGAAACTACAGTTTTATTGAGGCCATTCATTAAATGCACATGTAGTTTGGAAATATAAATCATATAAGAATATTTTATTAGTTAGACCAGGCAACTGGCAAGAAGTATAGCAGATTAACTGGAAAATACACAGTTGCACAATAATATCAGACTATTACACTTTTATTTGCCCGTTAAGATTTCAAAAAGCTTCCCCATATTAATATATTTCAGTTGCTTTAAACTGGAAGTTTAACCTACATATTTAGCCAGTTACATGTTCAAGTGATGAAATTACTGACATTAAGATTGGATTAAATGAAATCAGTGATATTCAGCTTGGATTAACATAATTTCTTTTAAATTCTCTCTCCTTTTAAGAAAACACAACACAGCAATATGCTTTTGGAGTTCAATAGATCTATGAGCTTATAGTTGAAAATAGGGTATATAGGTGATTTCAAAATTATTCCATTCTCAGTTATCATTTAATATTACTACTACAATTAGCATTACATTAAACATATCGGTACAAAGTTGCCAAGTGACTTTCATATTTAAGAATGTACGTATGTCTAGATCTGCCCATATTGAATCCTATAGTATTCAATTTATATTCCTCACTTAAATATCAGAAAATCATGGAAGAAAAAATATAGTAGAGAGCTAAAATAAACCAATATTTTCTTCAGAGTAAATAAACCAAGCAGGCCAATGTACCTAATAGATTAATAAACCTCTTTGGAGTTAGATAGCATCTAAATAAATAAATAAATAAATATTTTTGCAGCTCCTTGCAGCAAAAACAATAGAAATACAAAATTAGTGGGGAAAGTTTACATTATAAATATGTTTATTCCTGAAATGTGGAGTAGAACTTATTCTCTAGGATAAAATGTTTATCTAATTGACATTTGTAGTGTAGTACAATTTGTGTGATTATACTATTTTTGCCTGGAACAATCTACAGGCAGGGACAGAGAAATATGCAACCATATAATAACTAGTTTAATGAAGAGAAGGACGAGGGGGGACATGATAGCAGTGTTCCAATATCTCAGGGGCTGCCACAAAGAAGAGGGAGTCAAGCTATTCTCCAAAGCACCTGAAGGCAGGACAAGAAGCAATGGATGGAAACTAACCAAAGAGAGAAGCAACCTAGAACTAAGGAGAAATTTCCTGACAGTTAGAACAATTAATCAGTGGAACAACCTGCCTCCAGAAGTTGTGAATGCTCCAACACTGGAAGTTTTTAAGAAGAGATTGGACAACCATAGGATTTCCTGCCTAAGCAGAGGATTGGACTATAAGACCTTCAAAGTCTATTCTATTCTATTCTATTCTATTCTATTCTGTTCTGTTCTGTTCTGTTCTATTTCTATTTCTATTTCTATTTCTATTCTATTCCTCTTAACAATAGAATTTATGACATTTACAAAATGCTCAATTATTATTCCTATCATATTATGAAATATGCTTAAAATAGCATGGATCCCAATTAGTAAAGGAATTAAGTTGCTTTAATTTTTCATTCACTAAAAGAATAAACTAAATCTCTGATATCTTTGTAAATTAATCATTGATTGAATGATTATTTGCCATCAAGACATTTTTGAGTCCTAGCGACCATATTGATTTAAAAACCAAAAAGAGGAAAGATTATTATAGGACAAATGAACCTATAATTGTTGAGAAATACATGGAATTATGAAATGGTTTAGATTTGTTAAAATAATTTCCAAATATTTACGGAATTCTTGAATCCACTGCTGTCATGCTGGCTTGTTAATATTATCTAATGAGATTTTATAACATTGCACTAAAGATAAAAAAAGAAGGAAGAAATATATGCAACTTATTGTGTTCATTTTTTATTTTATGGGTTATGCATAGAATTATAATTTGAATAATAAGATTAAGAAGCAAAACTGCTAAGTTAAAAAGATGGTCTGTTTACTATTTTGAGAAATTTTGAAATGAAATAAAATTTGTTAACTACATTTCGTCTAAGTTATGAAATACTGAAGAAACACAAGGAAAAATATAGCTATAAATCCAGATATTCCTAAATTGTACACATATTAGAAGAATGCAGTAAACTATCAATTACACATGAGAATCTTACTTCTTTATTAAGATAAGATTAACAGCAAAATAAAAAGTTAAAAAAAGAGAGACCTATGCAAGCATGTTAAAAAATATGAGGCTGGATAAAAATAATGGAAACGCAAGAGCATGAAATATAAAACTTGATATAGACAATACAGAATGTATTAGACATTCTATTTTCTGGTTCTGAGGATGATCAAAGTCAGTATTACCTGTACAATATGACATATTCGTGACCTTGTTTCCTTGAGAGTCTGTAGGCTGGTGTCACCCTTGTTATAGCAAGCAAAGATTTCAGCAGTAGAGACAGCCTATTATACACAGTGTAGGAAACTTTGGTTTCTTTATCACATCTAAAAGCATATATAAAAATAATTAGTCCAACATTCCAAGAATCGATAAGTTCTGAAATGAAGCCACTTTGAAATACAGATAGTCCTTGACGTATGACCATAATTTAACCCAACATTTCCGTTGCTTAGCAAGGCAGTTAAGTGATTTTTACCCCATTTTACGACCTTTTGGCCACACTTGTTAAGCGAATCATTGCAGTTGTCAAATGAATCATGTGGTCATTAAGCGAATCTGGCTTCCCCCATTGACTTTGCTTGTCAGAAGCCAGCTGAGAAGGTTACAAATGGTGATCATGTGACTCCAGGATGGTGGAACGGTCATAAATACATGCCAGTTGCCAAGTGCCTGAATTTTGATCACGTGACTGTGACAACGCTGCAACAGTTGTAAGTGTGAAAACTAGTTCTAAGTCTCATTTTCCAGCGCTGTTGTAACCTTGAACAGTCATTAAACAAATGGTTGTAAGACAAGGACTATCTGTACTGAATTATCATTGTAAAAAAATAAAACTATAGATTATACTTTTACAGAGTTCAAAGCAAATTAATGTATCTATAGATTTTGTGTAATACACCAATTAATTCTAATTCAAATGAAAATGTTTGCTTCTCGAATATCAGAGAGGAACAATACCTTAAGTAATAATTAATGCATTTATCCATGAATGCCATAAAGTTATAAAGAAATGGATGCATATTACAATATGTCTTTGTTTGATACAGAATACATAAAACAGTTTCTTCCACACTGTTTATAAATTAGAATAGGATATGTTTTGGGAATGTGGAAATGGGCTATTTTTAATTCGGATGCACCAAAAAACAAAAAAGTTTGTTTTCTAATGCAGTGAAACTATGATTTATCAAATCCCAACTCAATGGACTTAATTTGCAATGGGGCCAAATTTTCACAGCAATTTACTTCATTTGCATTTGATATCATCACACAAATGTCATTGATGCAAATGAAGTAATCTGCATTATTTGGTTAATGACAGCATCATGCAAATAAGATGAATTTCTGCATATGGGTAGTTCTCATGTAATGACAACTGGACGTGGCAACTTGGTAAATAAGCAAAGTGGTCACTAAGTGAAATCACAACTCTTACGACTTTATTGCGAGAGATATTTTATCATCGCAATCATAACTGTGAATGGTCGCTAAATGAGGCAGCCACTAAGCAAGGACAACCTGTACGTTTGTTAGAGCAAACATTCCCTTCATCCCAATTAAAATGAAGTTCCATTCTATACTCATTTCCTGAACAGGAATGCAATATTAACTAATTACTATACCTATAAAAATACTATTATGGAATGGAATGAAGCTCACTGATAACAGATTTATCTAAATCCCATAGCTTTTTTGCAATACATAACTGTATTTAATGAACAGGGAACTGTGAAATGAACAAATTTCTGTCTGGCTACCTGACATATGAAAATATTTTTAATTGAATAATTTACAATACACTGTCGGAGTGCTAGCAAAATGACCACACAAAATGCCTACCCTGGAAGACTTAGAGATCCCAATGCTTTATGCCACCATCTCCGGCCCCGATTACTTGCATTTTTCCCCATTTCCACCTTTATCAATTTGCAGGGCTAGCAGGCTCTACCCTGCATTATTATTTTTAGCTTCTATGAAAGCTTACTGAGCTCATTTTTGCTCTTTAGACATTCTTGAAAATAAAGATGCTCCTATAGACTGGCACCCTGACCTACAATATGTCAGCTTGCCACTTTTTAATTGAAAGGGGATTTTTCCCCCCAAAATGTAAAAAGTCAAGCAAGGCATAAAGGGGAATGTCAGCAGAACAATAAGCACGCTTGGTACGATGCTGAAGACCTTAGTTTGAGGGTAATTATGCATGATACTGTTATCAATTTATCAATGTTTGAAAATGTGTAAATACCAGGAAACATCTAAGCAGCTGTAATAGAAGTGAAAAATATTTTACATATGAAACATTTCAAGACTGAAGCTGACCTTATTGGAAGAGTTCTGCACTCAAAAAGAACCATTTTCAAATTCAGAAGGCCCTTTTGAATTCAGAACACATCCACTAAGATTGAAACTGCATGGAAACATTTCATGTGAGTTGGAACAGCTTATTTTTACCTAAAATTGGGAAATACCTCGCATACTTTTCTTTTGTATAATAAGATAACATTTGTAGCAAATTTAACTGATAAATTAATTATGATGGACATACTGGATGTAATTCATTTTTATTACTATTTCTATGCACATTTTAAAATGTAAAGAAAAAAATGGGAACCAGTGTTTTGTTATTTATCCTTAACAAGAAGTCTCCTCTGCCCATTGGTTCTAGAGATTCACTAATATTAACTGTTTACATTCAAGCCTGTTGCTTATAATACCATTATAGCTTTAAAACTGGTAAATGTGTTTGTTATTTGCATTGTTTCTCTTCTCACTTCTCTTTTCTTTTACACTATCCCTTTTAGGTTCCAAGCATCCTAAGGACAGGTAAGTGTCCTCTCTGTTATTGGTTGAATCTTTCCGATAGATTTCCCCCCCACTAAAGATAAGAATGAAAATACTTTAAACAGTTACTTACTTTTCATTCATTTCTAAACACCAGATTTCCAGCTCCATGGAATCTCCCTGCAGTGGAAAAAAAAGCATTTTAACCAAGCCTTTATAATGACAAAACTTTTACTTGTAAAAAAGGTACCTAGTACAGATGAGTCAGTGGGTGTTGCTGAAAACAAGACAAATGAACCTTTAGGCTGACTTAACATTAGTAGAGTTTCCAAATTATGAAAAGTGATACCTTCACATACCTGAAAGAATGTCACACAAAAGAAGCTCAAGTTTTGTCACTGCGGAATGCAGAACATAAAATAATGGATTGATAAAATGTTTTATAAAACTTGCCAAATTTCAATTAAATGGGAATTGGATCCTGGATTTTGGATGCATTCTGTAAGTTAGTCCATTTGAAGTACCTTGGTTCAAAAATTGTTGTCCCATGGTGTACCATTTCACCCAGTTAAAGATTATTAGAACCAGTATTTTAGTAGTAGATAAGTTCTATCCACTATCTCATCATTTAAGGCAATTCCAAATAGAATTCCTGGAAAGAAGATCCTATGTGTAACAATATTTCAGTGATTTAAACAGAGTAGTTTCTGCTTTTTATATAAAAATGAAAATTATAATGCTGCCAGCAGTGGTTCACTTGAGCTCTCTCTGGTTAATCTTCACATGATTTGAAACCATGTAATAAAATCTGAGATGAAATTTAATAATAAAAAAAAATGGTTGGTTCAACTTATACCTCAGAAGTTTTAAGGGAGATTTCCACACACATTGACCGCCCAACAGCAGGCAGCTGTCCTGCCAAAGCTTTTTTTGCTTCATGAGTAACTTCTGGTATGTCTTTGATTGCCAAGTTGAACTGTAAAATTAAGAATGTAGATTTTAATTTTCAGGAACCTACTTTAGAAACCTATTATCTACCCTACTGCAGAAATATGTATAATAAAACACAGTTCACAATAGATTAATCTCATAACTACAAAGCAGAATATCCTTTGCTGTCATATACCGCAGATTAATAAATGTTGATTTCCTCATACTATTGTAAAGAGAAAATATACAAACACACAGATATACCCAAACCCCATTTGCTTTCACTACCCCTCTCTAGAGATCTTGCATCAGTCACAAATACTCAATCAGAAGATCTAATAAGAACTTGCAAAGGGGAAGTGAATTGCTCAGATACATTCTATACTTATACAACTACTTTTACAAGAGAAGAAAAGTAGAAATCACGTGCATTTAATGTGGCAAAAGGAATGACATAACAAAGGGATTGATCTCAAAAATACTTTTTACCCAGTCAGAGCCTGTTGGTGAGGAGGATGAGCGAGTGCAGATTTTTTCTCCAAGTCGGGCCTGCACAATCACCTGTACGGTCTGAAAGACAAAACATGCTTACTACATTGAGAAAAGACAAATAGTCAAAAAGTCAAGTAGAGAACACCATATTGAAAAAAAATTAGAGGAGGTACAAAAGCCAAATTACTCAACTGTTAAATATCAGAAGTCAGAAATATATGCATGCATTATTAATCGCTCAGATACTCAGCAGAAGACTTTAGGAAATCATACAACTTTCCCTATATCTCTTAACAATTTTATCTATAGTTTCTTTGAATTAGGGCTGTGCACTTCAAAAAAGCTTTTTGTTTATTTAATAAATTTATAGGCTGCCCATCTCATATGCATGGCTTTGGGTGGCTAATTAAAACAGAATAAAGCAACAATAAAAAAGACAGAATTAAAAATGACAGAAATTTTGAAGAAGACTCTGAGCAAGTACAAGAGCCCCTAATGGAGAATTCATATTTTTATTGCTTTATAACTGAGGAAAAAGGGCTGCCTCTTTAGGGTTGTGTTAAATTTAGCACTGAGATTCAGTATTCTGTTTTTAAGGCCTAAAATTATAAAACTGAAAAGATGTTTCTGAAATTCTTAATTTCTTCTAATTTCTTAATTTTAAAAAAGGTTACAGAATTCGATTATACATTTTTGTGTTACTGCTACTGAATTGTTGGGCAAAACTTTAGCTTTTGTTATGTTGTAGTCTAAACATAATACACAAACAAATAATTACCTTCAAAGCAAAAAATTTTATGAACTTGTCCAAGTCCTTCCTGTCCTGGGAGCTGAGGTCAGTATCCATTGCATATGAAAGTCTGAAATAGGACAAAAAAAATGATTTCACATTTCCAGTCTTATAAGTCCTCTTACTATTATTCAGCCAAACTAGTCTTAAACATCAACAAGTAGATTTTAAGTCAGCCACTACTGGTGAAATCAATTAGATAAACAGAAATTAGGAAGATTCAGTGAAGATTACATTCTGAACTATTGTAACTAACTGCACTTTCAGAATCACCTCAGTTGTAACAAAACTAGAAGAGCAAAATCAAGTAACTTTTTATTTAACCCTATGAACTTGATAGAGATATGTAGTGAATAAGATTAATCATTTGTGTAATGACTTCTAGGTAATGTAATGTGAGACAATGAGTAAGTGCTGACATATGATGTAAGTTTATTCAGAGTAGATCTGAAACTGAAGTCAGCAGCAGCTGATGTCATGTGTGTGGTCAATACAATAGAATACTGTTTTAATGAAGAGGAAGATTGTCGTGTTGAGGGATGATAAAGAAGCTTAACCCATCTATTTTGGACAGATGATGTGATCAGATAGTACACTAGAAAAAACAACAACTATGCTTGTTAAAAGTTGAGAGAACCAGAAGACAAACAGATAAAATGGGTGGATAGATCAAACATATTATTGGAGAGTCCTTGGAAGTGCTGTGGACACAGATATACATAGCAAACCAAGATTACAGAAAGCAGAAATATACTCTCTACATATCTTTCAATGCACATTCTACAAAAAGAATAACTGTACCCCCTTTTAAAGTACTTTATAATCTACTAACACACTAGCCTAGCTCTTTGGAATAAATATGGCACATACCCCAACATGTCCCTACCAAGAATAATGAGCGTAGCCAAAGACCTAATATCAAAGGAAAACAATAGGGAATCAACTACAAAATAAAATGCAAGGATTCTGAATTACATTATATAAAACAAACAACAGAAATCAGCAGAATGCATTCTCAAACATCAACTAACTCTCAAAAGGCACAATGTAACTTCATTAATCTCCCTCTGCAAAGATAGCTCAAGAATAACTTCAGAAAGGAAACTAGAAATCTTAGAACAAGCCAGATTAAAAATACAAGAAAATTCTTGGAAGCACTGACGCAAGCAACAAGCAGCAGATATTTTAACTTTATTATATCAAAAGGTCTCCATTTGAACCATTCCATCACTCCATCATAGTATCACAGACCATATAAGAAACAACCAACAAAGACATGAGACACCACCTTAACAACCAAAAACACCATCTGCCCACAGGGCCATCCCATCAAAAGCATGAACACAGCAGGAAAGGCAAGATATACAGTATAATCTCTACCAAACAATACACCTAATTTCTCTAAAATTCCTGCACTGATAATGTTACCAATTAAACCACATTTGGAGAAGTCTAACAATCTAACAGAGATTCTGTCAAGAAGATGGCATGGTGCATGTGACCCTCTCATATATTTGCCTCCTAATATCTTATGCAAGTACAGTACTAGCATTTTGTATATCATAATTTATTACTTGCAGTCCACAAATATCCATGACTATGGACTATGCTCAGAGACAAGTCAAGATGGTGAGCATTTGTCTATATAGCCACTAATGTTGAGCCAGACTTGATAGCACTAAATACCTAGGTTAGAGCAATATAGGTACAAAATAGTTTTCATGTTGCAAGGATAAAAAAGCTCCTTTCCCTCAAATTTGAAAACATGAAAAACAAGTTGTTCGTTAAACAACTATAATGAATAATACAGTCTTAGCACTTATTTAGTGTTCACAGATCAAGTAAAATTATTATCATAATTAAGATCAAGGCAGGGCCAAATTTCCAAACAGAACCTTGTTCTCATTTCACATTACAATCTCTCAATCTTTTTGTTCAAAAATGACAATTAGTGGCATCAGAGATTAGCTAACTGGTTTTGAATTTTACATAAAGCAAGGATAGGCAAAGCTTTTGACCTAGTCAGCAAATATGAAATTGTTGAAGTGCATTATCCTATAAAATGATCTCCATTGGGGAGGGCAGGGTATAATAGGCTCTGCCCTTCAATAAAGGTTGCTAGAATGGTTTTGGACAGCCACACAGCACACCATTATAAAAAGGAAAGCTGTTGAGGTTACTCCTCTCACGAAGCTTCTCATGATACAGTAGTTCCTGCAACTGCAGCTTTTATTTTTCCTATGATATCAAAATACCTCAAAAAAAACCCCAATCCTTTATCGTTCCTAAGAATGCCTGTAATGCCTTTATGAGGCCCAGATCTATTATTGGAAATAAAGATGCTACATGCTACCGGTAGTGACTGCAGCATACAAGTTTCTGTCAAGAAAAAGAAGGAATATGTTAAAATCAGTCATAGCATAAAATGAGGTGGTAAATGAAAGGAGAAAGAATTACAAGATAGATTATTATTTACCAGACTAACTACTTTACTAATATGGTGGATGGAAAGATCCCAGAAGCCCAAATTTAAGTACAAAGCATGTACATATAAGTTAGTCATCTCTCAAACAGCTCTCTTCTATTTAAAGCTCTAAATATGGGCTGAGAAACAAGAAGACAATACAATAAGTCCTTGATCTATGACAACGATTGAGCCCAAAATTTCTGTTGCTCTGTGAAACAGTTAAGTGAATTTTGCCTCGTTTTACAATCTTTCTTGCCAAAGTTATTAAGTGAATCATTGCAGTTGTTAAGTTAGTAACATGATTGTTAACTGAATCCGGCTTCCCCACTGACTTTGCTTGACAGAAGGTCACAAAAAGTTATCACATGACCCCAGGACACTGCAACCTCATAAATATGAGTCAGTTGCCAAGTGTCTGAATTTTGATCATGTGATCAGGGGGTGCTGTAATGGTCGTGTGAAAAACGATTATACGTCACTTTTTTCAGTGACTTATATGATTCAGATATGAATCATTAAAATAGCTCTGTGATTGAACTCATATATCACAATAAGCCATGTTTTTCTTTAATCAAAATTAGTTGAATTTACACGTTAATCCATGATTTATTTAAAAGTGACAGTGGCTACATTCACTCACACAAGCACATTAGCTTAAATGAATGAATTAATGAAATGTGCAAGTCTATCCCAAACACCAACTAGAAATATAACCCAGGAAGATACATATCATGGTTGATAGTCTGTTAGGAGAATTAAGAGGTCAAACTGCCCTGCCCATTTTCTGCTTTGACTCATCCATTGAGATGATCATCCACCAACCCTTCCCAAATCCAAAAGCTGGACTACAGTGTGTAGACATCATACGCATAATTCTCCGTTTCTGCAATTCAATATTCCACACATCATCACCTGCCCCTTGTTTTATTGTAATTCATGAACAGCAGTATATTTGTACACATAATCTATGAAGATCTATGTACATTTGAGATGCAAGAGGTATAATCATTACCTGCACAAGAGAGGCTGAGGTGACAATTCGTGGTTTCATCACGGGATTAACCCAGAGGCTTATCCTAGCCTCTTTGCTTGGCCATATTCATTTGGCGTCTCTTCCTCTCGATCTCTCGTCTTGATACAGGATGGAAGACGCCTCCTTTCTTCCTGTTGAGGATCTTCTCAGTTTCAGGTAGCAGAGAAATCAGTATCAGGGAACCTTCTCTGTCCAACTAAGGAAAAGCACTAAAGAACCTCCGTCTCCACTAGGCAGGCGACCGGCTGCGCTGCCTAATTTCCGCGAGGATACAGCCAGGAAAGGCGCAAGGGGAGAAGGAGTCTAAATTCTCAGCTTGGCTCTTGAGGGAAGGGGGTGAAGAGCGCGGTGGAGCCTTTTAACCCCGAGCTAAAAACCAGGATTTGGCCCTGGGGCGGTAGCCCAACAGCTTCTCTTTCCAGGCTCAGACAGAGGAGAAATGCCCCCAGCTCGACTGCGAATAGACTCCGGTCCCAGAGGCGCTCTTTCCAGGAAGAGCTGTCTGAAAGACGCTTGTGGCCAAAGAAAACAGCGGGCTGGTCGGCCCCCTAACCTGGTTTCTTCGCTGGAAACTGCGGGGGCCGTGACGATGCCTCACGACCGCGGCCTCTCCCGGGATCCCGCAACCGCCGTCGCCGCCGCCATTGCTGATGTTTGTTTTCATCGGCTTAGGGCAAACGAGGCAATCGGGGCAGCACTTTTCACACGGAGTCGAAATATTTTTCCTCTTCTCCCGCAGTCTGATTTCTGCCTCCCTCCAGGTGAATTAGGCCGCAACGCTCATAACTTCACGAATAAGAAGGCCCGCTGCAATTTTCTTTTAAAAAAAAAAAATCATACTTGTGAAGAATCTGCGTTTGGGAAACGGCAGCTTGTGCGTCGTGCGAGAGTGGAAAGCTCCGCCTCGCTTTCCCGGCGCTGGGGAGAAAAACCGGAATTCAGCGTTTTGGGTTCCTTTGGAATAATCCTAGGATCGGAAAAAGAGGTGAACGTGTGCAGGCTGTTTCTTCTCCCCCCACGACATACGTTTTTTATTTCTTGATCACATATCTAACACATCCTTCACAGCCTAAGTTCCTAACACCGGCTTTTGGTCTCCCTAAATGACTTCCAAGCAAACCCTTCTCTGGCTTAGCTCCTTGACCCTGGCAAGGGCGATTGATGAAATGCTTCATACTTTAAAGCGTTCTCTTGTGCAACTTAGCTGATTGCTGTTTGGGCCACTCATTTCAAAGTAAGTCTTAGTTTGTATCATAAATACATTGATAAAGAATATAATGTACCCATAGTCAGCTGTAGCTTGTTTTGAAATGGGCTAATTTCATGTTTCTTTGCCCTTCTCCAGCTGCTTCTTTTGTCCTCAGGCCCCACTTTATCATGTATATCTAATGCCCATTCTCTCTCTCATGCATCTTTAGCACCATCCATTTCCGTTGCTTCCCATTCTCTTTAATTAAAACAGTTCTTGGTATCCTAATCTAAGACAAAGTTCCTCAAAGTGATCAATATTGACCTTCAAGGGTTGATGGCACTATCTGTTATTATTTGTTTTCATATAATATTGGGAGTCAGTGAACAGTCTGAAATTTCATGAAGGGGTCAATGTACTGAAGATTTGGGGACCCCTGGTCTAGGACCACAGCAAGTAACCTGCAAGACATGCTATGTCAAAATGTGGTTGTGTGGTTTCTGGCTCAGTACATACAAACATGTTTTCTACCAAAATAAAACAGATGTTGCCAGCATCATTATTGAAGCTCCCTTTGTTCTCCAAACAGTTTGTAACTTGAGAAATGTGTTTGGCTGCACAAATAATCCCCTCTAAATGTGCTGGTATCTAACACAATAATGAATTATGCAATTTGTTTAAGCATATAAAGGTAAAGGTTTCCCCTGTCCAGTAATGTCCGACTTGAGGGGGCAGAGCTCATTTCCATTTCTTAGCCAAGGGAGCCAGTGTTGTCTAAAGACATTTCTGTGGTCATGTGGCCAGCATGACTATGCGCCAAGGTGGATGGAATGCTGTTACCTTCCCACCAAAGTGGTACCTATTAGTCCACTTATGTTTTCATGCTTTCGAACTACTATGATAGGTGGGCAGGAGCTGGGGCAAGTAACGGGAGCTCACCCTGTTGCGCAGTGCTTGGATCTTGAACCTGGGCTGTGAGCTTTCCAGCTGACAAGCTCAGTGTTTTTAACCAGTGAGCCATTGTGCCCCTTATTTAAGGATATATTCAGTAATAAATGTTTTCAAATGAAATCTGAAATCTGTTTTTAAATAAATAAATAAATAAATAAGTGTTTAATACTTTATAAATTAATATTTTATATTAATTATACTTCAGTAGGAACTCTAGAGGCTAGGAAAAGCAAGTTTCTAATGCCACGTTATGGGCTGGAGGCAGGCTGCTGATGGTTCAAACAAGGGCATGGTTAAGTATATTCAAATACTGGCTAAAGATTAATCTCCAACCACAAGGCTTGACCTCTTTTATTTTGTTTGACATATGTCATTCTACCTGGAAGCAACAAATTGGAGATAAAGTTCAAAAATTGGGCTAAGCACCAGAAGTAATACTTCTAAGGTTAAAGACATGTTTAGTTGGGGATACGAATGTGCATGTATTTTTGCCTCTAGAGATGATGACTTCTTAGATGAAAACACACATAATTGGCATCAAATGTTAAATTGTATAGATCTGGAAATTAATAAGTTAGGATAGTTTTATTTAACAGGGAAAATTGAGTAAATGATCATCGCAAATTATATATAAATGGCACAAAAATGGAGCAAACAGATTAATGCTTAGGAAGCATTTTCCTAAACTTGTTTGACTGATTTGGAGAATATGGTACCACTTTCCTGTGGAATATATACACTTCAAGTTTTATATGTGACATTGGGTCAATATTAATTGTATATTCTTTCATGCTAACATATTCCCTGACCCTGTAAAATTTTAGCTTTTTAAAAACAAATCATTAGAATTTTGCCAGAAGAATTGCCATAATTTATCATTAACTGAAGGTTAATAGCAAAATCTCATGGAGGCCTCATTTTAATCTTTTCCAATAAAATTTATTTGGTAGGAGTGTGGCACATAATACTGCAGGACATTTTATTACTTACCTTTTGCTTGCATTCACAGAACGTTATACAGTACTTTGGTTTTACAGCAATAATATCAAATAAAATGAGATTTCCTATATATAAATGAATTTCCAGTCCTATTAAAATATTGTTCTACTTAAGTCAATGTGATTTATGTTGAACTGAAGTAGGATGAAGAGAACAGCAAAGGAAATGTGCACATTTTTTTTCAATATGTTGTATTTTCTTTTTGCTTTCTTTTCACCTGCATTCTTTTCTAATGAAGGTCAACGCAGAAAGGAAGATCAACTTACTATGGCTATTCCCATAGCAGTTATTGATTGTGATCTCTTGCTATATGGACGTGGACATAGGACACTGGATCGCTTCAAGCTGGAGGATGTTACTGATGAATTTCTTGTATCTATGTACGGATTTCCACGTCAGTTCATTTATCATTTGGTGGATCTTCTAGGTGCCAATCTTTCTCGTCCTACTCAACGATCCAGGGCCATCAGTCCAGAGACACAGATTCTTGCTGCATTAGGATTTTATACTTCTGGCTCATTTCAGACTCGCATGGGAGATGCCATTGGCATTAGCCAAGCATCTATGAGTCGTTGTGTTGCCAATGTTACCGATGCCTTGGTGGAAAGAGCTTCTCAGTTTATTCATTTCCCAGAGGATGAAGTGTCAATACAACATATGAAAGATGATTTTTATGGGCTGGCAGGTATGCCAGGGGTACTAGGATTGGTTGATTGCAATCATGTAGCAATAAAGGCACCCAATGCTGAGGATTTATCGTATGTGAATCGAAAGGGCCTTCATTCTTTAAATTGCCTGATGGTGTGTAATGCCAGGGGAAGGCTGCTAAGTGCGGAAACACACTGGCCAGGAAGCCTGCAGGACTGCACTGTGCTTCAGCAGTCAGCTCTAAGAAATCAATTTGAAGCTGGTATGCAGAAAGATGGCTGGCTACTTGGTAAGTTCATGCTGATTGCTAGTTCTCTAAATCTGTTTTCAGTAAAGTTCTGATTGATTTATTGACATGTAAAGTAACCCAAACACAGTTGCATCATAACATGCCTGCTTTTATAAATATAAATATAAATATGTGTAGCTTAAGATGTATATTTTGTTCCCTTTGCTAGGATTTCAGATTCAAATGTCAGTTGCTGAAAATAAAACAAGAATCTTTTGCTATTTACAAGGAATCTCATTTTTTTCTTGATTTTATAGGTGATAGTTCGTTCTTTCTTCGCACCTGGCTAATGACTCCTCTGCATATTCCTGAAACACCTGCAGAGTACAGATATAATATGGCACATTCAGCAACTCATAATATTATTGAACGAACATTCAGGACACTCCAGGCTCGGTTCCGTTGTTTGGATGGATCAAAAGGGACATTACAGTATTCTCCAGAAAAAGCAGGTAACATCATCCTCGCTTGCTGCGTCCTTCATAATATCTCTCTGGAGCATGGGATGGATATATGGTCTTCCTCATATTCGGAACAA
The DNA here is from genome assembly GCA_023970755.1 of Azemiops feae. Classification (NCBI taxonomy): domain Eukaryota; kingdom Metazoa; phylum Chordata; class Lepidosauria; order Squamata; family Viperidae; genus Azemiops; species Azemiops feae. Next base: position 4,003,917 of record JALGBA010004098.1, on the reverse strand, counting down.
GCGGAACATCCAGAGGAAGAATATGAGCACATGGAATCTCTTGACTCTGAAGCTGATAGAGTTCGCCAGGAATTATTGCTTACACATTTTAGCTAACCAAATTTGAGAATATCAAGTTGGTTTTAAGAAAAAAGATAGAAGGAAGCATAGTTTGACCTTTATTTTTATAGAATTTGCCAAGAATGTATTATTTATCAGTACTTTGTAAAAATATTATGTTGAATGTGTGCATCTCTCTAAGTATTTTGATTCTATTGTACATGTTGTATTTTAGTCTACGAAATATATGGTTGCCTTTAATGTCCTTTACTAAAAAAAATCATTAAAAATATACAGTAAGATGAAATCTTAATAGGTTTATTTTTCTGATAAAATGCTTTATTTTGAAGTTTTGCAAAATATTAAGAATATCTTGTTTTCTTTGTAATTAAATTCAAAACTATTAACTTCATATGACTAATTGCAATTTATTGTTCACCACCCCAATTATATAATTTATTTTGCTGCATAATTTACTATGCATTTTAATTATCAACTATATTTTTGTAAAAAACATTTGAGTTGAAGTATGATAGAATTCTCAAAGGATGTGTCACTTCAAAATCCAGAGACATGATTCAATCCTTAGACAGACATCTGTCACAGGTGCTTTAATTTAGATTCCTGACCTGCTTACTGGACTAAATAGTTCCTTTTAGTTTACTGATTCTGCTAAAAAGTCGCGATACGTCACATGTCACGTGACGTCGCGAGTTTGACACCCCTGTTTTAGAAGATCACAACCTGATATTTGGATGGCATGGATACTTATGGTAGAATAAAGTTGAAACTAATGTGGATTTTAAAAATAATTTTAGGGTCACTGGTGCTCTCTGAGCTTGGTGGTTTTCTTGCGGACCTTTCATTACCAAACTAGATAACATTATTAATCCTAGCACAGTTCAATCCTGGACTACAAACATTCTCTTCTATTGAAAAACCATTTTATTAGATGTGTCATATTGAGAATATGGAATAGATATTAAGTTTTGTCTGAAAGCACTTATGAGGATCTCAGTACAATAAGCACTCCATAGAAGAAAAACAACAGGCAGAGACAAATGATTAACATAAAAGGGATTATTGAAAAAATTACCAAGGGGAATCTTCTCTTCTTCTTGTGCCATATCCGTGATCATGTTGGCGATCCTGTTTTTATCAGCAGCCGCACGAAAAAGTGCTGCTGAGTTTTGTCCAAACCAGTCCCTTAGATTTTGAAGCCATGATGTTCTTCTTCTGCCTGGACCTCGTTTGCCTTCAATCTTTCCCTGGAGGATTAAATGGAGTATGCCGTATTTTTCTGGGTGTCGCATCACATCACCAAGGGGAATATAAGATTAAATCAAGAGAGCAACTGACATTCCTGAAAATAAAAGTAGCAAAATAAAATGCCTAAAAGATTTGAGATGCAAAGCACATAATCATTTTGTCTGTAAAGTTTCAGTATTTTAGGGAAATAGAGTATGCTGAATGTTAAATAATTGTGGGGTCCTTGGTAGTCTCCGAGTTTGTTTTCTTGCAGACGTTTCAATACCAAACTGGATGACATCACCCATGCTACTAATATTCTATACAAATAATTTTATCAATTAAAATACATTTTAATTTGATTTATGAATTAGCTAAATCCCCACACAGAGATCTTTAAAGGCAGGTGGACAGCCTCATAGCATAATATATATTTAAATTACATGAGTGAGTTTTCTTTTTAATCAGAAATTATGGATATGTATTTTGAAAGATGGAGAGGAGAGGAGAGGAGAGAAGGAAAGGAAAGGCGAAAGGGGAAAGACAGGTCATTGGTATCCTCAGGCTTTTCCCCGGATGTGTGGCGAGGATCAGATGACATCAGAACTGAAAGATCTACATCTTGCAAATCCGGCTTTCTCCTTCCTTTTCCTCTCCAGAAGCCCCCTCCCGGATCTGGCTCTCTGAATTCCGCTCGTCAGCTCTGCTCTGATTGCGACTCCTTCGTTCGATTGGCTCGGTGCTCGTTCCGCGACGGCTCCAGACTCGACTGCGAGGTGCTCGGCTAGGCGCACTGGCCTTGATAGTAACCCGGAGAGGCAACGACGAGAGAAGCTGCATTGGAAGGAGAAGGCGGGGGAGATCGTCGCCGGATTTGGGTCGTTTCCTCCCGATTAGATCCCGGCCAGTTCGGTAGCCGACCCTCCCCAACCGTCCGGCCGGTTTTGGGGTGTTTGAGTGCGCCGCCGGGCCTTGGTCCCTCCCTGCCCCAGGTAGGCTCCGGGCCTAGAGATTCTGGGCCTGCTTCCCCTCCTGGAGTTGCCGGCGGGGAGAGGCCACAAGTGGCGATTTCGAGGGGATGGCGGGGAAGAGTGGAGCGAGCCAGTGGGCGCTGAAGGTCGAGTCGCCTGGGCTACGAGGCGGTAGGCCTAGCCTGGCGTCTTAAGTTCTCCAGCCCGCCCACCTTGAGCACCCACCCGTCCTTCAGTCGGGGAACCTACCCGGTTAGCCGCATCCCCCATTCTTTGGCTCGGGCAGACTTTCGGGAGTATCGGTGCCACTAATAGGTCTGGCTAAGAGTTGGGACCCCTTAGGGGACTCCCAGGCCTACTCGCGGATATTTTCATGGCGGTCAGCCTCCCTCCCAGCAAGAGGCCTCTGCTTAAGAGGCGGCAGGGCTGGCTGGCTTGTTTTTTTGCGGCATCTTCTGGCATATTTCATTCCCTTCCCCCTCCCAAGGGTTTTTGGTTTGTTTTAGCACACGTAAATACGGGCACATAATCTTTCCTGCTTCCTTCTGTTCTTTTCCTTTTCCTGCTTCTCTGTTCCTCTTTGAAGGCAGAGATGGGGTTGTTTTGCTCCCGTCCCAAAGAGGAGAGTTTTCGATCTTCTGCCTTGCTAGAAAAATTCTCACATACAGAGCCCTGTTCTCTTTTACCAAGAGGTTTCCCCCCCTTTTTAGTGGAGAGTGATTACGTAACCCTGTGTATGTTTATTTAAGAGAAAACACAGTGAGACATATATATATATATATGTAATCAGAATTGCAAGGTAGATCCAACTGTTTGCCCTTTAAGAAGGGTGCTGCTCATTGTGAGACAATGAATGCAGTCTCACCCATGCTAATCTCCCCAACATCATAGGGTAAGCTACAATTATATGTATGCAGGTTCTTTTATAGAAAAGGAAACAACATCCTTTTCTTTAAAATCTGTATTCCTGCCACATGTATACAAAGAAAACTTCTTTAAAAAATTGGGTCTTCTTTGAACAGTTCTAAAATAAGTTCTCCCCCCCATTTTATGATGTAATATGTGTTAGATGCAAGGATCCCAGCAAGACACCCCAGTTGCAAAAAAACAAACCCCAGAAACCCTCAATGTGTTGCCAGTAGAAAACTGTTATTTTCCTGCTAACATTTGTGCTTTTAATAACACCAGTAAATCTAATAAAACATACCGAAAGCATAGGAGTATGCTAATACCAATCCTTAAGCAAGAAAGCTTTAATTCTTCTGCTTCAAGGTAATTCTCCCATTATTTATAAAATCCATCAAAAATAAATGTGTACTTTGAAAGATTGTATAAATAAACTCTGGCTCAGTCTATCTTGCTTTCTCCTGGATATTATCTAATGTAATATAGCTTGTAATATTACTGTGGTAGTAATAAAAAGTACGGGTTTTAACATTTTAGATAGACCAATAAAGTACTTGCAAGTATATTTCTGAACACTCATTTCAGGTATCCTCCTCTCAACTTTGAATATGCAAATGAAGCAGCTTAGGAGCCATGTGTTCTATTCACTAAGTGAAGAATAGACATTTTTCATAGAACTCTATCCAGTCTGGTATTTGGTGCCAATATTAGAATATAATTTTAAATATTTTAATGTTTTCCAAATCTGATTTTAAGGGGCGGTGCAGTGGCTCAAGTTGGCTGGAAAACTGACAGCCCAGGTTCGGAGACCTGAGCGCCACGAGATGGAGTGAGCTCCTGTTCTCTCCCCAACTTCTGCCAATCTAGCAGTTCCAAAGCAAGCAAATGCGAATAGATAAATAGGTACCACTTTGATGGGAAGGTAATAGTGTTCCATGACATCATGCTGGCTGCATGACCGCAGATTCGTCTTCGAACAGCACTGGCTCAATGGCCTCGAAACAGAGATGAGCACCACTGCCTATTGTCTGCAATGATTAGCAGAGTAAAATCTTCAGGGAGTCCTTTACCTTTTTTTTTTTTTAAAAGTTCGATTTGGTGTATTTTATGTCTCTGTTAGCCCACTTTATACTGTTATTTTTTAAATCATCCTGCCTGAACAATCCCATATTCTCTTAAAATTTTGAAAAAAAACCCAAATCAGATTTTATAGAACAGAATTCCCACAGAGACACAAAATACACCCAATCAAACTTGCAAAATATTAACACCTCTTCCAGTGGCATGGCAGGGAAAAATTATATCCTAATATTGGTACCAAATACCAGACTGGATAGAGTTCTGTGAAAGAGGTTCTGTTCCACATTTGGCAAATACATGGCTGTCAGACAACTTGTGTTTGAATATTAACAGTTGAAAGAAGAATACTTGGAAAGAGCGTTCAAAAATAAACTTGCAAATACTTTACTGGTAATGTACAGTTTACATTTATCTTCACTGAATTTTACTTTGTAATTAACTCATTTTTAATAAATAACTTTTAGCTTATCTTCCCTAGTATTTAATTTAGGTTAGTTATATATCATCTTGAGATTTCATTAAGATGTAGCCAGATGCTTTATCCCATTTAAAAAAATAATAATTTGGTTTACTGTTTTAAGTACTGTTAGCTGTCCAGAGTAATGTGTTTGATCTTTTAGCAGTAATTTTATTAAATGTTATTAAAAAGATGAAAGCTAATACAAACTAAAAAAAGAATAATAAAAAATAAGTGTAGAAAATAAAAAATAGAAAACAAGAAAAAATAAGAATATAGTAAAGAAAAAATATAAAGAAACAATTCTGCCGTTCATCACAAGTATAAACAATTTTAGTAAATTATCACCTTTAAAATATAATAAATGATCTCTTCCCATATCTTATCTCTTATCTATAAACAAATCTTTAAACCCTTGTCATTCAGTTCTGGTCAGCAAAAGTGCATTAAGGGTTATAACATATCTATTTTAACCTTGATCAAATAAGTAAATAAATGTTATATTCCTTCCTTTTATTTTTAACCATCTTGAGTTTAATCCCTCCAAATAATGTCCTAAAACTTGGTTTATTTTCATTATTTCTTTTTCCCTTCTTACAAAGTTCTTTAAAGTCTTAAGCAGTCTCTCTTGTAAATCCAATATAGGATAGAAATCCAGGTCACTCTTTGGTTTGTTATTTTATATGCCAGTTTCATTTGTGTATCCAGTGGAGCATCTTTTTCCATATCATTCTTGTAGCCTGTCATTTTTAAATCCACTTTCAGATCAGTCTCGGTCTTGTCTGGTAAAACTTCCTGTTCCATGATTTCTTTTAAACACAGTCTATCTATAAAATTAAGTTCCGGATCTATTGTTCAAAATATTCGTCAATATGTTCAATGTTAAAATATTTTGCTCTATTCTATTTTAGTAAGTCTACTTTAAATGTTCTCTAATTATAATCTTTAGTGCCTTCTGGTTCCCTGTACAGGTAGTTCTTAGCTTATGACCACAAATTGAGCCCAAAATTTATGTTGTTAAGTGAGAAATTTGTTAAGTGAGTTTGCCCCATTTTACAACTTTTCTTGCCACATTTGAATCACTGCAGTTCTTAAAATAGTAACAACGTTGTTAAGTGAATCTGGTTTTCCCATTGACTTTGCTTGTCAGAAGGTTGCAAAAGGGGATCACATAACTCCGGACACTGCAGCCATCATAAGTATGAACTAATTGCCAAGCATCTGAATTTTGATCAGGTGACCATGGGGATGCTTATGAAAAAAGATCATAAATCACTTTTTTCAGTGCCGTTGTAACTTGGAAAAGTCACTAAGTGAACTGTTGTAAGTCAAGGACTGTAGTGTGCAACCTTCAAAGTCCCATCCTGTCATGTTTTTAAGGAATTTAAAAAATATTTTCTGATGGGAAGGATTCTTTAAAATTTATTCCAAAATCTTATGGATCCCTAGTCCATTTATAACTTTCTAAAACCAAAGTTTTAATGACCCTTTTGCTGTTTATTCCAGATTTTTTTTTTTTAAAAAAAGTCCTTAAACTTGTACTTAAAACTTCTTTCACTTGGGATTGAAAGAAACTCACCAGATTCCAAATAGCGGAAAAGCAATTAACAAGCAATTTCTGACAGTGATTAGAAAAGGAAGTATATGGACCTAATGCCCATAAAGGTGTCACTGTGGTTTGAGCAAAAATGACTTTCCCTCATTTCAAGAGCTCTAAATCAGTGGCCCCCAACCTTTTGGGCACCAGGGACTGATTCCGTGAAGAGACGTTTTTCTGCGGACTGGAGGGGGCGTGGTACCACGTACTGCCTGCATCCTGTGGATGGGGCTTTGCTTATTTGTGTGGATTGGTTTCTGACATGCCGCAGACTGGTGCCAGTCCATGGACCGGGGGTTGGGGGCCCCTGCTCTAAACCTACTGGGGACCACAATCTTGCGGTCATGCAGTCTCCTCACTAGGAGCGATTTATGGAGCACTTATGGGTGATCTCAAGTCTCCACTTTGTAGAGGAATTACAAAGAGCCAGTCTACTTGCTGGCTCTCCATTCCATTGCAATCGTCAGCTTCCCTTTTTAATGTCTTCAGTTTGCCATTTCTTCCCCAGAAGTCAGACTCACGTATTTGAGATGCATCATGCAGTAGTCAGCAAGAATCAGAAGATAAATATTTTAGAAGTATAACATACATAAATTATTGTTAAATGAGGGTATTGAGAGGTTTAATTTGCAGAAATATTTATACAGGCTATTGACCAATGCATTATAGCTATGCCAGATCTATTACAAGATGAAGGAATAGGCAAATGAATAATGAATCAATTTTAATAAAGTGAAAAAGCCTCTGTACATTCTAGAATATGAAATTTGGAACCTAACAGTTTTGAAATATTTTTTTTAAGTTAGCAGCCCATTTGATGAAATTACACATGCTTTTAGTGGGACATACTTCTAAATAATCATAGATACAGTAGTCCTCAACTTATGGCCACAATTGACCCAAAGGTTTGGTTGCTAAGCAAGACAGTTGTTAAGTGAGTTTTGCCCCAATTTACAATCTTTTTTGCCACAGTTGTTAAGTGAATCACTAGTTGTTAGGTGAATCATGTGGTCGTTAAGCAAATCTATCTTGCCCCACTGACGTTGCTTTCGGAAGCCGGCTGGAAAGATTACAAATGGTGAACATGTGACCCCAGGACAGTTCAACTGTCATAAACACATGCCAGTTGCCAAGTGCTCGAATTTTGATCATGTGACCATGAGATGTTGCAATGGTAGAAAATGTGAAAAACGGTCATAAGTCATTTTTTTCCAGTACCATTGTAACTTTGAATAATCACTAAACAAATGGCTGTAAGCCGAGGACTACCTGTATGATTGAATGTTCTATGAAACTGTAAATATATACTAAAAAGATTTTCTATAAAAGCAAATCATCCACATAGAGCAGAGTTCTCTAACCTTTCCGGGCTCATGGCCCGGAGGGGAGAGCAGCAATTTCTGCATATGCGCACGTGCATGCACACAAACTGGCCCACGCCCACTGGTGCAGTGCCCGTTTGCGCATGTGCAAAGGGCCACACACATACACACTATTGGCCGTTTGCGCATGCACAAATGGGGCGCACCCCCCCACACACTCACGTTCCCATTTGCGCCTGTGTGCATGCACAAACAGGGCTCTGGGTGCTAGTGCAAGTGGGGGAATGTGCGCCCATGAGTGTGTGCCCTGGCCAGCCATTTCTGCGGCCCGCTGGCCAAGAGCCCGCAGCCCAGTACTGGGCCGCAGCCCATAGATTGGGGGCCCCTGACATAGAGTATGGAAAAGTGAGACATCAGACATGAGATTCAGGGTACTCGATGTATTGGTTGAATTGTCAGCACTTAAATGTAATTGCTTATAAGAGAGGACTGTTTTCCAGAGATGATAGCCTTTTAGACTACATATTTCATATCTTTCAGTATTTTAATCTTTGAAGTATGTTCTATAGTTAGGTATCTTGTGTAATAAGTAGTTTTCCTAATATCTGTGTAATGGAATGTTCTTTCTGATTGGCAAAGTTTATTTATTGCCTTCCTTAGTTTGTTCCAACAGAAGCTATTAATAAGAAACTTGTTTACAAAAATGCCTTCTTATGTCTCTGATTTCTCATTTGTCATATTTACTATTATGAAGTATAGTAAAAGCTTATTTTTTTCTTCATGTCTTTCTTCGATTATTTTGTTTATAATTCAGAAATCCATTAATTCCTGCTTTACTAGGAGGACGAAGAGACTTTATTAATTCCGAATGCCATTTTCTATAACCAAAGTTTTTTTGTGAGCCTGATCTATGATGAAAAGTTTATATTCTGGACCAGAATGTTGAGGGTATTTTTCAACATTAGGAATATTTAGCCACCAACTTGCAATTTTTAGTCAAAGTAAAGATTTAACCATGCTTACATTCAGTTGATGAAACAAAAGAGGACTTAACATACCCATATTTGGCCAAGAACTCCTCCAAGACACGCCAAATACTTATTTCAAGTGCTTTTAAGTTGAAGAAGTTGTTTACTGACGTAGAAATTAAACTAGCAACTAAGTCCTTTGAAATACATATGATTTATATCACACCTCTATATTTGTATACGCACTTAAAGTGACTTACAGCAATTAAGTAATAAAACATTAAACATTATGTCGACTAAATGCGCTTTGTACAATCACTAGAATTCTGTGTTACAATTTTAGGGACCTTGGAGAAAATTTATTTAGGATATAGAATCTGTAAAAAACAAAAGTTTGAGAATTTTGAATTTATTTGATCGGAGAACAGTAATTTCTGCAGAAGATTCATTTAACAACTCTTATCAACTTTGTTTAACAAGGAAAATTTCTCTTGGGGCTAATTAAAAATATTATCCTTCATAAACGGCTGGTGTCTAGGTCAGCAGTTTGGAAGTCCTCAGTGAGTTTAAGATGGTAATAAGAACTCTCCAGTTTCCTTTTTGGTTGTTTATAGAAATTGATATGATTATTTTTTTTCTGTAAGCTTTCATAATCGAATTCAAGATTACATTTTACTTCCACTTGTTATGTGGCATCTGTTACATCACTTATTTCTGTAGGCAAAACCTACAGGAAAATTCTGGAAATGAATAATTCACCTTTTATAGAAACAGGAAGCATTATCACAATGGAGGACTTCATTTTTCTGTGTGTTTGGCTACATTGCTTGTTGAGTGAGACAATTTGGAGGATAAATTCTAAACTTATCTGATTTCATTCTAGATAAATACATTGTATGCAAAATATTTCAAAAAGAACAATGCAAATTGATCCCTACCTTTATTGAAATTAAAGACGTGATTGGAATGTCCATATTACAAAATTATCATGAAATAAGTATTAGATAAAAATCAGGGGTTTGGTTCCTTATATATTTCCAGTCTTAACAAAATGATCTTATTTATATCCTGCCTTTATTATTTTTACAAATAACTCAAAGCGGCCAACATAGCCAACATACCTTCCTCCTCCTATTTTCCCCACAACAGCAACCCTGTGAGGTGGGTTGGACTGAGAGAGAGAGAGAGTGACTGGCCCAAAGTCACCCAGTTGGCTTTCATGGCCAAAGTGGAACTAGAATTCACAGTCTCTTGGTCTCTAGCCTGATGTCTGTGGAGATTCTCAGGCATCCAGGTCATGGTTGTCCCAAAGGTGCATTTTCAGGAGGCAGCTGGGCTTTCTTGGTTTTCTTTGAAGATGTTTCACTTCTCATCCAAGAAGCTTCTTCAGCTCTGATTGAATGGTGGGGAATGGAAGGATTTATATTCCTTGCAGACAGCTGGTCATTTGCATTCTTTGAGAGTTGTTGAGGCCACTTGAAGATTTATCTGTGTCCTCAGGGTTACTTAAATAATGCAAATGGGTGTAGAGCCTCCTTGAAAATGTGGAAAGGACTGTGTTGTAGACTGGAGATAGATGATGTCGTATCCCTCCCCCTCTGTTGGAGAGGGCTGCTCAATAGATGATTCTTTGACCTCTTTCAAACCAGTGGTTTTCTCTGTCTAGAATGTGGACTTTGCTGTCTTCAAAAGAGTGGCCTTTGCCTTTTAAATGCAGATGGACTGCTGAATCTTGTCCTGATGGGTTGGTTCTCCTATGTTGTGCCATGCAATTAAAAACAACTACTTCATAAACGCATGAATTCTATGCTGTATGTATTTGTACTGACCCTTGGAAACTTTTGTCTTTTGTCTGTTTTGAAATGTCTCTTATCTAGATTTCCATGAAGATAGACTTGCGAGATGTGGATGGCCCTTCTGTAGATCCTTGGCACTTGAGATTGAGTGTCTGTCAGTGACTCATTTTTTGCACTAAAATCATGAAGGTTGTACCAGAAAAGAATGCTGTGCGAATCCTTTGGGGCCGAGAACGTGGAACACAAGCTTTGGGAGCACAGCGTCTTTTGCAGGAGTTGGTTGAAGACAAAACCCGTTGGATGAAATGGGAAGGCAAGGTGAGACAATTGGCAGGAATTCTAAAGGGTTTTAATGTTTTCCTGCTTTATATGGAGGCATGTCAATGAAGAGTCTGAATCATCCAGGTAGAGTTGTCTGGAAATTGAGTCATGGCAACTGGACTTCTTTTCTTCTTGGTTCGAAATGTTTTGCTGCTCATCCAAGTAGCTTCTTCAGTTTGAGCAAATTGGTTAGGGTTAGGGGAACCCCTTATATGGGGACATTTTGGATTGACACATCCTTAATTATATAAAGAATGTAGTTTTCAGTGAGCTGTGGTGTATGAGTGTTTTGCTTGTAGATAGTTCAATGTACTGTACTTGCAGAGTTAATAGATTTGGATTAATTGATATCGTATATGTGTTAGTTTTAAAGCCTTTTTGAAATGATATAATGAATGGAAGTTTTATAGAGCATGTCTTGATTTTCCCAATGTTGATTTTGTAAAGCAAAAATGATGGTACATATAGCAAGTACTTTGAGCTTAGAAAATGTTCTGTACTTTTTAACTTCCAGAAAGTTGAGTTACCGGATAGTCCACGCTCCACTTTTCTGCTAGCATTCAGTCCAGACAGGTAATATTTATTTGTTTATTTATTTAGTTGCTTTTTATTATGTTCTAAATATACATTTGGCAATCATTCTTTTCCAGACTTAGAAAATTTGAAGTGTGTTATGCCTTTCCACCAAAAAAGGTGGACGAAAGTGAAGAATGAAATGATCATAAAAACAAATATTGCCTAATAATTATCTTTGAAATGCTAAAATAACTACTATCTTTGAAAAGATCTATAATTCCAGTTTGTGAACAATCCTACACATTTAAATTAAAAACAGGTTAATTTATTATTGCCTTTCCCAAGTTGAGCTCTCAAGAGGTGTTGGACGATAATCCCAGCTTATACTTTCAAGTCAACTTGACCATTATTGTCTACACTGACATGATGAGAGCTCTGGTTTAAGGTATTTGGAGGTGTCAGGTTGGGGAAGACTAATTTCCACCACAGTTCTTGCTGTGATGTTTAAGTAAGGTTCTCCTTCTCCCCTCCTCAGTTAACTGCTTATGGTGTCTTTTTTCCCCTCAGGACTCTCATGGCATCAACTCACGTGAACCATAATATTTACATCACAGAGGTGAAAACGGGCAAGTGTGTTCACTCGCTAGTTGGACATCGACGCACACCATGGTGTGTAACTTTTCATCCCACTATCCCAGGGCTTATTGCTTCAGGGTGCCTTGATGGAGAGGTTAGAATCTGGGATTTGCATGTAAGTTCCTTCTAGCACACATCTATTTCTTTTTTTAATGCATGGATGATTTGGTCATGGGGGAGTTACTGCTTTAAGTGTACATCCCTTTCCATTCTAAATATGTAAAGAAACATCAGGTGGGTTCTGGATTGGTTTTATATATTAAAAAAGTCTTTAAATAAAACTTGCATGAATGGGTATTTTTCATGATTATTTTTCGCTAGTGCAGCATAGCTGAAATGTTTGTGTCAACTCAAATGACTTTTTTTCTCATTTCTCTAGAATGTGTGATAATTCCTAGGTAACTTCTATAGACAATATATTGCAATATGCTTATGGTAAATGAAGTAAAGAATCCTAGTTTCACTGTGCAGGATGGGGGCCTGTGTGATTAAAAAAAATGAAAGGATATGTGCTGATCCTTAATCAATTCTAGATCTAGCTAAAGGTGAGAGAATAGAAACATGTTTTAGACAGGCTACTTTCTTTTTGACTTTTTTTTGTTTCAAAACCATTGGTGACTCTACACTGACTTGCTCTCAGGGTGGAAGTGAGAGCTGGTTTACCGATAGCAACAATGCCATTGCATCCTTGGCTTTTCATCCAACGGCCCAACTTCTGCTAATTGCAACAGCCAATGAGATTCACTTCTGGGACTGGAGTCGCCGGGAGCCTTTTGCAGTTGTGAAAACAGCTAGCGAAATGGAGCGAGTCCGGTGAGTAATCCTGGGAGTGTATCTAGTTAAGGAAGTAGAGGAGTAACTGTTAGAAGAAGTCCTCAGATAAAATCACTTGAGGTATATTTATAGACCAAAAATGAGAATGAGTAATTGACAAACTAGATGGGAGATCGCTACATTGGCTTCGGTGTTAAATTTGATATTAGCACATGATGATGGTTTGTAGTTTGGAAATTATCAGGGAGTGATACATAAGCTATTCTGAGTTTTCCAAAGGAAGAGTATATTCAGAAGTGGTGGTTAGTACTCCAATTTGAGAATTACCAATAGTTCTATTCAAATTCATAGCTGCAACTGCCTACTGTTACATTTCTTTATCTGAAATAAAGTGAGACTGAAGCAGTATTGCTTATCTAGATCAGAGATGTATGCCATTTTTAATGAGTTCCAACTCACCTATCCTGTTACACTTCTTTAACAACTATAGCCTTTCACAAGTAGTACAGCAAGGTAGTTGGGCAATAATACCGGTATGTAATATGTTGAATGACATAGCCAAAACTGAGGCACATAGAATATGCAAGTGGGCATAAATATTTATTAAAAGAAAATATTAAACGATAAAAAGGCAGTTGCTTTACTGATTAATATTACTCTGGATATTTTGTTAGCCAGGGGCATCAAAAGCCCAACTATCTGGCTGATAGAATCAAATTACAACATAAGTCTTGGTGAACCTGAAAACTAAAGACTGCTTGAAACTGCTCTGCAAAAATTGTGCTTATCTAGGAATTAGTGGTTGGAAAGGAGACAAATAAGTGAATGAAATGGTGGTTCTTTTGGAGGTTGTCCTTTAGGTTAAGCCAATAAAAGCCAGAAAATAGTAGCTGATCCCAGTAACAATCCTACAATTACCTAATGCACAAAAGGTATAAATGCATCATGTTGAATCAAATTAACTAACATTAACGTTTGAAATGATCATTTACTTTAAACAACTTCTATATAGCATGTGTAACTTGAAACCATTCTAATTATAAATTAGAAACATCTCTGAAATATAGGGGCTTTTGTGTGGGTGTACAACTGACTCTGAAACGATAACTGAAAATCTTATTTTGCAGAAGTGTTGCTGCTTAGAGAGTTAGATGCGATCTGATTTCTAAAAACAGGCACTTTTTTCTTTCAAAAACTAGAAATGTGGCAAGTTTGTTAGAACTTGTAGATATTATTGTCTTGAATAACTGAAGTTGAAATTATATCTTCCTTTCTATTTCAGACTAGTACGATTTGATCCCCTTGGGCATTATTTACTCACCGCAATTGTTAACCCTTCCAACCAGCAGGTAATTGTTTTGTGAATCATTTGGAAGACATTAAATATTCTGTCTTGTGAGAAGCTTCAGGTTTTGGATGTAGCATGAAGATGCTTCATAATATAGTTCTCTGTGTTGTTAATTTAGCTATCGTATGTATGCAATTTTTTTAAACAGACTAGTCTGGAATAACATGATCCAGAATCTTTAAAACTCTTGGTAGTAATCTGAAAGCATTTGAATGGGTGACTATCCATTTTAGTCTTTGGTACAGAATGGGAGGACCCAATGAAAGACAAGCTTATACATAACTAAGGCATGAAATGTATTGCTGAGCTAATAGGAATATTTCCACTACCATATTACATGTTGGTGACCCCAAAGCTTTCTTTGTGCTGATCACTTTTTGAGCCGTATTAGCTGCACTGCTTTCTTTGAAAGAACTGTACTGTAGCTTGGTGGGAATTTACAGCATTATTGCATGGAATTTTCTGAATCTAACTGATCATTCTAATGAAAGATTATTAATAATTTTACCGAACTCAAGAGAAGCATTTTCTGCTTTATCTTTCTAACTGTTTAAGAATCCCCCCGCCCCATGAGTTGATTGATTCTGTGCACTTTATTCTGCAGAACGATGAAGAGGTGGAAATACCTGTGGATAGTACAGAAATACCACATTATCGTCAACGTTCCATTCTCCAATCCCAACCAGTGAGACGCACACCACTCCTTCATAATTTCCTGCATATGCTGTCATCCCGCTCTTCTGGTATCCAGGTGGGAGAGCAAAACGCCATGCAAGACTCTGCTACACCCTCCCCTCCTCCTCCCCCGCCTCCTCCCCCCCCACCTCCACCTCCTCCTCCTCCTCCTCCTCCACCACCACCACCTCCAGCTAGTGAAACCTCTAGAGCATCTGCCTATAATGGCCTCAGTGAGCCTGTCAATTACCCCTCAGTAAAATGTTGCCAGCATCTGGGGGTTTTGTGCCTTTGCAGGCGATGTTCTAGTGCAAGACTTCCATCTTCTCTCTTCCCATCCCAGGACAACGCCCCTTCCACATCCTCTGGGTCCACTGGCACTTCCTTTTCTTCTGTGCAAATGGAACCTTACCAACCCCAGGAGCAGGCATCTTCAACACAGCAGGAGCAGGGACTCCTTAATCGACCATCTGCTTTCAGCACTGTTCAGAGCAGTACTGCTGGCAACACCCTGCGCAACTTTAGCCTGGGCCCCACTCGTAGATCCCTTACTGGGTCCTTGTCAGGCCATCCGTCCAGGATCCACCCAAGACAGATGGCCTCAGGGTTGGAGGGTTCTGAGTGGACTCGAACAGTGTTAAATATGGGCCCTCGCTCTGAGTTGGAAGGTATGCCTCCTCCTAGAACCAGTGCCTCTTCAGTGAGTTTGTTGTCGGTACTGAGACAGCAGGAAGGAAGTTCCCAATCCTCTGTATATACTTCAGCTACAGAAGGGAGGGGTTTCCCAGCTCCTGAAGCTGAAGCAGAAAGCACCAGTAGTACTGGCCCAAGCAATCCAGCCAGCCTTCGCAATGAGCTTCAATGTGACTTGAGGCGGTTCTTCTTGGAATATGATAGGCTTCAAGAACTAGATCAGGGGATAAGTGGTGAACCTAGTCAGTCACATCAGGCCCAGGAAATGCTTAATAACAACATTGAGCCTGATAGGCCTGGTCCTTCTCATCAACAGACCCCACATAGCAGTGAAAACAATTCCAATTTGTCACGGGGGCATCTGAACCGCTGTCGCGCCTGTCACAACCTGCTGACTTTTAACAATGACACACTTCGCTGGGAAAGAAGCACACCCAGCTATGCACCAGGGCAGTCCCAAAGCACATTTGAGGGGGTGCCATCCAGCAGTAGCCAGCTGCTACCTTCTGAGAGAATGGAAAGCCGAACTTCTCCCTCTAGCAGGCTGCCCCTGAGAAGATCTTCTAATCCTCAAGAGGAAAGGACTGTGAGAGGGGTCTTTAATCAAGAGACGGGGCACTGGGAAAGAATTTACAGCCAATCTGCTTCAAATAGACCTGAGAATGTATCACAGGACGCCTTAAACCAGGAAATGCCTGAGGAAATTTCAGAAGAGGATTCACTCAGGAGGTAAGACTGCTCGACTTTTCTAGCTAGATTCCGTCTTGATTTGTCTTTGAAGCCCCACCAAGTCTGACCTTTTCTAAGTGTTCTAATATAAAACTGAAAATGCTCTTATCCAAAAAAAAAAAAGTAATTACAAAATAGTGCTGTGATCTCCAGGACACAGTGCTGCTATGAAGCCATGTAATCAATTAGATCTGGGAGGACATCTGGGAGAGCAAATGAAGGTTTTTCATAGCCCTCATTCTTAGACACTGAGAAGGAAGCATCTGTATTGGTGGCCTGATCTTTTGCTAGAATCAAACTTTTTGTGACAGAAGATCAGTAGCTACATGCTCTGAAGTGCACATTTTTATTTTACTATTTTGATAAAAATGGAAAGGGGAGAAGTGCAGGTATATTTTTATGTAACCAACACAACACTTGCTGTTGTTTATGTTTAGATGTCTGCCTGGATATTGTTGATCTGCATTGCAATATTCTCAGTGAGAATGAGGTCGAGATATTTTGTTGCTTGTAATAGACTAGAATTCAGGGGTAGGCAACCTTGGCTCTTTTATGACTCGTGGACTTCAACTCCCAGAATTCCTGAGCCAGCCGTGCTGGCTCAGGAATTCTGGGAGTTGAAGTCCACGAGTCATAAAAGAACCAAGGTTGCCTACCCCTGGACTAGATGTTTTGCCTGTTCCCATTTCTCTGCTTAGAAATTGACTGAACTAGTGGTTATCTCTTACTTCAGTATTGTGATGAAACAGCGATTTCCATGGAAGACAGAAGGCTAACTGAAAGGGTTTGGGCAGGTCAAGGAAATTATTCTCTCTGATGATAAAACTAGCCCTGGAATGTGTATTTAGATGTACCTTTTCTTCTATATTTGCCTCAGCTAGTCAATTACAATTGAAGCAAAGCAGGGAAGTATTAGATAGCCTGCTGCTCTAGCACTCAAATACTTGTCTTCTTTGCAAAACTGCAAAAATCTAAACAGTTTCTGTTCTTTATTATTAAATTATTTGATGTTTCCCCCCAGCATTAAATATGCAATGCTAGAGAGAGAACAATGGGACAAGGCAATAGAAGAAGTGTTCCCCACCCCCACCCTCACCACCATACATGTATGAGAGCAATCTGAATTCATCTGGCTGGCTACTGACACAGAATGGAGAATGAAAGGCACTTTGGCCTTGATCTAACTTTTCACGCACATTTTCAGTGCAGCATTAATGCCTGAAGCAAGAACAGAAAAGGGGATTTTGCAAATCGTCCGTATTGCTACTGGATCACACCAGTTAGCGCATGCACTTTTGGGGAATCAGACCGTGCTAAACGGATTCTGAAAGATCTTATACATTTTCCACTGTAGCTTTTTTTTCACCACTTGTGGCTTGAATTCATCTGCTTTTTAACTGGCGGTAGTTGAATTCAGAGTTACAAAAACATTTCAGAATAACAGGATTGGAAGGGACCTTGGAGGTCTTCTGTCGCATCCCCCTGCTCGGGCGGGGGACCCTGTGCCATTCCAGACAGGTGGCTGTACGGTCTCTTCTTGGGAGCCTCTGATGGTGAAGCGCCCGCGGTTTCTGGGGGCAGGTCATTCCACTGATTGGTTGTTCTGGCTGTCGGGGGGGTTTCTCCTTGGTTCTAGATTGGTTCTATCCTTGGTTGCTTTCCTCCATTGCTTCTTGTCCTGCCTTCGGGTGCTTTGGAGAATGGGTTGACCCCCTTTTCTTTGTGTCAATCCCTTAGATATTAGAATACTGCTACTGTATCACGTCACCCCTAGTCCTTCTTTTCATTAGACATAACCAAAAGAAAAAAGAAAACCAGTAGAATTTAATCAGATTATTGAATAATGCATCCTGTAGGATTTTATATTTATGATAAATAAGGCCTTCACTGTGCTTGGTTATATGATCCACCTTATGGGAGGAAATCATCACAATTCTTCTTAAATGGGGAGAGGGGGAAGTTTTCAGGTTCTACAGGATTTCATTTAATTCTTGATATTATTTAACAATAGAAAACTTAAAATAACAGGATTAAAAGTCTCTCAATCTGTTTATTTTACAAAGCTACTAAGGTGAGGTAATGGAAACACTTAATTAGCCTGCTGGCCAGTTGGAAAAGTAAACTGCTGCTTTTGTCTACATGGAAGTTGCCCACTCCTGCCTTAGCGAGTGGTTAATCTTTCTGGAGTTGTTAATCTTTCTCGGACTTGACCTTCTTTGGCAGATGCTGCATTCTCCCTAAATGATCAAATGCATGGTTAGTGAACCCTTGTGGAATAGTCTTTTTAAAGTTGAAACTAAAATTTCAGCTATCCTTTTATGAAATGTCTCCTATGATGGCATCAGTCAAATTAGGCTGATATGTCTACAATAATATAGTCTTCCTGGATAGAAATAGCCTGGCTGTAGGATCCATATTGTGGTAACTTTATGCCGTGTTTTCCCGAAAATAAGATCTACCGTGAAAATAAGCCCTAGCTTGATTTTTACACGTGTGCCCAATATAAGACCTACCCCCAAAATAAGCCCTACTTAAGACCCCGTCTACTCCATTGCACTTGGCTGTACGAGATAGGGAAGGTGCATGGGTAAAAATCAAGCTAGGGCGGGGATGGGGGGGGTGGAGCTGCCCTACGCACCCCACACCCATTTACCTTAGGACAGTTGCTGCCAGACCTTCCACACCCCGACACCTACCTCGCAGGCCCACCTCTGTGGCCGCTCGCCACCGCTCGCGCGCATCGCCCCTGGCCTAAAGGCCTCTGATGGCGAAATGGAGGCCGGGGGCGACGCATGCGAGCGGCGGCGAGTGGCCGCTGAAGAAGTGGGCTGGCAGGGCAGGTATTGGGGCATGGGAGGCCTGGCTGCAACTATCCTAAGGTAAGCGAGTAAGACACACAGACACACACACACACAGACACACACACACACACACACACACACACACACACAATAGGTTGTATATTCTGTTGAAGTATATCTTGAATATTGAGATATACCATGGATTTCTAGTAGGAAGAATAAAGTATCCTGGCAGCTATACAAAGCCAATTCTGTATACTTTGTAAGATATTAACTTGGTAATCTTTATTGGGGAAATAAAACAGCTGGCAGGAAAAAGAATTCAACCTTTAAGATTTATTTCATTCTACAATACATCATCTTCCAGAATTATTGTACTTTATAACATTCTTTTAAATATGAAAAAGATATCTGACCTTATTTCATTTCTAGCAGTTTTTATTTATTTCAGCAATCAACAGTAGAGTAATATACCAGCACTGAAGCATCTTATACTAGTGATTTTTTAAGTGTAATGTTCACAATAAATTTAATATTTGTCTTCCATTGATATTCCCACTGTTGCTAGCAGTTGCACTGCTTACATTCATTTCATCATGCAATCTTTAATGTGTGTGGTTTTTGAATTGTAACTAAGCCTCAACAGATGTCCTTGAGTTTTTCAAAATCAGTCAGATTTCTTAAGTACTCACTTGTTTTTGTAATTCCTTTTAGATATGCTGCTTATTTGGAAATATTAAAATCATTTTAATTTTAATGATTCCAGAGAGTCTTGAGAGGTTTCATCTTTGTTTTATTAAAAATTAAATCATGTATGATATACAATTTCTACTAATCTTTTTTTTACTTCACCTTAATGAAAATAATGTTAAAGCAAGGAGTGATAAGTCTAGACTTATTTTTTTCTGTGTTTATCCCATATATTTAGTGTTCTGTTTATAATTAATTATCTCTTACAGATAGTACATTTCTGTTTGATTCCAAGTTATTTATGCAAACCTCCTAGGAATCCTGCTCTTTCAGGAGAAGTAATGTAGCCATAAGTGATACAATCTGGTCTTTAAGTTAGACAGCTATCTTGTCTAAGTATAACTTAACATGTATTGCTAGTCCATTTTTTTCTTTTATTGGTTGCAAATTTCTTTAATTATTGTAATGAATTACATTTACCATTATCTTAGCTTCTTGTTCTTTATAAATGCCCTTTATTTATGTGGAAAAATTCAAACCACGGTCCACCTTCTTCAAAGTAATGTTTGTTAAGAGCCATTTCAATTGATCAAAATCTTTTTGTGTCATTTTTTTCTGATTTATATTCTCAGTGCCATTCAAAATGTGTCTTCTATATTTCTTTAGAGCAGGGGTCTTCAAACTTCGCCCTTTTCTGACTTGTGGACTTCAACTCCCAGAATTCCTCAGCCAGCGTGTCTGGCTGAGGAATTCTGGGAGTTGAAGTCCACAAGTCATAAAAGGGCCAACTTTGAAGACCCCTGCTTTAGAGCAAATTTAGTCAGGGCAGGATGTATTGGATCAGTTAAAAAGCCATTTAATTTCTTTGCAAATATAGTCTATAGAACTATAATCTACTCAAGAAATGCCTATAAGACTTTGGGTGGGTTGGAGCATTTCCTATTTTGTAAATTTAAAAAAGAGCCTCTTGCCACAAAGAAGGACATTGTTATATCTCATTTATGATCTGGCTACTGATTTCATCAAGATTTCTTGGAAGATCCTATAATATATTGCAGGAATATAGTGGTCTATAGAGAATTTATTCACTTTCAGTTCCTATATTGCTTCTTTTTTTATGTTCTGTAATTTGTTTATTAAGGGCTTCTTTTGCTGATCTGTAAATGTATGATATGTATTATATTTAAGTATTCTTTAATCTCCTAATTTAATATCTGTTTGCTGTACAATCTAGAGTCGTATTTAACAGGTTCATTTATCATCTCCTCTGGGGTTAAAGCCATTCCCAGATTAATAATTATTTTCTCTTGTTCTTTTTCACAGAGCCAGATCAGCAACTGTCTGGTTCATTACCTTTCTCAGAATATTTCTGTTTAGCAAAATTCATCTTCCTGTATATTTGATTTATTTCTATTAAGTTTAGTTGGTTATGAATTGCTCTAATACTTTTATTTAACACTGAGTTCTATTTGTCCAAATAGCTCACTCAATAATGCAGTTATTGGAATGGTAACAGCAAGTTTAGATAAATTAAATAATGAAAACGGGTTGTGTTTGGTATCTCCTTGGGTCTGGTTTTCTTGAGCTGGTTTGTCAGTTTAAGAATTTACACGATTGGTAACCATATGTCTTCACAGGGTGAATGGAATTAATGATGGCTAAATGAAGGCTGTCTGCTGTGTCATGTTTTACAGAGTAGACATGTGTGAAGAAAGTTCTGATCTTTGAGCGATCTTGTTTAATTATCTTCGGCTAATCACATAGTGTTTAATAAGCTTCTAATTGGTTTTCATAATTGACTTCTTGGTCTTATTTTTTTAACTGGAGGATATAACTTAGAACCTTATTAAAAAGAGCATATGTACCCATCCACAGAGTTTAATTTGAAAGCAGCTGGACTCTATGCATATAACCTCTGATTTAGCCTTGGGATTTTGACCCACTGGCAAATGTATTATGCAAGATTTTGAGGATGCATATACACATTAAGATGAAATAAGGCCATATGTCTGCTTTCGTGCAATAAGCGTGTGAAATTTTAATTTTCTCCAGTGATCTTCAGACTGATGGTGCTTGAAAGATAGGACTATTTGCTTACAGATGTTTTCACCATCTGTCTCTATATCTGTTGGACCCAAGGGTGATTGTGCTATGGAAATATTGCTCTATTACTGCGTAGAATATTTGAGGATGATGATAGTGGATCAGAGGAAAATAATTGAGTAGCATTCATGAAGAAGAAGTCTTTCAGCCTTAGTTCTCATCTACACATTTTACTTACATGAATCTTCCATTGTGTTCTGTAGATTTATTTCTATGCAGGTATACTTAGGATTGCAGATTTAGTAGAACAAAGAACAAAGCCTATAATTAACTTCCATATTACTATATATTTACAATATTAGTATAACATAGTATAGAAATTCTATTGTTGAGTTGTAGATACTTGCAGGTTTGACTGACAGCGTGCAGATTCTCTCTAACTTAAAATAGTAATGTCTCATTCACGTTTCCAGATTATTTATAACTACATTTTATATACTGCTCGATCCAAGGTGGGTTAAAATAAATAAAATAAAAAAATATAACATTAAAATACACTCCGTAATAAACAACAGCTAAACGATAGTTGCATCCTGAAGGACAGCCACAACATATGAACACATAGCGGGAGCCCCCCCCATCACTTTATTCCCAAATCTTTCCCCCAAAGCAAGATTTTAATGGCTTTCTGAAAAACCAGTGGATTAGGAATGCTTTTCCAAGAAAGGGAGTCCCTATTGAGAGAGGCTTGAAGATGACACTGCCTAAGAGAAGAGACCCGGACAAGGCATATTTTCCCCTATCTCCCAGTTCATTGGGAAAAGATGGTCACATAGATATACAGGTCCTAAGTCATATTGGGCTTTAAAGGTGGTAGCCAAAGTTTTGAATTGCACATAGTAAAAGATTCCGAAGATTGGGAGATTTTCCATTCATCTGATAATATTGCTGAACCGGTGGTCAGCTTTCTTGTTTTCTCTTGATCTCTTCGTGGATGCAGAAGAGTTTAAATTAATTTGATATTCAAATACTAGGTTTCCACTAAAATAGAAAGTAAGAAAGGTGATCTGAGGAAAAGTTGGAGAAGAAAGGAAAAAATAAATGATAATACCTTAGACTTTTACTGCCCAAGTTTAAACCATTAATTCTGAACAGGACATGCAGAAAATGAAAATGAAAGGAATCTATATTTCTTGTTCCTTTCCTCTCTTTTCCTGAATTTTCTGTTGCTCATCGAGAAACAATTATTTATTTGGAAAGAAAAACATAAAACATCAATATGCTCAAAACTAAGAGGCACTGGCAAAGAATCAATAAAGAGGTGATGAATGAAGGTATTAAACTGTATCAAACAGAGGACCAGAATCTTGTCCTGGTGGACCACCACTTAAATATGAGCCAGCAATATACTGCAGCTACCAAAAAGCCGATGCAGTCCTAGGCTGCATCAGCAGAGGGGCAGCATCAAGATCACGAGAAGTACCGGTCTATAGTGCACTAGTGTGGCCATGCTTGGAATACCGTGTCCAGTTCTGGTTGCCATAATATAAAAAAGATGCTGAGGCCCTAGAAAGTGTGCAAACAAGAGGAACAAAAATGATAAAGAGTCCAAAAGTTACAACTGTATGATGAACACTTAAGGAAACTAAGCATGTCTAACCTAATGAAGAGAAGGATTAGGGGTGACATGGTAGCTGTCTTCCAGGACTTGAGGGGCTGTCACAGAGAAGAGGGGGTCAACTTATTTTTTTTTTTTTATCATAACAAGTTTTATTAGTTTTTGTTTGTTTTACAGCCAAGTGCTTATAACACATCGTGGAGATAGGGCACTCCTTAGAACACAACAAAAAATACAGTCATACATATACAATTTAAACTACTACTTTAAAAGTTCCCTCTTATGGTATACAATTCGAGCATTCCTAAAATATAAATTGTTTCTCACCTCTATCTATTATTCCAATTTCAATTTATGCTTCTCAATCAAATTATATCTCTTATTCTATTTCACATACATATTATGTAAATAAACATGAATTTATATATTTTAAAACTATTGCATTAGACATAGTAATATAATAACATAATAATAATAATAATAGGACAATAATTATTTCTATCATAAACAAGTAATATAACTATTATATCTTAATATTTCTCAACTATATTCTATTTCATATATTCTATCCAATATTTTCATAGATCAGTCCATGTCCCTAAAAGATTCCTCAATTGTTTCAATTTAATCCATTTAATACCTCACTAATTACCATTCAATTCTTATAAATAAAAATATCAATAATATTTCACCAGTCTCAATCTCAATCTAACTCCTTTAATTATAAATTTTCCAATTTTTCTTATTGCCATTCCAAATCATAATCAAATCCATAATTTAAATCTAGTGTTGACTCATACCAAAGTAACCTTAAAAATCTCAAAAATATTAGTTCAATCAACATCCAGAAGCCCTTTTTACCCATCAAATAAAATTTTAACTGTTATTTTTAAATCTAATTCTAGCTTTCTTTTTGTGCCAGGTAGGTTTCCACAACAGGGCCTCTAAATCCTCCCATCTTAGTAACTGGCTAAAGGCCTTTTCCCACCATTGAGTCCAATCATATTCTTTTTCTCTTTTATCCAGTGTTGTCTGTACTGTCATGTTGTCAACGTTTTTAGTGCCTCGTATTTGGAAGTCCAATCCTGTTGCTTTTAAAGTTGTAAATGTTTTAGTTGAGTTCTGCCTTTGATCATCAAAGATATCCATCATGTAGGATGTGTCCTCTTCTTCTTCAATAAATTCAGTAGATTCAATAGATTGTAAATGTATTCCATCCATCTCATTAAGTTGTAGATCTGATTGTGTATCATAGTCAATCAAAGGTTGAGCTTCAATTTTTAATTCTGAGTCCTCCTTGAAACTAAGCGATCTAATATGTTCTTTAAGTTCCAGTCTCATTTCCAAGATTTTTTCTAATATAAGTCCATAATTAATCTGTGAGTAAGATTCCATCTTCTTCTTTTTTTTTTTTATAAAGAAATTCAGCTTAAAGAATAGATTGCAGCGTTATAAAATATAAAATGCAGACAGAGATATATTTCCAAAAAAAGATAGAGAAAAAAAAAACCAATAGTCAAGTCCAGCACAGAGATAAAAAATAGCAGTCAGTTGTTATGTTGCAATCCAGTCTGGGCATCACGCCAAAATCAGGGAGTGGGAATTCAAATGAAGAAAGTTACATTGTATCAGTCCTAGTTTCTGGGCTTCATGCCAAGTCCCAGGATGCATTGTATCCAAAAGAATTTACATAAGTCCGCCCAGAGAGCAAAAGGTTTTTTAGGCAGTACTGTTCAGGAGGGGGGGAGAAAAAAAAGAACATTCCACCCCCTCCCTAAGGATTTTCACCTAAACTGAAGATAAACAAGCCAAAAGAGAAAGTCACAATAATCCGGATGCCCGAGTTCCAACTGCTTATGTAGACAAAATAAAATACTAAAAAAATAATAATTATTATTTTCCCAAAGCCCGTTTCCCCCAGTAATCAAACGCTGCTTTCTCAAAATAGGGAAATAGTTCTTAAAGCTGTTAGCAGGGAAAAAGGTAAAGTAACAAGAGGGAAGGAAAGGTCTCACCCGGATCTTCCACGGTGGTTCTTTTCGCTTAGATGTTGCTGTGACTTTCGGCTGGAGCAGCTGAGTGATCGGCCATGTTACTGGCCGATCTTTTCCCCGTCGGCCCAAAGGTGGTTTTCTCGGACCGCAGAGGGAGCTGCCACTCCCTCCGCGATCAACGACTGCCCTCCTCTACGGTGGTCGCCCCTCCAGGGCGACTTTCGACCCTATCCAGGGTCTACCGGCGGGGGGAAACCGGACGGCCAAGAGAACGAGTTCTCTGCACGTCCGCGGGCGCTGCGACCGGAACCGGAAGTCAGGGGGTCAACTTATTCACTAAAGGACTTGAGGGCAGGACAAGAAGCAATAGGTGGAAACTCATTAAAAAAAGATCCAATCTGGAACTTCTTGTAGGTGCTCCATTGCTGGAGGTTTTCAAGAAAAGATTGTCTAGGATAGAATAAGATCTCCTGCCTTTGGCAGGAATTGGGCTAGAAGACCTCCAAGGTCCCTTCCAGCTCTATGACTCTATGATTCTAAATTCTGATGTGAATCATTTTCAAAACAATTTGGTGTCCAATTTCAATTTTGTATTAAAATGGTGCTGCAAGACCGGTCCCTTTTCTTCTTTTTCCCTAGGAACATTTCTCAGTCTGGCAAATCTGGAATATATTTCAACGTTTTATCAATTTTATTTTCTTTATCCTCCTCATTCAGATCTAAAAAATTGCCAAAACATTAATAAGCCTGTCTTTAATATTTTCAACTGGAACCTCTAGAATAGGTCTAATTCTCAGGCAAAATTCTTTTCCTCTCAATTCTAGTAGAGCCAGTTTATCCAATTCTATTTCCAACTCCCTGCCTTGGACTCCTGACTTAACTCTCTAAATTTTCCCCTTTGTCATTAATTTGTTTTACCTTTCCAGATATTTTATCAACATCTTTCATCACCTGTCTTAGTTTTACAAACCTTCCATTTGTTTTTCAAAATACCAATTCCCCCCCTCCCCCAATCTGACCAAATTTATTTATCATTTATTGAAAAAATTCTGAAGTGTATCTTGTGTAATTGCTGGTGATTCTCTTCTGTCCTGTTTCGTTGTTTTTCTAATAGTCATTTTTAATCTAAAAGCAAAAATGTCCCAGGTAGAATGGATATCACGTCTCCATAGTAACTCAACCTCACATCTGAGTTTTTGCCTTTTGTTATGCAGAACTTTAGAAAAGATTAAGAACTATTCTTATGCAGTGCTGTTATCTTTAATTATCTTAGTAATGGCATAAGTAATGTGAACTAACTTATACATGCAGGTAATGTCTTTGACTTATGACAATTGGAACAAGAATTTCCATCATAAGTAGGTGGGGTCACAAAGTGAATTATCATACGACTGAACCCAATTTTAAAACCATTTTAACCACAGTTGTTAAGGGAATCCAAATATCCCAACTGACATTTTTTTTGTCAGAAACTCTCTCAGAAGGTTGCAAATCACCAACATATGACCACAGGACACTACAACTGGTCATAAATGTGAGCCAGTCGCAAAGTATCCAAATGGCGATTGTGTGTAGGAAGAGTGGCAGAACCTGGGGGCAGAGTTAAGAGAAAGATCAGCATAGAATCCCGACATAGCCACAAGCGAACTAAGTCCCATCTCCCTTGAATTCCGTTGACCCTTATCTAATCCCAAGCAGGTCCTCGTAGTTAGTTGGGAAGATTCCTATACATAGGCGTGATTAGTGATAAATCAGTTTAATTGGACCTTCACGTGTGGACCTGATTTTTCACTCCTGAAATCGTGTGACCACGGAGATGGTGCAGTGCTTATAAGTGCGAGGACCGTTTGTAAATAACTTTTTTCAAGGCCATCATAACTTTGAACTATCATTAAACAAATGGTTGTAAGTTAAGGAACAACCTGTACTAAAAATAAAAACAGCAGAATAAAAAACAAAGACTATTTCCTTAGCCATTGAAAACTCTCAGACCCTCTCTTAATAGAGCTTTTTGCCAACAAGTCTTAAACCTTTAAAGCAGAGGTCTTCAAACTTGGCCCTCTTATGACTTGTGGACTTCAACTCCCAGAAGTCCTCAGCCAGGCACGCTGGCTGAGGAATTCTGGGAATTGAAGTCCACAAGTCATAAGAGGGCCAAGTTTGAAGACCCCTACTTTAAACCAAAGTCTATCTTGTATTTTTTGTAGTTTCGAAAAATAGTTTAAACTCACTGCAAGGAGTCTTTGCTGTAAAAGGAAATCTCTCTCCAGCTATAATTGATTACTTCTTAAAGTGATTAAGAGATTGGGATAGCAAGGCTGTAAAACCTGTAATGGCTCTGTTGGAGTTAGAAGTGCAGATAAAAATCCAGCATTTCCGATCTATCTACAAAATCTTTTCCATTTCTGCAGTTGTCAGAATGAACTGTGGAATTGCTGTCCAGAACGGAGAAAAGCCCACCATAAATCAACTTCCAGCTGGCTTTTAAAGTTGGAGCAGCTTTCCAGACTTTAGAAAACTTTGGAGAGCGTCAGGTTGCCATTCCTCCTCACTGGAAGCAACTCTGTTGTTCTAGGCACAAATTCAGAGCAGATATTTTCGTAATATTTTAGAATTGGCTCAAATACCTCAATTAATGGCTTACTCTGTCAGGAGGGGTGATCAGCTGATTGGTTAATAGCAATAGCACTTAGACTTATATACCGCTTCATAGTGCTTTACAGCTCTCTCTAAGCAGTTTGGGAAATGTAAAAAAATCAAGTAGGTCAGGGGTAGGCAGCCTTGGCTATTTTATGACTCGTGGACTTCAACTCCTAGAATTCCTGAGCCAGCATGGCTCAGCTTGGAAACCTCTCCCTTTCCCCTCAGCGTGGCTGGCTCAGGAATTCTGGGAGTTGAAGCCCACGAGTCATAAAAGAGCCAAGGTTGCCTACCCCTGAACTAGGTCTACAAGCTCTACCATTGGATTTAGGTACAAGTAGTCCTTGACTTAACGACCACAATTGAGCCCAACATTTCTGTTGCTAAGCAAAGCAGTTAAGTTAGTTTTGCCCTATTTTATGACCTTTTTGGCCACCTTTAACTGAATCACTGCGGTTGGTAAGTGAATCGTGATGATCATTAAGCGAATCTGGCTCCCCCCCCCCTTGACTTTGCTGGTCAAAGTCAAGGTTACAAATGGTGATCACATGACCTGGGACGGGGCAATTATCATAAATACATGCCAGTTGCCAAGCAACTGAATTTTGATCCTGTGACCACGAGGATGCTGCAATGGTCACAATATGAAAACCAGTCATAAGTCACTTTTCCCAGTGCCTTTGTAACTTTGAACAGTCATTAAATGAATGTTGTAAGTTGAGAACTACCTGGACCTGGCATTCTGTTCCTTTTTCTTGTAAAGTCTCTTATGTGCTTATAATTTAAAATTAGGATCAAAGTAATTTCAGACTTCAGCAGCTTCATTCATTTGAATCCACTTGAATTTGATTCATCCATTTCCAAATTGCCTATTTAAGGCTTACTGAATTTCTTCACCCTCTTCACAAGGGTATGATCATACAATGCAAATATAGGGATTTAATTTGTTAAATTAATGCTGACTGATCGTGAAATCCTCATAGTCATACCTGTCTTACCCATACTCCTAAACCATGTTTTTCCCTATCTTCTGCTGGCAGCAATCATTTCCTAAACTACTTTTAAATTTTGTTCAGTTATATTCAGGTGAGAGTTTTCCTAAGTCTCCAAAGCATTCCTGTGAAATACTTATTTTATTTAAATAATTATTCTCTTCTGGCCAAAATAAAGAAGCTTACATATATTTTTTCTGAAGGCTCCCCCCCCCCCCCCCGGTTCTTCCAGGGGATTAAACCCTTCATAACCTTACGTTTTCCCTGGTCTCTCTGCCTTCCAGATATTTTGCATTGCAATGTTCACTGTGGCCATTCTGGTTGAGGATTATTAGAATTATCATTCGGGATGGCTCTATGTCATGATGGGCTGGCCCAGATTTCCTGGAACATTCAGATACAATAATTGTGTACATTATTTAGTAGGCAATATGGTGAACAGCATTGGAAGGTTGAAATATGATTAGGTGTGAACGTAGGGTCTCTTGAGAACTTCTTATATTAACAACATCTTTCCTTGAAAGAGACATACTTGGTTTAAGTTCTTGACAGGTGCTACATGCATGCCCACATAAACTTCAAATTACATTCTTCCTTCATTCCCTGCATAGAGCCCTATTATTCTATGTATTAGAATGTTTTTTCCTTTCAAACCAGCAGAGGGTGCATTTCTCAAACTTTAAACAAGTAAGTCAATAATGTTTCCTCTAATTATGGTATCCCAATACTGCTGTAACACAGAATTTAAGGGCTAAAGCATTCCGCTTTTTCTTCAGCAAATATACTTTGGGTATTTTTCTTTATCAAGTCTCTGTCGTAGAAAGAGAAATTTAGTTTGATATCATTTCTTCTTAACTAATGCATGTATTTTCTCTGCATCTATAATAGCAGCTTGTGCATCACATGAATTTATAGATTTCCTAATCCTTTCCTTTTTGACTGCGGTCATAGTATGTGAAAAAAATCATTCTGATCAGAGGTAGTGAATATAAAAACATGATTGTAAAACAGGCAAGTAAGAAAGGATTTACAGTTGGGAATTTTCATGACTGCAAAATATTCTCCATGACTAAAAAAAAAAAAAAAAAAAATCATGAGCAAGAATAATAAAACGTGGGAAATGGCATTTTATCTATTCCCAGTGATGTTAACAAACTGCTGGTGGCAGAAAGAGAAGCTTGAATTTTTGCAGTTATTTCATCTTTTTGTGAATCCTACTTGAGCAAACTTTTTTCTCCATTGTAGCTTTCTATTTTAAAATACTTAACTGCTACTATTTCATTATCTCTTTATTTCAGTTCTTTTTATTGTTCGGATTTGGTGGGAATATGTATGGTTCACTTTCATAAAGGATAGCGGAAGGCATCATGTTACCATCTGCATCACTTGGGAGAGGCAGATTAAAATCTGAGCTGCTTTTTTCCTAGATTTAGTCACTCTTGTCATCAAACCTATGGTAGGAACAGCAAGTGTTACACAGTCACTCTAATCATAGCTTATTGTCCAGATTAAACAGTCTGTGTCATTCTAAAACTAAGCTTATGCAGATTCCAAGGTGCCTAAACAGCCTATAAGAAAACTAATGTTTCTTTTATTTATTTAGTTCTATGTGAACCACCTTTCAGGATAAAAGGTAGCGCACAAGTAATATCAGTGTTCAATAAAATCATAAAAATACCTAGCCATTGTTATAGGAGCCTTCTCTCTTCAGGGATTTTTCACACAGAACAGTTGGTGTTAAGAGCCTATTTTGGGAAGGTGGATATTTTTTTTAGAATTGTCAAGAACATTTTGCTTAGTTCATCATCAGCAGTCATTTTAATCAGATTTATGTAACTTGGATAAGTAAGCAAGAAGTAGCTCATGCCTGAACTTTCCTGGGTTGTTACATGTCCTTGACTTATGACCACAATTGAGCCTCAAAACTCCATTGCTCAGCAAGAGTGTTATTAAGTCTTTTGACCCATTTTACGACTTTTCTTGCCATAGTTGTTAAGTGAATCACACAGCAGTTAAGTTAGTTACATGGTTGTTAAGCAAATCTGGCTTTCCATTGACTTTGCTTGTCAGAATTTCTGGTCACATGACCCTGGAACACTGCAGTCGTCATAAATAACATGCCAGTTGCCAAGCATCCGATCACATAACCGTGTGGATGTTGCAGCAGTCGTAAGTGTGAAAAATGGTCACTTTTTTCGCCGCTGTTGTAACTTTGAACAGTCACTAAACGAATGGTTGTAAGTCTACCTGTATTGGTAGCGGTTGATGAAATGCATACGTTCTACTATGTATACACTACAAAGGTTTGTGGCGCGAAACAACAGTTCTATATTAAGGGGGGGGAAATCTTTTCTTTGGAATGTGTATGAATGAAGGTATGTAACACACCAGATATCCATCTTTTCAGACTTCCTGATTGTTCAAAAGAGAGAGTCCCTGAATATCACGGAAGCAGAAGAATATTGTATGTAATCGGGAGTTTTTGATGGTGTTTAAATAGAATCATCAGTTAAAAGGAAAAGTTTTAACTGGGATTACAAGACTGGTGAAAATAAATTTTGCACGGCATTCTCAGTCTAATAATAACCATGCAACAGTAAAAGCATAATAATAGTATACAGATAGTCCTTGAGTTTTCTCTCTCTTTTCCTTTTGTTGCTAGACGCAATGGTGGGTGGAGGGAAAACATGCAAGCTCTTCCTTTAGAGCAGGGGTAGGCAACCTTGGCTCTTTTATGACTCGTGGACTTCAACTCCCAGAATTCCTGAGCCAGCATGGCTGACTCAGGGAATTCTGGGAGTTGAAGTCCACGAGTCATAAAAGAGCCAAGGTTGCCTACCCCTGCTTTAGAGTAAACTTCCTTTAGAGGCTCCTCTGTCTCCCAACGAACACCCGTGCAGCTAAACAGTGGGGGGAGGGAAGGGAAGAGTTTAGTTGCACGTGTGTTATAGCTGTCATACCACTCTCCTTGGTGACATCATCACAGTTTGGGCGCTTGGCAAGTGGTTTGCATTTACAACGGTTGCAGTATCTTTTGGTCATGTGATTGTGATTTGTGACCTTTCTGGCTGGTTTTGCACAAGCAAAATGAGTTTGGGAAGCTGATAAAAATGGTCGTAAGATCATGTCCATCATGTGATGATTCCCTTAATGACCACATTACTCTACAATTGAAATTTACGTCCCAGTTGTGGTTGTAAATTTAGGACTATCTGTATTCCTAAGAGAAGACTGCCTTTAATGAAGATGGACTATTCTGTTGCTGAATATCATGGGTTTAGAGTTTAGACATTGGTATTTTATTAAGAGGTTAGTGTTAGCTATACTTACTTTGTATGTAGCAATCTTAAAACTTTTATAGTCCTGAAGTGGATCAGGAGACTGATTTAAAATGAGTCTATATTATTATGTATATTTTATTTTACCACTGTATGTTTTTCTTGAAAAGCTTAACCAGATAAATATTATTAATATTTAAAAAAAACACACCAAAACGTTAAAAAACTGTCTTAGACAGAAGAATTAAATTAACTGAAAAATCCACATCTATTTTATTTAAAATGCATATGGTTTAAAAAAGTAGTAAAACAGTTTCACATTGGAAAGGTTTTCCCTTCTGGGGAGCCTTTTTCATAGCCGGTCATTTCAGTGCTGTGATTTTCATACTGTGAAAATCATTCATACTGTGATTTTAAATGTCCGTCTTCTTATTTTAGTAGATGTGCTAGTGATACAGTTCTCTTCCTCCCCTGAATTTGGAGAAAGAGCTTTTAAATTAACCTACCACTTACCTGTTGTGCTAATTTTGTATTTTGTAGCAACACAAAGCTGCTTGCCTGTAAAATCTATTTCAGGATGTGTTAGGCTCTGTTATCAACACCAAGTTAATTTAGCTATTTGCAGATCACAATAACATTTTCAGAACACACAGTTATGATTCTAAGATCCATTACCTGGGGACCTCTGTACATCAGTGATTTAAATGGAAAAGTGATAATTTTTGCTTTGTCCAATGCATATTCTATTGAGTAATGTGCATTCTAATTATTATTTTTTGCATGTTCACTTAACTGATTATTTCAATAACTGAATTGCTATAAATTTAGTTATATGGGTGACTTCATTAAAGAAAAAGATTTTTTTAAAAAAATATATTATAGGAAATACTGTCTTCCAGAGATGCACTAAAGTTGTCCTCCCCTTCAAGATAATTGCTGCTTTTGGATATAGAATACTAAACCAGAAGAACAATTAGCCCGGCTCAATAAAATATATAAAAAATGACAACTGAAGCAAAAGACTGATAGAAACTTCTTATGTGTAAGAAATATTTGTTTATTTTTTCTGAATTAAAATTTGGAGATATAGTTAGATAATTCCAAGGTATGAATGATCATTATCTGAACAATACATCTTCCTCTGCAATAATTGTTCTTTTTAAGTATGTCTCCTCTTTGAAAAGTCCGGAGCTGTGACTCAGTCTCCTTTGAAAACTGGAAATAAATGTTGAAATCTCAGATAGAATGGTTATCTGCTTCCAGTCGAGTTTGACTGGAACACTACAAAGTTCGAACAATGAGTAAATGAGTGAATCCTATGGATCTGAAGATTTTAAACTGTATATTGTAGTACTGTAAGGCAGTGTTCCCCAACAAGGGGGGGGGAGAAGAGGGGATGGTTTTGTGAGAGGGGCAGGTGCGTGCACGTGCACACAGCTTCATTTGTATGAGCAGTGGGTGTGTCTGCCCACCACTCACACAAGTGTGGCTGTGAGTGCCAGCTGCTTGTGCAAGTGGGGCTGCGTGGGTGCACCTGCCAACTCACCACACGCGGCCTGGTTGTGAATAGGCCACGGCCCACAGATTGGGGACCCCTGGATAAGGTGTTAGGATAGAGATTTGGAATAGGCGACTTTTTTAAAGCATATGCGAAACTGAGATTTCTGATGTAGAAATATTATGTGTAACAAAACGAGAACTTCTTGCTGTTACCTCTGTGTAGTTGTCATGATTTTGTGATATACAAATTGGACTAATTTTCTATTAGAAAAAAAGGTAAAGTCTCTACTTCTTAAACAACCATTCCTTATCAATACTGTGATTTAATCTGTCCTTACAATTGCAAAGGTTGGGATTCCATTGTTTTTAATTATCCCTTTCAGGTTGTTTATATTTAATAGAAGAATATGATGGTTTTACGAAACTGATTTGTTGCGATTTGTTGGAGGAGTTCAGCTCCATTCCCCTTTTTCATTTGATTGCTTATGAATGATAGAAGTACATGTGGATTGAAAAATGGGGAAATGTTGATAGACACATTAAACCCTGTGCTTGAAACCTAAAGATGCAGTCGCGAACATTGGCCCTTTTGATAGAGACTCTGCTATGGGGGTTTCTGTAGGCTTTCCGGTACAACTTGCAAATGCCTCTTGCATTTTTATCTTTTTAAAATTACCAAATTTATTTTTTAATTACCAAATAATTATAATAAAGCAAAACAAGCATTTAATTTCATTCTTAAGCTTCCTACTTTATAGCTGCTCACTCCAAGGCTCCATCTTCCATGTCACTGTTAATAGTGCCCTAATAATAATTATAATAATTTAAATTTTATTTGCCACCCGACTCCTTGTAACTTCAGACAGGTATATTTTTAGATGATTGCTTCCTCTAAAGGCAAAGTAAAACCTTCTGCAGCTGGTAAACTCTTATCTTATTTTGTGTGTAATCTGTCGCGCTAGCTAAATAGGTGTATTGCCACTCCTTTATCTAGGCATACTTTAAGATAAATAAAAGCAATTACGCTAGCTTGCAGTCTGTCTCTGGCTGTCGGTCTCTGGCTGGTGGAACCATGGTCTCTCCTGTCTCTATCTTCAACTTCTGAGATGCCTTCTGTGAGGGATAAAAATGATTGGTGCTTCCTCCTCTTTGTGGTTTTCAGGCTACTCTAAAATCTGCAACTCTCAGAGATCTTCTCAGAAACTTGACCTGGATCACTTCAGGATACCTACACTTCTCTTGAACCTGTGCCCTTTCAGCAGTTTCAAATTCTGAAGCCAATATTGCTTTCTTAAAACCAACCGCAGCTCTTCACTGTCTATATTTAACATGGGCTTCTAACTCTTAACGTCTTCGTTTCATTCATTTTCCACAGTTTATTTTCTCCCCCAAGAGCTTTTTTTAAGTCTGTACGTTTCCTTTTGTCCTATGGAAAAAAACCTTACCAAAAAGAAGGTTCTGTTATGTATTCAAACATTTTGAATTGTTTAGATGTATACATGACAAGATGCTACAGAGCCATCGGTGATAACACATTATTTCAAACTGCCTAAAAGAGAACATGATCTGTCAAACAGAAATATAATATTATCGTAGTATTTGCCCATTAGTCATTTTTGTTTGTTTGTTTCTGCAATGGCTGTAAGCAGCCTCCAGATGTCATGGATGAAGAAAAATAGTGCAGAAAACTTTGTTAGAAAAAGAAGATAAAATGATGGAATTTGCTACATAGAGCCTGGATTATTTTTTTTCCTCATTGAGCCACTCTTTAACTTCTCATGTTTGGGTTGAAACTTTTTCAGTTGACACTGTCTTGCTTTTTCCACCACTGTCTTCTCCCTCTCTTCCACATTCTCCGAATGCTTCTTTTTGCTGCTGACCGAGCCTTTGATTTTTGATTTTTCAAAAACATTAGGTGACTGAAAGTTCAAAATATAACTCTGTGTTTGCTTTTACATTTCTGTAGAGTGATCAGAAAAGCAATAGAGCATCATCTTCCTCCAGAGTAGTCAGAGTCTCCTTAATCAGAATCATATTATATGGATGCTTTCTCTCTTCTGGCATGTTGTCTTTGTCTGTAGACTAATTTTCCAGTTTCTGAGACTAAACAGAATAATAGAATCGGAAAGGTCTGTTTTAAGTAATCAAGACCCTGGTGGTGCAGGAATCTATATTAAGGAATTGGAGAATGATGGTTGGTATATGCTTGAACCTATGCATTGAAGATGAGCTCAGTGCTCTTTTCAGTAATTACTTTCAACTTAGTAAGGAAAGGTATTTTTTTAGTATTCTGTTAGAATCTTTATTTAATTTAAATTCTCATTTCAAGTCCACGCGGAATATATAATTTACTGAAAGATGTACTCTGGGTAATTGTAGGAAAGCCCTACAGATGTTCATACCCATGCCGCATACACCAAGCTAAGACCTGTTTGGCATGGGTGACCTTCTGGTAGAATATACTACCACCAGCATAGTTCTCAATCTCATCAGAGCATCGTAGGTGTTTCCCCTCACAACCAGGGGGAATCCATGGAGGAGGTATGCATTATAATTACTGTGGCTGGTTGCACAGTCAGCAGATATTTAGACTGGATTTGGCATTTTTACCCACCTATTGAGTCCTTCTCAAGGACCTGGGATAGGCAGATTTTGATGTTCAATCGTGTTAAAGGTATTGTAGGATATAAACTGTTTTGAGTAAAGCTGCCTTTTGCAATTGACTGATTATTGCCCATCACACAGTTAGACAGATGTTCAAACTGGAGTTAGCATTTTTATCCGCCTAGCGAGTCCTTCACAAGTATCTGGGATAGGCAGATGTGGATGTTTGATGGTGTTACAGATATCATTGTGGGATGTAAGCTGTTCCAAGTAAAGCTGCCTTTTGCAATTGACTGATGGTGAATTTGTCAATGCCGTTGGTGTTCATGTTATTTTGGGATTGCACCCAAGGTGGCTATTACCACTGGTACTACCTTTGCTTTCTTCTTCTTATTACTATTATTAAAATTGATGTGCTGTCTAACTCTCAGCTCTAGATAGCTACAAATAAATACTTAAAATTAAAAAATATCATGCTTTATGATAGCAGATTTGGCTGTGATTGATTTAATCATTCTAAATAGTATTCTTATCAAGCTGTGTTACTACAGAATTTTTACAGAATTGTACTAAAACAGAAATAATGATACAGAATATTGTTCAGATCTTTGATTGTAATCAGTATGCCAGTCTAAACAATATCGTAGCTTACTCAGCAAACCTCAGTGGCATTTTAAATATAAAAAAGGTTCTGCTTTTTAATATTATACTGATACTTTTTCTGAATTGCCCTTTATATATTCTACTTTATCAAATTATAAAATCATTCTGTTCTCCAGCATGACGAGTGGAGAATCCACCAATGGGTTTTGCTTGTCTTCTGCCCATGTAGACTAAGTCAGCCAAAGTTGCCACGCCCCTCTTCCTGGGTCCTCCTCCCCAGTCTCGACTTAGTCTTTCGCCCAACTAGACTCACCTACGGATCGGCAGATCAGGTCGTATTCAACAATTAATTTTTACTGGTTTCTTTAGAGCTGGGGAGGGGGAGGCAGTAAACTGTAGTTTAACAAACCTCTCGCAAGCTTCCCAGCCGAGCGGAACAGCTCCATGAGGCTTCCCAAGCCGATAGGAGCTCCGCGCGGCTTCCCCGTAGCCCAGCTGATCCGCGGAGAGCGCAGAGTCTCCCGCGGCTTCCCCCAGGCACAGCTGAGCGGCGGAGAATCTCTGGGGCTCCACGCGGATTCCCTGAAGCTCAGCTGATCTGTGGAGCACAAATTAAGCTCCACGCGGCTTCCCAGGCACTCAGGTGAGCAGCGGAAGCTAAAGAAAGAAGCCGGTTGCCATTTTGGACACGTGGCCTCCGGAGCCGGGGAGGAAAGTTTTTTTGCCCCTTCCTTTTAAAAGGCGCCTGATTCACAGGCAACCTATAAATAAGAGAAAGTGCTCCTCTCCCGGATTATTAAAATAAAGTACAGAGTGCTTGAAAGGAGAGAGGGGGAAGGCAGGGGTGACACGTGTTTCCAACAAAGGAACTAATTTCAGTTCACTCCGCCTTCACCCAAATTAACTCCAGCATCGGATTAAGATTATATCCGCTCCTACCTACCATTTCTTTAAAAAAAAAAAAGAGAGAGAAGGGAGAGAGAGAGACAGACAATTGTTTGACTGCTACAAGGGTGAGAGTCCCCTGCTAGCAATACAACAGAGGCGGATAAAAGAGAGCACAACGGGTGCCTGCACCATTATTGACTCCAACAAAGGAACTAATTTCAATTAATATCTGATTGCTCTCTGGCCTACACCGGCCAATCAACAAGCCTCTTAACAGAAATTTCTCTCAGTCTTGGGCTGAGATATCTCTTCTGCCAATGGCAGACACCAACGTTGTCCAGACAACACAGGACTCCTCCATCAGTCCTCCTGGACGTAAGAGGCCCAGATCCTCCAAACAGGAGGCGGCGGGCAGGATCAAGGCCAAAGCAATAGCTGGCAAGAGATCCTCAAAGAGCGGATAAGGAGGCCAAGCGTCGCCACCTGGCTTTGGAAAGAGAATTTTCTAGAGCAGAAAAGAGACAAAATACAGCAGGAGACGATCCACCTGCTTACACGGAGGAGGAAATATTTGGCCCGCTGCAGCCTACTCAGGAACCTCTGGGATCAGAGGCTGACGCAGAACAGGCAGACAGATCCCCTCGAAGCGAGGGGCCCGAGAGCACGGGAGCACCCGAGGCACACTCAGCAGCAGGGCCTAGTGCGTCAGAGGAACGCTTACAATCCCTGATATTACAGGCCGTTGCTCAAGGCATGGCCTCCTCAAGACATCATAGGTCCAGAGCCGGGTCTGTGGTTTCAAGAGGTCATTCCTACCTCTCACAGGAGGAGGCCTCAGCATACCAGAAGCAGGAAGTCTCCTGTGGAGGACTATGAGCTGACGGATCAAGGGCTGTCAGAGGATGATGATATATCCCCAGATCATGGGTCTTTTCAACCCGTCTCTATTTAAATCCTTACTCCACAAGGCCAGCAGCACTGCAAAAATTAAGAGACCGAGGCTCTCCCAAGAGGATCCCTCATCATGCCAGGACACAAACAGCAGGGTGTTTTCGCAGCCCACTTACACACAACAATTTATTCCCTGTCCCCCTCTCTTCTTTGATTCAATTCAGAATAATTTGGGGACGCCGGGGGCCTTCCTTCCACTGGGGGGGGACAGACAAGAAGCTATTTAACATAGATCCGGCCTTGTCAGAGGTGATAGAGGTCCCGACAGTAGATGAACCTCTAGCAACCCTGGTGTCACCATCCACGGTATCCGGAGATGCGGCGGAGGCCCTAAAGTCAGAAGATAAGAAGGCGGAACTCACTTTCCGCAGGACACACCAGGCATCAGCGTGGGCAATCAAGGCAGCCATTTCCAACTCCTTTTTTGCCAGAACTTCGTTGTTCTGGCTGCGCCAACTCCAGGCGAGGATCTCCCCAGAGGAGGAGAGAACCCATCATGATTTAAGAAGATTAGTGGCGGCAGCGGAATTCATGGCAGATTCATCATTGCACGCAGCAAACTATTCTGCCAGGGCAATAGCATCCAATACCGCAGCACGCAGATTACTGTGGCTCAGACATTGGCGAGCCAACATTAAGGCAAAGTGGCAGTTGGCGGCTGCCCCCTACAAGAGCGGCCTACTCTTTGACGAGGCCTTCAACCCTTATCTGATAGAAAACAGGAACAAACGCAAGGTCCTGGCCCACCTATCAAGGAAGACGGAGAGGAGAGTCTCCTCATACCCTTGCAGACAGCCTTTTCGTGCAGAGGCAGGTCAGAACCTGCCTCATTTCCCCGTACCTATCAGCCCAGATCAGATCGACAGGGTGACAGAACAGGTAACAGGGATAGATTCAGACAGCAATTCCAGTCAAAACGGCCCTTTCGAGGAGCGGGAGGTCGCCCCTTTAGAAAATCCAAATGATGGCGGGGAGGGCTCCCCCATTGGTGGCAGGCTGACTCTCTTCGCAAACAGATGACAGGCCACCACCTTGGACCTTTGGGTCCTAAATACTGTCAGATTCGGTCTCTCACTGGAATTCACCTCCAAACCCCCGAACCGCTTCATTCCTTGCCAATTACCTAAGGATCTGACCAAGAGGAGCCTCCACAAGGAGGCCATACAGCACCTCCTGGACATCCAGGCTATAGAACTGGTGCAGAAGGAACAGCAGGGACAGGGGTTCTACTCCATCCTGTTCATAGTTCCAAAGAGTTCGGGAGGGGTGGAGGGCAATTCTAGACTTAAAAAGTCTGAACACTCACCTAACATACAAAAGGTTCAAAATGCAAACTCTAAAGTCAATACTGGCAGGCGTCAGAAGGGGAGACCTTCTAACATCCATAACCTGATAGAAGCTTACCTTCACATTCCAATAATTCCGGAACATCGAAGGTTCCTCAGGTTCTATCATGCAGGCCAGCATTTTCAGTACAGGGCCCTTCCCTTTGGACTTTCTTCGGCTCCCAGAGTATTCACGAAAGTACTGGCAACACTCGCAGCACATCTACGAACAATTCCCGTACGCATCCAGTGCTACCTGGACGACATTCTCACCCAATCCTCGTCAGTTCAATCGGCACAGTCAGATCTGATACTAACCATAAGGGTCCTTCAGGAACACGGGTTCTCAGTAAATTTCAAAAAGAGTCAAGACGGTCCCATCGACCCGCCTTCTTCATCTGGAAGCCATGATAGACACACAAAAATGCGAAGTCTACCTCTCGAGAACGCCAAAGCGGCATTCGAGCCTTGGTCAAACTGATTCGAAAGAAACGAGTTACCACCTGGCCACACTATCCCAATTGTTGGGAAAGATGATTTCGTGTCTAGCAATCGTGCCTTGGGCACGACTACACTCCAGAGACCTACAGTGGTTCCTGCTTCCGTTTCAGAAAAGGGGAATCGGCTCCTCCAACCAAAGGGTAAGGGTGCCACCAGGGGCCCTGAAATCGCTCCAGTGGTGGTCGTCCCCAGCAATAAAAAGGGGACACTTATTCAAGGAGCCTCCCAGAGTCATCCTCACCACGGATGCCAGCCTATTCGGTTGGGGAGCGGACCTAAAAACACAGCTGGCACAGGGCCAGTGGTCAAGCAAGGATCTGAGACACAACATAAACTGGCTGGAGCTCAGGGCCATACATTTGGCCCTCCGTCACTTTCACAACACAGTGGCGAATCAGCATGTCCTAGTTCTCATGGACAATATAGTGGCAAAGGCCCACATCAACAGACAGGGCGGCACACGGTCCAAATCCCTCATGACCGAGGCTCAATTGCTGGGAGCATGGGCAGAGAGCAACCTAGCATCCATCAGAGCCGAACACATATCAGGAGAAGCAAACCAGCAGGCGGATTCTCTGAGCAGAGCAACAGTAGACCACTTGGAGTGGGGCCTGCATCCTGCTCTCTTCAGAGAAGCATCAGAGAGGTTCGGTCACCCAGTGCTGGATCTATTCGCCAGCCCCAAGAACGCCCAGCTCCCGAGGTTCTTCTCCCGCTTCCCGTCACCGGGAGCAGAGAGAGCAGATGCACTCCATGGCCACTGGCCGAAGGGGTTGCTATACGCATTTCCACCCCTTCCCCTGATGCAAGCAACCATCAGAAAGATATTGCAGAAACAAGCAGAGGTGATACTCATTGCACCACACTGGCCGAGACGGCCGTGGTTTGCCGACCTCGTAAGTCTTTCCATATCTCCTCCATGGAGGATTCCACACGACAGAATCTCACTCAGTCAGGGGACCTTACAACATCCAGAGCCACAGTGGCTTCAACTAACCGCCTGGCACTTAAACGGAGCCTCCTAGAAAGGGAGGCCTACTCGCAGGGGGTCATCAAGACAATACAGGCCTCAAGAAGACCTACGACCAACAGAATTTACGACTCCACGTGGAAAAATTATTGCAACTGGTGCGTAAAGCAACAGCTAGACCCTTTTAAAATTACCATTCCAAGGGTCTTAGACTATCTGTGGGAGGGACTGGAAAAGGGCTTAGCACCTAACACAATTCGTAGGCAGTTGGCCGCCCTGTCCACTATTCTCACATATGGTAACTCTGAACCACTGGCCAAACATCCGGTGGTGCGATCCTTCTTAAAGGGCGCAACAAACAACAGACCACCCGTGGTCCACAGATATCCATCCTGGGACCTATCTAAAGTCCTACAGGCCATCACAGTTCCCCCATTTGAACCTATTCGGACCTGCACCTTGCAGTATCTGACCCTTAAGGTCGCATTCCTGGTTGCCGTTACCT
Source organism: Azemiops feae (assembly GCA_023970755.1). NCBI lineage: Eukaryota > Metazoa > Chordata > Lepidosauria > Squamata > Viperidae > Azemiops > Azemiops feae. Next base: position 3,961,938 of record JALGBA010004098.1, on the reverse strand, counting down.
CGGCAAGACGCATTTCAGAGTTGGCAGACTATCAATTAGGGAGGATCTATGCACCTTCCACACGGACAGGGTGGTCCTACGCCTGGACTCTTCATTTGTCCCAAAGGTCAACTCCCTATTCCACAGGAAACAGGAGGTGGTGCTACCAGATTTTGTCCTCAGCCCTCCCATGAATTGGAGCGCAAATGGCACACCTTAGATGTTCGCAGGGCCTTAAGGCAATATATAAGGTGAACTGCACCTTTCCGCAAATCTGAGGCCCTGTTTGTTGCCTTCCAGTCACACTCAAGGGGCCGAAGGGTCACAGCGTCCACAATAGGCAGGTGGATCAGGAACTGCATAACAGAGGCATACAGGGGACAATCCCTAGCAGTTCCTAGACAGATTACTGCCCATTCCACCCGCAGCGCTGCAACATCAGCAGTGTGGGCAACTCAAGCACCGATTGAGGAAATATGTAGGGCGGCGACGTGGGCGTTGCCCTCACCCTTTATAAGACACTACAAGTTAGACAAGTTCGCATCGGCGGAGGCCTCCTTTGGCAGAAGGATCCTCCAACGCATGGTGTCAGAGAGTGGGACACAGGCCCAGACGGCTTCCCACCCACAGGGACAGTGAGGCTTTGGTAAGTCCCATTGGTGGATTCTCCACTCGTCATGCTGGAGAAGGGGCGTTGTCTTACCTGAACGCCTTTTCTCAGCATGACGATGGAGAATCCACACCCACCCCTTAGGATCAGTCAGGTCCTGTATGGGGAAAGGATTGAAATAATACAATTGAATCATAGCCAATGGCTTCGCCTCAGTCGAGACTGGGGAGGAGGACCCAGGAAGAGGGGCGTGGCAACTTTGGCTGACTTAGTCTACACGGGCAGAAGACAAGCAAAACCCATTGGTGGATTCTCCATTGTCATGCTGAGAAAAGGCGTTCAGGTAAGACAACGCCCCTTCTACATAGTATTTTCCCTAGATATCTCTAATGAGTTTCCTATTCCAAAGCTTCTTGGAATGGAAATATTGTAAACACTTTCTGAAGGGACATTCTCAAGTACAAGTAATCCTCGACTTACAAAAGTTCATTTAGTGACCATTCAAAGTTGCAACGGCACTGAAAAAAGTGACATGACCCTTTTTCACAGTTAACGACTTTCATAGCATCCCCATGATCATGTGACCAAAATTCAGATGCTTGACAACTGTTGGTTCATACTTATGGCCGTTGCTGTATACCAAAGTCATGTGATCCCCTTTTGCAACTTCTCATAAGCAAAGTCAGAGAGGAAGCTACATTCGTATCACAACCATGTTACTAACTTATCAACTTAACAACTGTGGCAAGAAAGGTCGTAAAACGGGGCAAAACTCACGTAACAAATGTCTCCCTTAACCACAGACATTTCGGGCTGAATTGTGGTTGTAAGTTGAGGACTACCTGTGTGAAGCATTCTTATTAAAGCAAATACTTCCTCCTTTGTCAAGTGATCAGAGTTTCAGAATGGAATTCCATTTTGATTCATCACTGAAGCTTTCTTTTTATACACAATGTGATTGCAAAAATTTCTTGTTAAATATTTTATGAAACTTGCCCCAAACTGAGTGAGAATGGCAGTAGCTTTGTGCTCATTTACACCTTCATAAATCTTAGCTTTTGACCCAATGGTCTCACTACATATTTATTGCAATTTATTAGTTTTATTAGAGCTATTATCAAGCAAACATTGAAATAAGTGTTGGTTCTAATAGTTACAGATGTTAATCCTAACTCAACTTTCAGCTGGCGTGCAGAATACATTTTGCCTCCATGCTTCTTGGCTTTCCCACTGATCTTGGATCCATCTTTCTAAGTTTATGTTTGTCGTGGTTATATCCTAATACGGATTAATTGATTACATATAAAAAAGGACAATTCATATGGATGGTGAAAAGTGGCTATTTAGAAAATCATCCAGTTACTTAAATATTGTACAAACTAATTGGTTTCAGTAGGTTTTTTTTTATGAGAAATGACTAGTGATTTCCTGTTGTCTCAGTGCTATATCTAGCCTATCAGAGCGTTTTTCAGTGTATTACTAGTTGTGATCCTTTCAGCAGACCTATAAATTAAGCCAGTATTATTCCCTCACAGAAAGACTGTGACTGTGAGTAAGATCATATTAATTAAACATATATGCCACCCATCTCACTCTGAAAACTCCTGGCAGCTTACAATTACAATCTTAAATATAAAAGATATTAAAACATTAAAGACAAAAGACAAGAAGAAAAGAAGGAAGGATCAGCACAGCAGTAGCATCTTCTCAGTTTAATCCAGCCAACTACCTCCAACATTGAGCACGCTGTCAAGAACCCAGGCTATAGGCAGAGCCTGGTTTTAGTGCCCTTCTGGAAGGCCAAAAGGGTGGGGAAGACCTCACTTCAGGTGGAAAGATATTTCATAGTGTGGGGGCCATGGCAGAGAAGGTTCTTCTAGACCCTATCAGCCAAAACTCTTTGATTGATGGAGTCCACAGCATGTCCCTTCTGCTGGACTGAGTGGGCATATAATGAGTTCATGGCCAAAGCAAGAAGATTCGAAGATATTGGCTCCTCTGTTACATATAGTGTTCACTGTGTCTGATACATATAAAGTTAAACCTTGATACATAACAAAGAGAGATCTATTCAGCTAATATCAAGCCGGTGGTTCAAAGTGAAAGAGATTTTGTAAATGGTTGGGCACCATTTTAAAGCAAATGGTTACAAAGTATTGGATATTGCATAGGGAATACAATGCACGTTTAAATTTAAGCACTATCCATAACGTAGCAGAAAAATCTGAAAAGTTCTTGCAGGATATACAATCTGGGTCAGTCACTGGAACCAGAGGTTTGGTCTTCCGAACTTTTGGATTCGTGCTGGAGCCCATCCTCAGAGAGCTTCTCTCTAGCAGAGTGTGCTAGAGCAGGGGTCCCCAGCTCCCGGTCCGTGGACCAGTACTGGGCTGCGGCATGCCAGCAACCGGTCCGCACAAACAAGCAAAGCCCCATCCGCAAGATGCAGGCAGCACACAAAACCACGCACTCGCCGGTCCACGGAAAAACCTCTCTCCACGGGAAAACCTCTCTCCACGCAACCGGTCCCTGGTGCCCAAAAGGTTGGGGACCTCTGTGCTAGAGAGAAACTCCCTGAGCATGGGCACCAGTATGAGTCTGAAAGCTCGGAAGACTAAACCTGTAGTCCCAGTGACCGACCCAGATTGGATCCTGCAAACATTATCCTTGGACACGTATATCCGCCTTAATTTGTAAAAAGTTCTTCAAAAACATTGCTTCATTCAGATATAAAAATTTATATGTGAATTTTATTGCTCATATAGTCACTTTAAAAATAAACACACAGATGTGTCTGCAAAGTTAAGATGAAATTAATTGCAAATTGCTAATTAATGGTTTGGGTGATAAGCAGCATATTAACTGAAAGCGAGAAACACCTACGTTTAAGGCAATGCATCCAAAAGAAATATTAAACAAAAAATCATTATCTGCTACTACCATTATATTTTTCTTTATTCTAAGATGATCCTCTCATTTTAAAGGCAAGTTGATGAAAAATAGTTTGCTTTCAAGTAAATTCTAGGGGTGTAAAGATCAGCATCAATTTGGTTTGAGGATTGGATTTAAAACGTCAAGTTGGGCCAAATCAATTCTCTGAACTTTTTTTTTTTAAATTTGGTCTATTCCTAAAATTCTTCTGAATTGTTGAACTGATTTAGAGGCATCTGCTTCAAGTTCATGATTTCCTCTTCCAGATTATATTGCAACAGGAGGAAGGAACTAAAGAAAGAGAGATTGTGGAGGTGCAGGTAGAAGCATAGGTCTCAGGCAGGGGTCTTCAAACCTGGCCCTTTTATGACTTGTGGACTTCAACTCCCAGAATTCCTCAGCCAGGCAAGCTGGCTGAGGAATTCTGGGAGTTGAAGTCCACAAGTCATAAAAGGGCCAGGTTTGAAGACCCCTGGTCTAAGGGATGCTCAGAGACCAACCCTGAGAATAACTCCCTCTATCTGGGATACAGGGTAGAGATAATATTAGGGTTAGGGCTAGCTAGTATTGATGGGAGATATATATAATTCGTACAAATGTGAACTTTTAAAAAAACTTATTATTTTGTTTTTTTTAATAAAAATCATTTTTCTCCTTACTGTGCTGTGCTACATAACTTTTCATTAGTTACTTTACCTTAAGAGACTTTTAATTCATTTTTGCATGCTCAAGGTAGGTTAGTATCAGCCCCATTAGGGCAAACCAGATCAGGAAACCAAGCCTACAGGAAAACCAACACTACTTTTATAGGGGTTGGCTGTTAAAAACAGAATTTACAAGTTTGATTGTGTTGTTTCTCCTTCTTATAGTTAAGTGAATTAGGGAGGCATATATCTGAGCCAGTTCCAAATGTTATCTCATTCTCAACTTCAAAAAAAAATGCTTGTTTCTTTTGCCCAGGTAACAGGTCTTGCATATCTCCATCAATGTAATCTTCCTTTGCTCTCTACAGTTAGTGACAGCAGAAGAATAAAAGGATAATAATAATACACATAGACACACACACACACACACACAAAGGGGGTATGACATAGCCCTTAAAATCATTAAATTCTTTGTGATTTTCTTCCTTTTAATGTGCCTGTGGAGAAATTACACTGGAGTTCAAAATACTTTTCGATGTAATTGCAGCCAGCCGTGCTGTGCCATGATTCATCAAGCTTCCACATTCCCAACAGCAGTGATTCAAGGGAGAAGATATAAGATGAGAGCTGATCTTGTTACGGTTATAGAATATTGTGTACTTTTATTCATATTAACGGACGTGTATTCTGTATTTTTATATTAAACCCTGTTATATAATTTTGATGTTACTTTGATTATTTAATCTGTATATTTGATATGATGTTTTTGTGTTTTTGTTTTAACTTAAGAGGTTCTTTTACTATATACCGAAGAAAGTCGGAAGGCAAATTCGCTCCTCTTTTTTTTGTCACTTTTTACCTTTTTTTCCTTTTTGGATACCCTCTCCCCCCCCCCTTTTTTTTTTTTTTTCCTTTTTGTTATTTTGTATTCTATACTATTTTAACATTTAATAAACTTGATCAAAGAAAAACAAGATGAGAGTTGATGGAAGCATGTCTAGGACAAAATGAGTTATTAACTTTAAAATTCATAGCTCAAGAATACATAGCAAGGCAAGAATATTGGACTTCAGACTCAAAATTGTAGGTAACAAGTCCTGCCTTTAAAATGAAGATATGTTTCTCGGGACACCATTATGGAGAAGAGATTTTTTTCGAAGCTTCCCATGTCAGGTGTGATATTGAGCCATTAATGGCTTTTTCTGCAGAGTGACATTCTGAGGAATGAAGATCACTTTAGAAAAATCGCTGTTAGAGAAGTTAAATGTCTACTATCCCTTGGAGGAGTGATACTTATTTGGGATTTGAGGAATTAGGTGCAAAATATAGGGAGGAATGTCCTACTTGAATATTTTTTTAAAATATTCTGGTTCTGATTCCTTCTTGGAGCAGGTGCTGTTGGACAACTTAGTTTATGCAGGCTTTTGGCCATGACATGACAGCAGTTTTCAGAATATTTTAATCCATTCTCTGGGTTTCTATTCTGGAAGTGCGAGAGGCTTAACAGATTTTCTCATTACGTCTCAGTAGTTCATTCTGTTTGCTGTTTTTAATCCCAGCTTCTTGTGTTATAATTTTGGTCATGATATTCTTAAGGAAAAAGAAGATCAGGGAAGACTTGCTTCTAAAGGGACTCATCAATACAAGTAAGGTCTTCACGTCCTTTCTTCAGTTCCCAACAGCAGCACGTGTTTACAATCCATGAATAATATTGAACAGAACAGTTGCAGTTGCAAAGCTTTTTCTACAGGTGCTAATATCCGGAAGGCAGGCAATCTGTTGCAAGCACAACAGAGAGCACTGTTGAACAGATGGCAACTTTATACCTCAGATATTAAAAGAAAAAGAATAAAAGTAGACATGGGCTAATTTAGCAAGTGAGGTCTACAGCATCACTCATGGTGCCAAGTTAATCTTAAATCACCGAAGCATTGATTGACAATCTGAAGGATGTAAGGTTCAGTTCTCCTAGTGAGCAGAAAAACAGGGTGGAAATTATAATTTCTCGGCTAATTGTGCTTAGATGGCATTTGTGACAGTGTTCATATTGTCTAGACAGCTTGTACACCAATTGCTTCAAGAGCTTAGTGTTGCCTTAATGTAGATCTGGACAGCATTTGCTGAAGATAAATTAGTGTTATTGGGGTGGTTCGTAGACTTGAATATAGCAAGACAATTTTGGAAGAGAAAACATGAGTGAAGCCTGCTGCTTTGATTCTTCATTTTATTCCTTAAAATTTTCCCCATCCGCCAAAAATCCCAGTTCATATTTATAGACCGAACACAGATTCAGTTCTCATGTATAGCTGGCCAACATACTGGTTGATTATAAGATGGGTAGCTATATAAATGTTAGAAACAAAGAAACCTGATCTGTAGGTTTTGATTAGGGCCTAGACAGTTTGGAATCAACTCTAGTTTGGATATGGAATTTATTAGGTGATTGAGCAAAGTTACTCTTTTTGATTCTTCCCTACCTCAAGGTCACGGGTGGGATAAATTAAAGGATAATCCTCATGTAAGCTGCCTTGAACTCCTGGAGAGAAGGCAAAATAAATCCACCTGCTGTTCTGCTGATCAGAGACTTGCCTTTTTCTCTTGGATGCTAGTGCTGCCAGTTGCAAATCCACATGTTTTGAAATGTGTATTACTAATTTAAATGGAATAGGAAGGCAGTCATGTTGAGCTAGGCAATAGCAGTGACTGACAGGCTAGGCCAGGTCTTCTAACCTTGAAGGTGGTTTATTAATTTGCATGAATGTTGTAAGGTTGGCTGCTTATGAAGCCCTAGAGGGTTTGACAGTAATGCTCTAGTGAGTTGAGTGGAGATTTTTTTTTTTTTTTTTTTTGGAATATGTCAAAGTTGTATCAGCATATCTCTGCAAGTTTTCTGACTTTTGCATATTCCAATAATTTTTGCTCATCAGCATTTTTATGGAATTTAAACTTGTGATTGAAAGAACATAAATTTTCATAAAGCAAAAGTCTGGAGTTCCTTGAAGACTTTTGATAAATGTATTAGTATTACAGGTCACAGTCTTTATACATGCAGTCCTTGACTTACAGCTATTTATTCAATGACTGAAATTATGACAGTGCTGAACAAAGGATATAGGATTTACAACTTGTATCCAAAGTTATAGCTGCTTCAGTGCCCCTGCAGTCATGTGATCACAATTTGGGCACTTGGCAATGTGCCCACCCTTACGATCAGCTGCAGCAACACTGCATTTGCCCCCACCCCTTATCTCCCCCCATCCCTTCCTGCTGCATTTCTTGAGCTTACTTTTCTATCTAGATGCCCGCAGACCTTGGGCCTCCACCCTACCCTGTTTATCTTGCTCCATTTATCTCTCCTGAAGATCATCTTTCTGAAAGAGCGACAGGCCGATGTGATGTGTGCCTTTCCCACAGAGGCCACCTCATGCCATACTGGAAGTTGGCATTATTGTGAAAAATCACACCCTTCTGAGAGATTGTGTGAATGGCACCCACCTCCAGAATGGTGCAAGGTAGCCTCTGTATGTAGGCTGCTTGTTGCATTGTCTGGGTGTTCTTTTGGAAAGGCGATCTTCAGAAGAGGTAAGGGAGTAAGGTGTGATGGGGCGGGAGGAAGGACCCAGAGGGGGCAGGAAGCTGTGCAAGGGCTGGCTTGGGATGGGGAAGATCCTAGAGAGCCAGTGCAAGCCCATGTTTCAGCTGGGAAGATGTTACAGTGTAGGCCTGAGGCCATGCCAGGCCTCCCTAGGCCTTCCCCACCTCCTGTAGCAACCTGTGCTGGGCCGACTTAACTTGTACAGTTATTTAACAACTGCAATGGGGAGAGCCAGTATTATGATTAAGACAGATGATTGCATGGGAACCTTGCTTAACAATCATAATAACGTGCGACCATAATTCTGGGCTCAATTGTGATTGTAAGTCAAGGATTACCTATAGAAACATTTATACTACTGGACTGTGTGTTTGGGCTCTTTAATGCAGCTTGATTCTCAGTATTGCTTTCTTCGCTGAACAAATTTATTTTAACTAATAAAATGTTGGTATTGGTTTCAGGCAGAAACACTTTCTGATAAGTCCCTGGAGCATTGTATAGTCTGTTTGAATCCTGCCATGTTCTTCTCTTCTTGTGGCTCCACTGACTTGGTTTTGAATTAATGGATCTGATATTGAGGATCGATTTTAGAGTTTCTTGATATTTTGACAGAGTTGTTAATAGGAGTCACCACACAGAATTTTAAAGTCAATTTCGCAGCCTCTCATCAGTCTGATTAAAGAATACTGAAATTCAGAATACTTCTGTAACTACAAGGAGGGAAGAGGTTGGCTGGTATATGGCCTCCTTAAAGAAAATGTTGCTTTCTAATTCCTGTGAAAAGATTTAAATACTCTGAGCACTGTTGCCAGAAGTGCAACTGGGCTGAATCCCTTTTGGCAGCCTGAAGTCCCTTTAGGAGCAAAAAAATGTAGGCTTTTTTGTTATTTGGGGGGTTTGAGGAGCAAAATAAATACTTTCAGCCTTTTCCTTAAACAAAACAAAACCCTATAAAGCAGGGGTCTGCAACCTTGACAACTTTAAGACTTGTGGACTTCAGCTGGCTGAGGAATTCTGGGAGCTGAAGTCCACAAGTCTTAAAGTTGTCGAGGTTGCAGACCCCTACTATAAAGTGATCCCTGACTCTACTTATTTTAGACTAGTATTTTTCAAAGTTAGCGGCTTTATGATATATGGACTCCAACTCCCAGAATTCCATAGCCAGCATGCTGACTGGGCAATTCTGAGAGTTGAAATCCACCTATCATAAAGTTGCTAAGTTTGAAAAGTACTGCTTTAGACTAGAATCCTCAACATGTGCTGTGAGGCCCGTTGAACCTCAAAATTGCTCCCGATCTAAATGTTGCCATTATCGTCGGAGCTATTTTTCCTAATTCTGTCTAATGGGAGGAAAGAATATAATTTTGCAAAATATCTAAAGGGGATCTTGAGGAAGTACATTGTTTTCTCAAAAGTACGGGGGCAGGGACATTTTTTGAGATGGCGTGGCAAGCTTTTTCTAATGTTTCCCAGTTAACCGTGCATGACGAGCACAGTCAACCATTCTGCCTGGACTGCTAGAGAAACAAATGGCTGCGTATGCGCTTAAATGCAGGCGACTTTGAAACAACCACACTGAGATTTCTTCAGTGCTATGAGAAAAGGTAGTTGAGGGCATTTTAAGTAGCGCTCCTCCGATTGCTTTGTACAAACCTAATGTTTGTATGCACCTTTATTACAATTTATAAATATCATCTCTCAGATATTACTTTAGATTATAAATCTGAATAAATATTAGGCCGTTTATTTAAGGCTGTTGAACAAATTAATTTTCAGTGAAATTGACCTGTTTGGAATTCCAAACTATATAATAGTTGGGATGCAAAGCTCAGAAGTTGGTTAGTTGGTTTATTGCTTTTGATTTGATGATACCGGTCTCTAGACAGGGACTGTAAATTCATGGTGCACAGAGCATCTTATTAATAAACTAAGAAAAGTATTTACCTCAGCTGATTTATACAGACAGGTCAAATAATTTTTCGTTTAACTGCTATATAACCAAAAGAGCTGATTATTCAAAATTAAGCTGTTAGGCAAGTTTACAACTGAATGCCCCCTTGAGCAACGTTCTCTTAATTTGTTTGGTACTCCTTACCCCTTCAAGAATAATTGATGCCATTTTACAGGTTTCTGTTATGGTGAGGTTTCTGTTATGGGCAGGTGCCCAGGTATTGTTAGATCGTTTTGTATATAGCCTTTCATATCCCTGATACATCAAGGATTGTTCCACGTACCTAGGAATTTTGTTCATGTCAGTTGAGTAAAAACATTCTTGTCTTCCAAGCAAAGGATAATGTGCTAGTCTTAATTCTAAAGAACTCTGAAGCCTAAGAGAGGTCACAATGAAGAGACTATCTACATGCCTATAAAATACTAACTTGTATTAAGCAATATAAATGGGAATTCCCTTTTGAGACAGAGGCGGAAGTGTTTGAAGGGTCAGAGGTTGCATTTACCAGAAATGGAATGATCTTTTTTTTGGGGGGGGGGCTACATTTTGCTAGACTAGAAAGGTACCAATCCATTTTCAATCTTTAAAGTTTAAAATAAATTAAGGAATGTCAGTATCGTGATCTCAAGTGCTGGGAAACTGTAAGTGAAATATTAGTGGGGCTGCATGTAGACCATAGGTTGCCTACCTTTGGTTTAAGATCTTTCAGCAAAATTATATTTTGATATGCAGTTCTCACATGAATGGAACAAGGGAATTTTACAAGAGAGCTGGGGAGTTGAGGGGCTGAGCTGCTAAATTTGGGAAAGAGTTTGGGTAATTACATAAGTCTGTGGTTAGACACAAGTATATGCATATGCTGAGGCAGGCATGTCAAACTGCCGGTCCGCGGGCTGGATGCGTCACGCTGAAACCACGCCCACCCCATTGCCGGCAATGGGGAAAAAGTCCCGATATGTCGCGCAACGTCATGTGACGTCGCGAGTTTGACATGCCTGGTCTAAGGACATGGTCTGTAGGAAGAGCGACTTATAGCAATAGCTTCTGGGAACTTGTAACCAGAATGACTGATCAGAAAAACAAACAGGAAAAGGGGTGGTGGTGGTTTTTTTTTTTTTTTTGAGGGAGTTTAATACAGGAAGGAAGAGTGACTTCAGATTCTGCCAAAGGTTGGACATTGAAGGAATAGCAGTGTGATTTGCCAGGTGCGTTCAGATATTTATTGTCATACCAGAAGAGTATGCTAATTATACATGTTGCAAATTTTCCCTTGCTGAAGAAGAAGGAAAAAGGACTTGATTTACTTGGGGGGGCTTGAAAAATACAGATTGCACAGAGAATTCTCTATGAAGGCCAGTAGAATAATATTGTAGAGAAAGACAGGGGATAATAAAGTTGTCCAGAAACAGAGGAGGCAAGAGGTGAACCCAAGGAGGAAGATGTCACTTCAGTGAAAGGAATGAACATATGGCAAACATATAGAAACATATTGCAGGATCCAGTCTGGGTCGGGCACCGGGACCAGTGGTTTTGACTTCCGAGCTTTTGGACTCGAAGCTTTCCATTGAGAGCCGAAATAAGAATAGCATTATAGGACACGGGTCGGCAACCCGCGGCTCCGGAGCCGCATGCGGCTCTTTGAGGCCTTACCTGCGGCTCCGGAGCCTCCTCCGCCATTTTGGCGAGCGCATGCGCGGGCGGGTGCGGGGGGTGCGCGTGCGGGGGTGCGCGTGCGTGAACGGGCGCGTGCGCGCATGCGCGAACGGGTGCGCATGCGCGAACGGCTCGCGCGCATGTGCGAACGGGGCCGCGCGCATGCGCGGGTGCGCGCGCATGCGCGGGTGCGCGCGCATGCGCGAACGCGCGGCTCCCAGGGTTTTTTTTTTTTTGGCCAAACGGGTCCGTGCGGCTCATCCGACGTTTCGGATGGCCGACCCATGTTATAGGACATAAGCAACCATGAGTGATGTACTGTTTTTCTAGTGCATCAATTCAAGATACAGTTGAAAGATTACGAAAGGTCATCAAACTGAATGATTTCGTATCCATTTCTAGTTGTTTTTACTGAGATAGAAGCAAGAAGAGAATGGACACCACAGGTGATTTTAAAGCTATAGATGATAAGACAAAGAAGCTGAAAACACAAATGATGTTTTCAGACAGAAAATGGGTGGTATAACATGATTTGAAGCCCTAAAGATTTAAAAAAAATCAAAGAGGGATAAGAAATCTTTGAAAAAGTCCCCGTGAGAAGAAAAAAATAGAAATGTTTTAAAAGTCTTATATGGATGATTAGTGAATTCATTGACAAGCTGGGATAAAAAAAGGAAATGTATAAGAAACAAAGTCTTATAATTAAGGAGTGTAGATGGCTAAATGAAAGGGAATGATTCCACTAAAGGAAGAATGAACAATTTAAAAATTAAGTTATATAGGAGCACTTAAAAACAATGTGACCAATGTATGAGCTAGTGTGAATTTGTTAAGATAAGATTCTACTGTTAAGATTAACCTGACACAATTTATGACAGAGTAACTAGATTGGTAGAGCAAAAGAATGCTGTGAAGGTGGTTCAGCTTTATTTATTTATTTAGCACAAGTTTTCTCCTGTCCTAATCATAAGACTTTGGGTGGCTAATATATATAAAATGCTTGATCTCTATAAAGCAGTGGTGGCGAACCTATGGCACGGGTGCCAGAGGCGGCACTCAGAGCCCTCTCTGTGGGCACGCGCGCCGTCGCCCCAGTCCTAGGCCTTCAGCTGGGTTTTATAAAATCTTTTCGCTTTAGGCCTCTGCCGCCGTGTGCAAAAAAAAAAAAAGGTTCAATCACTCAATTTCAACTTCTCATGGGAAAAAAAAAGATCTTGCAAAGTTGGAATTGATTGATTGAACTTTTTAGTCCCACCCAGTCTGCCGTTACCACCGCAGCCACGCCCACCCAATGGGCCACACCCACCCAATGGGCCACACCCACCCGGCACTTGATGATGCATAAGTGGGTTTTGGGTTGCAGTTTGGGCACTCAGTCTCTAAAAGGTTCGACATCACTGCTATAAAGTATTTAATGAAATCTCTTCATGATATTCTTGAGATCAAGATGGATAAAATAGCTTGGCTGCTGTATTTATTTCATATTATGTATTTCATTTGTTTTTATCTATTTAAAGCATCCAGAGTTATGTGTGTGAAATTAATGGTTATATAAATCAAATGAACAAACAAACAAGCAATCAGTTCAGCAGTCTGATGTATTCCTTACTGGCTGAATTCTTACCTAAAGAATTCTTATATCCAGCATTGTCCTGGTGGGAAATATGTAGTAGGGTCCTTTAAAATTCTGCCCTAGGTCAAAGGTGTTGAAGGAAAAGTCTTCATCATGATTCATCCAAGCCGGGGATAAACAACATGGCGACTGCTTTAGAAAGAAGGTTGCAGTTTATTGAAGAGGAGAGCCAGACAGGAAGAAGGCTTTGGAAGAAAGAGAAAGAGCACATGTAGGGAGTGGGTTTTTATACCCTCTGGAGCCTTTTGTTTGGAATTGTTTCCTGTTTGATGCTTTGTATTTCCTGTGTCACGTATTCTGACCTGAGTCTGGGTGTGCCTTTCTGGTATTCTTGATGGTGGTGGGTTAATCCTATTATGTCCCAAGGGTTATATTCTGCTTCCCTGGGGCTGGGGCTGATGACTTTTAGATTTTTGGTATTGATCTTTCTTCCTAATCCCAGTTTCCTGATTCCAGTCTTTCTGACAAGATTATCTGCATTTCTGCAGAGTTGGTTTTTGCTTGGGACAGAGAGATTTGGGGGCACGGTTGGTTTCTGCTTTTAAAATCCTTTAGGGAAATATATTCTGCCCTTTTAATATTTCCTTCTCTGGGGGGGGGGCTGACTTCCCACAAAGGCAAGGATCTAAAATATGAAATAGAAGGATTGCTTATTTTCTGCGTCATGCCTCTGCATGCCTCTGTTTGGGACAAGGAGTCTTGGGGGCTTGCTGGATCTGCTTCAGACTGGAGTTACTGGCGTCCACACTGTTGGAATCATGTCCTCCAAATACTGTTATTATTATCTTCTCTTCAGAAGGCAAGCCAAGTAGGGCTTATTAAACTTTCAGATGATACCTAGAAACTGGCTTACAGTAGAAAACAACACTTCAAAATTGCCACAACATCTTGGGATACTCAGTGGGATGATGTTCAGCTGTGACAAGTACAAGATCCTGCATTTCTGCAAGAAAAATAAATTGTATAACTACAGGATTGATAACCAGTGCAGTGAGAAGGATCTAGGACTACAAGTAGATCACTAAAAGAACATGATCAAACCGGGTGTTGCAGGATTAAGAAGACCAGTGCAGTCTTTGGCTTCATTATCAGAAGCACTGAGTCCAGATAGTATTTCCATTGTTCTCAATGCTGATTAAACTGGGCACTACAGAAAAGGGTGATAAGGGATCTGGAAATCAAATCCTATCAGGTAGAGTTAAGACCTTGGCATGTAGTCTTGGCATGTAGTACAATGTAGTCTTCAGATATTGAAAAGGCTAGAGAATGGGCTTGTTTTTGTTGCAACCAAAGCAAGACATGGCCCATCATATTAAAATTAAAACAATGGAGACTCAGGTTGAAAATTGGGATTTTCTTGATGGAAAGAGCTTTTAAGTAATGCAGTGATCTAACCTAGAACTAGGGCATATTTTACATTCCTGAAGGTTTCAAACAGGTTTGGATGTTTTAGTGGATTCCTGCACTGGGGAGGGATTGAACCAATTGATCTATATGTTGGGTCTGGAAGCCTATTACTAACAATCTCAACTTCAACATTGGTGTCATACTATGGACATACATCCTCCTGTCGACAGTCAGGTCATTGCATTTTGAATCAAATTACAGCTTCTGAAACGTCTTCAGGGACAGCCATAAGCAAAGTATATTGTACTAATCTAATTCTGAGATGATAAGGTGATAAGTTATTGTTGCAAAAAGATTGGCAATTGGCCTATGGTATGTAGTAATTGTGATTTTCTGCACTCGGCTGGGGGGGGGATTTGCAGTGTATTTTTTAATATTATTTATTACTCATTATAAACATGGGTAACTCAAATGTATTCAAAAGCAGCACATAATTTCCTACTTTTACAAATTAGACTTGCTCCTCACACAATTATATTCCAATCTTGAAAGTACTGTTCTACAGAGAGGGGAAAAACTTGAAAAATATATGCATAAGAGCTTCCCAGGCACTTCATTTGACACACTATATGCTCTATGCTGTATATGTGATTAAAAATATTTCTTATAGGGTATCTAGGTTTTGTACTGGGAAAATGGTGATTGCCAAGGGTAACTGTAGTAGTAGTAGTAGTAGTAGTAGTAGTAGTAGTAGTAGTAATATAATAATAATAATAATAATAATAATATAATAATAATAATAATATAATAATAATAATAATAATAATAATAATAATAATAATAATAATAATAATAATAATAAAGAAGTTGGAAGGGACCTTGGAGGTCTTCTAGTCCAACTCCCTACTGTGTATGTGTATCATAATTTCTGTAATGCCCTAGTAATTCCATGATCTATTACATTTACATTTTTGTAATATTAAATAAAACAAAATTGTGTAAGAACTTACAGTAGTTAAACCAGGAGGTCTATCTGGGAACTGCATATCATTTCCTACAGTTCCAGGTCCCCAATCTGTAGGATTAAAGATGTTTTTCCCCCTCTTGGTAGGTAATTAATATAACACACAAATGCTAATTTTTCTTTTGGATCATACGGTGATTACATCATAAATGGTGCCATTTTTAGCCAAACCCTTATAATAAACATGTGGGGAAGGAGAAAGCAGGCAATATTTTAATAGAGTTGAAGTATTTGCTGTGCTTAGGGTGATTGTTGGGCCAAAATAAGGAAAAAAATCAAAACAAAAGTATGATATTCAAGACATTCAGAATTTTCATTTTGGAGGAGACAAGAAACCAAAGAGGTGGAATAATGAATACTTAATATTTTTTTGGCTTTGTTTTGTAGGAGGCTGTTGGAATCTTCGCTCATTTCACTCTCACGTTATGATGGGGCAGGATCCCGCGAACATCCTATCTATCCTGATCCAGCTAGGTAAGAACAGAATTGGGTTGTGTGTAATTGTCCTGATAGGGCAATAATTGTAGGATCAGACTTTTTGTGTATAGGAAGAACAATGGAATTAAGCCAATCTTTTGGAATCTGGGAATAATTATTTATGGCAGTGAAGAGAGGGAATAGCGCAAATGCTTACCTGATGGGATTGGATTTTAGGAACTGGAGTAAAACTGTATCTTTGCTTTGAGCTTTGATATTTTTTAATTGAGAAATTAGTTTTTGTAGTTCTTTATATTAGATAGAAAGGGGATCGTCTGATGGCAAAATAGAAGGATCCCCACTTAACAGATATATTGAATTAAAAGGTAAAAATGCCTATTCCAAGAATCAATAAACATTAAATTATTGTTGCTAGTCAAAACTGTATTTTGCTGAAGATTGAGAGATGAGATGTGAGAAAATCTTTGCTTGTTATAGTCTGTTGAAATTTTACCCAGTTCTTTGATACATAATGTTGTTTCTTCTCCTTTAGAAATCTTGTGTAACTCTTTTTTAGAGTACTGAGATTTTTCCATGAAGAAGGATGATTATATATTTGGGCATTCCTGTAAGCACAAATTATCAGTGCTTTAACAGCAGCACATTCTCTGTTAAACCAAGGCTTAAATGGTTGGTTTGAATGAAGAGGGGATGGGGGTTGACCGGATTTTAGGTATTTTTAAACATAAATGATCATTTGTCGGAATGTGGCAAAGTGTTACTAGACGTGCTTATGCACCCTTTCAGATGATTGACTTCTGGCACTTCAAAGAATTGTGCCATGGCCTCAGACATCTTATTAGACTGTATTGGTTGGAAATAATTGTCAGTAACCAGAGAGTCAGGAATTTGTAAAGGCTGGCTCTGCTTCACTAATTTAATAGTGAAGGATCCTTTCAGGGGTTAGTGGCTGTTTCACAGATGGAAAGCAATGTGGAAATACAATGAAGGGCAAAATAATTAGGTATTAAACTATAATCTAATGTTGAGACTCCTGTTAAGGACCCTAAAAGGTTAGCTCGTCTCTGGGCATAGCTCCACTAAGCATTTTCAGATCAAATTTTGATATCATTTGTCACAACCTCAATTCTCCTATATTAAACTCAGCATCTTTTGATTTTCATGAAGAGAAAGTGGTTACTGAGGAGTATGGATGTTATAATACGGAAATAGCCTTGTCATTGGGTCCCATCATACCATTACATTCATTGACAAATATGACTGCAGTTGGAAATTTTAGTTGTGAAATCTAAGAATCAAATGATCCCAACTACTGCTAATTTGGGAAGTATTATTATGAAATGGAAAGTAAACATTTAAAAGAAGGAGTAATAGGGCCAATTTTTACAGGGCGCGTAACAGGTAATTGATCACAAAAAAATTCCACAGGTAGATACTTCCTTCCATGAAAGCCCCAGCCACCTTTCTGGCTAGACCTAACAGAGAAAGTGAGTAACCATTAAATGTATGTATGTATGTATGTATGTATGAATATGTATTAAAAGGAGGCTCTATTTCCCAAGTTTCTTGAAACAGTAGAATTTTATATTGTTGCATATAAAGTATAAGTTTGTGTGTGTGTGTGTGTGTGTGTGTGTGTGTGTGTAGTTTATTAATGATATGATAGAAGTCTGTTAAACCAGAATTTCACTCTTCATTTTTAGTCCATCACCTTGTTCCAATTCTGTTCTCAGCCGATGATGTGGCTAATCTTTCCATAAAATTGGTGGGTCTGTGCAGACGCCTTGAAACATTAACTTCCATAGGGAATGCCTTGTGATCAATTATTCTAAAACAAAGCTCTTAATATTCTCTCAAAAAAGTGTTTCAAGTCCTGAATTAGCTGGAAGATCAATAGTAAACCTACAGAGTAAGTTACAACCTTTAAGCATGTAGACATTCAATTATTTACTCAGTGGATTAATTAAACAAAGGACTTTCTTATGAAATCTCCAAAAGCATCCTTTGCAGTTATTAAATATACATGCCATACGCATGTAGCAGCAGCAGCTGTCAAATTATTCAGAGTTAAAGTGCTGGGCTCAGTTCTATATGGCACCCAATTATGTTTTTATAAGGATGCTTCTAGGTAAGAAACTAAACAGTCCAAATTTTACAAGATTATTACCTAGATTTTTTATTGTGTCCTTATGGAATTAAGATGCATCTCCTTAGGATCAATCAATCAGAATAGAGTTGGAAGGGACCTTGGAGGTCTTCTAGTCCAACCCCCTGCTCAAGCAGGAGACCCTATATCATTTCAGGCAACTGTCCATCCTGATCAAAAAGGTCAAGATGGCCATAAAGGTGTCACTGAAGCACCAACCCTTTTATTGCCCTCTGTTTGCACCATCTGGCTTTGATTCCACAGCCACCGGTGACCTGGGCCGTGTCCTCTTCTCCAGCCTGGGTCCTCCATCTGACTGAAACTGAGGGACCCCCCACATCCTTGGGCTCCTCATCAACACTCCACTACTACTTTCTCCGAACATCCCCCCCCCTCCAGCTGTTTGTTCTTTGCCCCACTAAGTTTAGCAGTCCTGTAGGTCAGCCACTTTGGGCCCTGCTTTGTTAGGGACCCATTTGAAGCTCCCTTTCCTCAGATTCTGACTGAAGCAAATTCTCACCTCATTATGTAGGTTTGAATCTTCCTTAGCAAGAAAAATCAATCTCAATCTGGTTTATGGCGGCTTTTCTTTTCCAACCTTAGCTGGTTTCATCCCCAATAAAACTGTAGTCAGCCTCTAGTAGATGATCTGGGATCTAAATCCCCGAACTGATGGAACTAAGTTTCTCACCTCCATCGGTAACCATCCTTCCTTGCTCCATTCCCCCATACTTCACATAGTAGACTTTTCATCTTGGCCCAAATTGGCAAATTATTTATAGGGGCAACAACTAGTAGATAAAATCAATATTCCCTATAAAGATTGCATTTGTGCATGTTCTGATACAGAAGTGGGATCTGTTTCACATGTATTACTTGAATGCCTTCTGAACAATAAATGAAAGACGGAACTCATAACATCAGTTGATAGCAATCTTCTGCTCCTCTGAACAGAAAGTTATTGTTTTTCTCCTAGGTAAATGTTACAAACAAGGTTGCTAATTTTTTTTAACAATAGCCATGGATTGCCAAAATCATATGGTATCTTCCTTTACATTGTAAATTTCTTCAGTCTTTTCTGCATAAATTTTATTTTATTGCTATTTTATAGGATTGCTTTTATATGTGATGTATTGCAATATTGTCTTCTTTTAAATATTGATCATGCTCCAAAAATAAAATAAATAAAAATAAGTTTCTCTTGAGAACTGTAAAAGAATGTACTGAATGGATTTCTGGTTGAGTTCCAACTGTATTATTTTAATAAACATATAGAAAAGAGGAGATAATGATATAATAGAACTTACTTTCTTGTTCTCTTACTCCTAGAAATTTCTCACAGAAACCTATACCATATATAATTTATTTCTTCAACAAGCTATGTTTCCCACAAAGTCTTTGCTTAAGCCCTTTGTCCTCACAGCCTTCCAAAATGAGAGGTGAAAATATGTAATGGAGTTTAGTCATTTCATTGTTACTGTAACCTCTTCTTTCCTTTTTTCCCTCTTGTAGTACTAAATAAATAAATTACACTATAAAAGACAAAAGACTGTCCCTATTATTAATGGTCACTCTGTGAATGATCAGTACCTGCATTAAAAAATAATTGGAAATTGTGTTTTAAGTATTCCTTAATATATATGTTTAGAAATTTTGTGACCTGGGCAGTTCAGTGTGTTTTAGATAGTGAAATAACAGGAAATAATACAAAAATATTTTTAGATTCAGATTCTACTGTTGATAAATCCTTTTTTAAAAAAACATGAATAAAAGATAATTTGGAGAAATGTGAACTCCGTGTTTGCTCACTCAAATACTAGAATCCTAAAATCTGTCTTCAAGCAGATGGGTTATGGAAACAAGATACACAGGTAGTCCTCAGCCTGTAACCACAATTGGGATTGAAACTTTCATTGCTAAGCAGTGCGGTCATTAAGTGAGTCATGCTAAATTTTATGACCTTTTCTCCCATGGTCTTTAAGCAAACAATGCAATCCTTAAGCAGATCTGGCTTCCCCCATTGACTTTGCTTTAATAATAATAATAATAATAATAATAATAATAATAATAATAATAATAATAATAATAATAATAATAATAATAATAATAATAATAATAATAATAAAGTTGGAAGGGACCTTGGAGGTCATCTAGTCCAACCCCCTGCTCAGGCAGGAAACCCTATACCATTTCGGACAAATGGCTGTCCAGTCTCTTCTTAAAAACTTCCTGTGTTGGAGCATTCACCGCTTCTGGAGGCAGGTTGTTCCACTGGTTAATTGTTCTAACTGTCAGGAAGTTTCTCCTTAGTTCTAGGTTGCTTCTCTCCTTGATTACTTTCCATCCGTTGCTTCTTCTCCTGCCTTCAGGCGCTTTGGAAAATAGCTTGACTCCCTCTTCTTTGTGGCAGCCCCTGAGATATTGGAACACTGCTATCATGTCCCCCTTCGTCCTTCTCTTCATTAAACTAGACATACCCAATTCCAGCAACCGTTCCTTATATGCTTTAGCCTCCAGTCCCCTAATCATCTTTGTTGAAAGCCAGCTGGGAACATTGCAAATAGCCATCAGGTGACACTGCAACCATTGTAAATAGAGTAGTGGCCAAAATTGTGGAAACCTTTTGGGAAAAGTGTATTTTTGAGGTTTGATGGCTAATAGCACCACTTTCTTTTTGGAGTAGTACCATAAAATTATATATCAATGGAAAGATAATTTAATCAAGAATGTAATGCAACAAAGTTTGTTCAATTATCTGTACTGTATTCTATGAAACGTTATAGCCAAATAACCAGAAAAAGGAAGCACAACTTGCTTAGGTTGATAATCAGGTAGCTTTCCTTCATCTGATTGTAGCCAATGAGCATGAGTGTTTAGAGAGCCAATCAGGTGTCATCTTGTTTTGGCAATGAACCAATCAGATCACAGTAGGATTCAGTTATTGATGTCATGTATTGAAGCTGAGAGGAAGACATTTGTCAGTGTGTTATGTGATCGCTATCAAGTTGGTTGGTTTTTTTTGTATTCTTTCATTTAGTGAGCTTGTAAAACGTAATAAAATTAAAGTAATGGTGCAAAGAGTTGACTGGTTGCCCAGAAAGCGATGTAAAACAGTACTATTAAGTGAACAAGGCTACAGTTATAGAGAAATTAGAAGAAAAATTGGTGGAAACTTAACCAAAGGTGGCATTTCTACTGTACACTTTTCCCAAAAGGTTTCCACAATTTTGGCCACTACTGTACATGGCAGTTGCCAAGAACCTAAATTTTGGCTACATGACTGTGAGGGTGGTGTGGTGATCGTAGGTGTGGACTGGTTGTAAGTTACTGTTTTTCAATGCTGTTGTAACCTCAAACTGTTGTTAAATAAATTATTGTAGTCAAGGACTGCCTATATGACTAAAATGAATGAGAATGATGCTACTAATGGAAGAATGAGCAGTTAGAGAAAGATTGTTCCGTTAATGCAGATTGATGAAGAAGGGAAACGTAGGAAAAGTAAGGTGATCAATACATTGTAGAGATTAAATCAATTACTTCTGTGGTTCATATTTACTCTGTTTAAATATGCTAAAGCAACAGTGATCTTTTTGGAAATAATGAGATGTTTTGAAAAGATCTCATCGATTGAATCAAGGCAAGAAAGTATTGGAAAATGAATTATATGAAAGTTAGAAAAATCAAGGTGATAGGGTTATTGATAAACAAAATAGGTGACAATTTCTGAAATGTCACAATTCACAGAGGTTTGCAATACAAATATTTGAGACCCAGTCTTCCAAGCTCCAGGAACATTTCCTTAAAAATTGTCATATCAGCTTGTTTTATAAATAAACACTAGCTTTGTGATTAATGGGCTTTTGGGGAATCAAAGTTCAATCTCTTGCTTTTCTGTTTAATTTATGAAAAGAATTGTTATTACAGAGGAAACGCCATTAGTGATGCTACTGCTGTAAAGGTTGCACTCAACCTTTTCTTGAAAGCTGTTTTATTACTTGGATTTTTGTTTCAAGATGTTGGTGTTAATAGATTTAAAGCTGTCAGCCACCCAATTCACATGTACCTGTATTTAAATAGTCTTATTTTATGCCTTTTTACAGCCTCAGATGTGTTTTTGCATAACTTTTTCTAACATCGTCTATTATATACCACAGCTACTTACTTGTTAGTCAGATTTTGTTATTTTTTTGTCAGAAAAGTAATTGTTCGTTAAGTGAAATGTAAAAGCTTTGCAGGATGAATCCAAAGGCCTACTTAACACAATATCCAGTTTCTACAGTGGGCAACTCCCAATTTTTTGGAGCCTATAAACAGCGCTGAAGGAAATCCTTCCCCATTGTCTGTCTACATCTGATACAGTCATAATCGCTATCATGTGTTATATGTGCTGAGTCAGATATTAGAATTATCCTCTCTGGAAGAAGGTCCATACCAAAAAATAGTGAAAATGTCAGCAGATAATAGTAGTATTCCATACTTTCTTCCATTACAAAACAGATGCTTTTATTTTTTTACACAGTTGAGGAATGTATGCTTTAAATAAGACTCTTCCTTTATTAAGTATATTTTATATCTGGTAATTTGATCATTCTTTAAAAAAAATCTCATTTAATAAATTAAAACAATTTATATGGCAGCTTAACTCACTGCTTCAACTCTGGGTAGCTAACAATAATAAAAGAGAAGTAACAGCAGTCCAAAACAGTTAAAACAATTATAATAATAATCAATATACACTGAGCCAGAGGTCCAATAAATCCCTTCCCTCTTACTGTTTGACAGCAAACAAGTAACCTACCAGGCTCACCTGACCTCACAGATCCAGTGCTTTATATAAAAGCCAAGTTTGTAATGCCTTATGGAAACCCTACACGGTCAGGGCCATCTGAATCGGGGGAGGGTGAGCAGTTCCATAGGGAAGGTTGCACAATAAAGAGATGTCTTGTACATGCTCAGTGAAGGAACCTGGAGCATACCCATTCTATCACATCTGGTGGGGTGAGTAGAAACCATCAGAAATAGATGGTTCTGCAAATAACCTGGCGCTGTGCCATATAGGGCTTTATAAGTAACAGCTAGCATCTTGAATTTCATCTGGAGCCTTACTGGGAGCCAGTGCAGCTTGCAGAGCAGTAACTTTACATACACATATATCAACATGCCCCCAGCTGCCAGTACTGCCACATCATAGGTCAACTTCTGAATGCTTTGCATGGGCAGCCCCACATAGAGAGCATTCAGTGGTCCAAGCTCAGCCAATCTGCTCAAATTATGGAATATTATGGAATAAAGTATTGATACAATAAAGTATTACTGTATAAAGGTTGATTAAAAGGATGCCATTGTTTCTATAGTGGCTGCTTTTATTTAAGATGCCTTTGTTTTAATCTGGAAGAACGTAGAAACATTCTGGTACCAGTTTTGATGGCATGTACTTGATGTTGGCCAGCAAGATAGGACAGATAAAGGACAGGATAATTTATTATGTTCCCTGGCAACTTCTCTGACTGAACTAGAAGTGGGCCTTGATTTATCATCTTGGATGATTTCAGCATTCCTGGTGGGACCCCCATGACCCAGATGGAAAAGACTTTCCACTAGGCCAGGAGAGCAGAGAGAGGAGTGTGAAGTGATTAAAGTGATTTAAAAAGTTGGATTAGGAGCAGAGTAACCCAGATCCAGTCTACCCTAAGCCAAAGAAGCTCATTGTATGATTTGGGCCAGGACTTAGAACAATCGAAAACTTTCCTGAAAAGAATTTTATCTGACCTACTTCATTTCCAAGGAGAATTATGTTTAAGTAATCAAGTGAATCTATTCTTTACCTTGACTTCACAATATATCAGTCTAATGCCAGAAGGGAATAAATAATATTTAAACTCTATGAGTATGAACTTATTTCCTACAATAAACTTGCAGAAAGGCACACATATTCTACTTTAGATCTCATATCGGTTTGTCCTTCTCCCAGTCTACTATTTTGCCTTGGCTTGAATCATTTTTTTGAATATGCCCTTGTTTGCCACTCAGAGTTCAAGTGCAAGAAATGGATGAAAAAATGCTTTCTTTTGAAGTAGATATTTTATTTCAAATTACAGGAAGAATATAGCATAAGATATTTTTGAAAAAATAAATAACATACCCTTAATATTTGACATGGTAGTAAAATGTTGTAGCAGCTGTCCTCCTATCCTTTTATTTTATTGCTTTCAAGAGAAAAGATAGGGAGAGAGGAAAAAAGAACAAACACAAAGACAAAAAAATTAAAGACAAAATAATAAGGGGTCGGTAGTGCTCTCTGAACTTGCTTGTTTTCTTGCAGACATTTCATTACCCAAACTAGGTATCATCATCAGTGCTAGTAAGGAGTGCTGTTTCCTGTCAGTTTATATTCTAGTGCAGGGGTGTCAAACTCGCAATGTCACGTGACGTGTCGCGACGTATCGTGACTTTTTTGCCATTGCCAGCAATGGGGTGGGCGTGGTTTCACCATGATGCATCCGGCCCGCAGGCCAGCAGTTTGACACCCCTGTTCTAGTAGCTTGCCTGTCAGAATTGGTGAGGGTGGTCTTAGAGATTCTTTGATTGGGCTGTTTACTGTTGGCTTCTTGATTGCTGGTCTGAAGTTAACCTTGGAGTTAATCTATGCTGATCTAGGTGCTGATGGCTGATGGAGAGGTGCTTGGGTCTTTTTGTTCCTTTTTAGGCTGGGTGATAGTCTATTGATGTTGTTAATGTCTATGTGTCTATTAATGGCTGATTTGTCAGAGTGCCGGGCTTCTAAAAATTCCCTGGTCTTTTGGGACTTGGCTTGGTTTAGGATGGTCACATTTTCCCATTTGAAACTATGGTTAAATCTGTCTATGTTGTGAAATTAAAGAATTTTCATCATGTCTTCTGACTGCCAGTTGGTGTTGGTGGATGCATCCTGCCAGTCTTCTGCCTGTTTGTCCTATATAATGGTTGTTGCAGTCCTTATATTGTATGTTGTAGATAATGGCTGTTTTTTCTTCTGGGGTTGTTGGGTCTTCTGGTCTGCTTAGGATGTTTTGAAGGGTTTCAGTTGGCTTGTGTGCTTTGTTGATTCTATGTGGTTGTAGTAGTCTGTTGGTTTCTGAAATATTCTTGATGTATGGCAGTGTAATTCTTTTTAGGGTTTGTGTTGGTTGTGTTGTATTGGGTTGAATGGTCAGGAACATTTTGATAAAGTTGCGTGGATATCCATTTTGTTGAAGTATGTTGTATAGATGCTGTATTTCCTTTTTCTGCTGTTCCAGGTTGCTGCAGTGTGTTTGGGCTCGTCTAAATAAAGTCCTTACACAGCTTCTCTTGTGGGAGGTTGGGTTGTTGCTTTGGTAGTGGAGCACCTGGTTAGTATGGATGGTTTTTCTGTAGACTTGCATTTCTAGTTTGCCATTGTGATCTCTGCTGATAAGGATATCTAGAAAGGTAGCGAGTTGTTGTTTTCTTCTCTAGTAAACTGGATTCCTTTAAAAATGTTATTGATGGTCTCTGTGGGTGTTCTCTATTTGGTCTTTTTTTATTATGGTGAATCAGATACGGTCTACATATCTGATCCGTATTTTCGGTTGTATTTGTGGAAGTGCTATGGCTTCTAGAAGTTGCATGACAACCTCCGCTATAAATCCTGAAAGCGGTGATCCCATAGGTGTCCCCTTTATTTTTTGGTAAATATGTCCATCAAATTGGAAGTATGTAGCTAAGCAGAGGTTCATGAGATCCATGATGCTGCGTGTTTTGATCTTCATGTATTTGGTTAAGTCAGGTGTGCTGTGGAACAATGTAGTCATGGATTCTTTGGGTAGTTCTGGATCTATAGAAGTGAACAGGGCTGTGACATCAAATGAGACCAGGATTTCGTCCTCATCTATAGTCACATCCCTGATTTTTGATTGGGTTGGCTCCAACACTCCATTAACTCCACTTCAAACAACCAGGTACTTCAGATACCAGGGAATTTCTAGAAGCCTGGCATTCTGACAAATCAGCCATCAGTAGACATTAACAACATCTATAGACTATATACCATGTTTCCCCGAAAATAAGACCCAGTCTTTTTTTTTTTTTTGCCTCCTAAAGAGGCACTAGGTCTCTTTCATTCTGCAGCTAAAAATGGAGCTCCGGCCTGCATTTCGCCATCAGAGGCCTTCCGGAAAGGCCTCTGACTGCAAAATGCAGACCGGGGGATGCCGCAGAAGAAGTGGGCCGGTGAGGTGAGGCAAGTGTCAATCCATGGGAGGCCTGGCTGCAATGGTAAGTGGGTGCAGGGCGCATGGGGCAGCTCCTCCCCCCCACCCCTAGATTGATTTTTAAGTGTGCGCCTTGCAAAACTAGGGCTTATTTTTGGGCTAGGGCTTATTATTAGACCCACCCCCAAAACTCAAGCTAGGGCTTATTTTTGGGGTAGGTCTTTCAGGGAAACATGGTAGATATAGAGACTATCACCCAGCCCCAAAAGGAACAAAAAGACCCAAGCAACTCTCCACCAGCAATCAGCATCTAGATCAGCATAGATTAACTCCAAGTTTAACATCAGATCAGCAATCAAATAATATTTCAATCAAGAAATTGCCAAAGAAGCCAACAGCCAACAGCCCAATCAAAGAATCTCTAAGACCACCCCCACCAATATTGACAGGCAAACCACTAGAATATAAACTGACAGCAAACAACACTCCTTACTAGCACTGATGATATTATGTAGTTTGGGTAATGACACATCTGCAAGAAAACAAGCAAGCTCAAAGAGCACCAAGGACCCCTCATGTCAACCCTGAGCTACAAATATTCTCCTTTATTAGTTGTTGTTGTTAGTTGCGAAGTCGTGTCCGACCCATCACGACCCCATGGACAACGTTCCTCCAGGCCTTCCTGTCCTCTACCATCTTCTGGAGTCCATTTAAGCTCACGCCTACTGCTTCAGTGACTCCATCCAGCCACCTCATTTTCTGTCATCCCCTTCTTCTATTGCCCTCAATCTTATTAGTACAAAATAATAAAAAAGTAAACATATTTTTTAAAAATAAGTATAAGTATTCAGCTTGCTTTTTAAATACTGCATTAAACCTTGTTAGCATGGACTAGTGTTAATCGGCCTTCCTATTATTCTGATCAATGTTTTTAAACCTCTATATTATATAATGAATTTGAAACCGCATAAACAAAACATAAAGGATTTTAGATAAAGATGTTCAAGCAGAGATCTCTAGCTCATAATTAAATCCATATGCAAAAACTAGAGCAAGTCCTCTATTTATTTCAGACAAAAACATAAGTAATAATATTGTATTATAATCCTACAATGTAAAGAAGCGTGATTTGTTTTTGAGCTAACAGCAATATTTTAATTTTTCAGATTGTCACCTGCTGCTTATTATGCCCAGAGAATGATCCAGTATCTTTCACGCAGAGATAGCATTCGCCAGCGCTCCATGCGGTATCAGCAAAATCGCCTCCGCTCTTCCTCATCTTCTGCTTCCGCTTCTGAGAATGCAGGCCCATCTGTAGAAGGAAATGACCTGGAATTTGAAGACTTTGAGTAAGTTCTTTATTCCAGTACAATGAATTAATTATTTTATCTTTTGTCTGCTTTTTATTTTAAAACTGCTTTGTACATGTTAAAAAGAAAGTAGGTTGAATACAGTTTTCTCAAAATTAGACTTTACAATACTGATTAATTTGTCCTTTTTAAATGCATGGAAGACAATTTGTACCCACTGCTGCCCTCTCTAACTTTTCAAGCTGTTTATCATTTGAATGACAAATTAAGTAAATGAATACTGGGAATCTGTTCAGCTGTCAAAATGAAAGTATCAGCAGTATTACTAATTTGGGGTACACCCCAAAGAGTTGCATTTCTGTTGTTTCAGTGAATATAAAAATGTGGGCATTAGAATAGATAATTTATACAATCAATATTTATATATTTGTTCCTTCCTACTTCCTTCA
The DNA here is from genome assembly GCA_023970755.1 of Azemiops feae. Taxonomy (NCBI): domain Eukaryota; kingdom Metazoa; phylum Chordata; class Lepidosauria; order Squamata; family Viperidae; genus Azemiops; species Azemiops feae. Next base: position 3,934,018 of record JALGBA010004098.1, on the reverse strand, counting down.
GTTTCTAAGGGTGCCCACTCATCAAGTGACTCTGAGAGGCTTACAAAAGGATTAAAAACATCAATGTAGAAAGAAACAAAAGGACCACAACAATAAAAACATCTGTGCCAGGAGGAGACAGATGCCCAATACACAAATTTAGCAGGTTGACATATCATCCTAACCCAATGTCCGTGGGAAGAGCCACACCTTGAAGGCCTGCCTAAAGGACAGCATAGGGTTGGCGACATGCAGTGGTGGTGATGGGAATACTTTTGTAAAGGGTAGATGCAGCAACAGGAAATGCACACCTGCTGGATCCCATGTGATTATATTATTTTATTGATAGGGGAATCAATAAAATACCATCTTTATCTGATCTTAAAAGATGGACAGAAACAATCAGAATGAAATATTCTAGCTCTGAAGTGTGAAGCACTTTATAGAAGAACACTAGCCCTTAAATTGCCCCTAGAAACTCACTGGTAACATAATAGATCAGATGGGCATATTGAGGTGTACAGCAGCTTAGTAATACTGCTGTATTCTGGACCAGGTATAACTTTTGAATAGTTTTCAAGGCCAGCCCTGTGAGAGTACATTGTGGTAATCCAAATAAGAGGTGGCTAGGACGTGACTAGCAGCAAACAAAGGTTCCTGATCCAGGAATGGATGCAATTAGTGCTTAAGATCCATTTGTGCTGTAAGTCAACACAAATTAACAAAGCAGACTGACAAAGCAATAAAGCAAATCAACTTTCCTATAATTCAGATGACTCCAAGTGACTACATTGAGTCTTGTGAACAATATGGAAGTGCTTTCTCATTAGCTTCTTCCAATATTTTTTAAAACATCTGGTCGAACCCACTGAGCTGGATTTCCTACTGATCTCTCATCTAAGTACTAAACAGGTCTGATCCAGATTCTCTCTCTTTAAAGAAAATACCCAGGATCATCCATGTAGTGATAGATAAAGAAACATAAAAGAGAAAAGGTGAGATGGGAGAAGGAAAAAGTACTCATGTATATGGATGGAGTTTTTGTTTTATTTGCCTTTCATGATAGTGTTTCTTAGATCTCAGAAAGTTTTATAATTTTATCATATTATCCGCATAAAATTATTAATTCAATATAGATATTGAGATTTTTAGCTTTTTCTTGCAGATATTATGTTTCTAATTGATTATGGTGGGCAGAAATTTGTTACCTGGCTTTATATTTTCATGTTACCATGAAATAGCTGTAGCTTGTTATTGTTTGATCATTCAGTCATTTATGATTCTTTGTGATACAGTGGACATAATTTTGCTAGGATTGTGTGTCAGTGAATTCTTCTTTAATTTTTTTATAAGCTCATGCTTGGGTCATATCATAACACATACTTCTTTGTCTTCTATCCATCTTTTTCAATTGCTGCTGTTTCTTTAAGTGGTGGGTTTTTATCTATTGACCATTGTCTTCACATTATGTGTCCAGAATATTTAAACTTCGGCTTCTCTATAAGAGCTTTCAGTGAGCTGCCTAGTTTTACTTCGTTTAGTAATGTATTATCTTTTCCTTTTCTAGTCCAAGGTCTTCTCTACAGTTTTCTCTAGCACTACAATTCAAAGGAATTGTGTTTTTTTTGTTCATCCTTTCTGATGTTCCAGTTTCACAGCAACATAATAGCTGGGAAAACCATAATCTTGATAATATGTGTCCCTTTCTTGTTAATATGTTTCTCTACTTTAATATTCTATCTAGACCAGTCACAGTGTTTTCCCAGTGTGAGTATAATTCATGAGTATAATTGTCATCCCTGTGAATTTTTGAGTCCAGGAAGATACATAAATTTGTAACGAGGTGTCTTCTTAAACCCAAACTATACCTCTTCCTAGAATAGTCAGGCTTTTGCCATGGTATTCTGTATTCCTGCAGACCCTATATTCTCCCTCATCTCCTGATTAGAATACTGCATTAGTTTTATTTGATGTCTAAGCAGGCAGGGATCAACTGTTTGTTCCTCTTAGCAATATTTTGCAGAGTCCTTAGTACAGGTAGTCCTTGAGTTACTAGTGTAATGGAGCCTGCCCATTCCACTCGTAACTCGAAAACTTGTAGAGTGAATCTAGTACCTCGAACAAGATCACTCCCTTGCTCGTTAAAACGCATGCGGCTCGTTAAGCGAACATGAGGTATCTCAGGGTGAGGAGGGCCTAGTGATGGAACAGGCCCCCAAGTCCTCCCCAATCCACTAAGATACCGCATGCTTCCCCCTCCCTTCCTGCCGCGCTTGACTCACCTGGAAAAGATCCGTCTCCTCTCTGCCGCGGTTCCTGCTGCTGCCGTGATCTGAGTCCGGGGATGCTTCTGCAGCCCTCCCCCCCCCGCGGCCCGATCTGGGTTCTGGAGACCTTTTCCAGGCCGCTGCCACCCGGATCTGAGGCCAGTGAATGCTTCTGCTTTACAGGGATTACCTGTAAAGGCTAGTGTAGCACAGCTTTCTCCAAACGTCATTTACATTTGCAGATTCCATGATTTCACTGTTTTTTTTCTTTACCTTTTTTACCTTGTTAAATGGCCTGTAAGTTGGCCTAATAAAACTGTTTCCTGAATCTGTAAGAGCAAATGATTATGATTTCTATATTTTGTATTTTTCTCGTTATATGAGGACTCAAAGTGGCTCACTGCAATAAAATAAAACATGTAAAACAACAATAAAATCTATAGAATTAAAATCCGAAGTGAATTCAAAATAGTAAAAAAATCATTCTGACAGCTAAAAAGTCTGATGAAACATGTACTTTGCAATTTTCTGACTATTGAAAGAGTAGGAACTAAATTACTTCCCTAGGGAAAGCATTGAATAGTGTGGGAGCCACATCAGAGAAACCCCTCTGTTACATACCAGATAACTAAGCTTTTGGTAATAGAGGCGACATCTTCCTGCTGATCTAGAGTTCTGTAAAAGAGCATTTCCCACCTTTGGTTTGTTTGGTTTTTATTGACTCTAAAGGTGGTGCAAACATTTATTGAATCTAATTACTTTTACACACTGATACATCACATTTAGCTGACTTTATATATAAAATAAGTGAAAGGAGCATTACACTTTAATGTAATTTGTAACACATGAAATCCCAGGCAGATATTGTGTTCAGCAACTGCTCAAAGTTATTATGACATTGCAGCATTCCTGTGGTCATGTGGTCAAAATTTGGGTGCTTGGTAGCCAACCTACACTTCTGACTACAGGGACACTTCAACTCCTCCTACCCAAGTGTCTCACCCCATCAATGTCCTTTTGGCTGCCTGCCACCCTGTGCTTCAGTGCCCCAGCTGACCGTCATCATCTATTTGCTCCTGCTGCTGATAAGGTGTGCCTGATCTGATGGCTGGGCTTGGGTTTTGTGCTGCAAAACAAAGCCCAAAGCAACTCCAGAGCTGTGGTGCACCAAAAAGGCCCATTGCAAAGAGCTTCTGGGTGGGGCTGGGCTTCATGTCCCCCCCCCCGCCTCCCAAAAAGCTGAAGCAAAACGGGTTTTCAGGGGGCACATTGCTGTTTTGGGGTTGCTTTTAGCTGTTTTTTCCCCTCCACAGTATGATGGCCAGCCTGGTGCAGAAGCTTTATGCAACGGAGTTCTGGGGCTGCTTTTGACTCTGCCCCTTCCCCCCCAGCCCAAGCCTGGCACAGCAGCACAGGCCAAACACACTGCAGGAACAAGAAGACAGCGGCTAGTTAGGGTGGGGAGCACAGGGGTTGCAAGAAGTTTGGAGTGCAGAGTAAGGGTGACTGGGACTGGATAGGGGCAGTTGCAGCTTTCCATAGCATAGCAAGCAGCCCCAGAGCTACATGATTCTGGGGCTGCTTGCCACTTTGCACATCAAAGTGCAGGATGGCTAAAAGAGCAATGAAAGAGAGGAGATCGCAGGTGGGGGAATTGGAGGCAGACTCTTACCTACAGTGGCTAGGAGCTGGGTGGGACTAAGCTTGGATAGTGATAGCTACTCACTTCTTAGTTAATGACAACAACAAGGATTGCTGTGATTATATTTGCTAAACAATGCTGTTACATGACATCTAGCGTTACAGCTGCATTGTTTACAATGGAAAATCCAGTCCAATGGTGGGTCATAAGTTACAGGAATACCTGTACTTTTCCCCAGAACCATAACTGGGCATTTTCTACTGGGAGAAGGCATTCTTAGCTCTTTTGTTCATTATCCTTGCTACAATTCTGAATTTAAAATACAGAACTACAGAGTTGTTTTAATTGAGCTTCTGAATATGACCTGTAAAAGATGATCCTCAAAAAACAGTCTCCAGCCGAGTCTTGGAAGATGGAGGCTCTTTTGCAATCTGTGCTCATTTTGTAATGCTACCATTTGGGATAGAAATGCCAGCCCTTCATTTGCTTCTATTGCTGTTAAATACCTCTTGAACTTGATCATCTGAGCTTGCACCTTCTTCTAGAACAGCAGGGAGCGATCTTCAGAAAAGAGAATTTATGGTAAAAGCAAACTCCTTGTTCTTTGGAGCTGTCATTTTCATGCGCCAGCAATTAACCACTCGGAAGCACAAGGGATTGAATGTATCGTCCCCTTTTCATTGTAGTTTTGTTTGTGTAAAATGTAAATGAGGGGACAGATGTAGAAGCATCAGCCTCCTAATAGCTTTCCCTAAACAACACCACAGGCCGCTGAAGTAGGAGTGAGGCAGTCTGCTGGAGCCTATTGTGATGGGGAGAGCTCAGCGAGAACGATCCTCAGTTATTTCCATTCCTGCCTCTTATTTGTCTTCTAGGGAAAGAAATTGGACTGCTCAAAGGCATCCTGCAATCTTCATTCACAGAGTTAGGTAGATACCTGTGGGGAAATGTGTTCCCCTGCAGATAATATTCACAGACGGAAGGATTCCATTCAGGAGAGTGATTCAGTCAGCCGCAATAAGGCTGCTTTTGATTTCATGCTGAGTGGGAGGGGGGGTGCTTCTGTTGTAGGACCTAGCTCGGCTTTTTGGTAACACATTCTATTGTGATCTTGCCTCTCTGTGCATTGGTGGTATTCTATCCTTTCTATGTACTTTCCCTCTGTGGCTAATGGAGAATCTGGTAGAGCTTTTCTCCTCCGAGATTTCACAGAAATCTGTTGCTGACTACCTTGGCCTCCTTTCTTTGCATATATTTACATTTATAGTAACCCTTTCCTGGTTGGAAAAACAATGCAGGCTTTTTTTTCTTTTTTCTTTTTTAACTTTTGTCAGGAGTAGTGTGTCCTTTTCTCTCGTTTTTTTAGATGTTTTAATGTCTAAAGACGTAAAATGATCAGAAGTAAATCGCATGTAGCACAAAATTGTCAATAGTTGTTTTGAAAGTGTAGACTGGGTTGCTTTGATGGTCCTGGAAAATGAGCTCAGTCATTTTGGTGTTTCTTTTGTGTGACATGCTTTAAAAATTTGAGTGCTTTATTCGATGTTTTTCCTGGGTTATATGGAAACATTCTTTAATAACCCAATTAATTTATTGCTGATGAAGGAAAGTCAATTTCTCATATCTACCCAGCTGTCTAGGTCAGGGGTAGGCAACCTTGGCTCTTTTCTGACTCGTGGACTTCAACTCCCAGAATTCCTGAGCCAGCATGGCTGGCTCAGGAATTCTGGGAATTGAAGTCCACGAGTCAGAAAAGAGCCAAGGTTGCCTATCCCTGATCTAGGTGGATATATAGCTTTGGGGCTCCCTGCACCTCAAAGAGATTCCATTTAACTTGAGCCCGCTTTTGAGGAGGGAAACACATCACTCTATTTAAACTACAATTTACTTTTTTTTTTTGTAAGGGAATTGGCCTAACAGAGTTCATATGTTGTTTCAAAATTTTCTAGATGTAAAATTTTTTTTTTATATATATAAATGGATGTAAAGTACTAGGTTTGATCTCTATGAAGCGTCTCGTGGTCTTTTGAAATGTTTCTACATATGTAGGATGCCTTGTTCAATTTTGCCATCTGTCTTCAGCAAGTGATAAAGACTATGTAGATTGTATTCTTTGGCACCAACTGACATACAAATATATGAGACTATTGTTTTGTAGTCTGACAGTCTTGTCTGGTATTGTTCATCAACTCTTCATTAACTCTGAAGCCTGCCCACCTTCAAGAATCAGCTACTTAATACAGATAAAAAAAACTATTTAGTACAAAATTCCTTGTTTAAAATCCATCCCTTCTTTCATTCTGTAGGCCCTCTTTTTATTGTAACTGTTGCAGTATAATTTAGCTCATTAAAAGGGACATGTTTCATATCTCATCTGAGTTACTTATATGATTTTCCCCTTGAAACACAATTGCATGACTGAACTCTTTCTTTGTTCTTATTTATCTGAAGAATGTGATACAGGAGGATTTTGTTATTAGAACACATCAGACAAATGAACTGTGTGTAATTATTATAAAATGCTCATATTATTTACACATGGAAAAGATATATGCCATACTTTCAGGCTCATAATGTCTGAAAGGACAGACAATTATCCAGATAATCATTTTAATAACGCCAAATACATTAGATTGTCAAACTAGTCAGTTTTATGGAAGATTGCTTAAAAACAGTGTAACTCCATTGAGGAGAGGGAAAAAATTATCTCATTGTATACGCATAAAATTCAGAAATAGCCCTTTTATGAACAAAAACAGTTTTCTAATGGTGAAAATGAACCTTTTGCATTGAGCCCATTCTGATGAATATTGACAAAGAACCGATAGAGAATTATTTAGTTTATAAGTCTGAAATTGATTTTTTTTTTCCTGAAAAAACTTTAAATGCCAATTGGAAGCTTTGCCAGTCCACATTGTTGTTTTACTTTTTTTAAAAGTAAGATGCCAGAGGAAGGGAAAGTATATCAGTCAGATGATAAGAGTAGGCTACCTTTTGAGGATTGGAAGTTCTTAAGAATTCTTGACTTATCATGGATAAAGGAGAGGTGAAACAGAGAATGTACTCTGTGTATTGAAATAGTAAAAAAATTAAAGAGAAGTGGTGGAAATAGATACAGGATGAAACCAAAATGTTCTACTTAGTATTGTGTGCTGTCTCGAGGAGCAACAAGCAGCGATTGCAGAAAAACATGAGCAGTGTGGGCAGCAATATTGGGGAAAAGCAAGAAATTGTTTTCCATAGAACCATAAAAACCTAAGCTAGCATAGAGTAGTGAAGGAGTGAACTCTGTAGACCGCATTCCAGCAGCCACCACAAAAACACTGGAAGGTAAACCTGCAGACTTGAAGAAAAAGCGGAAGCTCTGAGTGGCTACCATCAGACTCCAAAAAGTTGTTTAGGGAAAAGGAAAAGGATGACCAAAAAAACAAAACAAAAACCCACCCCAATGAGGAATTGGGGCATGGTTCTGTGAGCAGAATGAGAGATGTGGATGAGACCGGTCTAGAGACAAAGATATCAGAAGAGAAGATTGTTAATCAGAGGGAGGGAATTAGGGAGTGAAACTCAAGAAGAAGCTTGAGATCAGAGAATAAGTGCACTGGAGGAAAAAATACACAGAGGGACATTTCTGAGATCAGGAGAGTAGTTGGCGAGAAGCTGGACAGCTGTGATCGCTGGTTTTGAAAGAGAGAACAAATGAAGATTGGAATGGAGAGCTGAGCTACTTATATTCACGTGGGAAGAATAAGAGAAGAATGTGGGAGAGAGAAATTGTCATAGACTAAATGGAGGTTAGGAAACAAAATGGAACAGAAGAGAGAGAGCAGCCAGGGTTAAGAATGCAGAGGATTGCAATTGAATAAGAGTGGGAGGATTGGAAAGGGAGCATGGAACTGAAAAGCAAGAGATTGAGAAAATGGAAAGGGAAAGGTGGAGGGGGGGGGAGATGGAAACTAGGCAAATGAAGAATGACTAGAATATGGAAAAGGTAGAGACTGTAGAATTTAATATTTAAGTGCCAATGTGATGAAGCAAGAAGACTCCTAAGACATAGAGCGCTAAAAATGGAAGCAAGCACCCTATTACAAACTGAGAGTAGAAGGGGAAGTACTTGAAGAAGAAAGGGATAAGAAGGAAGGAACTGTAGAAGAGAGAGAAATAGCTGGAAGTCTTACAGAGGTTCTAAAAGAGGATGCTCAGATTTGCTTTTTGTTATATTGATTTATAAAGCCAGCTGCAGCTCTGGATAGCAAACATAGGAATAAAAACCAACAAAAATAACAATCAAAAACAACACAATAATAACACAGTGGTGCCTGAGGGCATTTAACTGAACCACATAACCACAGTCATGTTAAAGAAAACCACATTATCAATAGAGAATATTTATAGTTCACAGTTGAACTGTGAATACCAACTTTTGCTTTTGGATAGGATTGCACTCTCAGAAAAAGCTGGTGTACAATTCAGCAATGCTTTTGGAGTAGAAGCTTCGTCTGGTATACATCTTCATAAGAAAGAAAGTGCTAGTTATAGTCACTTTAAGCCTGGTAACCTCACAAATAAACAACTGCAATGTGCTTTACAAGAGTCTGCTCTTGAAAGTCACCCAGAAAGTAAATCTAACACAAAATGCAGTAGCCTTCATGCTAATTAGGACCTTCTATTACAGGATCTGCGTGGGTTGCTGGGTTGTTTCTGGGTGCAATTCAAGATGCTGTGGATCACCTTTAACATCCTAATTTGTTTGGGGCTTGCTTGTCTTCAAGATCATCTATTCCAAATAGAGTGTCTACAGGAAGACTTGGACTTAGGACCACAATTGGATTGGAACTTCCATTATTAAGCAAAGTATTCGCTAAGTTAGTCATGCCTGATTTTTCTTTCTTTTCTTTTCTTTTTGCTGCAGTCATTAAAAGAATCACTGCAGTTGTTAAATGAACACCTGATCATTAAGGGCTTTCCCCATTGACTTTGTTAGAACCTGGCTGGGAAGGTCACAGATGGCAATTAAATGACCCTGGGATGCTGCAACTCTCATAAATACGTGCTAGTTGCCAAGCACCCAAATTTTGATCAGGTGACCACAGGAACACTACAATAGTTGTAAGTACAAGGATTAGCATTAACTCACTTTTTCAGTGTTGTTGTAACTTTGAACGGTCACTAAATGAATAGTCGCAAGTTGAGAACTCTCTGTATAGAGAATGTCTGCTTATAGTTCTCACATCTCTTCTCCTATGGAATGCCCTCCCACCAGACATACGATCCACATCCTTCCTCCTATTATTCAGGAAGCTGTTAAAAAAACATGGCTTTTAAAGCACACATTTGGGGAATGAGTTGGCAATGGTAGATATATTGGAATAAGGCTAGCTGCTTTGGTGTCATAAGTTTTTATGACAATATTATGATTATATGGAATATATGTTGACTGTCTTTGATATATTTTAATATTTTTTGTAAATTTTTGAATTGTGATTTACTATATATGAGGAGATCAGCAATCATTCTTTGTAAAGGGTGAGATCCTGCTTATCCTCTGCCTTCACAGTTGATAGGTCTGTAGACTAAGGAATGCAGCAGATTTTGGACAATGCTGGCCTGCCAGCAAGGAGGTAACTTTTAGGACACCACTGCTGCCCAGGATGCCTCATACCCATCCCTTACTCTGGGAGTTTGACTGCCCCTTGCCCTTCTTAAATTGCATGTCTCATAAAACCAGGTAGGCCAGGCTTGGCTCATAGGCGAGAGCTTGCTGATCTCTGATATATTCTGTATGTTTTGCTACAAAATGTTTGGAATCCCATGGCTGATATGGCATAAAATCATTTGTAATAAATAAGCAAACAAACTGCAAAAGTTAGACAATTATAGTGGAGCAGGGCAGGAGGAAAGAAAAGATTCATTCATGACATGCAACATATTCTACACTTAGGAACCATCTGGATTTAATACAAGCTCTCTTCTTCGTAGAAAAAGTGCTTGGAGATTATTGTTTATTTGAGATATATAAGACAATTTCATTTTTTTATTGTCATGCAGGAGATTTAGGCTACCATAGAGGGGATACTGTTAGGACTGTTGGAATCAGATCCTTCATAACTTGATTCCTAGTTATTAAAAGCAGTAGCTCTGCTTACCATCTGTCCTATTTTAAAATATTTTTTCTTAATCTACTTTTCTTTTGATTACATTTAATGATATGTAGTATGTTAGTCTAGGCTGCCCATTTATTTTGTGCAGCTCTGTCTTGGAATAAAATGAATATATCCATAGAAGCAGAGTAATAAACGAAAGAATAGTTTTTTTTTTTAAAAATGAGATGTTTGGGGAGAATCAATAAAAGGCTGTCCTACTCACCCCCATGAAATTTTAAATGTTAAATACAATTAATTTTAAAGCAGAAGAATGCTAATATATTTTAGCAGTTAAATTATGAAGAAGTTACTCAGTTCTTGCTTTGGTCATCTGATATCTTGCTCTACTTCTTTTGTGAATGTATCACCTGCTATTTATTTGGGAAATTGAATGGCTGATCTTCAGACTTTAGCTCTTGCTCCTGCAGCAGATTAAAGGTCTCCAGTTAAGAGAACTTAAGCTTCAGAAACACAACTGAGGTATCCTGACTGTTGCCTTCTAGTTCTAAATGTAAAGTCTTAAAATGAAAAGAAGAGAGCATATGCATGAAGATAGCATTCTACAATAAATGCATTTTTGTTATTTAAAACGTGTGTGGCTGCTCAATATTGAACTCTGGGCAGCTCCCAATCAACAATTAAAACAATGTCAATAACAACATGTTACATACACCTATTAAAACCATCAACATTAACATCTCTGTATTTAAGATAAATTTGACTTATGGGAAGCTGAATTATTTTTAAATCAACAGATGTTAGAATAAGCTGCTCCATTGCTGTTCTGTTGTGGACATTATAACTAGGACACAGAACAATGGAGCATAGATAATGCCTCTGTTCCGGATACCAGCTTTTCTTCGTTTCTGCCAGCATGGCCAAAGATTTGGAACATGGAATTTATAATATAGCTATCTTAGATAGCAGCAACTTACTTATCCCTCTGATTTAAAATAAATCAAACCTGTGAACAAGAAGGAATAAGAGATGCAGGTAGTTGTCACTTACTGACTGCTCATTCAATTAAATTTACAACAGTGCTGACAAAATTAGACTTATGATGGATCCTCAGAGTTGCAGCCATTGCAGTATCCCTGCAGTGATATTATTGCAATTTGAGACCTTGGCAACTGGTGTACATTCACATGATCATAATTTGCAACTTTCACAACCAGCTTCTGACAAGCAAAGTCAATGAGCAAGCTGCCAGGTCACAGGTTGTGGACACATGACGTTGCACATAACAACCCATGGTGAGTTGCTTAATAGCTGCAAATGGAACTTACATAAGTCACAACAACTGTGCTGATGGAACTGCTGATTCCAATTGGGTTGCTAAGTGAGGGTTATTTGTATAGCTAATAACCATATTCATTTCCAATATTAAAATGGTAGACTTTATATGGATAGCCTTAATGACATTTCATTCTTGTACTGGTACTGCTTTAATATATTAGCCATTAATATCCCAACTTATTTAAATGTCTGTTGGTCTAGTGTTCTCCTGAAATTGTGAATGGTCATTTCTTTTTAATGGCCTGTCGCAATTGTTAATATGCAATCATTAAATGTTAGATTGGCAGTTTTTAAACAATGTGTCATTGAAGACTTACTTAGCTTGTAGGACAGAATTATAGATTTGTGTTGTAATTCTCTGGAATTGATTGTCAAATAGTAGTTCATAATTAGCATTTAGCAGGGTTCTACTGCAATGTGTAGTAAATGATCGAGTGAAGAATTCTTTTATATTCCATACTTATAAGAGGTTTTTGATCTTACGAAGAGCATTCTGTGTAGTAGAATCCTTTTTGATGATGATAATGTTATCCATTCAGTCATGTCTGACTCTTGGCATTTCTGTGGACAAGGTCTCTCCACATCTTCCAGTCTTGAGAGAATTCTTTTTATTCTTCTTTAAATACAGGTAACTTTCGACTTAAATCCACAATTGGAACTGAATTCCCATTATACATTGTTGTGTCCGAAAGTGGAGTCAGACCTGATTCTACAATGATTTTTCTGGCAGTTAGCAAATCACATGGTTGCTAACTGAATCCAGCTTTCCCAGTGGGTGGTTTTTTCTGGAAATTGTCAAAAAGGGTTGCAAATCATGATCCCATGACCACCGGGTGCTTCAGCGTGCCCTAAATATGAGCCAATTATCAAGTGCCTGAATTGTGATCATGTGACTGCCAGGATGGTCATAAGTGCAAGTACAGATTGTAGATCACTTTTTCCAAGGTTGTCATAACTTTGAGTCATTGTTCAAAGGTTGTAAGACGAGGACTACCTGTATCCTGTGAGAAGTTATCAAAGCTGACTTTATTTTATTATTGCTACATCCCTTGGGAGACTGTGTCTATAGTTTAATACATACAAAAGAATGCTTTTGTGTAGTTTGAATGCTTTTTAAAACATTCAGCACATTTCTCCCTTTTTATGATAATCGAGTAAGAATACATTTCTTAGTGCTAATGGAATTCTTCAAAATATTAAAGTTGCTCCATTTTAATGGAAATTTTTTTTTGCTAGCTGATCTGAATAGCATTATTTTAAGACTTGATTTTAAGAAAAGCATTTGGTCTTCTTTTTTTCTTTAACTATCTCTCCCTTATTTTTAATGCCATTTAATTTTTGTGACGATTTGATCCATATCTACAGCAGTTATATTTGTTGGGTTATGGTATAAATAACATATTCATCCTTGCTTACAGAGGGAACCTAATAACAATTTCTTAGTATTTTATATGTCCATCAACTCATTTGTATTGAAGATAGTGACCCAGTTATCTATTCACATTTGCCCAGTCAGACTGTTAACTAGTAGTTTATAATAGATATTGGAGGTTAGCTGCTCTTTAAAAAAATAATCCATTAATGGGATGATTAAGAATTAAGGAAATTGTATTTGCATAACTCTATTATCATTACCACTCTATCAAGATGCACATTTTTGTATTCTCTATGAGAATAGCTTTGAACTATTAAACTTTCAATAAGCTGTCATCTATCAGTCATTTTTCTTGTCTTAGTATTTAAGTTTTTAATGTACTGAAACAAAAAATGAGCTTAAATTCTAAATGAGCCTTTTTTCTTTTTCTGAAAAAAGAGGTTAATATATATATATATATATATATATATATATATGGGGTCTGGAATATTTTTATCCTATAGATACTTACAAAAGCAATGTAAAATAAGCATATTTAAAATGTCCCTGACTGTTTTTTAAAAGATGAACTGGCCAGTTATTTTAAAAATCTGCCAATTATCCTGGCTCTTGAAGGAACCAATATATTTCTTATGTTGGTTTTCTGAGTTGTAACGCTTAGATTGCTTTGACAATTCCATCTGAACATTTTAGTTTTCCACACAATACTACCAACGGCTTTGAAAGGAAGGATACCAGAGAAGGCAGCAGTGAAACAGATGCTGAGGAATTTTGCCTCATGAGTTGACTCTAACACTAGACTGTTCTAAAACTGTACAGCTCTCCCCTTCAGTCTTCAGCCCTGCCACTTGCCCCAGCAGCTTAGCTGAAGCTTGGGCCTGGCAATCAGCCACCTGTCCATCCATTTTTAGCTAGTAGACCACATACCAAAGTTTGCTGACTCCTGATCTAAGAAATAAAAAGTACACAATTCCTTAACTTTACACATAATACAGTTCTCACCAATAGGTTGGAAGCTTATGATACATTTACTTTGAAATATGCTCCCTGGAATGCTGTAAGAATAAAAATTATTATTTTAATCTTAATATAGATGAAGGTTTGTTTTGAAAACTTCAAACCTAGCAGAGTTATTTTCTTTACAGTGCAGACGTAACTTTCTTCACTGTCTTGCTCTAGTCTATCAAGAAAGGAGAAATCACTATCCATCCATCTTTACATACTAAAAAGATTTCTGAGTTTTATTTTTGAACAGAGTGCAGTGACCTTTCTTTGGTAATATAGCCACACCAAATTCTTTGGGTGAGGTTTTCTCATATCTTAGAACAACTATGCTACTGGTAAGCATAAACAGATTGCTGGATCAGTCCATTCTACCCTACAGCAAATTCTCCTGAGAACAAAGACAAACTTCATTTTGCAGCTGTTGTAGAAATAATTTGAAAAACGAGATGAGGTAATAGAGATAGGATTTCCATAGTTGCATGTGAATCTTAACCAGAAATTACTAATGCAGAATGTTAGTTGATGTAAAGGGAAAAACTGTTTGCATCAAAACTGTTGTGTTTATGATTTCTTTTAAAATTTCCAGTTGCCTTATTCTTGCTTTAGATCTCTGCTGTAGATCTCTGAAATACAGAAACATACAAGAACTGTTTATAGTTCTGCTCACTTGAAAATTAGCTTCTGACTTAACTAGGCATTAAAGTCTGTGTGATTAAGGGAAATCAGTATAATGGAAGGTCTTCTATTTTTGCAATAGCTACCTTTTCCATTATTATTAGGATCATTTATTTTTAGCTCAAAGCATCAACATTGACTTAAATAAGCATTTTATAATTTAAAAAAATCTAGTTTCCAGTGTCAGAGAGAACTGTGAATCTCTGCTGCAAATGTTAACTATGGAAGAATAAATAACTAATAATAAACATTGAAATAAAGTAGTGCTATTAAAATAATCTAATATTGAAGTTTTGGCCTAGTTTCTTTGTGCTTTCAAGTGTGCATCTTGATGCACCTAGATACCTACCATGCTATTACTTTTTGAGGTAAACTATATATAAAGCAAAAAAATTAAAAAGTAATATAAAGAAATTAAAGGTAGGAAATCAAAGAAAAAAATCCTAACCAAATTTAGTTTATACAAACACCATTCTATATACCTCTCCATATTTTTATATTTTTGCAAACCATCCTTCTATCACACCCATTAATTCATGTTTCATTTTGTTCTTAAATGTCTTATCTTTTTCTTTGCAAGGTCTCATAAACTCTGCAAAGCTTGCGAATAATTAAATTATTTTAGTTGTATTTTTTATTCTATATTGCAGTTTATTTTTAAATTGTATTTTTGAACTTTTTAATGCTTTGTCTCTTTCTCCCTCTGAGCAAAGGAAGTGAAAAGTTGCAAAATGATAAAGGATTATATAATTCATGTAAAACTGCATGAGGCATGCTTCAGGTATCCTGCTTGCAGGAGGTCTTAAAGTGTATACTATTGATCTGGTACCTAATGATCTGAAGAGAAAAAGAGTATGAAGAATGAAGAGCAGCCTGTTTTTCTCTGTAGATCTGTGTACTTTTGCTGCCAATGTAGACTTGCTGGTTTGTACAAACTACTACCTCAGATTCTGATGAATCTAATTGAAAGAGAATGTTTACACTTTTGGTTCCTTCTGTAATTTCAGTAAATTCTGGCTACTGTATAAAAATGATACGGAGCAAAGTAGCATTTCACATAATGTTTAATATAATATTGTGTTAGTGTTTTTATTATGTTGTGTCCTAAACCTTTGAGGAAGGTTAGAAAGGTGAAAAGACAACCTACCGCAATAGTTAATTAAGTTATAAGGAAGTTGTTTTACTTCAGTATTTAGTGTGATTAGTTTAGGGGAAAGAATCCTGAATCTGACCTTGCTGTGAAGAATTAATAATTAATTTTTCCCCACTGAAGGGACAATGGAGACAGGTCAAGACACCGAGCTCCTCGGAATGCCCGTATGTCTGCACCATCCCTTGGACGCTTTGTCCCAAGGTAAGAGCTATATAACTAATAATGCATGCACGAAATTGTCTATTACTCAGGTCTTTATCAGGTTCACAGCATTTTTAGCAGTGTTTTTCTCTCCTTTTTAGACGCTTCTTGTTGCCTGAGTATTTGCCTTACGCTGGGATTTTCCATGAACGTGGACAGCCTGGGTTGGCCACTCACTCCTCTGTCAATAGAGTTTTGGCAGGTAAATATTATATCTTCCCTATTTATGACTGTAATATTGAAATAATTGAATTAGGCATAATATGAAAACCAAACTCTGCAGTTGTCGTATTGTCTGTTCAAACTAGAATATATTTCAACGTGAGTGACTAATCCCACATGGATACATTTTTTTGTATATAGTATGAAAGAAGGTACAATGATGGATTTCTAGAATGGAATCTAAAAAGAGGATGGGCAGATATTTTAAAACCTCAATTTCTAAGTGGTCCTGTTCCTTCCTTCCTTTTTAAAATTAACATTCTGACAAGCTAATGATTACTTTGTTCCAGGTTCCTTTAATTCAATTATAGGGTGCCTTGTTCATGTTCTGGTTTGTAAAGTTTCATAAGAACAGTTCTGATTCAATTAGGATTCTAATAGATGCATATTCAAATTTTGGCAGCATCTGCTTATGGTGTTCAGGAAATTGTAAGTTTAAGTGAGTGGGAAGGAGGCAAATAAAATAGGACCCTGCCTGGAAATTAAATTTTCTTATGACAGATTTTTTAAGAGGTGATTTGAGGAACATAAGTTGACCTTTGTTCAATACCAGATGTGAATATGATTTAATAGTTTTTATGCCCTTGGATTTTGAAAGCACTATGTTCAAGCATGTATATGTATTACATTTTCTGTATTGCATTAAACTAAAAAGTTGAGAAAATCTATTTTAAGTTGAAGAATAGAAGAATATGTGGTTGATATGAATTATGTGAATATACATGTACCAAATTAGATCTGGGAAAGATTTAGAACAGTAATAATTGTCTCCAATGTAATTATTATATATGAACACAAAATATGATATTATTAAGTCTTCAATAGACACCGGCAATGGCTAGAAACTATTGACTTCACAATCTCTTTGGCATTAAGACTTCATATTTTGCAAGTTTTGTGTTCTTGAACAAAGAAAAAAAGATGTCTTATTTGGAAAAATCGTGATAAAGCCCTTTCAGATTCCATTTATTTTAATATTTTTAGTATTTAAAGGCATTGGATAATCTGCATTAGACATTTAGACATTTAAATTGTTCTGGAACATTTTGAAAATTAGACTTAGCTCCTGTTGTCTGTCTTTTCAAGTACTAAAATCTAAGTTCAAAGTACAGGAGCCTGCCCATTCCATTCGTAACTGAAAGATTTGTAGGAGTGAATCTCGTACCTTGAACAAGATCATTCCCTGCTTTCGCCCACACATTTGCTAATAGAATGCGCAATTTGTTAAGTGCACTTGAGGTATTTCAGGTTGGGGAAGGCCATGTAATGAAACAGGCCCCCAAGACCTCCCCGACCCACTAAGATACCTCATGCTTCCCTCTCCCTTCCTGCCGTGCCTGACTCACTTACCTTGCAAAAATCTCTGCCATTGTTTCTTTGCCTCTTGAGGGAGAGGAGAGTTGATGGAAGTTCCTGGGCATGAAAAGTGTTTGCGATGCCTGTCTCCTGCTCCCCCCCCCCCAAATTCCTTTGCACTACCACCAGAACACTTTTCGTCCGGACAGAGACCTGATGGAGACTGGAAGCTTCATCTGTGTGCAAATGGGGCACTTGGAAAAGGAGCGATTCACTCCGTTTCCAAGTGCCTCATTTGCAAGCAGATGAAGCTTCCAGTCTCCCTCTAGGCGAAAAGTGTTTGGGAGCCTATGGGGCACTTGGAAACGGAGCGATTCACTCCGTTTCCAAGCATTTCATAGGTGCCCAAACACTTTTTGCCCAGATGGAGAACTGACAGAGACTGAAAGCTTCATATGCTTGCAAATGGGGCTCTTGGAAACAGAGCCATTTGCACGCAGATGAAGGTTCCAGTCTCCGTCAGGTCTCCGTCTGGGCATAAAGTGTTCCGGAGGTGACGGAACGGAGTTGGGGGAGAGCAGCAGACAGGCACCACAAACACTTTTTGCAGCGATAATGAAAATTTTGGGGGTCCGTAATCTCGCAAGAGTTCAGGCATCCATTCTCTGCAAAAAAAGGATGGGTGTCTGAACTCGCGCAGTATTATGGCTCCCAGGAGCTTCCATCGACTCTCCTCTCCCTCAAAGGCAAAGAAACCATGGCAGAGAAGAGACAGATCTTTGCAAGGTAAGTGAGTCCGGCGAGCAGGAAGGGAGGCGGAATAGGGTGAATGTTGCAGAACCTCTGCAGTCGTTCATAAGAGTGAACAACCTCTGTGGTGCTGCAACATTTGTAATTTTGGGTCTTGCTCATAAACACTAGGTGGTGCTTATCGCGTAACTTTGAATGGGCGCTAAGTGAAAGCTCGTAACTCGGGCATTACCTGTATATGCTAGTCTGACTCCACAAAGAGATAGGATAGTTATCCATTGTCACAAGCTAGGAATCAGACAATGACTGACTGTGAAGAAGTTGCTCCTGCATGACCTGTGGAATGTTCAGCCTCAGGAGATATAAAGAACTTAGGCACCACCTGAGCATTTGGAAAAGTCAGGTGATGATCATGTAAGATTTCCCAGCTGCCCCCCCCCCCAGCAGCTAGAAAGGAGAGGAGAGTAGGGAGGTTCTGAGGCTCCTTGCCAAGCAAGCAAATAAATCTCTTGATAGAAACAGCTGATTGTATCCTGATTTAAGGGGAAACCCTGACCTCTGATCCTTCGGGAGCAACTGTCTGGTCCCTGAGTCTTGCATGATGTCTGTTTGGACTCTTCTTGTGGAATTCTGACCTCTGGACTGGCTGACAACCCTGATTTGACTTTCAGAATCGTGAACTGGATTTGGACTATTCTTCGTATGCTTTTCCTAAAAGCAACCATTCATGCCAACTATTTTTAGAGATTCTGTTTTGATTCGCATTTCTTGTTTGCATCTTCTTGTAAACAGTAAACTACCAGTTATCATAGCAACTGTGTCTGTGTGCGTGTATATTTGAAATCAGAAGTAGGATAGCCATTATCATTTTGTAGGCAGGAGATAAGATTCTTCCCTCCCAACTCTTACAAATACTTTAGTTCTACCTTAAGTCTTTTGCTAGAGAAATGTCCCCCCCCCATTTTGTAACTTCCTGTATCATATTTAAAGAGGAAGACACCTTTGTGGATCATTAGAAAGAATTTCATAGGCATAGCAACAAGTCTTTGAGATTCTAAGCACTTGTAAGCAAGTGCTGTCTGAAGGAGAGGCCTGTAGCTTTTAGTGAGATGCATCCTTTCCTTTTCTGTGTTGGATTCTGAGGTAAGTGGAAATAGCTCACTGGGAGGCGATAATTTGCTGCCAGGCAACATAGAAGATTCTTTTCCAGTTCTGCTTTGTTGGTTTACATCTGATTTTACTCCCCATTCTGAATACTATTGCTTCTTTTGTAGGTAGCCGTTTTTGTTACTTCTTTTATCTTTAGTATGTATGCTCATAAAGAAGAACATTTTAAAAGTTTAATACGAAATTATAGCATGTAGGTACACGTTGATTTACTGAGCAAATTATGATAGACATCCCCAAATACGAAAAGATTGCTATGAAACACAATAACAAGGCTATTGATCCAGATGATCACGTTAGACCTCGCTTAAAGAACTTGGCTTCTTCACAGTTTTATATCTAAGCATAGAAGAATTGCTGTTCATGGCCTTTGGGGCTCTGAATGTCTTTTTTTAGGGAAAATGTAATCTTGGTTTTAGGTTGCAGCCATAATCTGTTGAGTAATTTGTAATTTTAGCAATTACTTTATATTTAGTTCTGATCAACTTTATACTTTCATTATATTTTGTTTAGCTTATTTTGATTTTTGAATTTCTAGAATGTTTGAATTGCATTTTTGCTTTGTTTTTAAGTAACGGTATGTATTTATTTTTCTTTCTCTTTTCTTGATTTCATCTTTTAAATTATTATGACACTGGCATTAACTTATGGTAGCAAAGTAGTGAGTATACCACTTTTAAAAAGTTCTATTATGATTTTTGTGCTCATCTTGTGAAAAAGTCATTTTGTGACTTCCTGGGTATTCTTTTACAAAAGTCATCATAAAGCATTAATGTTCATAGTGGAAACTCATTGTGACAATCTCTTCAGTCCAAATGTAATGTATAGCAATCTAAAGGTGGATTTGTTAATCTTAGAACATACCTCTCTCTAAATAATATATGAACCGGTTTAGCTGTCTTTAATCCAAAGAGTGAATATATTCATGTGGGATCTATATTACACATTAAGATTTGATTTAATTAGATGAAGATGTTTAACAGTTAACCATTATGGGAAAAACTGACAGAACAGATTTCTTGAGTGTACATATATGGAATGTATTGATCTTGAAACCATGGTTTGCATTAGAATTTGAAACTAGTAAATCTCACCTAGGATTTGATTGTATATGGCAGTGATGGCGAACCTTTTAGAGACTGAGTGCCCAAACTGCAACCCAAAACCCACTTATGCATCGTCGAGTGCCGGGTGGGTGTGGCCCATTGGCTGGGTGTGGCTAATTGGGTGGGCGTGGCTGTGGTGGTAACGGCAGACAAGGTGGGACTAAAACGTTCAATCAATCAATTCCAACTTTGCAAGATCTTTTTTTTTCCCGCGAGAAGTTGAAATTGACTGATTGAAACTTTTTTTTTTTTTTTGCACACGGCGGCGGAGGCCTAAAGCGAAAAGGTTTTATAAAACCCAGCTGAAGGCCTAGGACTGGGCCGACGGCACGCGTGCCCACAGAGAGGGCTCTGAGTGCCGCCTCTGGCACACGTGCCATAGGTTCGCCACCACTGGTATATGGCCACTCACCTTAAGCATTTTATTAATGCAATGCAATGCAATGCAATGCAGTTGCATATACAGCATTGTTACCAAAATCTTGCAATACACAAAACAGTGAAAACAACCCCCCCCCCCCAATAATCAGAAAAACTTTATAAAAATTTTATAGCACCCTGGGGCATTAGTCTCTCATATATATCCACATACCATCTTACTAGATTCCAGCCTCACTTTATCTCAACACTTTTAGAAAGAACCAGCTCTTTAAGACCTTCTGAAAGGCCAGGGGAGAGGACTCCCAGATCTCTGGGGAAGGGTGTTCTACAGGGCACTTCCTAGGGGAGATTTCTGTATTATAGGCAGAACATAATAAAGTTGTTAGGTTGGATCTGATTGTCCGTGCCTGACAAGGAAGAGAGCTTCTACCAAGGCAGTGGTCGGATAAAAGGGATTTGAATCCCAAGCAATAATGTAATGTGAATAAATGTTTCAGATAAGCCCCTACCTAGTTTACACAAAAATGAAGGGAGAGAGGAGAAAGTAGTACATTTATACTTTACAAGATTTTGTTACTACAGTTTTAATAATAAAAAGTAGTAATAGGCCTTTGTTTTCTAGACTGATCTGCCTTGGAGAACTTACACTGGATGACAATATTTAAGGGAAGGGACCTGGGGGGGAGAATCCTATGTGACTTGGCAGGATGGTTAGATATCTTTAGGGAGAGGTGCTTCCACAAATAACTTGATTGGTTCTATGCTATTTAGTGCCTTAAAAGTGATAACCATCACCTTGAATTGTACCTAATGCAGCTTGCACACCAATGTTCTAATATGGACAAACTGTGGGGAAACCAGAACAGTGTGTGCTACCACATTCTGGACCAGTTCTGGATCACCCAAATAATTCTGGGAGACTTAACAATGTGGACAAATAAAAACAAAAATACAACTTAAAAATCAGCTATAGTAAATAGAAAAACAAAAGTTGAGGCACCTCATATACCATTCTCATTCCCAAATTTTCCTTTGTAGGGTTTTGCTAACAACCCTACTGCTAACATGTGATGGCAAAGGCCAATAGAGAAGGGTTTTGGGTGGGAGGCTGTTATTGAGGGCAGGTACCACAACATATAATATTGACATCATTTTTATTATATAATACCAGCTAGGAATATGTATTAGGAATACTAGGTTTAAACTTAACTTTTCTGAAAATGTAAAAAGACAATTACTTGCCGTTTATGTAAGCTACTCATTTAGACAAAAGGCTTATAAATCATTCTACCTTGATAGCAATTAGAGCTGGTGTTTAAACACCTTAGGTAAATGGACAATTAGTGGCAGTATGCTGGCTTTTGCTTCAGTAATTAACCCAATTACCTTTCACATTTTTCTTTAATGATGAAAGTGAATATGTTAACATGCTGGTTGAGTTGCCTTGGAAACCATATTCCAAGCTGTTCTTCAGACCTGAATCGTATAATGTCTTTCCTGCATACAGTCCCCTTTAAGGCCCTCTTTTATTTTATTTTATTTTTATTTGGAGAGTGTATAGTACACATGACACTTAGAAGGTAATCTCCTGTGCTTGGTATCCTAAAGGAAACTCATTCTAGTCAGGCACATCCCACTTTGACAATATCTTTCTCCATGTTTAAGGAGGATATTGAGAAGTGGAACATGTCCAAGACAGTAATATGGCCTCAGGATGACATTCTGAACATTTGGAGCTGGATTTGTTTGACCTGGATAATGAACTGCTGAGAGATGATACTGTCACTCTCCGCAGATATTTGGAAGGCAGTCGCATTATACATATAGATCAAATTTATTTACTGTTGTTCCAGAGGAATGGTCAAATACAGAAGGAAGAGTTTATGTAAACATTAGGGGCAATTGTGAAATAGAGCCAATTGTTTGACATTAGACCAGATTGCTTCTTAGACTTTCTGAAATCTTTATTGCATGTTATTAAGCAGAGGCTGGATGGCACTTATTAGAGATACTGGATTTCTTGCTTTGCTACAGGCATTGGACTGGATGAATCTCTTTCTGATTCTGGTGTTGTGTGATTCTGTAAGTAATATAAATCCGCTGCATTGATCTAGATGGCATTTTTGAAATAATCTTTGGAAAACAAATCTCAACCTATTTTTCTGTAGTAATGTTGACATAGTGTTCCTATGTTTTTCAAAATTGGCCCTACTGTTCCTATTTAAAAATGATCGATTTGGGTGATGAACCAATTTTATATTTGTGAAGAAATAAGAGAAGCCATCTCCAATGGATTAGAAATACTTTTAATAAATATGTGCTATTCAAACCTGTTAAATGACAGTTTAAGGGTTGGGGTTTGGAGGGGGGCAAATGAAATCATTACCTTAGATTATGGCTTCTCAGCTCTAAATATAAATTGAACTTCACTAATTAATCATCACCAAATGACAAGGTACTGTGAGATAATGATGCAGCCAGGGCAACTTGATAGCATTTTTTTGGGTCAGGAAGCATATTAAAACTAAACTTTTAGCTTTGTGTAAATGAAATTGTGAGTTACGTTCAGGCTTATTAACTAGGTATCAGTTTAAATGTTGAGCTTTATCCATCAGAAGCTGACTAAATCTTTAATGTATAATATAATATTAGCCATTATTATTCATATCAATGTATGATTGCTTCCTTATCTGTGAGTAATATAAGTAATATATTATTTAAAAGATGAACAATTAGTTAGTTTCCAAAGCAGTTTTCCAACTAGTTGTACCTTCAATCTGCTGAGGTTTCTCCAGATTTGTAATCTCAGTCTGCATGTTAGAAGTGATCAACTGCCTAAGAAAACATTGTTTAATATTCAGAAAGTTCATATCAAGAGATATAAGAAAATGTATTATGTGACAGCATGTCTCTTTCATGTAGAGAATAGAATACTAGGAAGGCATAAATTTGCTGTTTGATAATTAATGGTCAAGAGCCAGTTTGATACAATGATTAAGGCATCAGACTAGAAACTGGAAGACCATGAAATCTAGTCCTGCCTTGGGCACAAAAGCAACTGGATGATCTTGGGCCAGTTACTGGTTCTCGACCCTAATAAGGAGGCAATGGCAAGCCATTTCTGAAAAATATTTTCAAGAAAACTGCAGGGACTTGTCTGGACAGTGTCCAGGAATTGGACATGATTGAACAGAAAGGGGGAAAAATATCATACTTGTCTTAAAGTCCTTAGTGGGGGCAGATTGGTACATAAAATTACCATGGTTCTAGTCTGCATTCCTGCATCATTTTTTTTTAACTGCGCAAGTTGCTTGTCGAAACAATTTCAGTTAGTCAGGAAACCAAAAATCCCATAGTCACAATTTATAACTTTTTTCTGTTGAGAATATATGAAATAACCTTGGTGATATTTAAAGAAAGGAATAGATGGAAACACGATCTCAAAGAACAAAAAATATAAAATAGATATTATGTATTTCACTGTTTCTCAGGTTTGGCAACTGTAAGATGTGTGGACTTCGACTTGGCTGGGGAATTCTGGGAGTTGAAGTCGACACACTTTAAAGTTGCCAAGTTGAGAAACACTGGGATACATAGTGTTTCTCTTCAGCTGAATTCTAGTGCTTGAAACATCCTTGTTGCTTTCTGTAAGGTCATCCCAATTTAGGTAATTGTTCCATTCTAGAAAGCCTTACATAATCTGATTGTTATGTAACTCAAAATTGGATCAATGGCCTTTCAAATCAATGCAATTAAAAGTAAAATAACATTGAAAAATGTGACATAAAGCAGAAGATTTGTGCATAATAATTATTGCAATATATGATTTAGAAAGTCTTAGCCTTCTGACAGATGTGTTCAACTTAAAGTTTCACTTTGTAGTATTCATGTTATCTTGCATTGTTTGCATAACAATTTTATAATTACCATGCACATTTAGAAGTGATTGAAAAAAACCTGGATAGTTCCTCGTTTGAACACTTGCAACTTAACTACCATAAATACTGTGGAAGATTCCTGGTTCTGTTGAGTAAGTTATTTCATCAAGTGTGTTTGATGAACAACCTCCCCTCTTATTTTTTAATCGCATGTAAATGTACAAAATAGTATATCTTGCTCGGCTAAAAGCACAAAAAATTAAAAGCACCAACAACAGAATCATAATATTGTGATAAAATGGTTTAAAAATGTCAAAACATGAAGCATTGGGGGATCATAATAGGTCTCTGTGTGCATGTGCGTGTGCGTTCACAAGATACTAAAGAAGGTGCTAACAAAGTATTTAAAGGGGAAAAACCTTCTATAATTATAATTTCTGCATTGATTGGTTATGTGCTATCAGGTCACTGTCAACTCTTAATGACCACACGGATAGACCGTCTCCAAGATGATCTACAAAGACTTGGCCTTTCAGGTCTCCCAATGATGCAGTTATCACTAATGTAATTAAGTATACCCACCTTGCTACTAGTTGTCCTTTTCTTCTCATTTCTTCTGTCTTTTTCCATACTACAGATTTCTCAAGAGCCTAGGTGTTTGCATAATGTATTTAAAATATAATAATTTGTACCTGATCATTTATGTCTTAAGTGAGAAACCTAGGCTGATTTGTTCTATAATCCCTTTGTTTCTTTTCTTGGGTGCCTATAGTATACTCAGGAATCTTCTTCAACATCAGAGTTCAAGCATATCAATAGTCTTTCTATCTTCAGAGTCCAACTTTTGTTTCCATTAAAGAATGCATTTGCTATTAGGAAAATCTGTATGACATTAGAAAACAAAAAGAGCTACAAATAGGCCTCTTAAAGCAGATCATAATTAAATAGGCAGAAGGACAAATAGAAGATAATTGCTTAGATCATCATTTAATCTAAAAGCCAAATGCTCTGTTGGGATTGTCCATAGTTATAATATAAAAATGAAATTGCTAGAATCCTGGAACATGTGTTTTTCATTTAACTCTAAATGTAGTTGGAGTTTAAATTATTTTAAAAATGCAGTTTGTTAGACATGAAAGATGTTACGTCAGAGAATGAGTTTAATCACACTAGCTGAAGAAAATAATTGGAGTTTCAGCCAAGACTATACTTTTATTTTGAAATATATATTTACAGTGCCCAAATCAGTATGAGACAATAATTAAAAACTCTTGTAAAGAGGTCAGTCATAAACAGGTTTTTTTCTTCAAGGATGGATAATAAAAATCCATTGGAATATGGCTCAAATCTTTTCAGTAATGAATGTGCTATTGAACAGAATTGTGAATGAAACTTAAATTAACTGACTTTAAAAGTCCGTGTATTTAATATGTAGAACATATTAAATACAGACTTGGATGAACTCACAGATACTGTAACATCATATGTTAGTTTTTGTGAAGACCTATGTGTGCTAACCAGAAACTTGGGAATATACAGTAACAACCAGCCTTGGTTCACAGCTAAACTCAAGCAGCTATGTCGTGCCAAAGAGAAAGCCTACAGACAAGGATGCAGAATGCTGTACAATCAAGCCAGAAATGTATTAACAAGGGAGATCAGAGCAGCAAAAAGAAGCTACTCTGAAAAGCTAGAAAATCAGTTCTCAACAAATGAACCAGCAAATATGTATAAAACTCTTAAAAATATTACTGCTTATAGCAAACCTCCTTTCCATGCTGAAGGGAATCGACAACTGGCAGATGACCTGAATGTGTTTTACTGTAGGTTTGGGAGGAAACCACTGTCACCTATCTCCACAATCCCCATCTCAGATACACCAACAATAGCCAAGCCTCCTACAACTGACCCCATCCCTTTGGGCCCCCCACCTCTGATGATTACAGAAAATGATGTGCAAGGTCTATTTCACAGACAAAAGGCTGGAAAAGCACCAGGTCCAGACAAGATAACGCCTTGCTTGAAAGCCTGTGCTGACTGCATCTTTAATAAATCACTAGAGATGTGCCATGTTCCTTCTTGCTTCAAACACTCTACTATCATCCCAGTGCTGAAGAAACCCTCCATCAAGGAACTGAATGACTACAGACCAGTTGCTCTGACATCCGTAGTTATGAAAAACTTTGAAAGGCTAGTGCTGGCCCACCTGAAAACCATCATGGATCTGCTGTTAGATCCCTTGCAATTCGCCTACTGAGCAAATAGATTGGCAGATGATGCTGTTAATATGGCTCTGCACTACTTCCTACAACATCTTGAATCTCCAAAGACCTATGCAAGGGTCCCCTTTGTAGACTTCAGCTCGGCATTAAATACCATCATTCCAGATATTCTTCTAACTAAATTAAATCAGCTAGCTGTGCCTGACCACACTTGTAAATGGATCATAAGCTTTCTAACCGACAGGAAGCAACAGGTGAAGCTAGGCAAAATCACATCAGATACCTGTACAATTAGCACAGGGCCACCCCACTTCTCTCTCTATAGCAATGACTGCATCTCACAAGATCCCTCTGTTAAAGTACTGAAATTTGCAGATAATACAACAGTGATTGGTCTCATTTGAGACAACAACGAATCTGCATACAGACAGGAGGTTGAACAACTAAACTTGTGGTGTGGCTGGAACAATCTTGGAACTAAACACACTCAAAACTGTAGAAATAATAGTAGATTTTAGGAGAAACCTTCCTATACTACCACCTCTTACAATACTAGACAACACAGTATCAACAGTAGAGACCTTCAAATTTCTAGGTTCTGTAATATCTTAAGACTTAAAATGGACACCTAACATCAAAAGCGTCATCAAAAAAGCACAACAAAGAATATTCTTCCTGCGTCAACTTGGAAAGCTCAGATTGCCCAAGGAGCTGCTGATACAGTTCTACAGAGGAATTATTGAGCCTGACATCTGCACCTCTATAACTGTCTGGTTTGGCACTACAACCAAACAAAACAGACACAGACTTCCAGTGGATAATTAGAACTGCAGAAAAAACAATTGCTACCAACCTGCCTTCCATTGAGGACCTGTATACTGCATGAGTCAAAGAGAGGGCTTTGAAAAGAGGGCTGTGGGCTACTGCAAGGTCATGTTGGCGCAGTAATCTTGCTGTCATTTCTGAAACATTCTGTATGTAGAGAATTGTGATTTGTCTGGTTGTTGTTGTTCTTGTTGTAGTTGTTGTATTGCTTTGAATGTTTGTGTTGCTTGTATGTAGAGATCTCCGGATGAAGTTTTCTGGGTATCCATTTCTCTCGAAGACTTTGTATAAGTGTTTTTGTTCAGCTGACCTGGCCTCCGTGGTGTTACAATGGGATTCCGCTCTCCCAATCAGTATTTCCCAAACTTAAACACCAAAGACTGCGGTGCAGCAACAACAACCATCCAATCAAACAGCCCGAAATCAGACCATGACTCAGAAATATCCGAACAAATAACATTCATCACATAACATGCATCACATAAAAAGGTATTTAAAGGCCAGTGTTCTGACAGATGAGCCCAATTCAAAGTGCACTGATGGTGTCTCCTCGAATGGTGACGAAACGTTTGCAACCAAATTGCCAAACTCAGAGCTCAAACCAACAGCCCAAGACATAAGTCCCCCCCACACACACTTTTACTTATTTCTTAACCAAGAATGCTTGGGCAGTAGCAGTTCATTTGAAAACAGTTTATGTACCTCTCCTTCATGTGAGGACTTGCTCTGTCCTATTTAGCCCAGCGGCTTGCTGTATTCTTTTCATGCAACCTATTTTCCTGCCTGCTTGCTCAGTAAGCTGCATATCAATGATAGCATCAGCAATTTTTCAACTTGGAAATTGTATCTTTGTATCAAATTTTGATACTCATTGCCTATTCAGATTTATTTTAGCATTGATTCATTCAAGATGTTTTATGTTTCTTGCTGATCATCAAATCTTTTGTTCATGCCTATATGTTATTTGTATTCCTACTGATTTTACTAGTGTACTGTTCCTAGGAAATTTAATTCTTTTTTTTTTTTGCATTTGTTCCTTCTTCACCATGAGAATTTCTCACTAGGCTCTTTTCACAGCCTGGTGAGAGACCTGCCTAAACTCCTTCATATCATATTTAAGAAAGAATCATAAATTATTCCCTTAATCCTTGTTCTTCAGCTTCATATGTTTCAAGAAGGGAAAATAATACTACTCTTAGGCACAGTGGCTGGCTTGGAAGTCATTATCATTGGTGGTACCCTTAATGAGTTATGAGTGTGCTCTTGATGTACACTCCATAGGCAAGAACTGTCATCTTTTGTTATATTGTGGGTGCCTTTAGAGAAAGGTTTTTATTTAGGTTGTCAAGGACTTCATTTATATTAATGAAGTTCTAGTTCCCATATGAGTACAGGATTAGCTTTAATATCTGCTTGCATTAATATGAAGTCAGATCAGGTAAATAGCAGTTGAGCTGAGCCACTTTAACAGAAAATTGCAACTGTCAAAGGCAGTTCTTTATGGCTTTAGCAAAGACCATTTTTAATTTGTCATGTTTTTATTGTCTGTGTTGAACTAAAAAGTTCTTTTTTTCTTCTTGAGGAAAAGATTAACGTGGCTTTTTTGTTGAGGTGTCTTAGCATAGTTAAGATAAAAAAAATAGTGAAATGAAGCTGATAGCATTAAAGTAAATAGCTGGTAGCTTTATGTCTTTCTGCAGAAAATGACAGTTTGCTTTCTGTCTTAAAGAGTTCATCAGCAAAGCAGCTCTGATGTCTCTGTGACATCGTGTTAAGAGTCTAAACAAACTTCTCAGTGCTCTTATCTTGTGCATCTATGTAAGAAGACAGTAATTTATTAAATGAATCTGGTTGAGGCACAGAGAGTAAGAGGAATTAGACATGCAAGGTAGAACATTAAAGTTAGCTTTAAGGTTCCAAAGACTTTTTTTTAAAAAATAGCCATTCCCCATTACCTTGGTTTGGCTTGGTTAAGGCAATTCAGAATGTTATGAATTGTTCAAAAATTATGAAGATGATCAACATAAAGAAGGGAGTAAAGAAAAGGTGGTATTAATATAAATGTCAATGCTGTGACAAACAGAACTGAAGTCATTTTCGTTTTTGTCTTTGTTGCTACATATTAGTTTAGAGATTTTAGCTAAAGGAAAAAAAAGGGGGGGAGGTGTAGTTTTCAGTTAGCCAAAACAACTTCTGTGTGTGAGAATCAAGGTCAATGCTGATAACATTTTGGCGGGCTAAAGTGCTGGGAGGAGACCCCGCGTTTTGAAACAATTGGTGAATGTGATTTATGACAGTAATTTGGGGTGGGAATTGCAACTTGTAACTTTGTAACCTGGGGGAGGGAAATTTAGTCTTGGGTTCACCCTTGTATGTGCCGATATTTTGTTTCCTAAATAAAATGTTCTTTAAGGAAGAAATCCTTGCCTTGAAGTTCTTTTAAACGGTTTCATCTGTTGGAACCATGACAATAATAATCAGAAGGAAGGGGGCTAGATGGGAAGTGAAAATGCAGGAAATTCTAAAATATGAATGTTTACAGTTCTCCTTGTGAGTACAGATTTCTGAATAAAGGTATAACGGATTTAAAAAGATCAGGGGGGAAAAAGGGGAGCGGAGAGGAGTCTTTCTACAACATCAATGAAGATGTAAGTAGCCAGACACTGGCATTAAGGAATAGAATCTTATGGTTAGTCCTTTCTTTGATATGTTTTATAACTTATGATTTAAAAATAGTGCAGTGGTGGGATTCAGCCAGTTCGCACCACTTTGGCAGAACCGGTAGCTAATTTTTTGTTGCCCAGGCCCAAAATGAGTCCTAGTGGACAATCACTTAAATATGAGCCAGCAGTGTGCTGCAGCTGCCAAAAAAGCCAACACAGTGCTGGGCTGCATTAGAGGGATAGAATCAAGAACACGTGAAGTATTAATACCACTTTACAATGCCTTGGTAAGGCCACACTTGGAATACTGCATCCAGTTTTGGTCACCACGATGTAAAAAAGATGTTGAGACTCTAGAAAGAGTGCAGAGAAGGGCAACAAAGATGATTAGGGGACTGGAGGCTAAAGCATATCAGGAACGTTTGCTGGAATTGGGTATGTCTAGTTTAATGAAAAGAAGGACTAGGGGTGACATGATAGCAGTATTCCAATATCTCAGGGGTTGCCACAAAGAAGAGGGAGTCAAGCTATTCTCCAAGGCGCCTGAGGGCAGGACAAGAAGTAATGGATGGAAACTAGTCAAGGAGAGAAGCAACCTGGAACTGAGGAGAAACTTCCTGACAGTTAGAACAATTAACCAGTGGAACAACCTGCCTCCAGAAGCAGTGAATGCTCCAACACTGGAAGTTTTTAAGAAGAGACTGGACAGCCATTTGTCTGAAATGGTATAGGGTTTCCTGCCTGAGCAGGGGGTTGGACTCGAAGACCTCCAAGGTCCCTTCCAACTTTATTATTATTATTATTATTGTTGTTGTTGTTGTTGTTGTTGTTGTTGTTGTTATAAAATGATTATTATGCCAGCAGTACTCAATTTTGCATACTACTTCCATATAAGAAAATTCAGTTTTTGTAGTTGGAGTATGCATACACACATACAAGAAAATACAAGAACGTTTGGCTTACCTGAATATGGTGAAGTGCAGTGGTGGGATTCAGCCAGTTCGCACCACTTCGGCAGAACCGGTAGCTAATTTTTTGTTGCCCAGGCCCAAAATGGACTTCTGGAAGCAGCATCCACACAGAGAACCAGTTGTTCACATATTTGAATCCCACCACTGGTGAAGTGTCATTTTTGACATTTGCTAGTATAGCAGTTCCCCAGACAGAGCTGATGTGCAACTTTGGGGGTCCTCCTGGATTTGCAATTCCTGCTCAAAAAGCAGGTAGCAACTGTATCTGGGGGGTGTCCATTCCTGGCCTGGGAGGTCTGCTGGCTGGATTACATACCCTGGTCACTTCCTGGCTGGATTACTGCAAAACATTCTACACAGGATTGCTATCGTAAGACCATCCAGATATCACTACTGATCTGGAAGGCAATGATGCACACAGTTCTGGGTGCTCTGTAGATTACCCATTTTACACCATAGCTGTGTGAGCTGCCTGAGCTACATTGGCCTCCAGGTTTTTTTTCCTCCTGGGACAGGGGTGTCAAACTGCTGGCCCGTGAGCTGGATGCGTCACATGGAAGCCACGCCCACCCCAGCTCCGGCAAGGGGGAAAAAGTCACGACACGTCACATGATGCGGCGAGTTTGACACCCCTGCCCTAGGGGAATTCAAGAAGTTATTATCTTTGAAGCTCTAAATCAGTGGTGGCGAACCTATGGCACGGGTGCCAGAGGCGGCACTCAGAGCCCTCTCTGTGGGCACGCGCGCCATCGCCCCAGTCCTAGGCCTTCAGCTGGGTTTTATAAAACCTTTTCGCTTTAGGCCTCCGCCACCGTGTGCAAAAAAAAAAAAAAGGTTCAATCAGTCAATTTCAACTTCTTGTGGGAAAAAAAAAGATCTTGCAAAGTTGGAATTGATTGATTGAACTTTTTAGTCCCACCCTGTCTGCTGTTACCACCAACAGCCACGCCCACCCAATGGGCCACACCCACCCGGCACTCGACGATGCATAAGTGGGTTTTGGGTTGCAGTTTGGGCACTCAGTCTCTAAAAGGTTCGCCATCACTGCTCTAAATGGTATGGGACAGGTTCTCCCCCCCCCCCCCCGAGTGTATTTTGCCTATCCAACGAAGCCAGAAAGAGTAAGTTCCCTCCAGATCCCTTCCATTTAATGTTATCCAGCAGGACTTAAGAAATCTGCTTTCTCCATTGCTGCCCCTGCCCTGTTATACATCCTTCCCCTAGAGATCCAGCAGGAACCTTCCCTCCTCATCTTCCAGAAGATCTTGAAGAGCTGGCTCTCGCTATGAACATTTGATAGAATAAAGTTTGGACCCAGTACAATGATATGTGGATGTATAGGAAAGTATTATCCTGAGGTACTGGGAGTTTTTATTGTGGTTGGTGTACTTTTCTGATACTTTTATTGGTTATGTTTCATTAGATGGATGGATGTATAAGTCTTATAAATAAATACACTACACTTGTATTTATTTTTTCCCCTATTTGCAAGTATGTTTTGTTTACAAAATTTTACTCATAGAAATTGCTGTTGATATCCTAGAGGACATCTAACACTCTAAATATACTAATTGCATATGCAGAGTGACTTAGGTGTATTGGGTTAAAGCTCCAGGATAAAAACTGGGAGGCCCTGAGTTCTAGTTCCCTTTTGGTTTCTTTGGCCCAGTTATTCTCTCTCAGGAAGGAAGAAGGCAGTGGCAAACCATTAATGAAAATGCTAAGAAAACTTCATGGAATGTCTGGGAAGTTGGCAGAAGTCAGTAATAAGTTGAAGGTACACATGCATTTATCCACATATATATATCCACAAACATACATGAATGTATACAGTCATAAGGTTCTTTAAGCTCATAAAAAGACAAATCTGTATCAGCACAACAGATGAGAGATGGATAAATGATAGTAATTGAAAGGTGCATTTGGTGATACATGGCATAAGAATAATTGGAAAATACTGTTTTATAGTGTGTTCTAATTGTTGACTGGTGAATGCTGTTGAAAACCAAAATGTCACTTTCATCATCCAGTCAAGAATGACTAAGTGGTTATACCAAATCCTCACTCCCATTGCATGCTTGAATTTGAATGTATACACACAGTGTATACAAAGAGTTACAATTAATGGAACAAGACAATTGTAAATAACTTCACAAATGCACCAGAGTGAATCATAAAGACCTCAGCAGGTTTTTGCAATTGACTAACCTTGTCTGGGTTTAGAAGCTTGAGATCATTCTTATTAATTGCTGTACAACAAGCTGAGTGTAAGTCAAAGTAAAAAAAAAATGGTAGAAATGCGTACTCTTTTTGGTCATCCTCTGTTTTCCTAAGCAGCAGGAAAGAGGAGGGAGAATAGCTCATATCAGAAATCTAAACTAATTCTTGTAGAAGAGCTTCGAAGCAATCCATGCTTTCTGCACACATGGATTATCAGTCTGTACTATCAGATCTTCATTTCATATGCATATTATGTTTTTCTTTGAGACTAGCAATTCAGTACGGTTTATACAACAAAATCCAATTACCAGTGTAAAAGTTGTCATTTATATGATGTTTTAATGTTAAATTAAGATAAATTTATTAGCCACAGAGGAAAATTGAAACTTTTCTTTAAAAAAAAAAAAAAAAAAAAACTAATTATACTGCAGTGTTTATTTGCCCTATACTCAGGGCAATTTTGGACATTTTAACTATATGTAGCAAATAATGAAGCCCACAGAATTGATAGGTGGAGATCCCAGCTCTCCTGTTCAAGAAGCCTTCTCACTGTACACACCCTTGTCTTTCTTGTTTTGATAGTGGTAAGGCAGTTTCTGTTGCCATAACATGTCCTCTAGGACAGAGCTTTTCAACCTTTTCACAGATTGTACCACTTTTAGGACATGACAATATTTGAGTACCACCAGTGCTTACTTAGCAAGGTGTCAAAAACTTGATGACTAAAAAAAAAAAGGGGGGGGGTTGGGTTTTACTGATTAGATTCATTTATTGTTATAGAAATGGCTAGTTTATAATATTATGGAAAAGTAAAAAGTTGAGGTTCAATGTTAATGCTTCCTTCTACTGCAACAGAGGAAGTCTGTTCTTTTTCCCTTCCCCCCCTCACTTTCCCCCCCTTTTTCCTCCCCACTGTGTCCCACTATTTGCTTTTGTATTTTATTCTATAATCTAATAAAATATTAGAAACTGTAGAAAAAAAGGAAAAAAGTACCAGTTTTAATTTCAACGTATGATGAATTTATCCATGTTTATTAATATACACCACTAACAGCTAGCTCAGGGGTCTTCAAATTTGGCACTTTTAAGACTTGTGGACTTCAACTCCCAGAATTCCTCAGCCATCATGCCTGGCTGAGGAATTCTGGGAGTTGAAGTCCACAAGTCATAAAAGGGCCAAGTTTGAAGACCCCTGCTGTAGATACAGCAGTAAATTGTCATTAATCAGTATTAATCAGAGACTGCTGAGGACTCTGGGAGCCATCTACTTTACACAGCCTGTCTCTCTCTTCTTTCTCTGCCTTTTCGTTTCATTCTCTTACAAAGAGAAAAAAACTTTTTTATATCCAGCAGAGAGAGGATCTCACTTAATTTGGTTCTGTATCCATGTGCACAACAGTGAGCTAATTCTCTTTCATTGGGATGTGAATTTTGAGTCTGCCCCTGCAATTTTAACAGGCAGGTTGCACAGCACCATCCTTTATTCATATGAACCAGCTTCGTAAACCTCAGTTTGAAACGGGTTTGCTAAATGCTGTTTAAGATTAACTACAATTGTATGGCTTGCATATACTGTTAATTTCAGTCAGTTGAAAATGGAAATAAACATTTCTCCTTTCCTGGAAGAAATAGTGAAGCCCACGAACCCATGATGTTTTTACATTATCCTAGATTGTAGCTCAAATCTACACACCTAGTGATTCATATACTGCCCATCTCATATTCATATTGCGTATTGTAACTCTTACAGTTCCTATTGTTGCATAATACAGCAATAGTAAATTGTCATTGCAAATTGGAGGGCAAGTTAACAAAAGAAATAATTCTCTTTTGTCTGCTTCATTTTTTTTATTGTGGCAGACTTGTAGCAGAGAACAAAAATGGATCTGTTAAACTAACAGAATCCTGAACAGAAGTCAAAGTGCGGAAGGTTTGATTACACAAGAACTACTAAAGCTTCCTGCATCATGATCACTTCACTCTTGTAGAGGCACATTCTAATATATATATATATATATATAAACATAATTAAACATTTATATGAATTAGGTCACTTTAACACTGGAATATATATATATTCCAGTGTTAAAGTGACCTAATTCATATAAATGTTTAATTATGTTTAGAGACAATTTTTGAATGATTAATATTTAGAGGCATTTAAATTATAGGAAAACATCCTTTAACTTCCAGTGGTAGGAGAATATAGCCCAATTTTGGGTTGAAAGATTGTTTTCACCCCTTCACTCTTCTGTCATATATTGATAGGGGGGAGGTGGTTGGAGCAGGATGGAGGGGGTGAGCTATAAAAAGAAATTATCTTCATTTCTGTCATCACCCACTGTTCTATTATCCAGTGATAGACAGATGCAGGAATGTTGCCAGTCAAACCCACGTTTACTGCATTTCAATTGCCCTTCAGCATGTCAAAATCTAAAAACCTTTGGAGAGAGGTTGTGATGTCTTTCCTGCAGCGGTAGCAAGCACCAGGCTATTGAATAGCTGCTTTCATCACCTTTCAGTCTTCCAGGCAATAGAAGCTACAGAGGTCTCTCAAACAATTTGTCAAATGATTGCTAGGACTGGTTCCTGAAAGAGCTGGATTTGCATGTCTAACCCTTTACTGATGTAGCCATTGCTTAGTAAGATGCTACAGACATCAATTTACTTTCTTGTTATTTTTCTTGCATGTAGGCAATAAAAGTGATACTTGGCACAAGGTGCTATGCTGGTTTTTAATTTCTCAATTTAACTTCATTAACTTCTAATCCATCTGCCACTAAGTGTGCTTTACCATAACATACTTTGTTGATGATACATAATAAATCTTGACTTAGATGAGTAATATACCGTGGTGTGACATTTTGTTAAATGCAACTGGATGGAGCTTAATAATTACAATTACAGCTAGTCCTTGACTTACAGCCATTCATTTAGTGACCGTTTTGAAGTTACAACATCACTGAAAAAAGTGACATTACCTTTTTTCACACTTACGTCCGTTGCAGCCTCCCCAGGGCCATGTGAAAAAAGTGCCCATTATTCCTACTCTTCCCTTTACCAGTTAGCAGTTTATAAAATGACAGATCTTATTCCATGACTGCTTAATTTTACACAAGAACCTTTGATGAAGAATTTTGTCAAAATGTTTGCCAAAAATCCAAATATATACTGTACTATCAACAGGGTCAGCTCCATACACATGCCTGTTTGCGCTAAAAAGAATCTAGCAGCTTGGTGAGACAGGATCACTTCTTCATCTTGATATTGATTTTTATTTGACTTTTGCTCTGTGTGCTTAAGTATTTTTTAAATAGAGTTTAAAGCACTAGGACTATCATTTCTCAGTTCAACTTTGGATCCCTTTTTAAAATTCATGCCACAATGGCCACTTTCCAATCCTCTAGCAAGTAGTCTGATTTGAGGGACAAGCTGCATATTTTTGCTAAGAGAGCAGTAATTTCACATTTGAGTTCTTCAATAACTCTTGGACAGATGCCACGAGGACCTAGTGATTCAGACAAACATATGACTGAATGAGATAACTTCCATGTCCTTAACTTCAGAGTCACTACAACATATCGATTAGTTGTTTTTTTCCATTACAATATTCATTCTTCTAATGCAAGAAGTACTAAATTGTTAGAAAACATTAGGAATCATTGTAGCTAAATTACCTTCAAAATATATGGTATAATGGATTTGAAATAACGTAGATTATCTTCACCCAAAGGAACAAACATTAGGGAGCTATGGTCCTAGGACAGGGGTCTTCAAACTTGGCCCTTTTATGACTTGTGGACTTCAGGCACGCTGACAGAGGAATTCTGGGAGTTGAAGCCAACAAGTCATAAAAGGTCCAAGTTTGAAGACCCCTGTCCTAGGATTTTGGCACATTAGCTCTACTTAGAAGTGCTTGTTATGCCCTGAAAAAATATGAGAGAAGAAGGGCCATACTGAGCAGTTCCATCCTGATACTGATCCTCCTTGTGGGTTTCATATCTGCAGTAAACATTTCTACAGTGTAGCAGTCTTTCTTTGCAAAAAGTGTAGCTGTGGATGGCGGACATGTGATTTGTTGCTTTGAGTTGAGGCTGGTTCTAGATTGATCAATTCTTTTTCCACATCTAAATTCCTTCTCTTGCACCTGTAAGGTTATTTTGAATAGGGTTAATGTGTGCAATTTATTATTTTTTATTATTATCTTTGTATCCAGGTGCCGTAATTCCTTGAATATCACTGATGATTCATTGTTTAACATCTATGTCGTTGCTTGTTACTATTCTTACTCTAATATTCTAAATTGACATATTTACTTAAATATTTCATTTACAAGAATAAAATGGTGTATATATTTTAAAATATAAAAATGTGAGTATGTTAAAATCATTTTGACTGGAAAAACTTCTGTTGATCCAACAGTTTGATACCATTTAATATTTTTTTTTCTTTCTTTATAATTTCATGAGGGTTTTTTGGTAAGAACCAATAAAATTAGTCATTGGACCTTGACTTCTGAATTGTGAAATTGTTAGTGTGTTTTGGGTATCATTCCTTTGAATTTGAAAGTTTCATTCACTGTTCCGTTCTCTTTTTGTCCCTAGGGGCTGTAATTGGAGATGGACAGTCTGCTGTGGCCAGCAATATTGCGAACACCACATACCGGCTTCAGTGGTGGGATTTCACTAAATTCGACTTACCAGAAATAAGCAATGGTAAGTTGGAGACAGAACTACTAACCTCTGTAGTTAAAAACAACTAGGGATATTCACAGAAGGAGAAGTTTGTTGTTCCTCAAAAGATAACAGATATGTGGAAGCTGAATTTATATATATATATATGAACTCCAGGATATTAGAAAAAGGCTTCTTTATTGCTGAGCTTTCGTTAACAACCTGTTAACATCATCAGAGCAAAGGGCTAAATGGCAAGGGAGCATGTGCATAAATTCACATAACAGTTGGAAAACGGTTACATTGTGGCATGTGCACATAGCGTGCTTAGGAAGCTCGTTTAGAAAAAATCACATTGACAATAGCAGGTATACAGCAGTAAGCCTCCCGACAAGATTTAAAAGTCGCTTATCAGCTGTTAGGCGCGCAAGCCGGATCGTGCCTGTCAGCTGTTCGGCGCGAGGTTAACGGGGCCGCGCGAAGTCTTGTGCCGGCTGGATTCTTTCAGTGGAGAGCAGCTTGGATGTTCGTCTTGCCCTCTCACGTGCGGTGTTGTGGGACTGGATCTGTCACTGTTGGCGCGTAAGTCGGATCGCTCTCATCAGCTGTTCGGCGCGAGGTTTTTCGAACAGCTAATGAGAGCGATCCGACTTACGCACCAAACATCTGACAGATCCAGTCCCACAACACCTGCACGTGAGAGGGCAAGACGAACATCCAAGCTGCTCTCCACTGAAAGAATCCAGCCGGCACAAGACTTCGCGCGGCCCCCTGTTAACCTCGGCCGAACAGCTGACAGGCACGATCCGGCTTGCGCGCCTAACAGCTGATAAGCGCGACTTTTAAATCTTGTCGGGAGGCTTACTGCTGTATACCTGCTATTGTCAATGTGATTTTTTCTGTATGTATCCTATATGCTATATGCATGTATGTAATATACCGTTTGTACTGTGTGTATATATATATATATATATATATGCCATATATATATTATATCTGATGATATTATATATTGTTAATAAATATCAGCAATAAGTCCTTTTTAACACTAAATTCAGTTACAATATTATTATCTTTTAACTGTAATTTAATCCTTTATGCCATAAAAAAATTTATTAAACAAATAATTTAATATGTATCTTATATATCTTTAATTGGAAGCCAGGTATGGACATTTAAACGGAGAAAATAATAATTTGAGAGTGAAGATTTCCTGAAAATGACCAATTTTATTATTTGTTCTGAAGGAGATCTTTGCAAAGACTAAAACAGTCTGTGTTTGTGTGTGTGTGTGTGTGTGTGTGTGTGTGTGTGTGAGAGAGAGAGAGAGAGAGAGAGATCAGATCTACATATGAAGGTTCAATTAAACTGATTTATTGCTAAAAGCCTACTCACAGGAATCTTCTCAACTAATGGTTGGCACCTGAGATTTAAATTAGGGTCAGTGGCACTCAAGGGGGAGTTGAACTTACTTTTAGTGTGGCTATGTAGGGACTCTTAAGTTGATCCCCCTTTTTGCTCCACCTCCAGGTTCTACCATCTCTTCTCCTACAATTGTTTGCATTAAAATATCCACAGATCTTGTAAATTAGGAATTCTTTGTCATATGTACCACAAATCTTATAAACTGAATTAGGAATTGCTTGTCATATCTATCCTTGACAACAGCCTATTTACCCAAAATATTTGGGCAATACATTAATCTCTGTATTTCACCTAACTGTGATACAGAACTAGGAAGAAGAATATAGAGGTTAATGCAAATTAAAAGATCTAAGGTCAAATTATGGTTTTCAGTTTTTTGGACTGAGTTGCACACTAGAAATTATATTTTGAATGCACTAATGTTCAAATCAAGTGATAGTGAAGATAACAATATCATCCTTACCCAATTTCTCATTATCACTTGCAGATATACAGTGGGGCAAAAAAGTATTTAGTCAGCCACCAATTGTGCAAGTTCTCCCACTTAAAAAGATGAGAGAGGCCTGTAATTGTCATCATAGGTAGACCTCAACTATGAGAGACAAAATGAGAAAACAAATCCAGACAATCACATTGTCTGATTTGGAAAGAAGTTATTTGCAAATTATGGTGGAAAATAAGTATTTGGTCAATATCAAACGTTCATCTCAATATTTTGTTATATATCCTTTGTTGGCAATGACAGAGGTCAAACGTTTTCTGTAAGTCTTCACAAGGTTGGCATACACTGTTGCTGGTATGTTGGCCCATTCCTCCATGCACATCTCCTCTAGAGCAGTGATGTTTTGGGGCTGTCGCTGGGCAACACGGACTTTCAACTCCCTCCAAAGGTTTTCTATGGGGTTGAGATCTGGAGACTGGCTAGGCCACTCCAGGACCTTGAAATGCTTCTTACGAAGCCACTCCTTCGTTGCCTGGGCGGTATGTTTGGGATCATTGTCATGCTGAAACACCCAGCCACGTTTCATCTTCAATGCCCTTGCTGATGGAAGGAGGTTTGCACTCAAAATCTCACGATACATGGCCCCATTCATTCTTTCCTGTACACGGATCAGTCGTCCTGGTCCCTTTGCAGAGAAACAGCCCCAAAGCATGATGTTGCCACCCTCATGCTTCACAGTAGGTATGGTGTTCTTTGGATGCAACTCAGCATTCTCTCTCCTCCAAACACGATGAGTTGTGTTACTACCAAACAGTTCTACTGTGGTTTCATCTGACCATATGACATTCTCCCAATCCTCTTCTAGATCATCCAAATGCTCTCTAGCAAACTTCAGACGGGCCCGGACATGTACTGGCTTAAGCAGGGGGACACGTCTGGCACTGCAGGATCTGAGTCCCTGGCGGCGTAGTGTGTTACTGATGGTAGCCTTTGTTACGTTGGTCCCAGCTCTCTGTAGGTCATTCACTAGGTCCCCCCGTGTGGTTCTGGGATTTTTGCTCACTGTTCTTGTGATCATTTTGACCCCACGGGGTGAGATCTTGCGTGGAGCCCCAGATCAAGGGAGATTATCAGTGGTCTTGTATGTCTTCCATTTTCTAATTATTGCTCCCACAGTTGATTTCTTCCCACCAAGCTGCTTGCCTATTGCAGATTCAGTCTTCCCAGCCTGGTGCAGGTCTACAATTTTGTTTCTGGTGTCCTTCGACAGCTCTTTGGTCTTCACCATAGTGGAGTCTGGAGTGTGACTGTTTGAGGTTGTGGACAGGTGTCTTTTATACTGATAACAAGTTCAAACAGGTGCCATTAATACAAGTAATGAGTGGAGGACAGAGGAGCCTCTTAAAGAAGAAGTTACAGGTCTGTGAGAGCCAGAAATCTTGCTTGTTTGTAGGTGACCAACTACTTATTTTCCACCATAATTTGCAAATAACTTCTTTCCAAATCAGACAATGTGATTGTCTGGATTTGTTTTCTCATTTTGTCTCTCATAGTTGAGGTCTACCTATGATGACAATTACAGGCCTCTCTCATCTTTTTAAGTGGGAGAACTTGCACAATTGGTGGCTGACTAAATACTTTTTTGCCCCACTGTATATATATACACACACACACACACACACACACACACACACATTATTTGATAATCATAATCGTTTAAACATAAAATTCTATTAAAAAGATAACCATTTGTTATTTGTGGATAATCTTATTTTTTTATTACTAGGGCACACTTTTTAAAAAGAAAACATAATTAATACTGGAGTCAAATAGTAAACTAGGAGATTGGTAATACAAAACCTTCATCTTTCACGTTTCACATATCCTCAGAGATTACAGATGTTGTAAATTTCTGAAAGCTTAATTTATTCATGGGGGAAATGCCATAGTGTTTCTGCTTTCTTTTTCTATACATGGTTAGTTTTAGTTTTAGGAATCAAGTACAGTATAGCAATAGCACTTAGATTTATATACCACGTTACTGTGCTTTACAGCCCTCTCTAAGCGGTTTACAGAGTCAGCATATTGCCCCCAACAATTTGGGCCCTCATTTTATCGACCTTGTAAGGATGGAAAGCTGAG
Organism: Azemiops feae; assembly: GCA_023970755.1. Lineage (NCBI taxonomy): Eukaryota > Metazoa > Chordata > Lepidosauria > Squamata > Viperidae > Azemiops > Azemiops feae. The sequence continues at coordinate 3,891,899 of JALGBA010004098.1, read as the reverse complement.
TTAGCCTTGAGCCAGTCAGGATCGAAGGAATTGAACTCCTGGCAATGTGAGCAGAGTTAGCCTGCAATACTGCATTCTAACCACTGCACCAGCTCCTCCCTCATTTAGGAGTTAATTAACCAGGCTTTCTTTTAAACAACAACCAAAAAAACCCCTGCTTTCTAAACTCCTGAAATGCTTAGAATTCTTTAAGTATCTGGATTTCCAGAATGGTTTCACAATATCTAGCATGGCAGTAGAGTGAAAAATAAAAGACAGTAAGATTGGCTTTTGTAGTGGGCTTCATAAAGATGGTACCAACTGATATTAGTTCCAATGGTTAAATTAAATATTTATGGAATTGAATATTTCTGAATACAATTTTTAATAGACTTTTTTTTTACATATTTACTTGGTCATTTTGGGAAGGAGAAAAATGAACTAATTGAATCCTCTGCTTGATCCAATGATACGTTGTATAATCATCCAACAGTCAATTTAGGCTAGGGCAGGGGTAGTCAACCTTGGCTCTTTTATGACTCGTGGACTTCAACTCCCAGAATTCCTGAGCCAGCATGGCTGGCTCAGGAATTCTGGGAGTTGAAGTCCACGAGTCATAAAAGAGCCAAGGTTGCCTACCTCTGGGCTAGGGAGTAGAGAAAAGCTAGGGAAAGCAAGCAAGCATTGGACTTGAAAGCCAGAAGTCCTGCTCCCTAGATTTCTGTGCTTTTAAGACCTTTTTGACTGGTCCCATTAAAGTGGACGAGTCCAAAGATCTATCCAGTCTAGCCTGTTTCCATATCAGCTAGTTAGATTCTGAAGAGAAAACCATGGGCATTTCTTTCTCTTTAAATCAAAATAAATGTAAACAGATCTTCCAAGCTGATCAGCAATTTCCTGACAGTTAGAACAATTAATCAGTGGAACAACTTGCCTCCAGAAGTTGTGAATGCTCCAACACTGGAAGTTTTTAAGAAGAGATTGGACAACCATTTGTTTGAAACCATAGGGCTTCCTGCCTGAGCAGGGGGTTGGACTAGAGGACCTCCAAGGTCCCTTTCAACTCTGTTATTCTGATGATCTTGTTCACTCTTGTCCTAAGAAGCAAATTCTGGAATAATATGCATAATATCTAAAGTAGCAAACGCATGTAACAGAACTGCTTGAAAATGAATTGAGCAAGAAAATCTATGAAGATGGTCAGCAATATTTAAACCATAGCACAACGCTCTGGAAAGAGCATTGATATGGTAAAGTGATAACTGTTCAAGACAAGTGTAATTATGCTAAAGTTTTGGTGGGGTAGCACATGATCCCCTCCAAAAAGAGTTTCTTACTGGCTTAATTCAGAACAGATACTTGGATACTTTCTGCTTACTAGTATGAGACAAAGTAAATACAAGAGATATTGGTTCTAGAAAGGTTTTCAGGTTGTTCAAAAAATTGTGCATGGTGGGAAGATCATTACTAGTTGTAGAATCTTGATTTGATTGTAATTGCATTTAAACTGCATTTAAGTAAATATGCATAAATTTAACATGGCTTTGATCTAACGTCTTATAATATTTGCTGTCTGCATTGCCTGCTTCTCCAGATTATAGATATGATGAGGATCGTATTACATATGGCTATAAATACATTATATTGGAAGTTTGAGGTAAAAATGTATCAATAGTAGTACACAACCATCATTTGACAGGTAGTCAAACCTCTTGTCACCATATTATCATAGGTCAAATTTTAATAATAATAGTGATTTTGTAAATGCTCCTTTTGCATGCTGCTCAACAGGGAATGAGGTGCATAACTATAAACCACCAATTAAAAAAGTGAGTTGTTAAGAATAATCAGTCAAATTGCGATTGTTAATTTCTGTGTTAGCTAAGGAATGCAAGGTACTAAGTGTGTTTTTTCATTGACAGTTCTAGACCTTCAGTATTGTGCATAAGTGTTTGATAAAAGAGAATTAGAGCTGAATAGTGGTGCTGTTGTAGCACTTTTTCTATTGTTGAAAACTTTTCAATCTCAGAAATGCTCATGTTAGCAGATATTATACAAGTAGTCACCATTTAACATCTACTTGTTCAGTGACATTTGAAGTTATGATAGTGTTGAGCGATGGATACTTGCAATGGGTCCACATAGTTATGGCCATTGCATTGTCTTTGCAGTCATGTGATCATGATTTGGCTCTAGGCGATCAGCCCACAATTACAAGGTTGCAGCATCCTGGGATCACTTGCAACCTTTACTGCCAGCTTCCAACAAGCAAAGATAATGGACAGAAGGTCATAAAACACATGAGTCTGGGATCCTGTGACTGTGTGGGATCTGCCCTATGATGGCAACTGGGATTGCCAGAACTGCTGTTGGATGTTGGTGTGGTTACAGTGCGTCATGCTTATGACCACTTAACGCTGGAGTTCCTGGTCCCAATTACTGCTGGTAATAATTCATAGTCTTAATTTACCTAGCTAGAACAAGTATTTGAAGATCGCTGGTCATTCACTTGAAAATGAAGTCTATAATATAGTGCTATGTAAGTAACAGCAAAGATAGTGAATGTTAAGAAAAATTAAATCAGCAGGACAGAGTATTTGAAGATAGATTGTGAGTACAATGAGAAACCAGTTTCATTGAGACAAAGTCATATACTGATATAGGATTGATAGGTGTGGTGAGGACATAGTAGGGAAACTGAACTGATATAGGTAGTTGTCCACTTACAAACACAATGGAGTCAAGAATTTCGGTCATACGTTGTGGTTGAAATTCGAGATACCACATGACTGGACTCAATTTTAAAACTGTTTTTACAATAGTCGAATCACAACTGCCAGTGGGAGTTCTGCAGTTATAACTTCGAAGACAGGTTATAAGTAGCTTTTTAAAAGTCTGTCATAAGTTTGAATGGTCATTAAATGACTGCTTATAAGTCAAGAACTATCTGTATAGAATTTCTTTAAGAAGCGGAAATTAAGAGGCAAATAGGATAGATTGCTGATAAAGGAGACATCACCAGTAAATTTGAGTACTGATCTATGAGGTAAAAAGCGTAGCTAAGGAAAAGATAGGGTAGAAAAGAAAAGCAGAAGTAAGGTACAGAAAAGGCAGTAGTGAAAACCAAACAGCCATAGAAAAAGGTTCCTGTATATAATTAGCATGAAAGAAGTGGGAAGAAGAAAACTTTAGGAAACAAAGAATTTTGACTAGGAATTCAAGGAGCCAAATAAAGCAAGACTGTTAAACAGGAAAATTAAAAACAGAGTGCTAAGAAAACAGTGGGTAGGGGCACAGATATAAACTCCTGATTTGAGGATATTGACTTAGCATAACATTTAAACCCATCAACTATGATTCAGCTTTATTTATAAATCGGACTAGTATGGCTTACTTTATAATCATGGTTAAATATCTTGACTCAACATGACATATGAATTTATCAGTGAATAGTGGAGCCATGTTATGAAAAATTAAGGTCCCGTAAGTTGGGTGGCGAGTTACCTTCAGACAGCACCTAAAACAGGGATATCTGGATTGTTAACTCGAAATTGAACAAAGCAACTAGACTTTGTTCCAAATAACAAAAGGACAAATGTGAGTGCTGGAATTTTCTTACAGAATTGGTGTGTTTCTAGAAAGAATGTATGGAAACTGAAATTTCTCCAACTCTTCTCTTTAGCATTATGATGAGAGAAAAACTATTTTAATATTATATAAGGTTCATATTCATTAATATGTTTTGTTACTAGCTATGATTTATTATGTTAAAGTCCCAAGTCTTCAAAATGAGGATTTGTTGACTTCTATAGCATTTGTTGCAGGTATCTTCAGGTGCTCATATCCTAGAATTTACAGTCAGCTGGTGGATATTCCCATTCATAAATACCAAGCATTGTTGTAGCAGTGAAAAAGTCATCTTAATTCTAAGCTACTCCTCTTTTTCTTGGAAATTTAAAGAATTAACAGTACAAATATCAAAGTTAAAAAATAATAGATTAATAAAATAATTGGGAATATATATATATATATTCAATTGCCATCTTAAGGGGAAAAGGTTTTATTCATCTGAATTCTGCATTACTGGCTAACACATTTATATAGATAACAAATAAACTATTAGAATTAATTTAGTGATACAGGACAAAATATAAATAATTCAAGATTTTGCTGTTGTTCTGAATTAAATTCTAGACTCTTCTCTTTTTCTCTCCTGTGCAGCATCTGTGAATGTGCTTGTTCAAAACTGCAAGATATACAATGATGCCAGCTGTGATATTTCTGCAGATGGGCAGCTTTTAGCAGCTTTCATTCCTAGCAGTCAGCGGGGATTTCCTGATGAGGGGATACTCGCAGTCTATTCCCTTGCACCGCACAACTTGGGTGAAATGCTGTACACAAAGCGATTTGGTAAGAGATTATGTGTCAAAGATTTGGGGAAGCTATCAAGTCCTTTAACAGTCTCTTAGTACATTTTTCTTGAAATCTAACTGATATATGTAATAATTGCAAGGAAAAAGTAATCCCAACTGTAGATTGATTTGGTAGCAACAGAATGGTGAAATAGGAATTATATACCATGTGATTCCTATGATGTATTTGTTTAACTAAATCTTGAACTTTGGCTATTGCCGTTAGTTGACTAAGATGATTATAAGCAAAGTATTTGTTTTTAGCGATTAATAGCTGTGAATAAGTTTGCTACAGTCTATATAAGGAAAATGAAAAGGAAGGAAGGAGGATCAGAAGCAAGGATACCGTAATGAAGATGTTTATTATGTTTTGTTTCATGCCTAGGTCCCAATGCCATTTCTGTGAGCTTGTCGCCAATGGGCAGGTATGTTATGGTAGGATTGGCATCTCGTCGCATCTTGTTGCACCCATCTACAGAACATATGGTGGCTCAGGTTTTCAGGCTTCAGCAACCCCATGGAGGAGAAACTTCAATGAGGGTAAGTGGTATTACCTGCTTTTTTGTTTTAACTACCTGTGTTTGTTTATTTGGAAAAAGAATTGGTATATTAATGAAGCAAAGATCTTTAAAAGATTGCAGAAGGTAACAGTCTTGCTTTTTCACTATGCTTGCTTTTCACTGTCACTGATTTTTGGGGTTATTATTAGAATAAATAGACAGGTAGCAGGAAATACTATGGGGACATTATTAGTGGCAGAAATAGTATAAGAGTGAAATAGTACCACCAGATGAATGTTTAATGGAGTATGTAGTTTAATAGAAGTATTTCTCTTCATATTAGTGAGTCAATAGGGTCTATGTTAAATAGGGGTAAATAAAGAGCAAACATCCAGTCCAAACAGGATTAATTGGTTTATGTTGAAAATAACATTTGGCAGTTATTCACTTAGTGTTAGTGTTGATATTAGTGTTAGATGTTCGTGTTTGGAAATGAAGTACTTCTTCAAAAAACAGTGTTTCTCTGGTGAACTTAAATCATGAGTTATTATTAGCCTTCAAATCCTACATTTATTTTTAAAAAATGTTTTATTAGAGAATCTCTATGTGAATTGTTAGCCCTTTGGTTCATATTTTTGTATAATTCATCCTTGCTCTATACCCTTAAGATAAAGGAAATTGTAAATAGTAAGTTAAAGTTCTTCCTCAAGCAGCCAATTTATTTAATTGGAAATCACCCCAAATCTTATTAAATACTGTTCTGAATGAAGTTTCTTATTTTGTTTCTGCACTTATAATTCCATACTTTTTTGGACCTTGAGAATTTTATCAAATAGCTTCTGAAAGAATAATGGTGTACTAAATCAACATGAAAATTATATTGTTAAAGTTTTTTCAAAATCAGTTACAATTTTATGTGCTATTACTCCTCAATACTAAATAATTCTCAATATTTTTTTTAAAAGAACTTGTTTAAGAATAGTTGTTTTCTTTTGGATTTGTAAAAGCCTAAAAGGGAGTTCAAAGCACAGAGTTAGGATATAGTACTTTTATCGTATTGATGGCAACATTATACTTTGCATAGTACCTCAAAGACTACTTTGAAGTACGCAGGGCTGTGGCAACTTTTCAAAATTATTGTTTTTATTATTCATTATACTGTGATGTGTTTTATATTTTTACTTTGTTTTGTTTTATAAGTTCTTGGGTATCTTTGTAATAACAGCACTAAAACAAAGCCTTACAGCTTTATTTTTTGTCAGTTGAGAGTGATAAAACACTGAAACTCAGCGGCCATAGCTTCATCTACTGATAAAACAGCACTATGTTTTGTTTTCTAAATGAGCTACGGTTGGCAGCAAATGTGGGAAAATAAGGTTGAAAAAAACAAAGAGGATTAGAGAGGAAGCAAATGAAGAAACAGTTGAGCAGAAATTGTAAAAGATGCAGAAGGAGGAAGGGCATTATGGAGAGTTAGGAGAAAATTTGAATAAATTGGGTTTGAATTGGAGGCAGCTTTGATGAGAAACAGAGTGAGGATTGTGGGATTTCACCCAGGCTTCCTCTCTATTCTAATGGAATTCTCTTTATATAGAAAAATACTTTTATCCCTTCAGTAAAAGTACCCCACTAAATTATTATCCAAAAAGAAGGGAAAGTGCTCGGGTTTGTTTTTTTTTCCTTTGTGGATTTAATCACCTACAATAATATTGATTTCAAATATTGTAATCTGTAGCTCAAGCAATTGTTATCCAGGTTGTCCATTCAAAATATAATAATGCTACCTCAAACTTGTTTGCGCTGATTTTTCATTCATTGGCCTTTTCCTAGCAATACCAACAGATAAGATATCATAGCATTATGGGAATGCAAAACTGAAAAAGAAAATGGCATAGAATAAAAAATAAATTCAAATTACTATTTGGTTTAAAATCAAGGCAGGCCTCTCAAGGAAGGATCTTAACGTTTGGATTTTGGGGCTTAACTTTGAGGTGGTGATAGGAATGAAACATTTCTGGAAAGAAAAATACTTTTCTTCTGAGAAAGCCTGTTTAATTGTTTAAAAATAATGTCAAAATGATACATATGAACCTGATTTTAGTATCTGTTGACATTATTCAAAGCAGAGGTTATTGAAAACAAGGGTGGTGTTTCCTGCTCTGATCGTAACCCAATAATGGTCAACATTCTGGGCTCAGCATGTTAAAATTTTGGGAAATGCCGAACTTGACTCTGATGGCAGATCACTCCTCCCTGAAAGAGAAACAATTCTTTGTATGTTCATTTCTTTTTTAAAAAATATATAGTTCAGATGTGTGGTGTTATGTGTTGCATGAAGAAACATCAAATAATTACAAAAGCAATTTATACAAATAAAACAATCTTGGACACATGTAAAATAATAATAATTTATTTTAAGTAAGAATTGCATAACAACATCAAACAAATATTTGATTATTATTAATCAATTTCTAAGACAGGTTGAATTGAAACCAATACAGGTAGTTCTTGCATAATGACCAAACAGTGGCCATTCAAAATTGTGATGGCAATGAATTAAGGGAGTTACAACTCCTGCCTGAAATTAGGAGTGTTACAGCACCCCTGCTGTCATCTGATCTAAACTCGATTGCTTGGCAGCGTGCCTCCCCTTACAACTATGGGGACACTTCAGTCTCCCCCCCCCCCAATCTATCTTACCTCCATCTAGGTCAGGGATGGGGAACCTTGGCTCTTTGATGACTTGTGGACTTCAACTCCCAGAATTCCTGAGCCAGCATGGATGGCTCTGGAATTCTGGGAGTTGAAGCCCACAAGTCATAAAAGAGCCAAGATTCCCCACCCCTGATCTAGGCTAACAATGGTAGCTCCAAGGCTGCGCCTCAACTTCAGCCCTAGCACCACTCCTGCCACTCAAAAAGGCTGACTTGCACAATTCCCCAAGGCGCAATTGCCCCCAAAACTGTTGTGCACTATTTACCTTCAGACGGTGTTCTCTTTCTGTCGACAGCCTGGACCATTTTTTTCCATTGTCTTTCTTCCTGCAGGCTTCCCCAAAGCAAAGACTTTGCAAGTGGAAAGGTGGCTAGGAGACTTGGCAATCATATCGGTTTTTTCCAGGTTTCCTATTGTCTTGTGGAAAGCTGTCGGGGATTGTTGAAAATGAGGAATCACATAAGTATGGCACTGGTGCTGAACAGCAGTAACCCAGCAGTGCTGAAGTAGCAATAAAATCTCCAAATTTCATTTCCTGGGGAGTACTGGGTCCTGACAGCATGCCCTAAGATAGTTACAAAGTATCTGGCACAAGGTTTTAGTGGTATATAAATGAAGGGGAGAAAAAGGAATCTGGCTAGTGGCTGGACACTTTGGAGAACATTCTAGAATTATAACTACAAGACCAATAAAATGAGAAACCATGCCCTTTCTACTTACCATAATCTCCTGAACTTTTCATTTACTTTGACAGCAATTGTTCCCACCATAAATTTAGTACTGCTGAGAACATACCAGTATCTTCTGTTCTCGTAAGCTCTCCTAGATTTCATTCTTTGTTCTATTATTAGACTGTAAACTGTTGGGAATGAAAAGAAATTAGTACCTTAGAGCTATTTGCTTCATGGTTTAAACATTTGGAGCACCCAGGCAAGGAACTCCTGTTGGTGATTATTCTTTAATTCTAGATGTAATATTCCAGCATCCGATTAATTATATTTCATTAGAAATGAAATCTAGATATAATTTGGTAGATATGATTATTCCTTATTTGATGTATTTTATAATAAAATGATATGTATTTCATCATTTTAGGGATGGGCAGGAATGTTTTATAATTATAGTTTTAAAACTTTAGAAATCAAAATTGTTCTAGAAAATCTGTCATGAATAAAGGTAGATACATGCCCCAGGATAATGTTGCAGTATCCAATCTGGGTCGGTCCCCAGGACCCCAGAGGTTTTGTCTTCTGAGCTTTTGGACTTGTGCTGGAGCCCATCTTCAGGGAACTTCTCTCTAGCAGAGTGTGTGCTTTGGGCTGCTCTATGTGTGGCAGCTACTAAGATTGTTGGACAAACAGGCACAAAAGCAACCAGAGAAGTGATTGAAGCCTGGGAAACGGGGCCCCTCGTTAGTCAATAGGAGTGCTGATTAACCACCAGCTTATCAAGTACTTAGGAGGCGAGGGCTTGGCAGCACAGGCAAACAACAGCCAACACTTAATAGCCAGCCATCAACACTCCAATCAAATCTAAAAAGTCACATACAACAAGCACCATATAAATACCACGTACAGAAAGTCTAGACTTTAAAGAATACACTCTGCTAGAAAGAGAAGCTCCCTGAAGATGGGCTCCAGCACAAGTCCAAAAGCTCGGAAGACAAAATCTCTGCTCCCGGTGACCGACCCAGATTGGATCCTAGAAAAACACATAGTATAAAATAGTTGTAGATGATTTGCGGAAAGATTTTCTAAGCTGCAGATTAAATAGTTAGCTTAAAACGCCCATTTTATTATTAGCTTGTTTTATGATGGATGCAGCTCTAATCATTTTGCATATGTAAACAATAATTTATTTCCTAGATTCCAAGCCAATATCCGTTGACAAGTATATATGAGACTTGCATTGCTCTTATCATTCTCTTAACAGTTACTGAACAAAATAACTAAGTGGAACTTTATTCATTTAACAGTGTATGCACCTTGATGTCAAATCTTACATAGTTTGATGACATTATATATCTTTCATATCAAACCAAGTCTGAAACATCAATTTTACTTATTTGTTTATTCATTCCATTTATATTCTTGTCTTCCTTTTAAAAAACTCAACATAGCTCACAGAAGGACACCTTTATTATTTTCTCATTGTTGTAGTCTTGTAAGTTAGCTGCCTGAGAGAAAGTATCTGATCCAGAGTTACCCACTGAGCATTATGATCCAGTGGCTTGAATCTAGGTCTCTTTTAGCCCAGTCTAGTCTAACTGTTCTAGCTTCTGTATTATACAGTGCATTCAGGAAGTATTCAGATCCCCTTCACTTTTGTCAATTATGTTTTGCTGCAGCCTGATTCTACAGTTGCTGAAATTCATTTTTTCTCATTAATCTACAATCAGTACCCCATAATGACAAAGTGAAAACAGAATTTTTGAAATGTCTGTAAATTTATTAAAAAGAAAAAAAACTGAAATATCACATCGGCATGAATATTCAGACCCTTCAATCATGTACTTTGTTGAAGCACGTTTGGCAGAAATTAACAGCCTCGAGTCTTTTGGGGTATGACGCGACAATCTTTGCACACCCTGATTGGGGGATTTTCTGCCATTCGTCCTTGCATATCCTCTCAAGCTCAGTCAGGTTGGATGATGACCATCGGTGGACAGCCATTTTCAGATCCCTCCAGAAATGTTCAATAGGGTTCAAGTTAGGGCTCTGGTTGGGCCACTCTAGGACATTCACAGAGTTTTTCCTAAGCCACTCCTGTGTTGTCTTGGCTGTGTGCTTAGGACCGTTGTCATGTTGGAGAGTGAACCTTCAGCCCAGTCTGAGGTCCTGAGTGCTGTGGAACAGGTTTTCATTGAGAATATCCTTGTACTTTGCTCCAGTCAGTTTTCCCTCAACCCCGATCAGTCTCCCAATCCCTGCTGCTGAAAAACACCTCCACAGCATGATGCTGCCACCAAGATGCTTCATTGTTGGGATGGTATTGGGCAGGTGATGAGCAGTGCCTGGTTTCCTCCAGACATAATGTTTAGAATTGAGGCCAAACAGTTCAATCTTGGTTTCATCAGACCAGAGAATCTTGTTCCTCATAGTCTGAGAATCCTTCAGATGCTTTTTTGCAAACTCCAAGCAGGCTTTCATGTGTTTTGCACTGAGGAGAGGCTTCTGTCTAGCCACTCTGCCATAAAGCTCAGATTGGTGGAGGGCTGCAGTGATGGTTGTCCTTCTGGAACTCTGTCCCATCTCCACACAGGATCTCTAAAGCTTAGAGATTCGGATTCTTGGTCACCTCTCTTACTAAGGCCCTTCTCCCCCAATTGCTTAGTTTGACTGGGCGATCAGCTCTTGGAAGAGTCCTGGTTGTGCCAAACTCCTTCCATTTGAGAATTATAGAGGCCACTATGCTCTTAGGAACCTTCAGTGCAGCAGAAATTTTATTGCAGCCTTCCCCAGATCTGTGCCTTGCAATAACCCGGTCTCTGAGCTCTGCAGGCAGTTCCTTTGACCTCATGGCTTTTGCTCTGCTACAGTATGCATTGTCAGCTGTGAGGCCTTCTATAGAGAGGTATGTGCCTTTCCAAATCATGTCCAATTAATTTAAGGTCAACTCCAATTAAAGTGTAGAAACATGTCAGAAACGATCATGAGAAATGGGAGGCACCTGAGCTAAATTTCACATGTTGTTTGCAAAGGATCTGAATACTTATGCTAATGTGATATTTCACTTTTTTTCTTTTTAATAAATTTACAGACATTTCAAAATTTCTGTTTTCACTTTGTCATTATGGGGTACTGAATATAGATTAATGAGGAAAAAAAGAATATCAATAACTGTAGAATCAGGCTGCAGCATAATGAAATTTACAAAAGTGAAGAGGGTCTGAATATTTTTTGAATGCACTGTAAATATTATGAGGTAGATTTCTGAGTTCATCTGAAGTTTTTCATTTAGCATTTCAGCAATTGAAGACCTAGGTGTAGACAGATAGTTGATTTTCTTCTCTGTCTTAAGGTGGCCATGATATGAAACTATAGGATTTTACTGGAATTCAAAAAATGAAGTCACGAGATTCTCTGCATTTTGAGTCGGATGAGGTTATACTCATCTTTTATATACCTTCATTCCAAAACCAGAAAAATATTCACAATAAGCAGCAAAGCTGTTCAAGACTGTTACTGTCCATTATTTAAAAGTTTGAGGAGTCTGTTTTCTTTAATTATATTCTATTCTCCTTCCCTTCTTCCTTCTAAATGATTAAGCAATCTGTTATGTAAAAGTGGTATGAAATGCAAGGTCTCTGCTTGATTAGCCTGTAAAAATGTCAATTCTGGACTAGTTAAATGGTTTCTTTGGATGTCATATGTTATATTTTCAAGTGTTCCTTCAAAGTTTTATTTTGCTTCATTAACCTTTCTTCTGTTCATTCCCATTGCTAATCAGAAGTTTGACAAATGAGAACACAACAACATTTCATTTTTATTCTAATGATGCTCTTTCAGCTCACAATTAAAAATTATGCATAACTTCTTAATTGACGAATTTCAGTGTAACCCTTACAAGTATCTTATTATGTACACCAACCAGAATACAAGAAGTTAACAGCAGATGAAACAAAATAAAACAGTGTAGTTTACAGCAAAATTCTGGATGTATTCAAAGCATCTCTGGTTTTAAAAAGTATGGCAAAATTTGGGCACATTCATAGAAACTAAAACATATTGGTCTGATACTAGCAACTGTAGATAGAATAAATAAGAATTGCCTGGATACATTGTAAAATAGGGAGCTTTGCATCCTTATTAAAAAAAGGCAAGATATTAGGATGTGGGCTATGGATTCAATAAATACATATTCATAAGGGCACAGTGTTAACTCATAGGGAATTTTTTTTTCTACTTCTGCCTTTAAGTATTGCTGTAAAGAGATTATTAAAACATGCTAAGATTGGTACTTTTCAGAGTTGATGGACAATTATATAGTGTAAATACTTCCTGGCCTAAAAAAAAAAGGGGTGGGGGGCTGCGGCTCAGAAAGCCATTCCTGGTTAGGGCAGGTTGATCCAGTTGAGCTTCCAAATCTCAAGTACATTTCTTAAGTGTAATGATTGCTCAGTCATAGCCTATCATTAAAAAGGCCTCCCTAAAGAAGCCCAATATTGTAGGCTTTGCAAAAAATTGGCCTATTCCATATCGATTCATAATAGTTTGCAATAGGAAAAAAAGACATTCAGGAAAGATTGTAACTTTAACCAGTATGCAATAATGCAAATCCGTGTGTCAGTTTCAAGTTTAGTCAGTCCTGCCTGCCTCTTAATACTGTGTTAGGAACGTATAGAGCCACTTGAAACACGGCCCTTAGAAATTTGGACTGAACCTTTTCTAGTGGGGCAGAAGAGCTCTTCTTTGCTCTTGGCTCCCAAAATTATTCCCACATACTGTTACAATTAACGTATTTGTACACTGAGCATACTTCTATTGCAGGCATGCTACACAAACAAAAATTTGTAGAGAACATAGGGTTTGGAGTAAGGATGGGTACTGACCATTGGATTTAATTTAGGACTGATTCAACAATAACAACACCAAAAAAACAATATGCAGCCTAAAGATGTTCTACTTAAGAAATTTGTACAACTTCAGAAGGAAAATAAGAGTTGATTATTGGAAAAGAAAATATTCAAGTTTGAAAGAGTAAATAATTTCATTTTTATTATGGTTTTATATATAAATTTGGATGAAAATGGAATTTATCATAAAAAATCCTAAGCAATATCTGCAAAAAATGAGAAGAATGTGTAGGGGAGGATAGGAAATAAATAAAAGTGTAATAAAAGTCTAAACAAAAATGTTTCAAGAACGTTTGATGTTCTTTTTCATAGTTGCAGAAAGTGCAGTAGAAGACAGATGATTAGTAGATGTGAAGCAATCAGTGATATGGACAGAAGAAATTGAACATCCAAAAATTTTCTAAGCAAACAACCAACAGTCTTCCAGATCTCATAACAACAAAATGGGAAAAAACCCATCCCCTATCAACCCTTTTAAAAATCTAGAATAATTTTCTAATATATTATTTTCTCTTCAGAAAAGTGCAATTAGGGAATCTGCTAAAATTATCCAGTTTGAATAGATCCCTCTCCACCCCAAAGTTAGCTTATACTGTGAGCTTCGTAAGAAATTAGATTTTTTAGAAGCACACTTTGCTTTCAATCCTATACATTTTTTAAACACTAATGAAGCATCAGATGGCAGAATTTAATTATCCTAACATCATTTGAAGACAGCTTCTGTCAAAACATGATCCTTTTGGAATTTCTTGTCTTCCTTGAGAAAAAGAGGAAAAAAGTTGATCAGCTTACAATAGAGAAGGACTTAATTGAAGAAGTAGAAGAAGTACGAACATTTGATAATAGTAACCATGATATGCTGGAATTTTCTATTGCAAGGGAAATTAATGCTGAGTGTAGTTTAACATTTATTCTGAACTAAAAAAGCAGATTCTAAATAATTCAGCACATGTTTAAGGGAACATTCTATACTTGGAGAGAGAAATGCCAAATAGATCTCACAAGATCAGATAGCTAACAAAAAAGGCATAATGGAACCAGCAAGAAAACAATAAAGAGGGTTACTTTTGCTTTATTGAATGGAGCAGGCGCTTCTTTATGTAGACCATGTCAAAACATGGTATATTAAAATCCATATATTTGTCAAAACATCTGAGGACTTTTGAGGACCTTCTTCTTTAAGAACTGAATTTGGGAAACTATTGCTTATGATAGTGTGAGATAATATAATATTGTTCCCATTTCTAGGTAACTTGTACCCCAAATATATTAGAAGAATGGCAAAACTGGAGGAGATGGTAGCTAGAATCAAAATCAGACATTAACATTTTAAAAAGATGCTACATTGTTAGCTAAAAGTACTATAGATTTAGAACTCATTGTGAAAACAACAACTGTGGGATAATGTTAAATGTTAAAACAAAAATAATGTCAGTAGACACTGGCAAAAAATATTTCCTTCCAGTGCAGTTCAGCAGTTCATTATATTGCTCAATTTTCAAGCAGATTTTAATTAGGATTTTTCTACTTTGCAGTGTCTTGGAATTGACATCCATGTATCCAGATATATGATATCTTCAAAAGGTCTTTCCAATTCTATGATTCTAGGATTGAGATGCAATTTTCAAGAACCTCACCTCAGACTGTTGCAGTTTAGATCAGCGGCCCCCAACCTTTTGGGCACCAGGGACTGGTTCCATGGAGAGAGGGGCATGGTTTCGTGTGCTGCCTGCATCCCACAGATGGGGCTTTGCTTGTTTGCGTGGCCCTGTTTCTGGCATGCCTCCTACTGATGCCGATCCATGGACCGGGGGTTGGGGACCCCTGGTTTAAATGACTCTATACAGTGCTTTAGGAGTTATTCAAGGCTTGACGCTCAGTAATTACGGGAAGGTACATTTGTAAGTGTTCAGAGAAATAATGTGTACGGTCCACCTTTCCTGAAAGCTCTCAGGGAAGATATAGATACAGGAACTATATTGTGTTGATTATGCATGATTGAAACAATATCTCCATGACAGTATTAAATAGCTGCTTAAATATATTCTAAAGGTAGGCTTAGAGAGCAGCTAAACTAAGCATTGTCATTTCTGAGTGGTTGATTTGTAAATTGTCATTCATTGCTTATCTGCCATCTATTGACTCTCACATTAAGCAATCTGGGAAAGTGTTCTAGTAAGAATGATCTTATATCCCTTCTCAGGAACAGACCAGATAATTATGTAGAAAATGCTTTTAAGTGACTGTCAACTATCAGCTAGTTAGAAGAAAATTAATCTGCTTTTTGAGAGTTACACAATGTAACTCTCACTGGGACTTATGCTTATTTTGAAAAACCTAGAATCTCAGTTCATTAGCCTTCCTGTTTAGGTTGGTGACACATTACAACAATTTTCTCTACATTTCAGATTATTGGACAGTAATGTTATTGGTTCCAGAGAGTACAACCATTAGCTACATTGGTTAGAGATTATGGAGGTTGTTGTTGTTGTTGTTAGTTGCGAAGTCGTGTCCGACCCATCGCGACCCCATGGACAACGTTCCTCCAGGTCTTCCTGTCCTCTACCATCTTCTGGAGTCCATTTAAGCTCACGCCTACTGCTTCAGTGACTCCATCCAGCCACCTCATTCTCTGTCTTCCCCTTCTTCTATTGCCCTCAATCTTTCCCAGCATTAGGCTCTTCTCCAATGAGTCCTTCCTTCTCATTAGGTGGCCAAAGTACTTGAGTTTCAACTTCAGTATCTGGCCTTCTAAGGAGCAGTCAGGGTTGATCTCCTCTAGGACTGACCGGTTTGATCGCCTTGCAGTCCAAGGGACTCGCAGGAGTCTTCTCCAGCACCATAGTTCAAAGGCCTCAATTCTTTTGCGTTCAGCCTTTCTTATGGTCCAACTTTCACAGCAATACATTGCAACTGGGAAAACCATGGCCTTGACTATACGTACTTTTGTTGGCAGGGTGATGTCTCTGCTTTTTAGTATGCTGTCTAAATTTGCCATAGCTTTCCTCCCCAGGAGCAAGCGTCTTTTAATTTCTTGGCTGCAGTCCCCATCTGTGGTGATCTTAGAGCCCAATTATGGAGGTTATAGGTCAACATATCTGAAAGGTGCTTTCCAGCTTAAGAACAGGCAAATTGTGAAATCAAAAGGATGTAGAGCTCCCAGAAAAATCAAGAAACGGTTACTCCATTTATATTTCTTCAACTGATTTAAAGTGTTCTGTACATCGGAACTGGATAAGAAAGCTTTTTGAATGGCCAGCACCCATTACTCTTACAAAATATTATTTTTTGTTTATATTCAGTTTCAATTTCTTACAATGAAAAGGTCAGCCAACTTAATATTCCATATTGTTGATGCTTTTAATCCTATTAAGAGGTGTTTTTTTTTTTTAAGAATACTCAGTGAAAAACAATCTCATAATATCAAACCTGTGGATAAAACACTAACTAATTTTAACATCATATAGCACATATAAGAATCACTGTAGTTGTTCCATTCTCAGCTTCTTTCCCTTTATATCCACTTCTTTTTGTTACATTACACTATCCCTATAGTCATCCTCCAACTGCTAGGTTTTGTTTTTCCTATTTCTTTATTATCTATAATTCTCCTTCAACTCTATAGGATCTGATGTGGAATTCTTTCAGGTTTCTGACAACAGGTTTATCTTGTCCTCATTAATAATACCAATATCAAGAAGAGTCAGTTTTAACTCCTGTGCACTGAGTTAACTGTTAAAAACAGTATACAACCAAATTATATAGTACATGTGGTAGAGGCTTACTACATACTCATTCCGTGATTCAGTGATTAGTTTTCATTAAATATCTTGCTGCTTCAACATTATTTTCAGTTATTAATTCTGGTTTATAGCAACAATACTAAGAGCTAGTTTGACTATGCTCGTTTGCTTTGGAATCAGTCCAGATGAGAATGGACTTAAATTTATACATTTATGAGCTGAAATACAGCAAGGATATGAAATAACACTGTTGTGGGTTATTTTTTCTGTCTGTATGTGAAAGTATTCAATTTGCAGACAAGATTTAACACTTTAAAAGGCATTGGGGAGATATTTTGTTAGGAAAAAGAACCTGTAAAATTAAAGGAGGGAGGCTGTTATCCCTAGCTTCAAAGGGCCCCAAGAACTGTGCCTTTATATTGTTGTCATGTTTCAGAATAAGTTGGAAATAGGAAATAGTAATGTCAGTCATGTATTGGGAAGAAGACGCTAACTATTCCTGTAATTTCTGGTTATTGATATATTTAGTCAGTGCAAAAATTAAAACTAGCAGTTTTTCCGACATCTCTTTAAATGGGCAGTTTTTGGCTTCTTCGATATACAAGAAGGTGAAATGTGCTTTTACCAAACAACAATGATCCAAACAACAATGAATCCATAAATAATGGGCAAATTTGAATAATAGCAGCCTAAAGTATTTGACTGAGGAAACATCAGTGGCCAATTACTCTGCTATAGCTAACTTGTCTTTATCATCTTTATCAACCAAAAAGCAAGAAGGTTTTTTTCAGTAATCAGTCACAGATTTAGTATAAAATGACAATTTGTGTGAATACTATTAGGGTTGTATACGGCAGGAAATAAAATCTTTGTGCACTAATGTTATGTCTTAATTGTCTTTCCCATCTGATGGGGCTGTAAAGTCATAAAAGCCCTCAATATAAACAAAGATTAACATCAACATTTATAAATCAGAAAATACAAGGTCATGTGCTTCACTTTTGAGTCACAGCATACCATCTCCTGTGCTAGATGAAACAGTTTTGACTGCTTTACTGAAACCAGGGAGAAAAAGAGTAGCTCAGAGGAGGGAATTCCAAAGTATATATGACAGTTTCATAAGGACAAGACCTGAAAGAAGTTGACAATATTTCATCTGATCAGATGGGCAGATGGATATGGGTCTCTCAATAAATCGATGCAGAGCCATGTAAGACCTTAAAGTGATAACCAGCACCATGGATCATCTGTAAGCCAACCAGTAACCAATGCAGCTCCCAAAGCAACAGAGTTAATCCAGTATTTTGGGATATATCCATCATTGCTCAGGCTGTTGTATTTTGTCGTTGGAGTTTCTGAAGGCTCTTGAAGAGCAGTCCCATTTAGAGTGCATTATAGTAATCTAAGTATGAAGTGACCAAGATAGGAGAACAGGGGCTCCTGTTATCCGGGAATGGCCATAATTAACACATTAGATATAAGCAATGCATTATAAACACTTCTTGCCACAGCTGCCACCTGCTAGTCAAGCAGAAGCTTTAAGTATTTGATGATTCCAAAACTGCAACCCATTTCTGAATGAGAAAGCATGACTCTGTTAGAGTTAAAAAAAATAATATTGGCCTGGAATCATTAGATCCAGAAACCCATAGCCATTCTTTCTTGCAGGGAGTCCATTCTTCCCCATTCAGATCCTTTGTTTCCAATTACTGGATCAACATTTCTGCTGCAGTGTGTGTTATGTCCCAGGATGAGATGTATAACTGGGTATTATCAGCATATTGGGATGTTCTCTCCTAGTGATTTTATGTAGGTGTTAAAAGAAATGGAGAGAATAGAAAGCCTGTAGCATACCAGGGAAAAGGCAACAATCTGATTTCTCCTATCTGTCTCCTTCCCCCTCAGGACCATCAGACTGTTTTAGTTTGTCTGTTCTGTCTAATAAACTTTTCAGAACCATATGGAAAAGTTGTTAGACTATTATTTGTCTCCCACAGGTCATTGGTATCTTAGGTGACTTAAAGGCTAAAGAAAAAGTTCCAAGTTAATAAATAGCCAGTTAAGCAACACAAGTGCCAAGGTGTGCATTTACCATCTAAAAATATTGAATTTAAAAAGCAGTATTTGAAGTTTTAGACTTCATAGATTTGGAAGAAAAAGAAACAAAGGTGTAAGAGCAGATTTAGGGGGGAGAAAGGAGTGAAATTCATTTTTAGTTTTAGAAAGTCAATAGGAAACATTGTGGTTTTCCTGATGGGTTAATCTCATCATAGCAAGATAGGCAAAATACTGAAGACCTCACTCAGGAACACTCTACACAAAAGTAATCTCTGTGATCTACAGCAGTGTTCTTGTGAGGAACAAGTCAGCTCTCTACCAAGAAGACTGCTTATGTTGCAATTACTGTTAGTCTGACAAGGTAAATTGACACGGATATGAAATTAGGATATCATTTGGTGATGTGATATTTGACAGAAAATTTGCTATAGAATAAGAGAGGAAATGTTTTCTGTACTGTAAGTATGGATTGATACATCCTAAATCAGCCCTTTTTCCTTAATCCTACCTGGAGTATTTGTATAGTGGGAATTAAGCAAATACACCCCATCATTGAACAGTTGTTCTCTATTTTATTCCAATAAAGCTGCTTTTTAAAAAATCTTTTAAAAATGTACTCATACCATCTTTATTCTCACATCAAGTATATTAAAAAGAGAAGTTAGATTTTTGTTTCTGATAATGATAGATACATCAGGGGAAATTAATTTTGGATTTGTTTTTAATTTTCTGGAAAGATTAGGAATAGGAGGAGAAATTCTCTCCTCAAAACAGTGCAGTAGAGTTGAGATTCTCCCCTAATCCTGTATGGAGGTTTGTCCACCATGGTGGTAGGAACCATCCTTCTTCCTATAATTCACAATATTAAGCATCCCTGGCATGGATGATTTAGGCCATATGGAGCTATGCTCTCATAGACAATTAATTGATGTTTG
This sequence comes from Azemiops feae, assembly GCA_023970755.1. NCBI lineage: Eukaryota > Metazoa > Chordata > Lepidosauria > Squamata > Viperidae > Azemiops > Azemiops feae. Next base: position 3,871,982 of record JALGBA010004098.1, on the reverse strand, counting down.
TGAAGAAAGTTGAGTTCTTTTGATAAATGCAGACAGGTTAAAATTTCCCAATGGAAATGAACAGTAAGTGTGATATAGCAATTGCTAGATCCAAGGAGTCATTTCCAGCCACATTTTTTTGCAAGAAGCAGTTGCCTGAGAGAAATTGTTTATTCATGAAGCAAGTTTGCATTATGATCCCCTAGTGCATTCTTTTTTTCTCTTATATCTCAAAACAATGCTTATTTTTCTGAATAAACGCTACTTTGCTCTTATAAAAGGCTTCTCGTTATCATAGCCTCATTAAAACTGGAGTGCATACCATAATCTCCATGGCAACAGATACAATCAGTGTATATTGGATTCTTTATTACACAGTCAAGAGAATAGGACAGGTATGCTGAAATTATGTAGGTATTAATGATAACACCAAAGAGTTGACGGTCTCGATTTATGCTGAAGTTCTCCAAATGCCACTTACTTTTGGGGAAGATAAAATGCCCCCCAAAATTATTTATATGTTATTTTAAAGTGGACAAAGTCATTATGTATTCCACTAGCATTCCTTTTATTGATGTGAAAGTTTATTGATATATCATTATTAACTTCTGAGTAGCTATCATTATTCACTGTCTTTTTAATACACACACATATACACAAACACAGTAGAGCCACTTTGATGTAGTGTGTAAGGTACTGGACTAGGAGTAGGAAGAGCTAGGTTCTAGGTATAGAAGCTAGTCCAACAATGTGGGCCAATCATCTCAGCCCTAGACTGTAAAGACAAAAAACTCCCCTTTATCTCCCAGCCTGCTCTGGACTGGTAGATTACACTTACAGTCCATAACCTTGAAGGAAGACATTTTTCCCCCTGTCATGGATTGATTGGGCCAATAATAATGTGTGCACACATACATGCATCAAAAATATCCTCTTATCCTTAAATGATCAGAGGAGAAAGAAGTAAGAGTCAATAAATTCAGAAATCACATGACTTATACATACATATTTAGTAAGCTTGATTCCTTCTCCCCATTCCATTCTCCCTTTTTAAATTCTGGTTTACAACATTCTCTGATATTTCAACTTTGATACATAATAGTTTTGTGTTTTTCTGCAATAGAGAACTGCAGCATCTATATTTTACTAATATATGCATCTTTGTGTCTGTGATATTTGCCAAGGTTTATAGAAAGGCTAAATAAAATTCTGATGTCCAGCCCAGTGGTAGATTACACAGTGCCAAGACAGCTTGTTAATACTTGGAGTTGTTTTGCTGAAAAGAATGCTATCTAGTTTTTTTAATGTTGAGGATGATTGATACTACATTTTTCACTTTCTTAATTCATATTACTTATTTTATTTGCAGGATGTAAAAAAAGTAGTTTGATCTTCTTCCAAACTTAGTTTTGCTTGTTTGAAGTATTATTAATTCTATTTTGTTTCTCTTGTTTTAGAGAGTGTTCAATGTCTTGTACCCAATGCCTGCCGATCAAAGGAGACACGTCAGCATAAATTCTGCTCGCTGGTTACCTGAGCCAGGTTTAGGATTAGCTTACGGCACTAATAAAGGGGATCTGGTGATTTGCCGACCAGAGTAAGTGGCATGATTTAAAACTTGAAAATTATAATAAACTTTGATTTTATTAGAAACCTTTTAAGCATTTGTTTAGTTTCAGTAATTTGTTTGGAATTAAATTTTAAGAGTTAATCTTTTTTATGATGAAATTTTATTGGGTTTTTTACCTAAATTATTACTACAGCTAAATGGGCTTGAGGTGTATTTGGAGATTGTGAAAAGAGAGGAAAATCTGAGTAACTTTGCTCACCAAATCTGTGTCATTGTTGCAAGGAAAAGGAAGAGCCTCGTTTCAGAGATTGACCTGAATTCTAGAAATATTAAAAACATAATATAGATGTTTCTTCTGGATGTTACTGAAGTTCAGGATAGAATCAGAGACCCTATAGTTCATTTCCCCCCTCTTTTATAGCACAAAAATGAGGCACATCATTTTCCATTGCTTTGTGGTAGAAATATATATTGAATAAGAATAATTAAAATCAAAGATACAAGTCTGACTCATAATACTGTGGAGCCAGCCAATTTCCTCTCTTCTCCTCTCCTGGGTTTTTATTGGGGATTCAGTTGACATTTTCAGTTGAATATGGCATGATTCAAGTCTTCTGTTGCTTCAATCCTTTATACTGGTTTTCTAACTTCTGGTAAAAATTAGAAACTTTGGTAGAAGTAGGAAAGTTGTGGCTTTCTATATATTGTTGAATCACAGCTATACTGAAAGAGATAGGCATAACTCAGTTAGTAAAAACATCTCTAATAGCACAGTATCAGAAAGATAACTTCACCTCTTAGTCTTACCACTTTTTATTTTATTTATTATTTCAATGTTGAGGCCACCCAACTCCATAGCAGGTCTATGCCATAATTAATAATGTTTCTAAAAAGCAACATGTATCAGTAAAAAAAGAATGGAGCTGACCAGAAGACAGAATCAATACTTTTAAAATTTTATAAAGCAAAAACAGTTCCAGAAGGGAGTATATTCTCTGGAGCAGTGGACAAAGAATAGGTGAGATTAAAAGAATATTATTAACACATCCTAGGCAAAACATAAGACTCTATCAGACTTAAATTTAGGCTTTGGTTGTTGATAAGATTCTTTAATTATTTTATTCTACATAACTGGTTGTTATCTTCAAAAAATAAGGACGTCCACTAGTGAAATCCCATCCCTTGGTTCCAGCCACTTCCTTGCTCTATTTACAGATTTACTTTCCATTCCAGCTGAAATATTCTTTGCAATAAAAGTCTAAACTGATTTTGCAGTTATCCGTAGATGTGCACAAAATTTACGGTTGAATAAACCCATTGGGAGGAATAGCAATTATTAATCTGAAAGCAATACATTTTTGTCAGTGCCAGATTTCCTAATGTGTAATAACTTCCAACAAAGAACAATCCTAATATGCAGACCTAAAGCTTTATAGTTTGGTGTAATCATTAATTAATCTATTAAAATACATTATAACGTATTTGTAGTTTCTGTGAAGCACTTTCACCTTCTGTGAGGCACTTTTTTAAATCAAGTTTTTAGTCCTACTAGCTATGTAGCTTCAGCCTTATCATGTATTTCTGGAGGCTGACCCAGTTTCTTTGCCAGACTGTTCAATCAGTAGAAGAGATGCCTCCCAGCAAGAGAGCCCCTAGTGCATCATTTTCCTTTTAAGAAAAATAAGTCTTGGCTCAGGACGCTTAGAGAAGAGAAGTCAGACAGGATTGTATTGATCTCTACTCCTGGATTAGTTCTCTGACTTAAAGTTCATATAGATACCATCTGTGAACTAATGCCATAACCCAGGGGTGTCAAACTGCCGGCCCACAGGCCGGATGCGTCATGCCGAAACCGCGCCCATCCCATTGCCGGCAATGGAAAAAAAGTCGCGATACATCGTGACACTTCATGTGATGTTGCGAGTTTGACACCCCTGCCATAACAGATTTGTTAGTTTTGCAGAAAACACAGGATTTTTTTTAGCTGTAGAAGACCTAAAGCAGATATTATTCTGGAATTTATTTGTAATTATTGGAGCAATAACCCCCCCCCATTATAATATTGTCATCCAAAACAGAATTACCTTTGTTAAGATTAAAGATTTTATTGAGATCTTTACAACATACTTTTCTGAAGATGGAGTCAGGCATATGTATATATTATTTTTAAAAGTTTTGTTTTTACATTTTTGCAATTTAATATGTTTTTATCAAATTAAGGAGAATTTTGTTTAATGACTGTGCCTTCTAGTACACTAAGTATCTGACTTACTTTGCAAGCTTCTTCCTCTGCCTTTGAGATATGTTAAAGCATTGATTCATATGATGCAGCTTGCTTGCAGCTAGAAAATTCAGGCGTTCACTGTAGAATACCTGGACAAGTGTGAGAGATATTGTGTGTAAAACTCTTAAACTGACATACATTTAAAATACTTTTAGTAAATTGAAGAGCAGCCACATACTATATATGGTAAACAACTTGGTATCTTAAGTAGCTGAGTATATTGGTACTTTAATAACCATATATAGAAGCTGCTCATGATTTATTTTTATTTTAGATGTTAAAATGGGGGAGGGCAATTTTCCCAGAATCACAGGCTCCCCCAATCAGCTGAAGGTGGATAATACTGGAAAATTCCAATCCTTTTCAATGTTTTTTTTCTGAGGGCTTATGGTGGAAAGGTGATTGAGGTGTCTGGTTTTGAGGGATAAAAGATGGAAATGGGAATGGCTTGCTTCTCAAATGCCTTGTGTTTCTATTTTTCCCTTATATTCCAAGTAATTTCATTTTTTCAGTTTATAGTTATAAAGATAAATAACCTTTATTGTCATTTTTATATTGTGGGCACAATGGCACACATAAAAAAAATGAAATTTAGTTGCCCGCTCTCAAAGTGAAACATATACATGACACACACCTAAACATACTATGTACAACATATATATAGACCCACATCCCTACATATACATAGCAAATAAATATCTCAGGGAACTGAATATGCTTTGCAAAGAAAACCATGAAGGAACGCAAAATCCAGAGTGTGACTAGCTACATGTTTGGGGCTAGTCTGGATAACCTCATGTTGGTCGTGGTGGCTATGAAGTTTTAGGCTGCTCTAACCATGGATGGTTTTAGTATGGATGCTTAAATAACTCAGAACAATTGCTCAGTGAGTTCTCAGCCCAAAATTTGGGTCCATGTTTATCAGTTCCGACAAAAGAACAACTGGGCATTGATATGGAAAGTACATCAACAAAATCCCTAAATGTGTCATAAATATTTACTCCACAATGATTTTAGTTACATAGAAAGCTAGAATGGCAAAGAAATTTCCTGCAGATTGTAGCAACTTCCCTTTCTTATCTAATCTGGAGCAGAGTCAAGCACTAGGAGGACATGCCCATCTCCTAGTTTCCCAGTTCCCCATTTTAATTATAAGCAAATCAGGTTGGCATTGTAATACTAATTGACCTGGCATTTAACAACAGTACCAGCAGATGAGAGAGTAACCTGCAAGTGAGGTGTATAGCAGCAGGAAGGGTAGGCACAAACTATGTAACTAACCTCCATTTTGTTCTTACCTGACATGTTAATTAATCCCCAGTTATCATCCTTCCTTCCTGCCATAATCCCAGTTAGATTTCCCTCATCCTAGCCCAGGTTACATTTAAAAAAGAATTCTCCCAGATTCTTATCTTTGTTTCACTACTGAAATGAGTTTCCCCCAAAGCGGTTCTTCTCCTTCAGGAACAATTTTTTTTAAAAAAAAAAAACTTTTTATTAATTTTTCAATGTTACAATTGTATCTTTGAAAAGCAACATGGTGTCTGAGTTACAATAATTCCATTACATACCAATATTATTAATACAAATCTCCAACTGTTACAGCCAATATTTCCTCTCTTTTTTCCCTTAATACATACTGTCTCTTGTTTAAATTAGTGTACTTCTTATTCTATCCATCAGCTACTTAATAGCTTTCTTACATTTGTCAATAATTTTATATGTCTTATTTATTTTAACATTCCATCTTTTGGACCATCAATAACCTTATGAATTTTCCCAGCTTTAATTTTGCGCTGATATTTACATTAAACGTTTAATATTTTATCATTTCCAAATTTTTAAATGACCCCAATTCCCTTTGTCACAATTCCCCCCAATATCTAGTGTTCCGGATACATATCTTATCTGTCTCACTTCTATATCAACAGATTAGTAATACAATATAATATTCTTATTTTCATTATAATTTCCAAATATTATAGATTCAATAACCAAAATTTCTCCCATTTCAGCATTCTTCCTTATGTCCACTTTCTCATATTTAAGCTTATAATTTTTATTCTTATCACTACATCAAAACATGTTAATTACATTACATCACTCGTAACATATACATGTCTTAATCATTTTTATTTTACCTTTATGAACAACTCAATATTTCAATTTAACTATTGATATTTATGCATCTAGGTTTTAATTAGCCAACATTTTTCTTTATCTTCACTTCATAACAATATCTCGTATTCAAAATACGGGTCTTGTCTACTTAAGTATATTCTATTTTAAACCACGTAGATATGTCTACACTCCATTCTTCTTCAGTCTTATTCTGGCTTTTTTTCTTTGCCAAATCATCTTCCATGTCCTTGCTTCAGGGTTCTCAAAGAATTCTTGTATTATTGTATATATTATGTCATGTTGAGATGACCATCCAGTCGCCATTTTTGGAAGGCTGAGGGGTCTGGCAGGACTACCAGCTCGTCTCTTTATTTTCTCCTCTTGACATAGTTGTCCTGGACTGTTTATCTTTTCTTCCATCTGTTTCTCTTCTTGATCTTCAAATTCCTTCTGATTTATATAACAGGTTTTTTCCTCCATCCAAGTTGTCAGATTTTTTTCTGAATTTTCTATTGTCTGTACTTGTTGGGCAGTTAGGTCTTCTGTGATAATATTTAATTGTTCAATTTTTTCTGTTGTATTCTGTATAGATAAGTTTTTAGTTATAGTCAGAGTTTGAGTTTGCGTATCTAAGACGCTTTCTGCTTTTTTTCCGAACGCTCTTATTTCATCACCAGCTGTAAGAAGAGTTTGGTAAGTTATTTTCAATATAGCAAAGATTTGTTTTTGCATTTCTTCCATAGAAAAGATCTGTTCCTGATCTTCCATAGTGATGAGTTGAACTGAAAACTTTTACAGTTTTTTCCCCCCAGTAAATAAGAAACAGAGCTAAAACTCTCACAGCTGGTGTTCAAGGTCACCTAAATCTTATCTTGTTTTCTGAACTGTCAGCCAAGTCTCTTTTCTTTAAGAATAATAAATTGCAATTTCAGGTTTAGCCACAAGATGTTACCCCACTGTTTGAGGAGTTCCTTTAAATCTCAAAATTATTTTTCTATTTTAAGAGGAAAAACCCAGACTTTCAAATAAAAATAGAAAGTAAAAAGTAGATAATCAAAAATCTTTTAATCCACAAGCTTTAGGAAATAAAGTTCCAATTGGGATCCAATTTCAACGTTTTCAAAAACTCCCCTGTGTATTCAATCGCTGCTGTTTCTGGAGGGAGGGCTAAAATCCCCCTTCCCTCTCCACAGGGGGGAAAGTACTTTAGCAGCTTGAATAGGTACAAAAAAGCAATTAGGATTTAAGAGAGGAGATCTCACCCAGTCCTTTCCACGCTGCTTTGAAGTTGCCAGATGGTAATGTGACTTTGGCTGTCTGCAGCCTAGGGACGAGCCATATTTCTATGGCCGGTCCTTTTGTCCGCCGGTTTGGAGGGATCGCCAGCTCTAATGGGAGAGTTGCTGCTCTCCTGCGATCCAGCGATAGCCCCTCCTTGCTAGTCGCCTCTTTTTGAGGCGACTTTCGGCCCTTTTCAGAGCCCCCCAGTGATGCGAAACTGAACAGGGGAGAGAGAGAAAATCTCCCAGCCGTCCATGGCGGCTGTGTGGCAAACCGGAAGTCCCTCCTTCAGGAACAATTATTTTGGGGATAACCTTTCACTGCATTAAGCCTCAGGAAAACATACCTTTGGCTGATGCAGCATACATTACATGTTTTTCTACATACTTATCAATTAAGCAATTGTTTTAATTGGTAAGATATACTTCTTGATTCTTAAAATTCTTCTAGGAATTCTGTCAAAGTTGTTTACCCACATTCTGTGCCATGTTTCATAACTTTGAACTTGGAATACTGATTCAAACATTTTGAAACACTAATAATATCCTTAGAATAACATAGAGTCATTTGATGTATTAGAGGAAAGTAAATAAATATTTAACATACATTAGTGAGAGTACTAAATTAAAAACATGATTCCGTTCTAACCATGAATCAAACATACTGTGTTTTAGAAGTTTAGCCAGAGATCTCAGTCTGACTCAACTGAAACTGAGAAGCTTTTGATTGTTCTGGATTTTAACTGAGACACAGTCTGGAGGATCTTAGAAGTTAAGTAGGGCAAGGCCATGTTTATTTTATTTTATATTTATTCATTCATTTATTATTTATTTAATAAAATTATATGCTGCCCATCTCACCAAAGGCGACTCTAGACAGCTTACACTCATTCAATAAATGTGCCATATAAAACATTAAAATAATAAATAGAGATCTTAAATTTATAATTCAGTTAAAATTAAATGTTACCCTATCCCTCTCCTACCAACTCCTGTTTTTTCCCCAGCAGCTTAGTGTCCTTTACTTCCACTTAGCTGCCACCTTTAAGGGCCTTGCCTTTTTCTTCTCTCCCTACATTAAAATGCTTCTGTCCAAAAGACACGTGTTTTGGTCCAGAGATGGACCAGCCAGAACTGGCACTTTAGACTAGGAAGGATCGTCTTTTCCAAGCCTTGAAATTTTCTCCTATACTACAAAAATAAAGAGGACTGAGGAAATCAAAGAAAGCATGCTATATTTTCTTACACAGCTGTAAACACTCTGAATTGAATATATTTTAAAACTTTAATTACATTAGTATGTTATGTAAATTATAAATGAATTTACTATTTTTTTGTGAGAAAACTTTCACTCCACTCACTTTTAAGTCAAGTGTTAACCACACTAAATTTAACATGGAAGAATTTTATGAGCAAACCTATTAATCACAATACATTTTACATTCCTACAATAACGTATTTCCCTTAGATATTTCAATAGTGCTAATTTCCCTCCCAAATGTTTGTGTGGGTTTTGAATAAATGGGGGGGAAGGACGTCCTCCATTTCATACTTCCAAATTTTTACATCTCTAAGCTACAGCAATTAATATTCTCTTAAAAATCATCTTTAACGTTAATGATTTAATTTTCTAATCTGAGCCTTCTTATTCACACTATTACACTTTACACAGAATGCCTACTTTGCAGCAGAAGCAATATTTTGTTCTTAAGACAGTTATAAAATGTCACAGGTCACATATGCTTGTGCAAACCTATTGTTCTCAGCTTCTTAAACAGCATGAGTTTGAACATAGTCCACTCAGTTATATTTTTTATTTGCTTTAGGAATATTTAGGCAGTGAATTACTATTGCATCAATTATCTCAATGGTATTGATATCATCACTGAAAAAAAGAAATTACCAAAGCTGCAGAATTTTCTTTCTCCTTGTGCTTCAGCTCCTATATTTGTGATAAAACAATGTCTTCCTGGGATGAGGAGAGTGAAGGCTCCATTTTTATTAACTGATGTCTGTACAGTAATCTGTTTTTCTTTATTCTGATGGTTTCTCCCTACTTTGATAGAGATCAAATATTTGGTACCTAAGGAGCAGAAAACTTTGTTTCCTATTGGTTTTATGCATAATTCTGATTGGAATCTCCACTTGTACCTGAAACAAAATATATTACCTGATATTATTAACCTGAGGCTTTTACCAGCAGTGTGAGAGTTGCACATATGGAATACAGCTGAAAATAAATGGGTTGTGTATATGAGCAGCAACAGCTTCAGCTTTCTTGAAGGAAACATCTTGAACAATCTCTGGAGTCATAATTCTTACCTTGCTATTCAATATATCCAAGAATGACTGGAAAAATGTAAATGACCAGTAACTGGTTTATTCTGGATATTTATTTAGAATTTTTGGTTTTGGGGAATAACAATTTTTTGCTCTAGGACAGGGGTGTCAAACTGCCGGCCCGCGGGCCAGATGCGTCATGCCAAAACCGCGGCCACCCCATTGCCGGCAATGGGAAAAAAGTCACGATATGTCCTGTCACGTGATGTCGCGAGTTTGACACCCGTGCTCTAGGATGATTAAACCAACATTCATATAAGAGTTCTGGCTTTTTTTTATGACAATTTATACTTAAAGTGAAAATACTTCCAAGTGAATAAAGTTCCTGCTTAATCCTTCTCTATCTGTTAGAAGTAAATAGCTGTCTGACTCTACTCTACAAGCACGCAATTAATTTGAGTGAGGTTTTAAAGAAAAATTGCTTTCTTTGGCATCTGAAATTGCCGGAAAAATCTGAAAGCTTTGACAGTAAACAAAGAATATATAGGGGAAAAAACAGAATTGATAGCACTAGCCATATTCATTGTATAGAAGCATCTGGCTACAGATCATGTCATAAATTGTCACAATATGAACAACTATAATCCTGTGTTCCTGGCCAGTAGTAATAAGAATATGGGTAGATTATCAAATGCCGCAAAGATCTTATTTTATGTTGTGGAAAGACTGTCGGTTCTGGTAGAAGAACATCAGTAACAAAGATAGCCCTCTCCCCGTTACTTTATGCAGCACTTATCAGTTTTCCATTGCAGTGTGTGAGAATGATTTTAATGTGTTAATAATCACTCTCAGTCCTCACTGAGACTCCAAGCCTTGGACAACACGTAGTGCAAATTTAGTGTGTAGCTAAATAGAGTGGGTGTACCTAGAGTTTCAGCAGGAGTGCTAACCATGCCAGATAGAAAATCCCTAGGAATCCATTATCCCTGCGATCACTTTACCAATAACTTTACCAATAGGTAAAGCCACTGAGAGGCAAAATCACAGAAAGTGACCTAAATTCAGTCTTTTTTTATTTTAAAAATTAACATGTTGCTCTCCAAAACTGATTTTTCTGGGCTTACTTGCAAAACATTAAGATCACACTTTTAAAACGTTTAAAATCTTTTTTTTTTTAAAAAAAACTGAAATAACAATAAGTAAAATACAATTCGTTAGCAAGGCAAACATAACAGAAAAATTAAGTGATTTCATTCAGCACATAGCTTTAAAGTCTTAATATATTAAAAGACACAGGAAACAAAAAAAATGTATTTGCCTGATACTTGAAATAAAACCAAGTGGGTGCCAAGAATTCCCTAAGTAGAAAACAGCGGAATGCCCTCACTGTGGAGGGCATTCTGCTGTTAGTGGTCAAAGGGTATCTCAAGTAGCTTCTTGTCCCACCATAGCATGAAAGAGCACCCAGAGGAGGATTCTGAGGATAATCCGAAGTACAGAATGAGGTTCAGATGCTTGGGACCCATGACTTAAAATTCTGTAACGGTTGGTACTAGCAACCTTCTTCTAACCATCTGAGATAAAAATCCTGGGAGGAAAGACTATAGGATTTCTTCGATTTGGTTTTCATTACCCCTTGCTTCAGACTGTTAACAAATATTAAAGTTTAAATTTTCATGCCATGAACTGAAAGCCAACTAAAATAAGAATGTTTTGGCTCTTGTTCCATGCACATCTGTTAGTTTTACTTTAGTTATTGGCAACTTCTCTTTTGTTCTTGCGGGGAAATCTAAATTCAGTTAAAGGCATGGAAACTATCAACTAAGATACTGTCGGTGCCTTTTTATGAAGAATACTTTTATTAAGAACACCGCCCATCTGATTCTTGGAGTGATTCTCACCATATAGATTTTTAATACAGTATGGTTTGTTTCACAATTAGCCAGATATTTATTTGATAATTTTATCCACCTACAAGTCCTTCTCAAAGACCTTGGATAGACAGATGGTCCTGTTTGATGGTGTTAAAGGTATCATTGCAGGATATAAGCTATTCCAAGTAAAGCTGTCCTTTGCAATTGACTGGTGGTGATTTTTGACAATATATGGTTTAGGATACATTCAGATATTTTAATTTGCAACATCCTTTGACATTCCTGAGAGCTGGCAAAGCGCTTCATAAAATCCTGCCAAATCACCTCAATTTTCAAATTGTTGTATTATGGCTGTGAATATGCCAGCTATTTTACAAGACAGGAGTTCCAAATTAGAAATGGAAGGCTTAGAGTCCTCACTAAACTTGGACTCGTTTAAGGGAGTATTTTAAAACACTTTTGATCTTCTAAGTATTATGTTGTAGGACAATTTTAAACGTCATATCACAGTCACTCACACAGTTGCTAAACTGTTTTGTGGCTAAACTGCTCTTTGTTCTTTGTCTGGAACAGAATTAATACTTTTATGAAATCACGTGATAGTCTATATACTGTTGCATACTTTATTTATTCTGTAGTGTTACATGCTTGTGATATCGTAACATGATACGAATTTCAATATACCAGTGGTGGCGAACCTTTGGCATGCGTGCCAGAGGCGGCACTCGGAGCCCTCTCTGTAGGCACGTGTGCTGTTGCCCCAGCCCCGCCTCCCCCGTGGCCCCTTCCTCACCAGCAGCCCCCCTGGAGGGGAGTCGCCCCCGAGCATGGCCCGCACGGAGCAGCGTAGCCAAGGACATAGCCAGGCAGCAGGGACAAGACTCCTCCCTTGCACCCCATAGCATGCAGATGATGCTGCGGGGTGTGGGTGGAGGGCGTGGCTGTCATGGCGCTCCAGGGCTGCCTGGGCGATCTGCGGTGAGCCATGGAGGCGCTGCATGGCCCTGTGGGTGGGCGAAGCAGGGGCAGGTGGGGACGGAGCAGGCAGGGCGGGAGGCAGAGCGGGGGCGGGGGTGGTTTTTGGGCACTCGGTCTCTAAAAGGTTCGCCATCACTGCAATATACTATACTTCTGAAATATTTCTTAAGCTGTGAAAGCCAGCTGAGTAACATTGGGCCAGTCACTCTCTCTCAGCCCAACTCACCTCACAGAATTGTTGTTGTGGGGACAATAGAAGGAAGAAGGTATATTCAATATGTTCACTACCTTGAGTTGTTTATAAAAAATAATAAAGGTGGGGAATTAATTAAAATAATAATGTTATCTTAAATTGTGATGTATGGATGGATGGGAGCTGTGCAAGACCCATGACTGCTTAACGGGATTCAAGAAATATGCTATATGGAACAAAGCAGTTACTAAATCTAGTTGTCCTGCTACAGATACTACGAAGCCTCCGCCCGGAAGGCAGTAATAAAAGCCAATCATGGACAGGATGTGTAAAGTCCCTGACAATACTATGGACCCTGGTCAAGCATTACTTATATGCCATGTTCTGGATAGAAGGAAGTGAACATAAGAGTATGATTCTAGCACATTCTGCAAGTCTTTAAAGCAACTGCTTTTGAGACCTAGAAAATCACCTTATCCAGATGGAAACTCAATATGTCAGCCATTATCTGTATATTAACTTTCATCTTTTGGAGCCATTTGAAATAATTTACATTTCATCCCTGTAAAAATAGTAATTATTTGGGGAAAGGTCAACTTGGATGCCTTCAGTTTGAGACCAGGACATACAAATTTTAGGCTTAGGTACTGAAATATCTATCCCATTAATGATGAAATGCCATAATTTTTGAAGTTCGTATATTCTGTGTTACGTATGTTTTGTCGACATCAAATAGGTGTTCAGAGTTATGAAAGTATGCTACACATCCTCTTCACAACCTGTTTTCCTTGTTACCTTCCGGGAGGAGGCTTCGTGGTATCCGAAGCAGAACATCCAAATTCAGCCACAGTTTTGTTCCATATAGCATCAACTTGTGAACTCTCAAGTTTCTCTTTCCGCTATGTGTTCAAAATGGACAGTGATTAATATTTATATGTATATATGTGTACGTGTGTGTGTGTATTATCTATCTCCATACATTATCTATCTATCTATCTATCTATCTATCTATCTATCTATCTATCTATCTATCTATCTATCTATCTATCTATCTATCTATCTATCTATCTATCTATTTTTCCATATATATGTGTGTGTGTGTGTGTGTGTACACACGCACACACACACACACACACACACACACACACACATACATATACAGTGAGGGGAAAAAGTATTTGATCCCCTGCTGATTTTGTACATTTACCCACTGACAAAGAAATGATCAGTCTATAATTTTAATGGTATGTTTATTTTAACAGTGAGAGACAGAATAACAACAAAGAAATCCAGAAAAACGCATTTCAAAAAAGTTATAAATTGATTTGCATTTTAATGAATGAAATAAGTATTGACCCCTTTGCAAAACATGACTTAGTACTTGGTGGCAAAACCCTTGTTGGCAATCAAAGAGGTCAGACGTTCCTTGTAGTTGGCCACCAGGTTTGCACAGATCTCAGGAGGGATTTTGTCCCACTGCTCTTTGCAGATCCTCTCCAAGTCATTAAGGTTTTGAGGCTAACGTTTGGCAGCTCGAACCTTCAGCTCCCTCCACAGATTTTCTATGGGATTAAGGTCTGGAGACTGGCTAGGCCACTCCAAGACCTTAATGTGCTTGTTCTTGAGCCACTCCTTTGTTGCCTTGGCCGTGTGTTTTGGGTCATTGTCATGCTGGAATACCAATCTACAACCCATTTTCAATGCTCTGGCTGAGAGAAGGAGGTTCTCACCCAGGATTTGACGGTACAGGGCCCTGTCCATCGTCCCTTTGATGTGGTGAAGTCCTGTTCCTTTAGCAGAAAAACACTCCCAAAGTATAATGTTTCCACTTCCATGTTTGATGGTGGGGGTGGTGTTCTTGGAGTCACAGGTAGCATTCCTCCTCCTCCTAACACAGCGAGTTAAGTTGATGCCAAGGAGCTCGATTTTGGTCTCATCTGACCACATCACTTTCACCCAGTTCTCCTCTGAATCATTCAGATGTCTGTTGGCAAACTTCATAGGGGCCCGTACATGTTCTTTCTTGAGCAGGTGGACCTTGCGGGCGCTGCAGGATTTCAATGCTTCACAGCGTAGTGTGTTACCAATTGTTTTCTTGGTGACTATGGTCCCAGCTGCCTTGAGATCATTGACAAGATCCTCCTGTGTAGTTCTGGGCTGATTCCTCACCGTTCTCATGATCATTGAAACTCCATGAGGTGAGATCTTGCATGGAGCCCCAGACCGAGGGAGATTGACAGTTATTTTGTATTTCTTCCATTTGCAAATAATTGCACCAACTGTTGTCACCTTCTCACCAAGCTGCTTGGTGATAGTCTTGTAGCCCATTCCAGCCTTGTGTAGGTCTACAATCTTGTCCCTGACATCCTTGGACAGCTCTTTGGTCTTGGCCATGGTTGAGAGTTTGGAATCTGACTGATTGCTTCTGTGGACAGGTGTCTTTTATACAGGTAACAAGCTGAGATTAGAAGCATTCCCTTTAAGAGAGTGCTCCTAATCTCAGCTCATTACCTGTAAAAAAGATACCTGGGAACCAGAAATGTTGCTGATTGATAGGGGATCAAATACTTATTTCAGTCATTAAAATGCAAATCAGGACTTCTGGTTTGCGGCGCTGGCGATCGTGCGAAGAGTCTTCTCTCTTCGCCGGCCGGTTTCCCTCCGCCGGTAGACCCTGGACAGGGTTGAAAGTCGCCCTGCAGGGCGACTACCGCTGGGGAGGACTCTCGTCGACTGCGGAGGGAGCGGCAGCACCTTCCGCAGTCCGAGACAGCTCCTTTGGGCCGACGGGGAAAAGATTGGCCATTAACATGGCTGATCATCTAGCTCAGACATGTCAAACTCGTGATGTCACGTGACATCGCGCAACGTATCGGGACTGTTTTGCCATTGCCGGCAATGGGGTGGGTGCAGCTTCCGCGTGACACGTCCGGCCCGTGGGCCTGCACTTTGACACCCCTGATCTAGCTGCTCCAGCCAAAAGTCACAAGAACAGCTAAGCGAAAAGAACCACCATGGAAGATCCAGGTGAGACCTTTCCTTCCCTCTCTGTACCCTAACTACCTCCCTATGAAAAGCCCCTGGAATTATTTCCCTACTTTAAGAGAGCAGCGTTTGGATACTTGGGGAAATGAGCTCTGGAAAAAATAATTAATTTTTATTGACTATTTTTTTGTTGGATTTCGGGGATCCTGAAAAAATCTCTATTATAGAATTTTATTGCTGTATTTACTTTTTAAGCTGGGGAATATTGTTATTCCTTTTAGTTGCTTTTACTTTTTAACTGGACAAAACTTTATTGGAATTTGGAAAAAAGATTTTACAGCTTACTGAGGACATCTTGTGGTGAAAAACTGACATTGTAATTGTATTTTCCCTTTGATTTTGAGACTGACCTTCAATTACTACAAAGGGAAAAGATAATGGATTTGAAACAGCTGGGTGGTGAAATTTCCTATTAGAATTGTGGAGGCGGATGTTGGTTGACTGTTAATAAACATAGCCTCCACCAAAAAACTAAAAGATTATCTTATTACTGAAATGGAGTTTTACCCACAGCTGGGCTATGGACTTATACTAGAAAAAATCTTGGAACTTAAAGAACAAAGGATTTTTAGAATGAACATTAAAGATGATGCTCCAGAACTAAAAATTGAACCTCAAATTTTGACTGATCAACTTATAGACCAAGGAATAACAGAGGAAGAACAGATCAACTCTAAAGAGGCCTACATGCAACTACATATACAATTTAATGAGATGGAGGAATCTCATCCACAATCTATTTGTAAACTTATGCTGGGAAGAATTTACGAAACTACTGAGCAAGTGAATGCTAGAATAAATGCTTTTATTACAAAACTTCAAATTGACTTCCAGATTCCAACTGACTACCCCACAACTCAAATAATAATAGATGAGGAACAAATCAACATAGAAGAAGATATCATACAATCCCACATACAATTCATTGAGAATCTCGACGACCAAAGATGGATTTCAATTAAAACATCTACAATGCCAAAAGCAATAGGAACTGATTTGCAAATACGAGGCATTGAGAACTGTGACAACACGGATAATCAACGAGTAATTACCACATTGAACAATACTGATTATACAGCTCAGACAGTATTGGAAAAAAGAGAAGAGAAATATGATCAGACTGAATTGTTGAGAAATACGTATAATCAAATATTGAGATTTGATGATTTAGAGGCTCTTTTATGGAAACCTGCTTGGCACAAAAAGCTAGAATTAGATTTAAAAATGAGAGTTAAAATTTTACCTGATGGGTTAAAAAGGCTTTTAGAGATTTTGACTGAGTTAATACTACTGAGATGAAAATTATTGATTTGATTATGGCTTGGAATTATAATATGGAAAAGGTTGTAAACAAGAAGTTAATAGAATAAGAAATAGAATATAGATGTGAAATGAAGTAATGTATTTTTTGGAATAATATGTTTTTTAGGTATAATTATTTTGATGGGATTTAAATTTTACGTAATGAGTTAAAAAGGTTTTTTAGAGATATGGATTGATTTACAAAATATATATTTGAAATAGAGTAGAATAAGAAATAGAATATAGTTGGGAACTATAAAAATATAATGGTTGGAATAATATGTATATTCTAGAAATAATTATTATTTTATGAAATAAGGGAAATTGGGATAACCGAAGTGTAAATTATGTGTTTATTTAAGGCTAAATTGGAACATGGTAATTGTAAGTTAGTAAAGCTTAAAAACAGGATTTGGCCTGATATAGGTGAAATATTATTGATATTTTTTTTGATTGATTAAATTCTATTTAGAAATGTATTAATTCGACTATGTTATATCAATTGAGGGAAATAGAGAGGGAACTTTTAAAGAATTAACCTGAATTATATATGTATGATTATGCTTTTGTTTTTGGATGATTGATTACCCTATCTCCACGATGATTCCTAAGCACTTTGATTTAAAACCTAAAAAAACCAATAAAACTTGTTTAAAAAAAAAATGCAAATCAGTTTATAACTTTTTTGAAATGTGTGTTTTTTTAATTTTGTTGTTGTTATTCTATCTCTCACTGTTGAACCTACCATTACAATTATAGACTGATCATTTCTTTGTCAGCAGGGGATCAAATACTTTCCCCCCCTCACTGTATATATATCCATATAAATGTGTGTGTATATGTGTGGTGTGTGTATATATATGTATATGTATTCTGAGGTTTTCACGGGTGTTTGTATGTAGGTCTTTGGTAATTCGGGTTTTCTCCCGTGTAAAATTGGAAGTGTCTTGGCGACGTTTCGACAGCTGCATCATTGGCCATTTTAAACCCCTCCATTTCATACGTGAAGCAAACTGACACCCACCTTGAAGATGTGGCACGACCACGAACGCGAAGCCAAACAACAGCAATGCAGCTCTCCATCTCAAATCCCCCTGCAACTCAGACTAATCTGAGCACAACAGGGCCCCCACCCAAGCAGAGCACACCCCCCGCCAATCAGAGCACAGACAACCCCTCATCCAATCAGAGCACAGCCAAGCCCCTAACCAATCAGAACACACCTCCACCCAATCAGAACACAGCCAAGCTCCCATCCAATCAGTTCATACCTCCACTGGCAGTTAAAAGGAAGAAACAGCTGCGATCACACATTGCTTCTAGAAGCACGAGGCCGAAGAGACACCAGCCTGAAGATGACGAATGAGACTTCGTCGAAACGTCGCCAAGACACTTCCAATTTTACACGGGAGAAAACCCGAATTACCAAAGACCTACATGTATATGTATGTATATAGCATGTGTATATGTGTGTTATGTATGGGTATGGGTAGATATATACTTTCTTTTGAGAGCAGGCAACAGAATTTTCATTTTTAATGTGAGCCAGTGTGCTCACAGTAAAAAAAAATGACAATAAATGTTAGCTAGTAGTTTTCTATGTTGCTGTATTATAGATAAGTTATTGGTTAGGTCAGCAGTCCCCAACCTTTCCGGCTTTGCAGCCCTTTAGGGGGGGGGAGAGGGGATTGTTCTTTGTGAGTGGTAGGTGGGTGCACAAGCATGTGCAGCTTCATTTGTGCAAATGGCAGGCATGGGAGCCTGCCGCTCACACAAATGGAGTTTCACATGAGAGCGCAAGTGGGTGCTCGCAAAGTGGAGCTGCTTTGCACTCATGCAGCCCACTTCTGAATGGGCCAAGTCCTGGTAGTGGGCTGCGCCCCGTGGATTGGGGCCCCCTGGGCTAGGTCAGTGGTTCTCAGCCTTTTCTTCACCATGGAGCCCCTTTAAATATCTTTTGTGGCCATGAATAATCGCCACGGACCACCAAGACTTAACTCAAGATTTAAAGCATTAGACTGCATTAGGCCTTCATGGACCCCCTGTGACAACATCGCATCCCTCCAGAGGTCCATGGATCACAGATAGAGAACCACTGGGCTAGGTCATAAGAATAGCCTATGTTTATATTGGCTACTGTCAAGAATATATATTCAGTGCTATATTTGTGAAATAAAGTTCTTATATCTTCTTAAGTTTGGTATATGCTAGAAATACTTTAAATTGAAGGTAGGAAAAAGTCATACCTATGTATATCGAGATTTAGTACAGTGCAAAGCACCTGTAACAATTTTAGAATTAAATTTACATTTCAGATTGGATTCTTTAGGGATTGCGGGCTTTTTAGTTTATATGTTAAGACTGGACAGAAAATGAAATCCTTGTAATGTTTCCACAGCAACAATTGATATTACCTGCTGCAGATTTTGAATGTTATTTTGAAAAGTGAAATTTGGGAATTATAATCTTATTAATATGGACCAGGCAGGTTTCATTTATCTCTTGACTTATTGCTTTTGGATGGCAGGGCGTTAAACTCTGGTGTAGAATACTACTGGGACCAGCTGAATGAAACTGTCTTCACTGTGCATTCCAGCAGCAGAAGCACTGAACGCCCGGGGTGAGTCTGGAGAATGAGTTTGGAGGCAACCAGTCATACATAGAAATATGTGTATTGTTGTTGTCAAGGTCTGGATGTAATTGTATGGCTTACCCTTGCGTGTTATTATGATGACAGCTCTAAAATTTTAAAACTAATTTTTCCCCATGGCACTTGGATCCTACTCCAGATGGCATAATATCACTGCTTATACTTGGTTATCTCACTAATGCAAAGTGAAATGTTCAGATAAATCTGTCAACCACAGTCCTTCCAGCTGTTAATACCGCACCTTCCTAAGTCAGTTGGAAACATTAAGCTTACGGGAACTGAAAACTTAGAAAAATACTACAAAAGTAATGGACTAGTTCCAACCTTAAAACAATTATGGGATCCAACACTGTTTCTAACTGTAGGACCAGGATTATCATTTTAGTCAAAATCAGATGTGAAAACATAATATAGATAAGCCAACTAACTTGTCAAATTTTGACTACCTTCTAGATCATTTTTTCATTAAAATTCCTAATGGATGCCTGTTGAAACCATAAGGAATGGCTGGGTGTTTCAGGGGCATACAGGCATTTCTGTATTTGCTCTTTAGTTCCAAAATATATTCTGTTGTGCATCTCTTCAGAACCAGCAGAGCCACCTGGAGGACAGACCGGGATTTGGGCTTAATGAATGCCATTGGCCTGCAGCCACGGAACCCAACCACCTCTGTGACTTCGCAGGGCACACAGACTCTGGCCCCTCAGCTACAGAATGCAGAAACGCAAACCGAGAGAGAAGTTCAGGAACCAGGAAGTCTTAGTTCAGGGGTTACCGAAGGTAAGAGATACTGGGGAATTATTGTCAGGACCAAATATGTATTATTCTGGACATTACTTAAGAAAACCAGGGACATTATATTTTTACAAGCAGAATGAGCCTAAACACAGCAGTTTTGCATCATCTTCAGTTAATAACTTTAGCTATACATGTGCTCATTCGTTTCTTCCATTTTTAGAAAATGAAAGAATATTGTTTGTTCTGCTATTGCCCTTTATATCTCTTGTGTATCCTGAGATGTAAGTTTGCTTCTAAAATATTTTTTTTTCTAAAACCAGTGGATTATTGCTGCTTGTCAAGTGTGAAAAAAAATTAAAAACAAAAGAATCTAATAAAGAAAAAAAAACCCACTTCTATGTGAAATATGCTCCTGCGATGGTTAAATAAATTTAACTCATACAAAAGTGATCTTAAATACTATAGACTGGCTAAATTAACCAATACTGGGGGCTTGACTTGATAGAAATGGAAGACAAATATTGATCAACAGCAGTGTATTGTTTATACATGGCTTCATTCAATTTTTTCCTCTGCTGCTTTTTTTTTTTTTATTAGCAGATGTTCTGACTTATGCCCAGGTCAGTCATTCTACTGTTAGTTTCCAAAATAACAACATAACCTGAATTTAAATAATAACCTTTAGTTATTCCATTGAGTTCAAAGGTAAACAGCAATTTAACATTATGTCCTTGCTGTAATTATAATTAATTTAACAGTCGCATAGGAAAACAGTTGAGCTTTGTATAATATATAGAAGCCAAGAAAGTGGCTTGATTTAATTACTTGTATTAAGCTTAAGTTTGCTAGAGTTGGGCGTGGTGATAAAATGTGGTTATTTACAAAAAGAAAATACTGATGATGTACTGTTATACATGTAAACAGTGCTAAATCCCAGTAGCCAGCCCCATGTATCAAATGCATCGATTCTTATTCATAGTTAAAATAATTTTAAAAGAAGAAAATCTGACAATTAAACAGGGAGGAAACAAATGATGGAAGGAGGATACATTTCTTCAAAGCTATCATACAAAAGCATCTTTACTTAAAGGAAGTTTCTTTAGGAAACTTGATCTGCTATCTGTTCTTAAAAAGAGTCATGCTGAGCATATGAAAAAAAATTAAGATTATTATCAGTTATACTTAGTTTGCAATACTGTATATCCATTGGATTACAGTGACTTACTGTAACTTATTAGCATAATATATATTAGTGTTTATATATCCAGGATGTATAAAAGTAAATAATGGATACAGCAAATACTTTCAAATGAGCACACACTGGGAAACTGCATAATAAATACATAAGTAGAAAGTGTATCAAAATGTAGAACTGGGGATTTGGAAAACAATCTGCATTTTAGTTGGCCACAATACTGAGGAATTAGCACCATGCTTTTCTTGTCTCCAATCTACCTTTCCAAGGTTTGCTTCTAAGTAAGACTGGAGGGTTAAAACTGACAAAGCTAGTATAGAGGATTTAAAGCAATTAAAATCTTAAGACCTGAATGTTGGTAATTCCTTTAACCATGCTCAACTTACTGTTAGGAAATGGGCTTTATTTTTCACCTAAATCTATTAACCTAAAAGGAGTTAAGAATTTGGGTTCGTGAATTCTTAGCAATCTAAACCAGCATCTAGGGTTTACAAAGTATGGAAAACGGCTCACGTTAAATCCCCCCCCCTTAATGTGATTCTACCTAGTGTAGAAAAACAAGACCTGAGTTCCAACTGAGATGGATTTTTTTTCTAACTTGTTTTTTAAAAAACTAGAGAAAAGCATTTTTTTTTCCAGTGACTTTTTCACCAGAAATTCAGCAAATCAAGTCAGTTACAAGGCAAGACAGGTTATAAAGTTAGACTCAACCATTACTATTATAGGGAAACAGCATTTTCTACAGATTCAATAATATAGTTGAAGTTAAGTTGATATCCCAATTCTTCTACAAATATTGTATGAAGATTTTGAAATTCTTGAATGTTGAAAATAAGCAGAAACAACACTTTTCAGTATTTCCCCAGCAAAGTTTGTAAATTAATTAGTATTTCTTGGTACAAATAATTATGAAACTGAGTAGTTAATCAGTAGCACCGAGCAAGCTCTTTATTGAAAATGGTGTTTTCTGTTTTGTTATAATGGACCAAAGAATGTGTAGCATATGGAAAAATCTGAAAATAACCCTCAGTAAATCTCCCCAAACTTTTGTCTGTTAGTAAATACAGTCTATCCTTCATCTTTGCAGGCTCTGTAAAAATTACCTTTCTGAAAATCATTGAATTTTTTAAAAGATGATAATGTTAGTGAACTTACTAACAGTGAATCCCTCTAGTTCCTTTTAGTCTCATAATTGCTGCTTTTTGTATATTATTGTTTGTGAAGATTGCATCAGTCAAAGGAAAGTAAGTTTCAGTCTAAAAAAAATCTGAAAATCACATAAATAAATGTTAGGCTCAGAAATCTTTTGCCGTTGAAAAATATAAGATGCAATCAAGCGGAACTTTACCTTCTAATGAAAGGAGATACAAGCACTTATTTCTTGGTCCATTTAAATAAATGTAATGCAAAATACTCAGATTTGTTGGAAACATCCATTAATCGTTATCAGTCCTAGCTAAACTCTCAGGTCACTAACACAGAAATATGAGTTCATTAGCGGAATAGTGAAGCCTTCTTAGAATAACTCTATTTACTTTTGAACAACAATACTAAATGAAGATAACACTTCATTTATATCCTTTTTTATCTTTATTATAGGTGTGTATATATATATATATGTGTGTGTGTGTGTGTGTTTATATATATATGTGTATATATATATACACACACATATATACACACATATATATATACACACACACATATATACACACAGATATACACACACAGATATATATACACGTACATATATACACACACACACACATAAAATAAAGGTAAAAAAGGATATATGCAGTGTTATCTTCATTTTAGATGTCAAAAGGGTCTCTCTCTGTCTCTCTCCCCCCCCCCCTCTCTCCGATCTTCTGCTCACCTGGCAAGCTGGCTTCAAGCTGTTCTGCAACAAGCTCGGGTAGGCAACCTCGGCTCTTTTATGACTCATGGACTTCAACTCCCAGAATTCCTGAGTCAGCATAGCTGGTCTAGCTAGCTCTCTCCTGCCCTTCCTGCTTCCTGCAGAGACGCAGGAAAGGGAGGAGCCCTGCCCAGTATGCTTGTCGGCTCTTCGGAACAGGGTGAGGCTACTCTCTTTTTTTTTTACACACACACACAAACACACAGAGAGAGAGAAGCAAGCTGTCTCTGTCTCTCTGCAAATGGCAGAGGAGGCTGGGAGCCGCAGGGGAAGGCTCAAAGAGCCACATGCGGCTCCGGAGCCGCAGGTTGCCGACCTGTGGGTTAGTATATCATCTCAACGTATAATCATGCAGATTCCACTTGCCTGTCTGGCTTCTGCTATTCCAAAATGGTTTCATCAGAATACTTCCTAGATTTGTCACCAGACTAGAAAGCAGGAGACTGTGAGTTCTAGCCCCATCTTAGGCATGAAAATTCTGCTGGGTGACTATGAGCCATCTCGGCTGGATGCAATAGAATAAAAGAACGTCGTATCACAACAACCTTGCTGCTTTATCATTAAATAAAGCTCAGTTTACACTTATTATCCCAGCCCAATTCACTTCATGGGATTATTGTTGTGGGGAAAATAGGGGGAGGAAAGATTAGTAGGTATGTATCTATAAAAAGATAATAAAGGCAGGATAATGAACTGTATTCAAGCCTCTGTATATAGTACAAATGTAACCAAACTGGAAGAAAATCTGAATAGCCAGTAACTTGTTTATTATATATTTGGGTCTAGATTAAATTCATTATTATTATAAAAAACTTCGTCGTTTATATTGCTTTAATAAATAGTGCCAATTCGTGGTTCCCTCCCAAGCTATAATTTCATTATAATTTACTTTCTCAATGTCTGCATCTCCGTTTTTTAAAAAAAAGTGTAGTTAGTCCTGGCCATGTTCAAATGCTTATTTGAAATAAGAAAAATGCCATTAGAAAGTTGCACTTCTTGTGCTGATGCTAGTACGTGTAAGCTGAGCTTTATTTAATGATAAAGCAGCAAGGTTGTTGTGATACGACATTCTTTTATTCTATTGCATCCAGCCGAGAATATGTTTGCATCAAATCAGCTAATATCTAAACGCGTTGCAACTAAATACACAAAACAAAGGTATCTCGTTGAGAAGGGAGGGAATGCATTAGAAGCCCATAACGTGCAAAGCAGAAATTATAAGTTTTGCCTTCTCTGACTTTTTGTTAAATTTAATATTCAATTAATATTATGAGGATGGTGGAACTTACTAAGTTTTTCAGATTTTAGGATCTGCCTAACATATTTTACCAACCCTGGTAGTTGTGATATGCAATGAGAAAAGGGCATCTGCTCCAGGATCCTTGATTGCAGAGATGCCGGATATAAATCTAACTCTGGAATCTGTAGCATATGACTTCAGTTAAATATCCCCTAATGTTATGCCCTTTGGATTATTCACAACATCCTTTTTCATTTGTACAAATAAATAAGACTATTTTTATTACAAGTATAATTTTTTATTATTATCTGGGAAATCATTGATGTGTTTGCTGAAATAAGCTTATGATATAAAACATATACTCATTTTTAAGCTCCCCAAATTCTTTATTTGGCGTAATATGCCAAAACTGCTTTCTTTCTTTTTCTATAGAAATCTGTCTGTTTTAGAGATGTATTTCTGAAGCACTGAGAAATTGACGGAGAAATGAAAGCAACAGGGTGGGAAACAACGTCTGTGGGTCTAGCAGTGACGCTGAAGATCAGCCCCTTGATAGAAATACTAACTTTGGCTCTCTTGCATTTTCTAGTCTTTATTAATCAGATCTCTCCTGACATGATAAATTACTGAGCAGTCAGCCCTGCTGCTGTGGAAACAGCACCTGCTGCTTCTGTGACTAGGCAACAACCCCAGCCTTGGAGTTCTGCCCTTACCACAGAAGCAAAGCAGATGTTTTGTATGAAAGAACTTGGTGGGGGAGATGAGTAGAGTATCAGCATGTTCTGCTCAAGGACTGCCTAAATGGAGGCTTCAAGCTCAGCACATGCTCATTTAGAACTGATGTCAATAAAGCATTAGTTAGCAATTATGACTGATTAGCATCTTAAAATTGACCTTCTGCAGTTTGCAGGACATAAATTTCATTATATTCTGCTTAGTGACTTCCCATAGTGTGCTGAACTAGCTAGGCCTGTAGCTGAACTTAGACAGGGCTCTAAGCCACTAAGCCAATATTTAATTCTGAAGTAAGTCTGTCTGCTTAGGCTTACACCACCACTAACCTTAATGTTTATTATTGAAAGTGGGCTTCCAAAAACCTCAGTAATTGAAAATCTTTAATATTATAAAGTCTTACAGATTTATTCTCGCAATTCAGAGTTAGTGTTGCTTTTTTTTTTAATGTTTATTTCAGGGCAAAATTGTGATTTAAAAAAGTATTAAAAGTTTTTTTTTTTAAGAGTATTTTCATGTAGCTTGTTTAGGATTCTGAGTGGTTGAGGAATCACTAGGCAGCATTTAAAGATGCAAGGTAAGTTTTCCTGTACAGACATAGCCAAAAAAACTGCTTCAGAATTCTGCATTGTAGATGAGCTAATGCCACTTCCTCCTCTTTTGTAATGAGATCTGATGCTTCAACAAAGTCTGGAAGGGAGATTTATATTTTTAATAAGGATTAGGTGGCCGGTGGTTGCTACATCCTCTGTGGAACAATTCAGCACGTTCCATTGAATAAAGATATTTTCTTCCACAGCTTACAATTGCAAGGCCACTAATTGCTCATTCTTCATGAAGCAGCTTGAATGAGCTTTTCCTAACTCTGTTTTGCCCTTGGAGAGCTGGACTTTCCATATCACATGATTCTTTGAGAGCCTATAGATAGCACTGGAGAAAAAGGAATAGTGATAGGTAGCAGTATGTTAATAGAAATAGAACGTAGACTTATATATCACTTCATAGTGCTTTACAGCCTTCCCTAAGCAGTTTAGAGAGTCAGCCTATTGCCCCCAACAATCTGGGTCCTCATTTTACCAACCTCAGAATGATGGAAGGCTGAGTCAGCCTTGAGCTGGTGAGAATCGAACTGCTGGCAGTCAGCCTAATTAGCCTGCAATACTGCATTCTAACCACTGCACCACCACTGCTCTCTAGACTAAATAGACTAAACAAGTAAAAAGCCAAAATTAAATGAGTGAACATAACTCATATATCCATTTTAAGAGAAGGGAAGCAGCAACAGTTCATTTATGGGCTAACCTTTCTTACTAGATGGTAGCTCTAGTTGTGTGACACTTGACTTACTTTCCAAATGAGCTGGCAATCATAGCTGTTTCTTCTTTTTTTCAACATTGACAAGGAAAACAAAAGTCCACATATCTTAAAGAGACCCAGGTTGAGAAACACTGAAATACTATGTTTTTTTTATTTTGTCCTCCTGCAAGAAGTAGTTCTGGGTGATAGGTTCGCCTCTCCAGATTCATCTAATTCTTGCTCCATTCTTGAAGACTCAGAGAGTACAAGAACAAGGAAACTATGATGAGTTCCAACCGTGCAGAATGGATTGTGTGCAAATTTTGGGTGTATATAAAATACTTTAATGAGATCAAATAAGCATTTTTTGTCTTTTTGATTTTAATTATTTTAACTCCCACATATTTTATGTATTTATTTGTTTCATTAAATTTATTACAAGTAGTCTTCAATTTTACGACCACAATTGGGGCTGGAATTTCTGTGACTAAGCAATGCGGTCATTAGGTGAATTGCATCTGATTTTATAACCATTTTTGTTGCGGTCATTAAGCAGGTAATCATAGTCGTAAATGAAAATGGCTTTTGCCCCATTGACTTTGCTTGTCAAAAGCCCCCTGGGAAGGTTGCAAATGGTGATCCCATGACCCCAGTATATACCAGTTGCCAAGCACCTGAGTTTTGATCGTGTGACTGTGGGATGCTGCAAGAGTTGGTCATAAGTCACTTTTTTCAGCACTATGTATGCGTTGAGTCCTCTATTATTTGGGACAGGACCATGGGGGCAATGAATTGTTGAATTGTCCCAGATTGAGTATCATTAGGTGGCAGATTAAATGACCATTAAGCCTTAGGGATCCCAAGAATCATCATCCTCAAGGACTCCACTACCAATGTAGCCATGGAATTCTCTGCAGCTCAAGCAGAGAGGGCGGTGGGGCAGATTTATTAAATTTCACCAACCTGATGTTCAGTAACAGCAGCCAGAACCCAAAGATCTGTTGACTTGGTCTCATGGTGAATATTGAGGGCAAGACATCAGGGTTACTCTCAGTGTCCTGGCCTGGAGACTAAAACATATGAAGAATGGTTGCAGGATTTGGATTTGGCTAGTCTAAAGAAAAGAAGGACTAGGGGGACATGATAGCAGTGTTCCAGTATTTGAGAGGCTGCCAAAAAAAGAGAAGGGGGTCAATTTATTTTCCAAAGCACCAGAGGGCAGGACAAGAAACAGTGGATGGAAACTAATCAAGGAGAGAAGCAACCTAGAATTAAGGAGAAACTTCCTAACAGTGAGGACAATTAACCAGTGGAACAGCTTGCCTCCAGAAATCGTGGGTGTTTCATTACTGGACGTTTTTAAGAAGAGACTGGACAGTCACTTGTCTGAAATGGTATAGGATCTCCTACTTGAGCAGGGGGCTGGACTAGAAGACCTCCAGGGTCCCTTCCAGCTCAATTCTGATTCCAATTCGTTTGATAACACTATCAGAAGTCCAGGGGCCATACAGTAGAGGACATATTAGGCCTTGCTGAGCCTCTGATGTCTTCTCCTTCTCTGCCATCCTCTCATTCTGCAGCACTGCTATTTTAAGCTGATTTCGGGAGCATATTGCTTCTGGTCAGCCTCATGATGTCCTCTACCTCTTATCGCCATCTGCAGCTGCATTCCAGCCTATACTAGAATGAATTTCAATAGAAGAATGTAGAAACTTTCTGAGGAAAAAATTGATTTCTTAGAAGTGAAAACCCTACAAAATAACATCATCCTAAAGGCAGATGTAAACGAGGGCAGAAAAATGAGCACCCAGTGTACATTAAGAAAAAAAAATGCTTGTGCTGTCTGGAATGGCAAACAGATTCTCGACAATATACATTGATTTAGGAAGTGCTACTACCATGTTTTCTTGACTTGTTTGCATCTGTATTTTCAGTCCTTTATCATAACTTTTTTGTTCCAAACATTTCTGTTTTTCAGACATGAAATAAAAATATAGTTTTGTTCTTAGCTTATAATAGGATTTATTCCTAGAGTCTCTTGCCTCTGGTTTGTTCTTAGTGTAAAAGTTTAGTTTAGATAATGTCATAAGCTGCTTTGGAGACCACTTTTTGGACAAATATAAAACTTTAAAAGGTTTTTTTTTGTTTTTTAAAGAAAAAAGCTTTTCTTTCTTCCAGGTGGTTCAGATTATGGAGCAACTGGAGAGGATGCCCTGATTAGGATCCAAAGGCTAATGGCTGAAGGTGGCATGACTGCTGTCGTCCAACGAGAGCAAAGCACTACCATGGCATCCATGGGTGGTTTTGGCAACAACATCATTGTGAGTCACCGGATCCACCGCAGCTCTCAGACTGGTACTGAATCCACTGGAATAGAAGGAGGCTCAACTCAACCAATTTCACAGGAGCTGATAACGGAGCTAGAGGGACGGACCCTTTCTGAGTCCATGCAGGTGACAGAACGTGGCCTGAGCCCATCGTCTAATGAGGTTGAGGGAGAAGCCAGTGGGCAAAGCCTATCAGAGCAGGCTCACTCCTCAATGGACACTGAGGGACCAGTTGAGTATAGTGATCTAACCAATAATAATCATCTTCCCGACAATACCAATTTCTATAGTAATGAGAGCACCAATGGAGAGTCTCGGAACAGGTAGAGATGAATTGGTGCTATCCTTGTACTGCTAAGCAGAGACTTGTACCTCACAGCTGACCAGGAACTGAAGGAGTAGGGGTTTTTTTGGCTCTGACCAGATGCTGATAATTCAGTGGGCATTGATATGCAGGGGCGGGATAATAGAGGGAAACCATAACTTGTATGGGAGAATTCTTGAAGAGGTTTTATTCTGTGTCTTAGCTTCCCACATCTGTTTTGCTGCACATTTTCTACAATAGTTGTAATAAACCTTGATATTCAGCTGAGCCTTATGTAAATTTCTCAGCTCACTGGCTACAGGAATTCATTAAGCTTTGTCCTAACCCTGCAGTGCTTTTAATGCTACTCTTTTTTAATTTAATTTTATTTTTTAAAAAAGTGCTTTCCCTTCTTGACCTACCAACTAATTGGATTAGGGAGACTTGAGTCTCTTCCTTTGGAGACCTTCAATCTTATTGAATTGTGTATATAACTTTAAATGCTACTGTGGAGGAAATTTGCACCTAGATTCTACAACTAGAGTGGCTCCATTTGCCAGTCCAGAGCTTTATCCCATGCCACACTGCTAGTAAGCACTAGAAAACTCTTCAGAAGTTCAGAATTTGGATTGCTTGAACGAATGTAGGCTGGATAAGGCACGGCAGTGTTTTCCAGGACTCTGTTCCACTCTTCTCTCCAGTTCAGAACTGGAGCCAGGAGAGCAGTGCTTGGGTGTCTCAATTTTTTTCATGCTCAGGAACCTCTCAGGAGTGTGGGCCTTTTGTTTTCAGAATATCTAATTTGTATGCAAGCAGAACTTTTACAAGGGCTGCTGTGGGTGGGGGCAACCTATAGTTGTAAAGCATGTGGATAGGGTGGGAACCATCCCCCCCCCCAAAAAAAAGATGGCACTTACACAGATATTGCCCAAGGCTTAGCAACTCCTGCTGTGCCAATCGTAGCATATTGTAATTCAATCTGGTGAAATTTGGCAGGATCATGGTGCCATGGCCAGGTTGCACTTCCCTGTTAGGAGTAGGATGTGGGGTGGGAGAGAGGGGTTAGCTCCATGTCAGGGCGTGAGTTATGTGTCTGTGATGTAAGGTGTTGCATGTGAAACCTTGACCTTGTACATGTAGTTTCTAGTGGAGAAATCAAGGCTCTGATACTTTTTTTTTGTTTCTAGTCAACAATGTGATTTTCCTTTTCATTTGTAACTCTCCATCCCAGTGAGCTTGTAGCAGGAAGGTGGGGGAGAGCGTGTGCTAATGAGGGAAACACCAAAGATCAACGTCATTAAAATATGACAGACCCTTCTTTGGTCTCCTGTCTTCTTTTCTTGGATCAAATATAATGCCTATTTGGGGGGGGGGGAGTCTTTCTGTTTGATTGGTTTATTCCACAGAAGTCCTCTACCCTGAAATCTTGTTAGTTCCAGAGAATCAGAAAATCGTGAAAAGGTTTTTATCTATTTAGCTGCATAATTTTTGACTTTTCTGGTATTGTTACTACTACTACAATTATAGCTCTTGGCTGCTGGAAGAAAAGGAAAAGGAAAAAAAATTGGTTAAACTGTTAGTTCAATGAAATGATTTTTTTTTCCCCTGATGCATCTAACAAATCCTTACGCACCACCTGCAAGAGGTTTTTCTCCCAATATGCCTGTTTCTCTCTTATCAGTACCATGAGCAAGTGACAACGAAGCCCATTGTTAAGCAGCTCTTACGCTCACAGTCAGAAAAGTCTGTTAGAGAACATTAAGCAAATGTTGCCTTAAATCACAGCATGGAAATAAACTTTAAATCAAATCAGCTAGCTGCCAGTCCTCATCAGAGTGTTAATGAAGCACTAAAAAGTGCCCTGTGATGGTTTGCACTTCAGAGCTACGGGAGCCTGATTATGGAATTCCTCTCTTTAGTTTTAGAACATGTTTACACCAGAAGAGACTAAACCCAGGATCCACAAATGGCTCACTAGGCTGGAGGAGTACCTATCTCTACAAGAGAAAATGAGGAGAAGGTTACAGACAGATTTTGCAACGTGATGCTAAAAAAACAGATTTTTCTCCAAGCGTTCCATCCAGAAATCTTGCAGAAAGTCGCTGCCAATTATGAATTACCTTTTGTTGCCTGAGAAGGCCACGCATTTCAGGTTTATATCATACATCTTTCCCACATTTTTCTGGTATAATTACTTGTTCTGTTTATACATACACTTACACTCAATCAAAATGACTCAAGAAAGAAAAGTAATGGAACAAACTTAAAACACTCTCTGGTCCAATCCTTCAAACTTCACATCTACAATATTAAAACAGTATCTGCCCCCAAAGACAGTGAATAATAATAATAATAATAATAATGATGATGATGATGATGATGATGATGTTGGAAGGGACCTTGGAGGTCATGTGGTCCAACCCCCTGCTCAGGCAGGAAACCCTATACCATTTCAGACAAATGGCTGTCCAGTCTCTTCCTAAAAACTTCCAGTGTTGGAGCATTCACCGCTTCTGGAGGCAGGTTGTTCCACTGGTTAATTGTTCTAGCTGTCAGGAAGTTTCTCCTTAGTTCTAGGTTGCTTCTCTCCTTGATTAGTTTCCATCCGTTGCTTCTTGTCCTGCCTTCAGGCGCCTTGGAAAATAGCCTGACTCCCTCTTCTTTGTGGCAGCCCCTGAGATATTGGAACACTGCTACCAATTGCTTCTTAGAATAAAACTCTTATTGCAAAAAAACTCCAAAAAAACCCAAAAACAAAACCAAGGCATATTTAAGCTCAGCTGTTCCAGAATGTCATTATCACTACAGAAACAAATTGACTACAGTTCCTTACCATCTTAATCTCTTGTATGGAGGGGTTCCTAAGCATCTCCTCTTGGGAAGCAGTCATTGGATGGATTGAATCTATTTGAGAGAGATAGTCCTGAAGGTAAGTGGAATCTGAGCTATTTAGGACTTCATAAAGAAGCAACTAGCACTCACAATTAGATTCAGAAATCATGATCCTGAGCATGACCTTAGCACAAGCACAATACTGTTGAAATGGTCTGTTGTCATCCAGGCCTCCATATTCCGGACTATCTGCAGTCTCTAAGGGGACACCCATGTAGAAGGCCTGTACATCACTCTCTGTCATAAAAACTTCCCAGTCCAAATAGATCAATGAATGGTGCACCAGACCAAGCTGGGATCAGGTTTCTTGCTCTTGGCTTTTATTTGCTATTGTGAGTCCAGGAAAATTCCCAAATCATGGACCTCTGCCTTCAACTTAGCAACAGAAGCGATGAATGAATATGAGAACTGTATCTTTGACTTGTTTTGCGGTGCTCATACAGGCCATACTGGATGCATCAACTACATGTTTGTTGCTGGGGATTACAAAACAAAGTGATTGTGGAATAAAAATCATTTAAAAAGTTACAGTTTTGTAATTTTGGGAAACATACCACATGGAAAGAGTGGTACATTAATGCAGATGAAATGTTCTATGATCTGATGCCTTCAATGTCTGGCAGTGCTTGAATTACATGGATGATAAAACCCTCCTTAGCTATTTAAGCAGAGTATAATGGAATCATAATTTGACTAGAACTGGAATCAGGGTAGTACTGTAATTTTGTAAGCCTTTCTATCTATACTCAAATCAGCCCAGTTCAAGCATTCATGTTTGAGTTAAGCGTTTTGTAGTTAACACCTACAATATATTACTATATCCTATATTTTTACACTTGTTTCTGGGATCCATTGAAAACTAGTCTTAAGTTTCCTAAGTAGCCCACATCTTCATCTCCATAATTACTCCTGGGATTCATACCACAAAAGTTGCATTAGTAACCACAAAAGGATGGAGAATGTTGCATGAAAAGTAATTCTGGATTATTTATTCACTCATCTAATTTATATAGCTGCCCTTTTAACCAAAAGCAACTGGGCAGTATGCAATTACCTGAAGTCTGACCATTGCATATTTTTTGAAATGCACAACTTTTGAGAGAGTGTTGATTTGTTGACATAATATTTGAAACTGCCCTGGTAAACCAGATCATTCACAAACCTGTGAATATTCCTAGTCTCCCCAGGTGGCAATGAAATGAGGTAACTTTCATTTAAATGCAGAAAACAACCAAATACCTGAGGGCTCTTGTATGCTCAGCCATCTGTTAGTTATCTTTTTAAAAAGCCATAGATAAGAGAAAAGGGTCCTGCAAAAGATAGTGCCAATGAACTATAAAAAAAAAACCTTGGTAAAGTATCTCATAAAAGACAGATTTTAAGAAAACAGAGGAAAGATTCTTCTGTGGATTTTAAACCTGGTTGTAATAGAAACAGTCAATTCTCACCCAGAGAGGCTAATCAATCTGGACCCTATGTTATTTAAATTAGGGGCAAGAAGATCTCTTTAATTGGTGCAGAATGCGGCCACCGGGGTAGCAAATGGTGCTATATATACAGCACACATATAATACCACTTTTGTGTGAGCTGCATTGGTTACTGATGTGTTTCTGGGTGCAATTCAAGGTGCTGGACATTACCTTTAAAGCTCTACATGGTTTGGGGCTGGGGTACCTGAGGGATCGCCTTTTTCCAAGAGTCTCTAGCCGTCCAATCAGGTCAAGCAGAATAGGCATGCTGCAGATCCCATCAGCCAAAGGGTGTCAGTTGGCAGGGACCAGAAGACAAACCTTTTCCACAGTGGCTCCTGCTCTATGGAACATCCTCCCTTTGGAGATCAGAATGGCCCCAACCCTGTTAGCCTTTCGTAAGGCCCTAAAAACCTGGCTATGTTCCCATGCCTGGGATGCTGAATGTGCTAAGGACCTTGTTTCCTCCTGTATTGCTAACTGGCCAAGTGCATTGCTCCTATGTATATTTAATATGGATGTATTTTTATTGTTTTAAAATGTTTTTTAATATTTTAACTCTTAATGTTTTTTTTTGAATTGTAAGCTGCTCAGAATCATTGCCTGAAATGGGCGGCTATAGAAATTGAATGAATGAATAAACTTGCTATTCACTTGAAATAATCTAGGATACTCAAAGAGGAACTGGAAAATGGAAGCTAGAAGAAGAAAATGGCTGACAGTTGGAAAAGACTGAAAAGTATGTTGTAAGTTAAAACGTTTATTAGGGCTGTCATAACATACGTCTGGTAGAACCTCAAGAGAACTGGTAGATAGTCAAAGAACAGCCTTAGGACCCATATTTTCAATACTGCATGCCTCTGGGGGAGGAGAGAAAATATGAGAAAATAAAAACCGAAAGAAATACTTCTGCTTATTATTGCAGCTCTCACATCATTCTTGAAATTTACCAGAGGATGCTTTTTTATTTATTTTCTAGTTAATATTAATCTAGAATGAAGAGAAAGCACATACCCTGTGTTAGGATGCTGATGATGAAGTGTTGCTGAGCCAAAGAAAGAACTAGATGTGCAATTGCTGAACAAAATAAATAAATAGCTAAATAAATCATGTACAATGTTTTTTGATTCTCAGAACAATAAGGGTAGTCCTCTACAGCAGGGCTTTTCAACCTGTGGTACGTGTACCACTTGTGGTACATTAATGAGTGGCAGGTGGTATGCAGCCCTGCCTAGCCAAGTGTAGTGGGGAAGGGAAAGAGCCAGCACAGGCAAAGACTTACAGTGAGAGAATCCTCTGGAGCTGCAGATTTTACTTATGAATGGAGCCATTTGGGGAGGCTGCCTTAGCCCGCAGCCAGTACTTACATTTTTTTTTCTTCCTTAAGTGCCAGCTGGGCTCCTTACTTTCCTTTCTAGCCAGTAGCTAATTCTTAAAGGGGAAGTGCCTTTTTAAGCTAGTTCACTCAGCAGCTTGTCTTTTCTGTCTCTGGAGGCCTTTCCTTGTTTGATCAATATATGGAAGAGGGAAAATATAGGGGGGTTTAAATTCTTCCTTCAGAAGGAGATGGGAATGAGAAAAAGGGAGACAGGGAAGGGAGGGAGGGAGGGAGGGAAGTCCCGCCTTAGCAGTTGGCCACCAGCAGCTCTGCCATTGACTTTGCTTGTCAAAAGGTTGCAGAAGGGGATCACATGACCCTGGGACACTGTGACCATCATAAATATGAATCAGTTGCCAAGCATCCAAATATAAATCACAAGACCCTGTTGCTGCAATGGTCATAAGTGTGAAAAATGGTCATAAGTCATTTCAGTGCAATTGCAACTTTGAACAGGTTTTTTTTTTGGTCATCAAGTTTTTGACACCTTGCTAGGTGGTACTCGAATATTGCCATATCCTAAAAGTGGTACAATTGGTAAAAAGGTTGAAAAGCCCTGCTCTACAGCAACAATGGTAGGTTGCTAGGAAGCACCCTGTGGAGTGAGCTAAATCATGATGTTGTAACCTAAAGGCCTGATTCACTTTCTGTATTGAATTTTTCCTGAGCCTGCCAATGGAATCACTTCCATGTAGGAGCCCATTTGGTGCAGTGGTTAAGGTGCTGGACTAGAAACTGGGAGACTGAATTCTAGTCCTCCCTTGGCATGAAAGCCAGCTGGGCGACTTTGGGTCAGTCACCCTCAGCCCAACCCAGCTCACAGATGGCAGTTGTGAGGAAAACAGGATCTGGGAACATTATGTATATCTCGAGTTGTACAAAAAGACAGAAATAAATTTAATAGGTTGAGGATGTAAGAATAATATACTCTTGTGTGTTTCAACTTTTTCCTGTGAAACATTTGGAGGAAAAGTCTATTCTGACTCAGTTCAGCTTCCTTTACATCTGAGAACTATTAGACAATGCAGTACCTTTGGCTTCTCTTAGCTTTTAATACGGCAAACGCTTCCTTCTTTCATTCCCTACTACACCATTTGAAATTTCCTTTTATCTGCTTTTTGAGCTATTGCAATGCTTCTGCAGGGGGGGGGAAATGGATCTTCACCTCTATTCCCAAAGAAAAACATGCAGAGGAATGAGTCTAGTTCTAGTAGGCAAAGCAAGTGTTTTTGGGGAAACTGGAGCACCTCTAGAAATCAGAC
Source organism: Azemiops feae (assembly GCA_023970755.1). Classification (NCBI taxonomy): domain Eukaryota; kingdom Metazoa; phylum Chordata; class Lepidosauria; order Squamata; family Viperidae; genus Azemiops; species Azemiops feae. The sequence goes on along the minus strand of JALGBA010004098.1, from coordinate 3,835,674 downwards.
ATTTGTCTTTTGCATGGGATTGAGAGTCCCTTCCTTTGAGGGAGGTGAGATCATAAAGCTGCTTCTGCAATCCATGGAAGGAGGCGTTGGCCACTCTGGAGAAGGGCAAAGGCCAGACCTGCCCGGTTGCCCTCCGGTAAGGCCGATGGAAGCAGCAGCCAGCTTAGGAGCAGCTGCTCTCCCCACTTAGTCACAATCTGTCAGCACAGTGTTCTGCAACAGGAAAAGGCATATTAATTAAAGCATGCCATGTGGTGAGCTGTCCTAGCTTTAATTGGGCTCTCAGTGCACAGCATGCAAATGTCATTCTCATCCCGAATCTGAGCAAAGGGAGTAACGTGAAGAGAGGGAGAGCACGGGTATGAAGGAGATTTGGCCTTTGATTTCCAGCCAGTGCCCTATGAGATGCATGCTCCCAATTACTGTCTCATGGTCCTTGCTTGTTTTCTCCACCCTCATTTCCCCCCATCCCAAACCGGCAGAGAACTCTCCCCATCTCCCCCACCCTGCTGTAACTGCCAGTGTCTTGGTAATTGGGAGGGAGACTCATTAAAACATGTTCACTGCGTTCCAACAAATATACGTAAATGTTTCCCCACAGCGTCCCTCATTGAAGCTCATTTCATCTGTTCTCTGCTACTTTCCCTTCGCTACTGTTTGTTTTTCCTTTCAAGTGATTGCAGCTAGCATACAGCACATTCTGGAAGGAACAGCACCCAATCTGGATTGCCTGGCACACCAATGGTCTGTGATTTTCATACACTGGTGTCCTACCTGGGATGTCAAAAAATAGGAGAGCAGGCAGGAAAGGCAGATGTCTTCACCTTCAATCAGGACCATTCACAGAAATATTCCTTGCAATTATTACCACCCCTCCACTTTTCAATTTCTTTTTGTGGAGGGATTCTACAACACCTTCCGTAGTTTGTGGGCCTCCTAATATTTTGTGATTGTAAATTCAAGATTTCTCAATCATCCCGGCTAGGAATTAATGGCCATGGTAGTCACAACACACCTGGGTGTTACCAGCCTGAGAAAGGCTGTTCCATAATCATAAGGATTAATTCCCTAAACTGTGGGCCCATTTTCCATACAAAAAGAAAAAACAACTTCAGGAACCAGATTATTCTTGCTGCATTATATAACAATGCAGAAGGATGAATTAAAGAAAAATCTTGCTAGCTTCAATTAATAGAAGTATCTTCTTATCTTTCCCTCTGTTCCAGCCCAAGAATCCCTTAAACAAGTGCAGAATAGAAAAATAGCGAAAGATAAAAAGGACCACACAGGCTATTTTCCATAATTCTTATTCTCCATACATGGCACCTTTAGGATACTGTTTTAATTACTGGTAGGATGTTGAGCAAAGTCACTGGCCTGATTCTGATTCTGGACCACTGTTTGACCAACTTTTTTCTGAAAGATTGACCAATAGATACTGTGATGGCAGATCAGAAGAGGGGAATACACGGTCTTCACAGTTTTCAAATAGTGACACAATTCTGATACTCTTGTGTTCTGGGAATTTGTTGGCAATGTATGAAGGGCCCACTCATTCCCCATTTCTTTTTTAGCTGTTTGATTCCCCATATCACACTAGGTCACCGTGAGTGAATTCACTAATTTATTTAGCCCTCATATCTTAATTCTAAAAGATGGGGGCAGTTTTTATTAGTATTACATAGTGGTTTGGAGTACAAGTAGGGAAACCATCAAAAACAAATTTTCAAATTGCTTTTGCTGTCAATATTTTTGTGTAGCAGTAAGATGATTGGAATGGTGCTTACAGAATTGATGTTCCTTTTTGCAGGATGGAGCAAAGCCCTAAAGCTGTCAGAGAAGCCCTGGACACTGCTAATGAAAGGGTAGTTTTGTGCTAGATTCTTCCCATTTGGGTCCTTTTCTGCCCCATGAAATGTTTTTAAACTATATTCAGAAATAGGTATTTATTATCTTCCTCAGCTCTCAGCTCTGAGGGTTTCCCAATTCCATTTAACAGAACATCAGAGATTCAAAAACTAGCTCTTTGGTTTTCCACTGTCAAAAGCAGGTTTTTTAATCATTTGAGAATAAAAATTCCATATAACAATCCAATATCTCTTTGTCTGTAAACAGTTATATAACAAAACATGTATGGGTAGACATTTTATTATAGCACTGTGGAATAGATGAAGGTAGATCTAGTACTCTGGGAAGAGAAATTTGTTTAGCATTCAATATAAACAAAAATATCATTTATTATACAGGCTATAAAAGAACTTTCTGTTAAGATTTCAAAAAAGGCAAGCCACATTCTTCAACAGTAAAAAGGCTTCTATGGACAATCACTTAAATATGAGCCAGCAGTGTGCAGCAGCAGCCAAAAAAGCTAATACACTCCTTGGTTGTATAAACAGTGGAATAGAATCAAAATCACATGAAGTATTAGTAGCACTTTATAATGCCTTGATAAGACTACACTTGGAATACTGCATCCAGTTTTGGTTGCCACAATATTAAAAAAGATGTTGAGACTCTAGAAAGAGTGTAGAGAAGAGCAACAAAGATGATTAGGGGACTGGAGGCTAAAACATGAAGAATGGTTGCAGGAATTGGGTATGTCTAGTGAAAAGAAGGACTAGGGGTGAAATGATAGCAATGTTCCAATATTTGAGGGACTGCCACAAAGAAGAGGGAGTCAAGCTATTCTCCAAAGCACCTGAAGGCAGGACAAGAAGTAACGGATGGAAACTAACCAAGGAGAGAAGCAACCTAGAACTAAGGAAAAATTTCCTGACAGTTACAACAATTAATCAGTGGAACAACCTGCTTCCAGAAGTTGTAAATGCTCCAACACTGGAAGTTTTAAAGACGAGATTGGACAACCATTTGTCTGAAATGGTATAGGCGAGAACTTCCTGCTTGAGCAGAGGGTTGGACTATAAGAACTTCAAGGTCCCTTCCAACTCTGTTATTCTGTTATTCTATTAAAAATACAAAAGGCATTTTCCATAGGTTATTTCTGAGAGCTCTGTGGCAGTCTACAAGACGTATCTGGAGAATAAGAAAATTTATCCCACCACAGCAGATTCCTTCCCCAAATGTTCCAAAATGTATCTAAATCATTTTAATAACAAAAAATGTGCCAGTGTTGGGCAAAAGGGATCTCTACTGGCAGGAAAAATGCCAATGATTGTCAAGGGAAAAGGCAAGGAGCAAAGGGGCATGAAAAGACAACGAGGGATGGTTATGCTAATAACGCTCTATTCTTCATGCTAATAAGTGTGGAATAGTTAGTTTCTGCCTAGCAACAAAATCTATTAGCATTTATAACAAGAACATCTGCAATAAAAACGTACTGTACAAAACCACTTCCTGGAACAGCTTAGTCAGGAAAAAGAGTGGGACAAGTCCCCTTCTGTGTGGCAAATTAGAGAAAACCACATCTGATGTACCATGTGTCCAATCAGGAGCATTGTTAGTTACTTAAAGTTTTGTTTTTTAAAAAAAATCAATAAATCAAGCAACTCTCAAGTTGATGGTTCATCCCATTCTACAATGGCTGGTCTAACAAAGTTCCATAGCAAGGAACCAAAAAAGAAAGAAAAGGAAACAAAGGAAAGGTCTTGAGCACTATATAGCAGGCAGTCATACATGCCACCTTTTCTTGTGACATTCTAAGTCAGACCCAAGGTATACATTTGCAATGAAGAAGGCAACTGGACTGGAGCTTGAATCTCGGTGACAGGGAGGATGGAACAGCCTTTTCCGTTGCATTGGAGGTCAGGAAGCTAATTTAGAGACCACAGTGCAGGGCCCTTGAAATCTAGACTCTTTCATGTCACCAAGCATCTGTGGCATTAGATAATCATCATATGCTGCCTAATACGGCTGACTTTGACTCTTCTGCTAAGCAAATTCTGTATAGTCTAATTCTACTGAAACTACATTTACAGCCTTTCAGTTTCATCCCATTAGTTCTAGACTTACCCTCTGGAGCATTCTTTATATCACGTGCCAGGGGCCCAGAGACATTTGGGCTAGAGTGTTTAGTGAATCCTGTTGGTTGTTCTTTCTTATTGATTGTTAAGATGGAATGATCTTGCAATCAGTAAGAAGCAACAGCCAACAGGACTCACACACTCTAGCCCAAATGTCTGAAAGAACCACCAGCATTGTACAAAAGGCCAAAAGATGTGGGACCATCTGGCTCTCCACGTGGATGCTGCTCTAAGAGAGAGGCACTGTGACAGAAAAGGCATCTAAGGAGAAGGATCAGCACATTCCCTGACTGCTGACCAGACATTTCAGCAACTTTTTCCTCCCTCCGAGTGGTTTAATAGGCTGCAAAATGCTTTGCTATGTTGTTTCCAAAGGCAACCTCAGTCCCTCCACCAACTCCAGCAAGATTTTTCATCTATTTTTTTCCCTCTATTGCTTATAGAACTCCACTTATCAAGAATTATTACACAGTTCAGGACAGGGAAAACCTGCACTGACTCCATTTGAAGCAGCCCGCAGCCCAAAGAATCCTAATTCAATTATTTGATATTTTTAAACAGCATACAAACAAGAGGGAAGGAAAGAAAGAAATGACCACATTTGCAAAATTTGAGAAATTGGTATCTGCACAAACTAATTTTCAGCCTTAGTTTGTAGGCAGAACGGAAGAGTAGTTTTTATACCTGAGCAGGCATTAAAGCTCAAAGGAGCTAGAAAAGAATGTCACGGTTTCAGGGTATTAAAGAAACAGCCTTAAAATGGGATTTAAGTGGTAACTAGTTTTGCATGGATGAAAGCAGCCCTTCAAATAATCTGGTTCCAAGCCTTTTGGAAATTTAAAGCTTGGGAGCCTTTGAATTGGGCTTAGTTTGGTTGCTCTATTGCCAAAACGTGCCAGCAATCATTTCTGGAAGGCAAGAATGGAAAAATGTCACTTCCTACTCATCTACTCCAATTGCAAGTAGGATGTCTGGATACATCTTCCTGCTGCACTGTTAAAGTGCTTATTCCCCTAAATTGCTTGACTGTTCCTCTCTGGTTTGAATGGTGAGCTTCACTTCATGATAGGCTAACGCCAGAGCTCACTCTGCAAGTGAGCAGAGATAGGCACGCTTCTTCTACTGAGTAAGTAAATGGTTATCAGGGTCTGTAATATCTTCTACAGTTACTTTTGTCAGAAATGCTGTAAATAACACAATAGTGATAACACATGCCTTGTACTAGAAAGCTGATGATTTGAAACCTGGCAGAATAATATATATCTTTTGAACCAACTATTTTTTTAATCCTTGAGTTTTTCTTTTTAATAATCCATCTGTGTATTACTTGATTATTTTTTTAAGTCTCTGGAAATAATTTGGGCGTGCGCTGTGGTTGCGCCCTTAGATGTAGCTATTGCACCTAAAGCATAACCTAAATTAAAATTTTCACATCTACTAGCCCTATTAGTATGTGGCTTCATTCAGCTTGTACCGGTTGTAGCTTCCAGACCGTTTTTAAATTAAGCATAAAATAACTTGCAGCAATTCCAGGTGAGGTAAGTAGGGCATGTGTAACTCAGCCCAAGCCTAAATGAATTGCGACAGTGCAATTTCTGTGCATTTAATTTAATAAAAAAAACCACCAGAGATAGTGTGATTTAGAGACCAGAGCCATCCATTATTATTTGGAGACAGTACAGTTTAAGGCAATCATAGCTAAATCATTCTATGAGTTTACAAGGAACTTTGTTTTTAATCAACTGGATTTGGGCCCCATTATTTTTTTCCCCTATCTAAGTGACTGGGCCTTGCTTCCTCAAGCATTTATTTGCTTTTCCACTCTTTTAATATAGAAAACAGCTGAATAAAGCATACAGATAACAAACCACATGAAGCAACATTCAAATAACACTCAACGTCATGTACTGGGGACTCACAATCTGAAATGATTTAAGTCAATTGATTTATGACCATGTTTTTAGTCTTTCCAACCATTTCAAAGGAGGTTGAAAGGCTTTACTTCCCCTCAGGAGGAGTAAAACACACTTGTCTATTGGGCCTGGCATCACAAATTCAGTAGGACTATTCCCATAACTACTTGTTTCTATTCTTTTTCATTTTCCTAAGAGCCATAAATGTTAAAGAGGACATCTAATTATCAGGGAAGTAGTGTGCATGACAGGATAGTTAGCTGATATGAATTGGGGAAGTTAGTTTAAACAGAAAAAAAACGGTCAGTTTGGAGCTGATTAATCAATCAATCAATCAATCAATCATCTGAGTCAATTAAGCAGCTTTTGGAATTTTCATGACACGGTGACTTATCCCCATGATTCACATGAATAGGTTATGTGAATAGAACCAAGATGTATTCAAGTATATGAGTGACACCTACCATTAAAATGATAAGGCAACAACCATGGGTAACTGAAACCAGATGTTATGAAAAGTCAATAACTTTATTTACAGTTAAATTAGGATTATCCTTTAATTTTCAATGGGACATTTTTCTGAAATGTTCCTTCAAATGTAAAATAACTTGACTACATAACTTCACTTTAAAAAGTTAAGAAATTTGCTTTTCTGGTTTGGACAGCCAATCGTTATGGGCTGGCCATCTTATTTATCAAGCATAATTAACACCACAAGTCAAAAGGAGATAGCAGCTGTCCCTGGTGCTGAAATAAAGATACTAAATCTCTCTTGAGAAATAAAGATACTTTCTTATTTTTATTCTCCCAAGGACAAGAACCTGTCATTAATCATTGAAGAAATGATGTCTGTAAATAATATTAGCTTAATTTAGACATCAGAAAGGGCTATAAGAATATCTATATACTGCGAAGAATACTATCTGATATTCAAATTGCCAAGTCTAATTCTTCTCAATTCGTAGTTGGTAACTAATGTAAGGAACACATCACACGTTGTGATGGCTTATTTTGCTTTTATTTTGCATAGTTCTGAAGTTCATTGAATAGGGGAGAAAGACTCATGTTACAAAGCAGTCCTTTGTTGTCCAGGAATTGTATTTAACATTTAGGGAGGGAAGGGACACAGCAAGCAGTAATGGAGATGAGTCACACACATTATTTTAAAAGCTCTGTAGAGAGCTGACATTTTTACTTTGCTTTTCCGCAAAGATGTTTTTCCTTACAACACAGTTTCATACCATTCCTTCTCAAAATGGCAAAAAAAACTGTTGAACTGATTTTTTTACTATTATACAGATAAAATTCAGTGGCACAATCATAGGAGTTCACGGGCTAGCAAATATATATATATTAAGGTTTGCATGGAGTTATTGGGTCATGATGTGTACATCCATATACAAAAATAATATATTAATTTGGAATTACGAAGGCTACAATTCTAGGCGTATACCAATTTAGTACTCTACAGATATATTGGATTTTTAACTGGAAATAATGAGAAAAATATATCTGTAGAGCACCGAGCTCAAGAAGGATGTTATATCTATCAAACTAGAAAGTGTTATCTATTTCTAAGCATGTGCTGAATTGCACTGTAAATGTGGTAAGCTTTTGGTAATGCAAGACTAGTTCTTTTTTTCCCCCTTCTGCTCAGCTACACAACTGTACTATGTTACTGAACCATTTTTATTCTGAGAAGTCCCTGCGATTGAAGCCCAGAAACCAGTCCATGGAAGTGAATAGTCAGTACTGGTTGATAGAATTAATTCTAGAAATGCATTTGTTTTAATATTCTACCTCATCCTTCCTCTGGATAATAGTGAAGGCACAGTTCATCTTCAATTATCCTTGGTAATGAGACAGTGAAGATAATTAATACAAAGATAGCAAGGTTCCTCTGTCAAGTAAATATCATGGTAATGTCCTGAAACTTGATCCTGCTGAAATGTTTAAGCCTATTGTGAAGTTTCCTCAATTACAAGTGCAGTGGGTTCAGCCATAAGCCTAATTACAAAGGCTTCAATAACTTAATGAAGATTGACTGGTAGCTATTAGGAGGGCAACATTAACTTATTTACATATTATGGAAGTGCAACAGGCCACATATCAATCTGCCCACTGAACAAGTGCTCAAGAAACAGTGCTAGCAGTCCTGTACTAATCATCTCCATCAAAGAAGAGAAAAGGAGGAGGAGGGGGGAGAGAGGAGAGGATATAAAAGGAGGAGGTTTTGGCAGGAAAGGGAGAGAGAAAAAAGACGGGGAAAGAGAAGGGGATGGAGAAAGAGAGATGGAGCAGTGCACAGCCTTGGGAGAGGAGCCAATTGGAGCTGCACCAAAGAGCAAGAGGAGGAGGGGGGGAGAGGAGAAGAGAGGATATAACGACCTGTTTTCCTTGTTACCTTCTGGGAGGAGGCTTCGTGGTATCCTCAGCAGAACATCCAGATTCAGTCATAGTTTCATTCCATACAGCATTAACCTTGTGAACTCTCAAGCTTCCTCCTTCCGTTATATATTCAAGATGGACAGTATTTAATATTTATTTGTTACGTATATGTAGGGGTGTGGGTCTATGCATATGTTGTATATAGTATGTTTTAGCTGTGTGTCATGTATGTGTTTCACTTTGAGAGCGGGAAACTAAATTTCATTTTTGATGTGTGCCGTTGTGCCCACAGTAAAAAAATGACAATAAAGGTTATCTTATCTTATAAAAGGAGGAGGTTTTGGGGGGAAGGAGAGAGGAAAAAAAGATGATGGGGAAAGAGAGATGGAGAAGAGCAGAGGCTTGTTTGAGACAACCAGAAGAAGAGAAGGGGATAGAACAGTGCAAAGATTAATGTTAGAGAAACAGGCACAAGTTTCCCATTAAAAGTGTGGTAAGTGGGTGTACAGTTAGTCCTCAACCTACAACCATAATTGAGCCCAAAATTTATGTTGCTAAGTGAGAAGTTTGTTAAATGAGTTTTGTCCCACTTTACAACTTTTCTTGCCACATTTGTTAACTGAATCACTGCAGTTGTTAAATTAGTAACACGGTTGTTAAGTGAATCTGGTTTCCCCATTGACTTTGACAGAAAGTCGCAAAAGGGGATCACGTGACCCTGAAGCATTGTGACCATCATAAATATGAAACAGTTGCCAAGCATCCAAATGTAAATCACGTGACCTTGGGGAGGCTGCAATGGTCATAAGTATGAAAAATGGTCATAAGTCACTTTTTTCAGTGCCGTTGTAACTTCAAACAGTCACTAAGCGAAGTGTTGTAAGTCAAGGACTACCTGTACTTTATCACTTTATTCCTTCTTTTTTTTTTTTGGTCATCAGGTTTTTGACACCTTGCTAAGCGACTTGTGGTACTCAAATATTGCCATATCCTAAAAGTGGTACAATCTGTGAAATGGTTGAAAAGCCCTGATCTAGATAACACTCCATGAGTCGTATGGACCAGACTGTAATCCATGGAATATGAATAGTTCTGTTTATTTTTGTTTTATCGCTTTCAGTTTGAGAAAAATGAACCCTTGTGTTGATTGGGATTGAGTAATATGAATTTACAATAGCCATTTTTGCTTTGCTTGTTTGGGATCATACAGCTTTGAAGCTTACTCAGCACACTTTTACCTTGGTTTTGGCACAACTGGGTCCAACAAAAAAACAAAAAAAAACAAAAAAAAAACACCAAAACCCTAAATGAGGCCCAATCTTAATAAGAATCAATGAAAGTACTGAGTAGAACATCCAGCAACAGTTGTAGGCTCGAATAATCTTGCATAAACCATTCAAAATAGGACTTCTTGATCTAAGATTTAATATTTAATGCTTCTTTCACCTGATTGTATGTAAGAAATGAAGGCAGTCTCTGGTTTCTTCTCAGTTAGGTATTCAGTCTCTTGATGTATCAAAGAAAGATATATTTGGAGGCTTGCCGTTGGCTCTATTGCAAATGAAATAATATCAGAATCTGGCAATGAATCATGCTGCTAACCAGTAAAGGAATAAGATCTTCTCTTGAAACTTCTGTGCTTAAGCTAAGCTCCCACCACCACTGAAGGTCATTTTTGTCAGAGGAGGAATTTCTTGCCTCTTATACCAAGCTTCTGAAATCAGTAGAACCATCTGTTGATGCACATTCAGTCTTTATCAAGTGAATGAGGTATAATCCCAGAAGGTTTTGCTTTGAGTTGAGAAACCCTAACTTTCTCTTGTGTGCAAGAGCTTGTTATATTTGTTATACTTGCAACTTCAAAACTAGCTATTAACACAGCTTATTTGTGGTTTTGTTGTTATGACAAATCTGTAATCCCCAAGACTGTTTTAAAAATTATTGACATCTAGACAAAAAAAGGAGCTCCATATAAGACTTACTCTTCAGCACTGCAATAATAAACATATGGCCCCTACTTCTCAGGGGTCTGCAGAGCTGATGTCATTAGCAACACAAGAACATATAAACAAATTACTTACCAACATAAATTAGGCATGGAAAATTATAATGAAATATATCACTATTTATTGAAAAGCTTATATAGACATTTATATAGATATATGTATTTGTGAATATACAACTTGTATGCTTTTGTTTGTAGTTTTCTCCTTCCTTCCTTCCTTCCTTCCTTCCTTCCTTCCTTCCTCTTTCTCTCTTTCTCTCTTTCTCTCTTTCACTTTCTCTTTCTCTGCTAGTATATGATGTTACACATCGCTATGCCTGTCTGAAATTCACAATGCAAATACTAAATGCTATAGAGACATCAATATGGTTTTAATCTCCATGATTCCCTTTTCTGTTGCTTTCTCTTTCATTATGCCCTCCCTTCTCATTTTTAATTATATTAAATTGCCAGTTACATATCCAAGTTGCCTTCTAACATTATATAAATGCCTACGTAGAAGATGCCCAAAGAAAATAGAGTGTTGTCGGACTTATAGTATTCCAGACTATAATTATATATTCCTCTAATGGGTTGACTTTATTATTAATTTCTGGTCAATCTGCCAGTTTCTTTGATTTAATGTGTCTTCTGTGACTGCATCTTGACTTAGGAATTGTGATGTTCACAATATAATGCACCATGAAATCAGATTTTAAAACTATGGTTCATGAGCAAATTTAAGGAAGGTCATAATTTTTGGAGGTTTTGACACACAAAGGCAAAATCCTATCAGAGCATGCTCTGCAACTTTTCCTGAATAAGCCAGATGAAAACAATAATCAAAGCAGAGACAGAAAGAAGCTGATAAATATTTCTGTTCTGGCCCCTTCCCATATGACTAATTATGTGTTATGGATTAGCAGCCTAATTGTAGCCTACTGAGGCACATAGATATTTTACAATACACACAGCCTTGATCAGTAGCGAAATGTGGGTCTCACATGGGCCTTTTTCAACCAAAACATAACTCAGGAGGTCGGCTAATGGTCATTCACCCATTCACTTGCAACCTGCCAGGATTCATGTGTCTTACTGAACCCCCTTGCATTTCAGAATCCTCCATTCATTGTATGAATAGACTAGCAGAAGTTCTGAGGGCAGCCAAGACCCATATAGTACACTGTCTGGGTGAAAAGTGGGGAAGAAAGCACAAGGACCATTCATTCACCTTTCAGCCAGACCTCATAATAACTTCTGGGTTACCTGTTATTATGTCAGCCTCACACATGTCTGTGCTGGCGCAGCCGTTTTCACATCTATGAAACAGCCTTTTGCTCAGGGTGGAACTCAAATCAATCCATTTACAGGAATGGTCTTGAATGAATGGTCTTGAATGAGTCCTAGTGGATAATCACTTAAACATGAGTCAGCAGCCAAAAAAAGCTAATACCACCCTAGACGAGTTCAGATCACCAGGACCAGATGGATTATACCCCAAGGTTCTCAAGGAACTGGCAGATGTGATCTCAGAACCACTGAAATATATTCTTTCAAAGATACTGGAGCACTGGGGAACTACCAGAGGATTGAAAAAGAGCTGATGTAGTTCCCATCTTCAAAAAAGGGGAAAAAATGGATCCAGGAAACTACAGACCTATCAGCCTGACCTCAATACCTGGGAAGATTCTGGAAAAGATAATCAAGCAAAGAATCAGCAAACACCTAGAGGCAAACAAAGTCATTACTAAAAGCCAACATGGGTTTGTCAAAAACAGATCATGCCAGACAAATCTTATTGCATTCTTTGACCAGGTAACAAAATTAATGGACCAGAGGAATGCTGTGGATATAATTTACTTGGACTTCAGTAAGGCATTTGATAAAGTACACCACAACCTACTACTTGATAAGATAGAAAAATGTGGGTTAGACAGCATCACCACCAGATGGATTCGTAGCTGGCTGACCGGCCGTACCTAGAGTGTGGTCCTCAATGGAACTGCATCTACATGGAGGGAAGTGTGTAGTAGGGTGCCCCAGGGCTCTGTTCTGGGCCCAGTGCTCTTCAACATCTTCATCAATGATTTGAATGAGGAGATAGATGGGGAACTCATCAAATTTGCAGACGACACCAAGCTGGCAGGAATAGCCAACACTCCAGAAGATAGGCTTAAGATACAGAAGGATCTTGACAGACTTGAACATTCTAACAAAATGAAATTCAATGGTGAAAAAAGTAGGGTTCTACATTTAAGCAAGAAAAACCAAATGCACAGGTATAGTATAGGTGGTACCTTGCTCAATAGTAGTAACTGTGAGAAGGATCTCGGAGTCCTAGTGGACAATCACTTAAATATGAGCCAGCAGTGTGCTGCAGCTGCCAAAAAAGCCAACACAGTGCTAGGCTGCATTAACAGAGGGATAGAATCAAGATCATGTGAAGTGTTAATACAACTTTATAATGCCTTGGTAAGGCCACACTTGGAATACTGCATCCAGTTTTGGTCACTACAATGTAAAAAAGATGTTGAGGCTCTAGAAAGAGTACAAAGAAGAGCAACAAAGATGATTAGGGGACTGGAGGCTAAAACATATAAGGAAAGGTTGCTGGAATTGGGTATATCTAGTTTAATGAAGAGAAGGACGAGGGGTGACATGATAGCAGTGTTCCAATATCTCAGGGGTTGCCACAAAGAAGAGAAAGTCAAACTATTCTCCAAAGCACCTGAAGGCAAGACAAGAAGCAACAGATGGAAACTAACCAAAGAGAAAAGCAACCTAGAACTAAGGAGAAATTTCCTGACAGTTGAACAATTAATCAATGGCAGAACTTGCCTCCAGAAGCTGTGAATGCTCCAACACTGGAAGTTTTTAAGAAGAGACAGGACAGCCATTTGTCTGAAATGGTATAGGGTTTCCTGCCAGAGCAGGGGGTTGGACTAGATGACCTCCAAGGTCCCTTCCAAAATTTGTTGTTGTTGTTGTTGTTGTTGTTGTTAAGAATTGACAATCCTTGGTTGTATAAGCAGAGGCATAGAATCAAAATCACATGAAGTATTAGTACTGTTTTATAAAATAAGGCCACACCTGAAATACTGCATCCAGTTTTGGTCACCACATTACAAAAAAGATATTGAGACTTTGGGAAAAGTGCAAAGAAGAGCAACTAAGATGATTAAGGGCCTGGAGACTAAAACATATAAAGAACATTTGCAAGATTTGGGTTTGGCTAGTCTAGAGAAAAGAAAGACATGGGGGGGGGGACATGATAGCAGTATTTCAGTATTTGAGGGGCTGCCACAAAGAAGAGGGGGTTAAATTATTTTCCAATGCACCAGAGGACAGGACAAGAAACCATGGATGGAAACTGATCAAAGAGAAAAGCAACCTGGAATTAAGGAGAAGCTTCTTGAGAACAATTAACAGCTTGCCTTCAGATGTTGTGGGTGCTTCATCACTGGAGGTTTTTAAGAAGAGAGGGCTGGACTAGAAGACCTCCAAGGTCCCTTCCAGCTGTATTCTGATTGATTGATTGATTGATTGATTGATTGAATGCTTTTACACTGAACATGACTTAGGCTTTAACCCTACCTGAAGTACTGTAGGTGCTTCATCACTGGAGTTTTTTTAAGAAAAGACTGGACAGCCTCCTATCTGAAATGGTATAGGGTCTTCTGCTTGAGCAGAGGGTTGGACTAGAAGTCCTCCAAGACCTTCCAGCTCTATTCTGATTGATGTGGGGACTAGAATCTGCAGTCTCCAACCCCTGGAACTGAAATCCATCTGTGGGTCTTTAACCCATCTTAACCCAAAGGAGGCAGTATTTATTTTGCAGAATCCAGACATGCATCCTTGGTTACTCAATAATCTTTACTATTGGGCATCACACCTTTTGTCCTGACCCGCTCAAACACGGATACATCACAGGTGGGTTAAAGGTCTTATCTGAGGCTTTCCAAGCCCTGAATAGTCTTCCACAGAAATTCCCATGCCCAAAACCACTCAACTCCTCCCAAGGAGTTCACAGTTCAGCTCAGAAACAAACCCAACACCAGTTCACATGGCAAGACAAGTCCATAAGGCAGAGGAAAGGCTAAGGAAAGTCTGTGAAGCAAAAACAAGTCAGTGAGGCACAGGCAAAATCTGTGAAGCAAGTCCAGAGGTCAAGGCACGAGCCCGGGTCCAAGGTACACAGTCCGAGTCAGGAAACAAGGTTCAAGGCAAGAGGCACAGAGGTTTGACAAATTCAAGGCAAGGAAATGGACATGTTGTTCCCAGCATCGTATCACTCCACTCGCTGAGCTAAATAGCTGCTCCCCAGTGCAGCCCATCAAGAGGAGCAAGGCTATTACCTTGCAAGTAGCCTGGCTGACCTTCATTGTGCCTGCCTCCACTCAGTCCTACATGCTCTTGGATCGGGAGGAGGAAGTAGTTCTTTCTCATCTCCGCTAGCCAGCTGCAGCTGCATGCCATCTCCTCCTGAAGCCCCTGGGCTTCAGGAAGAGCCCAGCTGTGCCTCTCCTGTCCCTAGCTCAGCCAGCCACTCATATGGTCTCTCCTCCTGTGATTGCTCCACTGTGCTTGGCCTCACCACTCCTGACTCAGAGCCTCTGGCAACTTCCAGACACTCCTCCACATCCCCTCTGATGTGCTTGGAACTGGCTCTTCCTCATCCAAAATGGCATGCAGAGAGGAGTCTGGGGAAGCAACCGGGGAAGCCATCTCACTTTTGAGTCTCCAGCCAACCCCTTCCCACTGTCCAAATGACCTGACTCTTACCTAAGGAAGAGATTGCAAACAAAAACTTTATCCCACCGAAAAAAATGACGCAGCGAGGTCTCCCTTAAATCCCGTGTACTCCATCAATGTCCCTTGGTGGGTTTTATACAATACTTTCCATCAATTATATGTCACAAGATAACCCTTTACAGTAATTCCTGCTTCCTTTACAGTAACCTTCACCATATTAAGCACAAATACAGTAAACATGTTCCTAAGCTTAAGCACAAAACTTTGATAAATAACACATCAACAGTACTGTACATAACTTTCCCTAATATACTTCCCATTGTTCTAATGAGGGGTGGCAAACTCAGTTTCATTGAGGGCCACATCAGCATTATGGTTGCCCTCGAAGGGCCAGGTGGGTGTGGCTGGGTAGGGTTGGCTGGTGGGTGGGCGTAGCCACCTCAATGTGGCCAGCTCGATGTTGCTCATGTCAAGGGGAACCTGTGGGGGGCCAAGCAAGGCTAAGAGAGGGGATCTGGAGGTCTCCAGTGGAGGAAGGCAAGACCAGGTCGAGTTCCAAAGCGTTGTTCACCAGAGGAGCCTTGCCGTCCCCCAAAGAGAGCGAGTTCAGCAGCAGCAGCCTCGAGGAGGAGGTAAGCATGGCTGGGTGCCCCCTTGGGGAAGTGGGACTGGGCTGGGCTGTGGGGTCCTGGTACCCCGGGAACTTGAGGGCTAGGCTGGGTGCTTGCCCTCCACTGCCCAGGGCTCCAGGCAGCCTGGGGGACTGTCAACACTAACGTGCACCTGGATCCTCCTCTGGGTGGGTCCACGCCTGGCCTCCTCTCTGCTCAGACTGTGGCGTTCCATCAGCTCTGTGCTCCAGAGCTCGGGGCGCAGCCATCCTTCTCCATGGGGTGACTTGTGCATTGCCAGGCACTCAGCCATTCCAGACTATGGCTCCGCATCTGGCATGAGTGCCACTTTCCCCTCTCCAACCCTGCCACATGGTGGAGAGGGCAACCCGGAACCGGCTCCTGCCAATACTCAGCTTGTGCTGCCCCATGCTCCCATATCCCCATTTTTCATCCTACAGACCGGTCCAGCCCAGACCCAGTTCCCTGAGGGAGTGCCCAGCCGCACTTACCTCCTCCTCGAGGCTGCTGCTGCTGTGCTCGCTCTCCTCAGCCAGACTCAGTGTCCCAGGCTGGAGGGGAGCGGAGGGGCAGTGGGGCTCCTGCTGGAGGGGCTGCTGCTGCTGGTGCCATGGGGCGAGGCACGGCAAGGTTAGGCAAGGCGAGGCGGGGTGGGGTGGGGTGGCCTGGCTACAGGGCCCGAGGTGCATGAGTGTGGTGCACATGGGACTGGGCTGAGCGTGGCTTATTGGACACCCTGGCTTACATCCAGGTGGCCATCACTGCTGGCCAATGAGCAGTCGAGGGGCCAATGAGCTGCAGCTGCTGCCAGGCACTGCCAGCCCCCACACACTCACTGCCTCCGGTGTTCGCGCCCAGGTGGAGCACCCAGCCAGGCTGGGGTGGCCAGGGATAAGGCGATGGGTGCTGGCCCCTTACTATTTCCAGGGTGGCCCCACAGGCCAGAT
This sequence comes from Azemiops feae, assembly GCA_023970755.1. NCBI lineage: Eukaryota > Metazoa > Chordata > Lepidosauria > Squamata > Viperidae > Azemiops > Azemiops feae. The sequence continues at coordinate 3,819,078 of JALGBA010004098.1, read as the reverse complement.
ATAAACCTAGCGCAGTCCGGACCTGGCTTGCGGGCCTTGAGTTTGACATGTCTGTTCTAATGGCACACTCTCTTTTTTTTAACAGTATATGTGTGCAAATTTTTCCTGTTTGTGTCTTTTGCTTTGTCCCATGATATAGTTGTGGTTACAATTTAGTGAGATGAAGCAATTTTGCTTTGATTTTAAGCTTATAACTTTTTAATTAACTTCACTTTAATCCCTTCATTCAGTTTCTGGTCTTCCAGTTGTCTGAAGCTCTGCTGCATATGCAGCCTTGTTCCCTGGGAAACTTGAACCTTCTCCCAGGAATCTCAGGCCTCTTTCACCACAGCAGCAATATCTCTGTTGGCAGAATAGCCAATAAATACTCTACAAATGTCAGTTTCTTCCTGATTTGCTACCCTTCTTGTTGGCAGGTGATTTGCAAAGACCTTTTAAGCTTTCACAGCTTCATGTTTTTTTAAAAAGTGTTGAAATAGCAAACTGGGAGACTTTAGGAATAGCTTGTATCTAAGTTTTCCGTAAAATAATGTTCTTTCCACAGAGACAAACTCTCCCTACATCCACTTTCATTTTTTTCAGTTCATGTATTTGCCTTTTAAATTGCTTAAATATTTTGCTTAATTGTTGACTTGATTGTTAAAAGTACACAATGTTGGACAGAAAAACCAACTTCAAAGCTGATGTACAGCACTGAAGCTTCATCAGTTACATAGATTTACTATACAGCATTTTTGCAAATGTCCCACAATCCTTATCAATCTGCATATTTTCTTTACCTCCAACTCTCATTCTGCCATGCATCCTTGGGAGGTAAAATACTCTAAATACTATCTCGGCTTTTGCTTACTATAGTTTGTATCTGATAGATGGTGTTTTTCTATATGTGCTTTTGTATTAGCTTTGACTCCTGGCAGCTGCCTGAACAAATCCCTGCAGGATTTCAGAAGTGGTTTGTCATTATCGCCTTCCTAGGGCTGAGAGTGAGTGACTGGCTCAAGATCACCAGCTGGCTTTGTGCCTAAGGTGGGACTAGAACTCATGGTCTCCTGGTTTCTAGCGCAATGCCTTAACCAATACACTAAACTAGCTCTTTGAAGGATGGTCTACATCAAGTTAATTATTTCAGGAGGATGCATCCATTTCTACTAGCTGTCTCTTTTGTCATGGCATCATTAGTCTTACGTGCGGCATATGCTATGTTGCATGAAGAAAGTCAACTCACATTTTACTGGGGAAGGTAGAAGGAAAGTGTAGCTTCTTGTGTGGGTGGGAGAACTTGTCAATGCTGAGGATGATTCAGCTAACAAAACGTCAAGAAGAAAATAATATTTTACAATCACGAAACTCTTAACTGGGCTCACAGCAGTGGCTCGACATGAATAATCTCACAATACTCTCATGGATCTTCTCCTTGTGATTCTTAAATTTCCACTCTTCGAGGCCTACCTGCATCTGATATTAGATTGCAGCAACAGAAGGTTTGGAACTGGCCATTAGCTTACCTGTTAAAATTATTCATAATTGTTTTGATTTTGAAGTCAAGTCTGAGATTAAGGCACAACGTTCACTGGACAGATTGGTTTTCTAATAGGGGCATGGATTGGGAAATCAACCTCCTTCCTTCTAGGGCACTTTACATTACTGGTAGCAGAAATGTACTCAATGAGTAAATTATAACTTCTTGAAATCCTTCTAAGAAGAGTAACAGTAGATTCAGAGATCCTCATTTTTTCTACTCAGATTCTTTGTTATTAAGAGAGATCAACGTTATCAGTAGACTTGCTTTAACATGGACCATGAATACATTTAGGAAAACGTACATCTGGACATATTCCCAAGTGATGCTAGGCCTCTTTCCACAAAACTGAAATGATTTGTGCAAAGAAACAAAACCCATTCTTGATTCTTCAATAGCTAGCTCAATTCAACATTCATCATTCCTCAATTTTTCCGTATGATTGCCTAACAATAAGTCCTAAAGTGCTAGGAAATTTACCTTTGGAACAATTCCATTCTTAAATAAAGTTTGTATTGTTGTTCTATGGATCCGCAGCATAGCCTCATGAAAAAAAAACTTCATAGCTGAAGAATTGTTCCTATTTGGTCTGCCAGCATTTTAATACCTTTTGAGAAACTAGAAGCAGAAATTGGTAGTTGAAGATCAAGGAATGAATGCAAAATGCACAAAGCCTTTATTTATCCGCTGAGGTTTTCTTTAAGATTAAAAGATGCAGACAGTGAGCACCAGTCAGGTGTGGTTTGTTCATGCATTCCCACTTCCCAGATGGTGAAATGTCATAGACCATTTCTCCCCCTCTTTCCAGTTACTTAATGTGAATAGTTGAGTTGAGGGCAGTGATAAATGAGCTGGTGCTACAAAGATTCCTTTTGCTTTCAGCAGCTCCTGCTCCATCTCAATTAATTTTTTAAAAATCCATTTAAAAGCTTCATAAAAGTATAATCTGTGCCACAGTTCAGGGCTGCTTGAAGAATTCCAGCTCATTTATGCCAGTTGCACCGGTAACCCATCCATCTCTGTTGATCAAAGGGATGAATAACAGAGGAACTCCCTGACCTAGAAGTCATACAGCAGATGAAACCCTACTTCTCAGAACTCTGATCATGTAGCACGTGGTTAAATTGTTCACCTCTTTTTTAGGGCATGGCTCTTCTTTTTCTTTAGGTATTGTCAATGAAGCAATGAAGCAATACTTTGATCCAAGAGAGCTTTGACAACCAGCAGGGAACCAGCATCCAATTCTCATTCAATTCCCCCCCCCCCACACACACACACGCCTTTCTCTGAGCCACAACCAAGTTAAGGGCATCTGTTTCTATGCTTCTTTTTAAAAGAATGTTGTAATAATCACCAGACTGAGTCAGGGTCAGAAAAGGAGGTGATATTTAAAGACTAATGAACTGTTTAACAATGTCTGCTTTCTTCTCCGCTAATTTAACCTCCATCTGTGTCTCAGTCCCACACTAAGGAAATTTCTAAAATACATAGATTGAGGAAAGAAGAGAGAGCAAAGGTTCTTCTCTGTGTCTTATATTATTAGCACTCAGGCCCAACTAGTGTAATTAATTAGGAAGAAATTATAGGAGATTCAAAGAGGGGGGAAATGTAGGATGTAAAAAAAAAAAAAAGATGTATTCAAGCCACACACATGCCTCTTACTGTTGTCTAATTGTCTGCCACTGTCAGAGGAGGAAGACATTCTGGGAAATCATTTTCCTGCATTTTATGGATTCTGTAGATCACGCTGGTTGGGAGATTCTGGTTGGGAGATTCTGACAGCTGAAGTTCATCCATCTTAAAGTTGCTGAGGTTGAGAAAGGCTGCTGTAGATTATTACATTTCCAGTCCAATAGGCAACAGATCAGCAGACAAAGAGGAATGTGATACCACCTGATAGAGTGGGAAAGGTTCTGTCCTAATCCATTTTGTAGGGACCATCACTGAACATTTTCAGAAAATCCTCAGGCTGCAGAAAGAGAAAACACTGAGCTTCCCTCTTGCTGAATAATGTGTCTATGTGAGAAGAGTTTGGCCACCATGACTGGGTAGCAAGAATTCAGATAACCACTAGATGGCAAAAAAAAAAAAAGATACAGAAAGATCTAGCTCATTGTTGCCAACTAGAGGTGGTCTAGATCAGGGCTTTTCAACCTTTTCACCGATTGTACCACTTTTAGGATATGGCAATATTCGAGTACCACCTAGCAAGGTGTCAAAAACTTGATGACCAAAAAAAAAACCCTGTTCAAAGTTGCAATTGCACTGAAATGACTTATGACCATTTTCACACTTATGACCACTGCAGCATGCCCAGGGTCATGTGATTTATATTTGGATGCTTGGCAACTGATTCATATTTATGATGGTCATAGTGTCCCAGGGTCATGTGATCCCCTTTTGCAACCTTTTGACAAGTAAAGTCAATGGCAGGGCTGCTGTTGGCCAAGTGCTAAGGCAGGACTTCCCTCCCTCCCTCCTTCCCTGCCTCCCTCTTTCTCATGCCCACCTCCTTCTGAAGGAAGAATTTAACCCCCCCCCCCATATTTTTTCTCTTCCATATATTCATCAAACAAGGAAAAGCCTCCAGAAACAGAAAAGACAAACTGCTGAGTAAACTAGCTTAAAAAGGCACATTCCCCTTTAAGAATTAGCTACTGGCTAGAAAGGAAAGTAAGGAAGAAAAAAAAATGTAGTAAGTATTGGCTGCCGGCTAAGGCAGCCTCCCCAAATGGCTCCATTCATAAGTAAAGGAATCTACAGGCAAAATCCATTCAGGAGAAAAATACTTCAAAATCCCTTGCAGCAAAACTTACAGCTAACAATAGCAGAGCAATAGAAGCTAACAGGAGACATCAGCCATCAGCCAAATAGAAATTGCCAAACACTCCTTAAGAACACAAAGCCCACATTGCACAAATCCCAGAACTTCAAAGTCACAAAAGCACATAAGAATCCTTCCACTTTCCATTTCCCTCCCTCACTCCTTCTCTCCTCCGTGCCTCTGCAGCTCCAGAGAACTCTCTCACAGTAAGTCCTTGCCTGTGGTGGCTCTTTCCCTCCCCCACTACACTTGGCTAGGCAGGGCTGCGTACCACCTGCCACTCGTTAATGTACCACAAGTGGTACGCGTACCACAGGTTGAAAAGCCCTGGTCTAGATTTTTGTAATACAGAGAATATTGTAGGATCACCATATTTGGGCTACAAAATATATATTTAGCATTTTCTGTATGCTATCTGATGAGAACAGATTATTCTCAGCAATCCCAGATTTTTTAATAGGAAGGAAGAATTAGAATTTACTTCAAAACATGTTGAGGATGCCAGACTGGTATGGCCTTGCTTAACTTACATTGTTTTTAAAACTCTGTTTTTAGAGCCAAATAGATTACCAATAACAAACTATAGTTTAAATGAGCGAGGGTTATATGAACACATTGCATGATATTCATTTTAGGCTCATTTTCATTCTGTTCTGAACTTTCATTGATTCCTAAAGTTTTGTGCTGAGCTAGACTTACTGGTGATATGTCTGGCATTTAGGCCGGACATGATCCAAAATGTTTTGGTGCCTAAGGCAGAAAATTCAAACAGTATCATTCAGTTGCTGCTATTATAATAAAAAAGCTAATAGTTAAGAAATCATTGCTAATGTTAGCCTGATCCTTATTTGTTTTATTTATTTGCTTACTTTTAAAATTTTATTGATTGACTTTTAACTAAAACGAACCCAAAGGGATGGAGAAAAAAATGGGAAAAAATAGAGAATAAAAAGTAACCATAAATATAGTATTATCCTAGACTTGTATTTCTATGATGATGGGGAACAGCTTAGGGATACGATACTGCTTTGCCTACAGAAATTTCCAGATTTTGTCCTTGGCATCTCCAGATAAAGTTAAGAATATTATTTATTTATTAAATTTATTTAATAATACTAATAGGAAAATAATATGGAAGTATGGATACTTACAGCTAGGATGTCCTGGATATCTCTCATCTTAACCACATTTAATCCCACTTGACTTTTTCACAGACTCGGTGAACAACAACTGAGATGGAAACTACTTCATTATTTTTATTTTTAAAGTTAGTCACTTATACTTTCCCCTTTATAACTTTATCTGTGCAGCAGATGGCGATTAGATGATTCTCCGGTAAGTCTCCAGAAATGCAACAGATACCATTTTAACCAGTCAGCTGCTTCTTTGCACCACCTCCAAAAGTGTAGGCAATGGTTTTTCTCCTTAAAACATTAAAATAGATGAAACAGATGCCCTTCCAATTATATTACAAACAGCTGCCTAGTATACCTTTATGAATATTTTTTCTGCAGAAACACAACATGATGTACAAGAATGATAGTGAAATCGTATAGAAATGCGTCTACTCAGGAGAAAATATAAGGAAGTTCAATATGACCTCTTCTCAGGACCTTAGATGCAGAATTTCAGTGAAATATTAAAAAAGAAATGATTCTTATAGAAAAAGGTAGGCAAACAAGTTGAAATGAAATACTTGAAGTGTCAACCAAGTATTGGAGAGCATGTTCAATCGGCATCAGTTATCAAACCTCAAAAGCAAACCTTAACTGAAAAAGAATTATTACCAGTTCAACTTTGGAATATAAAATGGAGGCACCATCTGATTATCGATTTAGGCATCACAATGTCTTCAACCAGTGCTAAGGCCATCAGGTAAATCCCCGTCAAAAGAATATCTTAGAAAACCATCTGAGGCAAATGGGAAATACTTAAAATTCAAAGGCTTGCTAAAATCACAGAACTTTCAATTCTCCTCAAAAGAGAGGCGCTTCATATTTAAGAATCTCAATATGAACATTGAGAAGATCTGTTATTGGTGCTCACCCACCCAAACTTGCAGAAGCTCAGCATCTGGAAGAAACTCTTAGTGCCAATTTCACTGCCATGTAGACACATTTAGGAGTAAATGTCACCTGAGCTAGTCTGGCTACAAACTCTTTAAAGTTTTAAAAAGTTCAAACTGAACCTGGAGACAAATAAGCAGCCAATGCAAATCTCGTACAACTGGGGTAATACATCTTGGTCAAAGTAAAATAGAAAGAATGGCGGCTATGGACTCACTAAAAGCAGGTTCTCAAGACAATTGTTCTGTTTCAAACCTTCTGCACTGAATCAAAATTCAGTGCAGAATTCATTATCGATCAGGACAATTGTTTTCATTCTGCCATAAAATATTACACCACTAGTAAAAAAAATCAATGAATAGCTTTACTCCTGAAATGCTAAACATTGGAGAGGAAAGGAGAGAATAACATCAGGGAGTGAGACTAATAGCTGGCTCAATAGCAGTAACTGTGAGAGGGATCTTGGAGGCCTAGTTAGCAATCACTTAAATATGAGCCAGCAGTGTGCTGCAGCTGCTAAAAAAGCCAACACGGTTCTAGGCTGTATTAACAGAGGGATAGAATCAAGATTACGTGAAGTGTTACTACCACTTGATAATGCCTTGGTAAGGCCACACTTGGAATACTACATCCAGTTTTGGTCACCACGATGTAAAAAAGATGTCGAGACTCTAGAACAGACATGTCTAACTCGTGACATCACGTGACATCGTGCAACGTATTGGGACGGTTTCCCCATTGCCGGCAATGTGGTGGATGCGGCTTCCGGATGACGCATCTGGCCCGCGGGCCGGCAGTTTGACACCCCAGCTCCAGAAAGAGTACAAAGAAGAGCAACAAAGATGATTAGGGAACTGGAGGCTAAAACATAAGCAATGGATGGAAACTAATAAAGGAGACAAGTAACCTAGAACTAAGGAGAAATTTCCTGACAGTTAGAACAATTAATCAGTGGAACAACTTGCCTCTAGAAGTTGTGCATGCTCCAAAATTGGAAGTTTTTAAGAAGAGATTGTACAACCATTTGTCTGAAATAGTATAGGGCTTCCTGCCTGAGCAGGTGGTTGATTAGAAGACCTCCAAGGTCCCTTCCAATTCTGTCATTCTCTTCTCTTCTCTTCTGTTCTGATCTATTCTATCATTCAATTCTATTTTATTAAAATTCACAATTGTAATTTGAATAGTAGGCATATTAATTATGCCTATTAATTTGTAACAAAAGTATTGATCTGTGATATTTGATAATCTATTGAATTCCTCACCACATGATGTAGTGATTACTATTAACTTGAAAAGAGGATTGGATATATTCAAGCAGAGCAAGTCCATTAATTTGGAGATTTGTTTTTTTTTAACATACATCCTTTATTTTAGAAAATGATAAAATATAGGCAAAATATAATAAGATATGCTGCAAGAACAAGGTTAAACAACCCTTAAACTTAAAAATAATTTAAAAAGGGAGGAAGACCCACATTATTTATTAAAAGTATAAATGACAAATAAGAACATATTACTTCATCCTTTGATTAATGGAAAATATTGGCTTTTCCAGGGTGAATAAGATACACATTTCCAAAAGCCATTCCTTAACATCTGGAATAATATGATTTTTCCAATTTTTCAGTATGATGTTTTAGCCCTCCCTTCCCTCTCCTGCACAGTACAACCACAATTTCTCATAAACAATCAGATCCCAAAGGTCTGATATATAATGCAACATCATGTTAACATGGACATTCAATCTTACGCTGAAGTTGGAGGACAGCATATGCCTCCATAAATACTGAACAACCCGTGGTGTACATTGCCACCTTCTGCCTACCAGCATCCCAGAGATGTCTGCTTGGCCATTGTGAGAAAGAATATGTTGGATCAAGATAGATTTGGGGGTGATGTGTAATGTTCCTAAGTATTATGCCTCAACTCCATATTTATGCATTATCTTTTCTCCCTACAAATACCTGGAAATTTTCTAGATGCTCTAAGCACATTTAGATTAAATAAAGCATTCATCTATATTTATACATGGGAGACAAAGTTCATATTGAAATCAAGTTGTGGTTTCAGCATAATGTTCTGTTATAAACTTGTTGTCCTGATTGATAATAAAAATTACTCCAACTTTCTTTTTTCAAATTTGAGGTCTGAAATTACTAATAAAACAATGTTCAATAGAATCTTACATATCATATAAAATTTGTGTACTGATTTCCTAAAATCTATTTTGAAATTGCATTGATTTGCTACCTTCAAATCAATCTTGACTCTGGGCAACTGCATGAAAGGTCTATGAAGATGACCTTGGCAATATTGCAGAAGTGGTTTGTCGTTGCCTTATTCTGGGATAGTTTTGGATTTCCCAGTCTAGGATTGACAGAAAGCTACTGGCCCAAAGTCACACAGTGACTTCTGTTCCTAAGGGAGAACCAGAACCAGGTCTCTCTGCTTCTAAACCAGCACCTTTACTACTATACCATACAAGCTGTCAGGAGAAAATAAGCTGGGAAAATCCTAATGTTTTTGTTTGGCTTGGCACCCACCCTTTACTACTTAAAGTAATACGTATGCCTGGCCATTTTGAATTGTTTAACAAGCCAAGAAATCTTGACTTAATATCACATGTGAATGAATCAATATACTCAATGCAATGCATGACTCATTTAAAGCTTTTATTTTCAGGAGGACATATCACTGGTTTTCATGCTGTTTGTCAAATAAATGGTTTTGCTGATCCTACATATTGGTGCCTGAAGTTTCTCCATTTTCCTAGCAGCTGGCTGGCATTTTTGTGGCAATCAAGCTTAATGGGGGCTTTTGTATAGCTGTGAGTGGGCATTGAGTTTTTGTAGCTATTAACAAAATAGGCAAAGCTGCTTAGAAAATATTTATAGGCTGAGGTGTACAATTACTGGCAGATGGGGGTGGAGGAAAATTGTTCCACTGTCTCTGGTATACGTGAAACTTATGTTACCATCTATCTTGATGGCAATTTGCTTGAGGTCCCCACAAAATAAGAATCTCCTGCTTCAGCTTCTCTGTTACCACTGTTTTCTTTCCCAGCTCGAACTTGGTCATTCGAACTTCACATATACTAGGTCTGAATGAAAAATATCATCCCCATAACTTTCATTTAAGTAGTGAATTTTAATAAATGAAATAGAAAAATAATTATAAATTGAGTCTTTTGCTACCATATTTGCTTCTCCACATAATCTTCACCATCTTCTACACCTTTCTGCCAATGATTGGTAAGCTTCTTAAAATATATATTTCAAATCTTCATCCACTTTCTTACAATTCTTTCCACTTCTTCACTTGAATCAAACAGATGCCAGAAAGATATTCCTTCAGTTTCTTATGTGAAATGTGTTGCTATCAAACTGACCATTTTGTTCTTAATCATACAAATCAGCTTGTTTTGGTTCACCATCTTTACATATTTTGGCCCTACAATGCACACAGTATTTGCATCAATACAATACAATACAATACGATACAATACAATACAATACATAAACAACTTTTACCCAGTTATAAATTTCAAATGGAAATCCTTCGGCAGTAAAAATAAATAAATAAATCACTGTGTATTATTTAAACTACATTGACAACTACTTGCTGCAGGCTTCCATTTCATAAACAGTAGCAATAAGACAGACCTTACTTTCCAATTGCAACTGAGCCTAGCAACCCCATCACTAAGTGACAAGACTGTAAAGTGACATGTCATGTGACTGCTGACTTACAACATCCGATCTGGCTGCAGCAGTGAAGCAAATCACATATTGTTGTAAAGTGTAACGTCACATGACCTCACTTTATGACTTTCTGCTGGCTTTGCTTGTCAGAAGCTGGTTTTGAAGGTTGCAAATGTTGATCATGTGACTGCAGAATGTTGCAACCATCACAAAACGCACCAATTGCCAAGTGCCCAAATTATGATTGTGTGATTGCAGGGATACTGCACCGGCCACAACTTCAAGGCCCAATTGCAAAAACTCCTTTTCAATGCCATTATAACATCAGTCACTGAACAATTTGTCAGTAAGTGAGAACTACCTTTTTGTACCAGAATTTCTAGCATATCAGTACTGCCATCTGTTGGCAACTTCTAATATTAGGAGCATTACTTTTCATTCAACCTTCATAGTTCCTTGTGAAAGAAAAACAGCTCCCAGTAACTATATCCATCCAAGTCCCATAAATTCTTTGACTAACACAAGTATGTGTAGTTACTGTCTGGAGTCATTTGGTTGACTCGTGTAATTATTTTGCTTTGTATATTCTATGACCCCAATCTTTGCAAATTGTAAACCATGGTTTATGACAGGAACAGATAATGTGCATCCCATGAGAAAAGCACATCTTCCTTCCCCTGTCCTGACCACTTTCTACAGGGGGACAATCGAGAGCATCCTGTCATACAGCATCACAGTCTGGTTTGGAGGCATCACTGCTTCAGACAGGAAGGCGGTGCAGAGAGTGGTGAGAATAGCCGAAAAGATCATTGGCAGTTCCCTCCCTACCATCCAGGACATAGCACAGAAGCGTTGCTTGAGCAGGGTCCGTAAGATTATCCTGGGACACTACACATCCTCTTCACGACCTGTTTTCCTTGTTTACCTTCTGGGAGGAGGCTTCGTGGTATCCGGCAGAACATCCAGATTCAGCCAGTTTCCATTCCATACAGCATAACCTTGCGAACTCAAACTCCTGCGTTATATATTCAGATGGACAGTATTTAATATTTATTTGCTATGTATATGTAGGGGGTGGGTCTATATATATGTTGTACATAGTATGTTTAGGTGTGTGTCATGTATATGTTTCACTTTGAGAGCAGGCAACTAAATTTCATTTTTTATGTGTGCCATTGTGCCCACAATATAAAAATGACAATAAAGGTTATCTATCTATCTATTGGACCAGAACTCATATTAGTCTAAGCCCTTTTAGCCAGTAGTGAGGAATGATTGCAGTTGCTGTCTAACAACATAACAGGGGTCCTCTTTTCATGCCCCCTCCCCTTTATGGCATTGAATGTTGTACAAATCCAGGCATTTCTGATTTATTCTGTAAACAAAAATTAAAGAAGTCATGGCTTAGTGAACTGTAGAAATAAAACCATCATGCACAAACCAGTTTTTGAGAAACCATATGAAAAATGGAGTTTGTAGTAGTATACTATGTTCTTTCAAATACCTACTCAGTTTCTTTTAAAAACAATGATATAAACTTTGAATACATAAATACATAAATGTTGCCATGTAGTGGACATGCCTTAGCTGACATGCCACAGACAGGAGGAACAGATTGTTTTCCCCACATAATTGTTTTCTATCTTGATTGTCATTCAAATCAACCCTCGGTCAATCTACTCAGGTAATCAGAGTGCCACAGGACCTTTAGGAAGTCCTCTCAGCATTTATACATTTTATTTCATTCTTGTTTACTGTCATGTAAATCCCATTGTGTTTAGTGTGGCTTACTCTCAGTGAAAAATGTCCTTTCTAGAAATATACGATGTGGTCAGATAAGTTTCCATCCTTATCACCTCCTGTTCCAGTGATCCCATGGGAGATACTAAGGCTTATTTGTTTCTATACAGCTCTACAATGAACAATAAATACATATTTATAAGGCATTCTTCATAGCCTCTTTGCCCCAGTCTAGTTTGTCAGTTTTGTGAGATAGTCCAAACGAAAGGCACATTCAGATGAACTAACTCTACTTAATTGGAAGGTTACATTAACAAATCTTACAAGTCTGAAAGTACATTTCTCCCTTGTCACCTTTACAGCCTAAGAAACTAGAGAGGGTTCCTTTTGAGATGTTTGCCATGCCCCCATTCCTGCTGCAGACTAAGCTGTCTCTTATTTGACCATCCCCCTGGCTGTGGTCTTTGCCTGTCTCTCAAGGTAATTCCCATGGACCATTGCTGTCTTGCGCTCCATGATATTTATTTGTCTCAGCATTAGAAGATCAGTAAACACAACTTTGTGAAATGGTGTTGAATTGTTCCTATTGCAGGGGGAAGCCAGGTCAGTTTACATGCTTGGCTTGGAGCAGGAGATGGTATCTGAGATTCAATGAAGAGTTGCATGATAGAGAGCAGCATTTACATATTAGAAGGGAAGATGAACACCAGCATTGCACAGCGGCAAGGATGATGTGAGGCAGTCAGTTTCAGATCATTTATCAACATCCTTGAAGCTCTGATTTCAAAATAAAGCAAAATCTATACCCATCAGATTCTTGTGGACTGGAGGGAGTGCAGAGAAAAGCAATATCAATGATGAACCAGCAGAGTAATTGATTGATGAGGGGAATGTTAAAAATTGCACAGTCTGGCTTGGTAATAACAATGGTTTCCAGTCAATCCCCAGACGCAGTTCAAAATGCTGGTTTGGGCCAACAAATCTCTCCACATGGCTTGGGGCTGGGTCACCTGAAGGAACCCTTGTTTCCACTTGACTGAGCACCAGTCCTCAAGGTCAGATTCTGAGGCTCTGTGCCATTCCTGCCAGTTTCTGAGGTACATTGAATGATGACATTTGACAATCCTTTTCCACTGAAGCGTATGATTTCTGGAACTCCTAGAAAGGTAGACCTGCACTAGCCATACAGTATTCTTTGTTTTCCGATAGAAAAGGGACTGTTGCAAGAATGTGGCAATCAGGTTTTAAAACCATTTGCTCTTTGTGGTGAATGCCTGTGTATATTTGGATGGTGTACTATCTTTATTCTTAATACAGTAGTACTCATTATTAATTGATTCCAGGAGGCGTGATGAGTACCAAAAATGATGAGTACCAAACACATTTTTCCCATAAGAAATAATGTAGTGAGTCACCAGGCACCAAGACCAACAAGTTCTAGCTTGTGTGTTGAGTACCAAGGTACTGGAACAAAATGATAAGTACTGGGACAAAATTTTCGTGTCAAAATGTGTTGAGTACCAAATTTGATGCGTTTCAGAGCAGTTGAGTACCAAGGCACCACTGTATATACTTTCACATCCTTTCACATGCAAATGTCCCAGTTATACACTCAAGTTTAGATATACCTTTTCCACTAATATGCTTTTCTGTGTGCAGTTTTGGTGGAAAAGGATTGATTCTAGTAGACCCGATTAATTATTGCCTATCTGGATTTGTGGTTTGTATCCATTCATTCTCCCTGAAATCTCTGTCAGATCACTTTTTGTGCTCCTATTTGGTTGCATGCTACACTCATAAGTTTTCAGCAGCCCATCTTCAGTCTTTCAGCTGCTCTCCCTCCCCCACCCCAATTATCTAACTGATATGGAGATCAGTTATTTTTAGCAACTCGCTCTGGCCTTTGTTTCAGCCAGAGACCCTGTTCTTCTGTCTATAGCAGGCTATATCATCTGCGTAGAAGGCTCTCATCATTCTCACTGATGGTCTCTGACCCACAATTAATAAAGGGCTTAATACATGCTTTAGTTTTGGGGCTGAAAGAATCCAAATTTGGGGTTTGCTGTCACTTTTCACATAAAATACATGATTTCATCAATGGTAGTACAAACCAGATGCAAACTCTTCTCCTCCTTGCCCCCTCCTGCTCCTCCTCCCCCTCCTCCTCCTCTCATTCATCATCTATTACTGCTGGGAAACCCCTTCCTCTGAAAGAGAATGCTGTGTCCTGCCTGTTGTTTAGCTGGAAAAAAAATGCAAATGCTGGGCAAAGCTCCCAAAGAAAAGCAAGGGAGCAAAGCAATTGTGTTTATGTTCTGGTAAACAAGAATTTGTTAACCAAAAGCACAGCAGTATCAAACTATTTCATATTTCTGGACTTAAGAACAATCCAATTGTTAAATGTCAAAGAGCAGCAGCGACAACGCCTGTTAGCAGCTCGTCTACTTAGCAGCAAGGAGCTGGCTGTCAGTTGCAGATGTACATGGATGGGGTAATGCAAAGACATCATCACTGTGACTTCTCTTTATAGGATGCTATTTAAAAAGTGAAAAGGGGGGGGGGCAGAATAGGCTGCCTAGAAGAGCAAGGCTAGCCTGATAGCTTCATTTTGGCTACACTTGCTGCTCTGAGCCTTATTTAAATAAATGATGCAATTACTGGGAAATAAATAGAGAGAAGGGATTACTGCCAAAACAGAGGATTCCAATTTGTATCTTTGTTGGTGCTTTGGGGATTTGCTTTGTGGTAAAAAGAGACTGAGAACATTATTTTAGAAAAATCTAATAAGAAAGACTAGCATTCCCACATCTGCCAAATTCCCTCAACACAGAGACCTTCATATATCCTGCTCATGGGCTCTCTTATCTTCTCACTCCCCCCCCCTCTTCCCAAGATTCTCCTCCTTATTTTCCCTCCCTGTCTTTTCATAGACACATAGACTGAATTCACAGTTCTTATATATATCATCTAACTTGCTGGAACTCACAAACTCCATTTTATCTTTGCCTAAAGTGTTGCACAATCCAATCACTGGATCTAACTTTAGAATAGTTAGCGTCTGCTCTAATTATTATCTAATCCAGCGCAGTGGTTGTACTGGACAAAACAATAAAATGGTCACTTTTGACCATATTCGCTTATTTCAACATGGCCACTTTTCTTCTCTTAGCATCTAAAGCAGGGGTCCCCAACCTATGGGCCGCAGCCCATTACCAGGCCATGGCCTCTTGGCCGGCGGGCCATGGAAATGGCTAGCTGGTGCAGGTGCGCACTCCCCCCACTCACACTAGTGCCTGCGGCCCTGTTTGCGCATGTGCACGGGCGCGAATGAGGCCGCTAGCACCAGGCGGGTGTGCGCAGCCCATTTGCGCATGTGTGAACAGAGCCGCTAGCGCCGGGCAGGTGTGCACGGCCTGTTTGCTCATGCACGAACAGGGCCGTTAGTGCTACGCTGGTGCATGTGGGTCCATTTGTGTGTGTGCGCGCACCAATTTGGAAGCTGCTCTCCTTCCCTCCGTGCCGCAAGCCCGGAAAGGTTGCAGACCTCAGATCTAAAGTATAGAGATACACACAACTATTAAACATGTAGATTCTTTTACTTCAATCTCACTCCTTTTTTTTGGTCCATCAGACTATCGTGGCTAGTATGAAGGGTTGTGCATACTTACCTGTAGGAAACCAGTTATCACTACTGTAACCAGTTCTAAGAACTATGGAGCCTTCCTGACTCAGTCTGTTACTTTTAACATTAGCAAAGCATTTATATGACTTTTCCCAACTGTTCTTAGAAATACGGGGGCTTCCAATAGAGAGCAGAAGAAAAACCTTTCATAACTCAGAGTCATCTATATAGCTTCATGAAACTTATTTTAGGGCCTTCAGGTGGCAGAATTCTTAGGTGCCTTGGGATTAGCCCTAACCCCAGGGCTAAACTGGTGTTTATCTATTAAATTTCTTTTTCCATCACTGTACTCTGTACTCCTCTACTCAAAGCCATCATCTCTACTCTACCAATTTGTAGTCTGTCGTGCATTTCTTGAATGCTGATTTTATTACACTTGATATTTGACCCTAAAACATAGAAGTTAGTGCTTTAATGTCTTTATTGTAATTGTAAGGCAGGCTGCTGTATCTGTTTTCTTTAATTTGGTCTTTTTTATATTTAATCTTAGCCCCATATTTTCACTGAGTTTCTTAATTTTCATCACTAGAGCTTCCAGATCACTTGTGTTTTTAATTTGTCAGAGTAGGTTATTAATGCCTTTTTTCTTCAAATTTAAAATAATTATTATTTTCTTTTCACCCTCAATACATATTTAGCATAAATAAGGAGAGGTATTCAGCCACTTCTTTGCCAACCTGGAGCCAGTGTGCTTCACCATATTCCTTCCAGACTGTTCTTTTCCGACCCTCCATAGGTTTTGCTCAGAGACAGTGAGATATTCTAGGATTCCTATTTTCAAGGACATTCTACAGCTTGAGATGATTCATAAAATTGAATACCTTTCGATGATCAATGAAGCATATATTGACTTCATTTTGGCTTTTTTCAATTACCCACAATGCATTAACAATGTCTCTTGGTTTTTTTTTTAGAAATGTCTCTTGTTTTTTAGCTTTTTCTAAAATCAATTTGAACATCTGGCATTTCTCTTTCCACGTAGGGGTTTAATCTGTATTGGATGACACTAAGCATTATCTTGCTAGCTTGTGAAATTAAGGATATTCTGCAAGCATTTGCACACTGGAAGTTTTCTTCTTTGCTATTGGTAATGAAGACTGATCTCTCACAATCTGTTACTCACCGTTGTTCTCCAGATTTGCTGGCATTCTTTGGTTAGATTACTGGTTTTTCTTCTGCTGCTTGCCATCTTTCTATAGACATTCCATTTCTGTAGCCTTCCCACTTGGTGATAACCAGAGCACGAATCTAACTTCATCTTCCAGGACTAGTGATTTTTATAAATGGAGAACATTTTCTAAGTTATTTTGGATGTTGACATCTCTGCTGTACAGGATTTCAGAATTTCTGTCATTGTTTGATCTTTTTTGAATCAGTTATTATATCTCCATTTGCATCCATTAGCATACTAATTTGAGGTTGGAGCCTCCCTCTGAGTTTGAAGAGCTTTGGGAAAAACTTACTTTGTTTTTACATGTCTGTTTCTGCTTTAATGTCTTTAGAGAAATCATTGTAATACTGTTTCTTGTCTCTTCTAACAACTGTTGATTTTTTGTTGTTGTTAAAATCATTTCTGAGACCTTTATCTCTTTTCATTTTGACGCCTCTTCTCCTCTTGGCAACTTCCACAATCTGTTCTAACACCCAAGTGATTTCTTCTGTTTCTTCATCTTCGACGGTCCCTTTTCATGTTCATTCTTAACAACCTCTTTGATTTCATCCCCATTTCATCTGGTTTCTTCTCAGTAAGGTTCAGGACCTCAAAGCAATTCCTGATCTTTTGCTTGAAATTCATGAGTGTTTGATCATATCATTAAAATTAGTTGGCCTTGTTCTTCCACTTTAGCTTGGCTTGGACTTGTACATGAGGAGTTCATGATCTACTTCACAGTCAGCAACTGATCACATCTTTGCTGTTATAATTGAGCCATCCCATCTGCTTCTACCAATAATAGAGTCAGTTTGATTCCCATATGCTCAGTATGGTGAATAACCATGTATGTGGCTGTTGCTTGTGATTGTCTGAAGAATGTGTTAGCAGTAAAGAAATCATTGGATTGACAGAAATCAAAAGTCATGCTTCTGATTTATTCCATATAGTCCAACTATATTTTCAATTTTTGGCATGTTCCAACCACAAGCCAAGTATCTTCCTTCCATTTTCTGCAATACTGCATTTCACATTTCAGATATAAAACTCATGAACCTTCTCTTTTTCTGCAACAATTCTTAGAGCATAAACCTGGGTAACCATCATATTAAAAGGTTGTCTGTAAATTTCAATTGATATTATGGCATTGTACTCAGGTATTGTTCTTGCTAAATGCTTCCTGCCTATGAAAGCAGGTGCAGAGGGACAAAGAAAGATTTGCCATGCCTTAAATTCACCTGCTGTCCTTAGGCGAAGATGCTTTCTCTTCCTTAATATCAGAGTAAGATTCAATTGCCTTATTGGTTTTTCTGTATGAAATAGCATAAGGTGCCATCCCATCTGTTTTAAGTAGCAAAAATAATGGACTGGTGCTGAGAAAATTCTCAGTGCACATTTTTAGTTTCATCTTTTTAGTTAGTTGGTAACTTGTTCCTGAAAATATGTGTGGCTGAGAGAGAGTATACACGAAAGGAAGCAGATATTCATTAATTATTCTATCAGCTTAATATAAAAGCAATCATATTAATCCTGGGTCGTACTGCATCAACAAGCTTTCTGTACAATTTCAAATGTTGCAAATTGGTTACCTGTGTATCATAAATTATTCTATCTGGCAGAGAAGATGCAATTTTGGCAGGTGCATGTTAACATATTAGATTGAAGAAAGCTGAATCTAATATGATACTGACTTCTCCCTATTGAGACTCAGAAGCATCATTCTTTGCCTCTGACTCCCCTGTGGGGAATCAAAGGCAGTTTCTGAAAAGAATGAGTTTACAGCAGGACTGGTAAGTTTCAGTGAAGTCATCTTATGGGGTTAATTATTTTTGACAACTGCAAGATATCACCTAAATCATAATTTATTTTGCATAACTAGGGTATATAGCAGGATTTAATGTAGATTGCACATTGATAATTCAGAGAAACCAGCCCAATTTATCTAAGATCAGTTCAGAGCCATTGCCTAATTAAACTTAGAGTTTCAATCTGTTTCTTTGTAGAATTTCAGCACCGGTTTTCTTGAGCTCTGCAAATCAGCAAATATTTACACATCTGGCTGTACAGAATTGGATCAAATCTTCAGTGATGATAGATCCATACAAGAGATGAAGCCTGCTAAAATTTTGGCAAATAGATTGTAGTTTTGTATTAACTTAGATTTTGATTTAAAGGAAGACAAGATTATCAGGTGACTTGGTTAGTTCCTTGCTGACTTTATCACATATGAAGGCATTGCTACTTTGAAGAGAATGAGGCACACCAATTTTTGTACAAATATGTTTAAAACTGTGCATGTAACTAAAGTCCTTACTGTTTCAGAATGTTTCAAAAAGGTTCTGTTTATTTACCTGTATTTTGATACTGGACATAGAAATTTGCAACACTTCAGTTGAATAGAAACATCAGGCAATATATAGAAATTAAAGGACTGGAGATAAAAGATGAAAAATATAAACTACAAGCATTTGCAGACAACTTGGTTTTTATATTAGAAGAACTGCTTGAAACAAGTGTCAAGCTTATGGAGAAAATAGAAGAATTCGGAGAAATGGCAGGGTTGAAAATAAATAGAGGAAAGACGAAAGTGTTAACTAAAAATCTTACAGAAAGACAAAAAAATCAACTAGCAAAAAAAAATATCTCCAAATAGTTAAAAAAGTTAAATATTTGGGAATCCATCTAACAGCAAGATGTGCAACAATTAAAGAAGATAACTATGTAAGATTATTAAAACAAATAAAATTAGATCTGGAAAAATGGGAAAATCTACAACTTTTGATGCTGGGGAGAATAGCAACAGTGAAAATGAATATCTTACCAAAAATACTTTTTTTATTTCAAACAATACCTATAACATTGGGAAAAACCTTTTTTGATGAACTAAACACAACAATACTGAAATTTATTTGGCAAGGAAAAAAAGCTAGAATCAGACTGAAAATGTTACAAGAAACAAAAGAAAATGGAGGACTTGGACTGCCGGACTGGACGCTATATTATTAAGCAACTACATTAACATGGATAAAAGAGTGGATAATGCTTAGAGACAAAAGATTACTATACCTAGAGGGGCATGACCTACAACTGGGATGGCATGCTTTTCTGTGGTATGGGAAGAATAAAATACATAGATATTTTCAAAATCATTATATAAGAAATGCACTCTTTTTAGAATGGGAAAAAATAAAAGCGAAAATTTATATTAAAATACCTGGATGGCTTTCAACAATGGAAGCGTTTGCTTACCCAAACTTGATTAATTATGAAAAAGTTGTGATCTATAAAGATATTCTAGACCAGGGCTTTTCAACCTGTGGTACGTGTACCACTTGTGGTACATTAAAGAGTGGCAGGTGGTATGCAGCCCTGCCTAGTCAAGTGTAGTGGGGGAGGGAAAGAGCCAGCACAGGCAAGGACTTACAGTGAGAGAGTCCTCTGGAGCTGCAGAGGCACGGAGGAGAGAAGGAGGGAGGGAGGGAGATGGAGAGTGGAAGGATTCTTATGTGCTTTTGTGACTTTGAAGTTCTGGGATTTGTGCAATGTGGGCTTTGTGTTCTTAAGGAGTGTTTGGCAATTTCTATTTGGCTGATGGCTGATGGCTGATGTCTCCTGTTAGCTTCTATTGCTCTGCTATTGTTAGCTGTAAGTTTTGCTGCAAGGGATTTTGAAGTATTTTTCTCCTGAATGGATTTTGCCTGTAGATTCCTTTACTTATGAATGGAGCCATTTGGGGAGGCTGCCTTAGCCGGCAGCCAATACTTACTACATTTTTTTTCTTCCTTACTTTCCTTTCTAGCCAGTAGCTAATTCTTAAAGGGAATGTGCCTTTTTAAGCTAGTTCACTCAGCAGTTTGTCTTTTCTGTTTCTGGAGGCTTTTCCTTGTTTGATGAATATATGGAAGAGAAAAAATATGGGGGGGGGTTCAAATTCTTCCTTCAGAAGGAGGTGGGCATGAGAAAGAGGGAGGCAGGGAAGGAGGGAGGGAGGGAAGTCCTGCCTTAGCACTTGGCCACCAGCAGCCCTGCCATTTACTTTACTTGTCAAAAGGTTGCAAAAGGGGATCACATGACCTGGGACACTGTGACCATCATAAATATGAATCAGTTGCCAAGTATCCAAATATAAATCACATGATTTATATTTGGGCATGCTGCAATGGTCATAAGTGTGAAAATGGTCATAAGTCATTTCAGTGCAATTGCAACTTTGAACAGGGTTTTTTTTTTGGTCATCAAGTTTTTGACACCTTGCTAGGTGGTACTCGAATATTGCCATATCCTAAAAGTGGTACAATCGGTGAAAAGGTTGAAAAGCCCTGTTCTAGACAATGAAGGGAAACTGAAATATAGACAAGACTTAGAAGAACAGGGTATTGATTTATCATGGTGGCCATATTTGCAAATTCAAACAAGATATGAAAAAGATGTTAAAACAACAGGATTTTACAAAGAACAGACAGAATTTGACCAGATATTGCTGAAAACAGATGAAAAATTGATCAAAAAACTTTACAAATATTTACTAAGCTTAAAGATGGAAGAGGAACAAGTAAAAGAAACAATGATAATATGGGCAAAGAACTTTGGATATAATATAGAATTTAAAAAGTGGCAAAGCTTATGGGAAAGAAACTCTAAAATTACGAAAGCGGCAACATAGAAAGAAAATTTATACAAAATGTTTCATAGATGGCATTTAACACCGGTGAGATTAGCAAAAATGTTTAAAAATATGTCTAATAAGTGTTGGAAATATAAACAAAAACCAGGTACTTACTATCATATCTGGTGGACATGCCCTAAAGCTAAAAGATTTTGGTCAAGAATACACATATGGTTAGAGAAAATGATTAAAAAACATATAGACTTTAAGGCAGAATTGTTTTTGTTAGGCATAATAGTAGGAAACTATGAGAAAGAATGTACATACTTAATTTTACATGTATTAACTGCAGCAAGAATAGTATTTGCTCAATATTGGAAAAATGAAAACCTACCAATGGAGGAAGAATTAATTAAAAAAATCTTAGATTGTGCAGAAATGGACAAATTGACATTGAAGATAAAAGAGAAAGAAGATTCAGTATATTTTAGAACATGGGATAATTTTTATCAATGGCTAGAAAAACGAGTTAGAGAGAAATTAGTAAGAAGAAAACTATCGGGTGAAGTGGAGATGTAAGAAACATATTATTAACTAACATATTGATTATGAAAATATAGAAACTAATTATTACTGATTGTTTTTTAAACACATCAATCCAGATAATATGCTGTTTGCTAAATACTAAAGAATGTTATTTTATAAAAACTAATTTTATATATATATTTTTATATATATATTATATATATATATATATATATATTATATATATTAATTATATATATATATATATATATTTGCAACACTTCAGAAGGATTAGTGCAAGAGTTAGGGAGTCTGGTTGAAAGTTAGGTTTCTACATTTAAGGATCTTTCTACATAAAAAGAAGGGAATCAAAGAAAGGCAAGCCTCTAATTTTGCTCATTTTTTTTTAGCAGTGGGCCCAGATAGTCCTTCTCTAATCAATTTAACTGGGATGTTTAGAGACTGACACTAAGCATTAAAAAGTGAAAAAAAATGTCAATAATTTTTTTTAACATCAATACATCTAAACCTGTTTCATCAATTGAAAATACCATGGAATGGGGTTTTTTTTTCAGTTGACATCATTATCACAGAAAAGTCAGTAAAAAAAAGAGATGAATGATAAGAGGTAAAATTTGCACTGGAAGAGGCAGAAGGACTTGAATCTTCACGTTCTCAAGCAAGCATCTAATGCAAACTTCCCCAAATATCCATCTTCAAAAAATCTTTTAACATTCCTGCTCCTTGGAGAAACGACTAGTAGAGAGAGTGCTGGAAACTGAAATGGTCCTGCACTTCATTAGATTTTCTCCTTAAAATTATAAGATTGTAAAGTGCCGATAAAATGTTTAACTATAATTAGACTAGAATCATCAGTCATACAATTTCAGTGGCTCTTCTCCCGCTTGCTTCCCTTTCTTCTTACTCTGGGCCTTTTATTTGCCAGGAAATTTTGCAGGGATTTTGCAGAATCACCAAATTAATATGGTGTTTCTTGGAAGGTGCATTAAATTTCCAGTTGATTTCACTTTGGAGGAGGACTGTTCTACCACAGACATTTCCCAGATGTGTTTTAATCAACTAGTTGTGGCTCTGGACAGAATCCATTAAACCTGATGCATACCTGCTAGCAAATATCTTACTTCCCCTGAAAATTCCTTTTTATGGTGTAAGGTTGTCTGAATTGTTGAGAGTGTAAAAGAAGAAAAACAAAACAAAAACAAAGCAATGTACTTTTTTCAAACTTTTAGAAGCAAAGCATGGGTTGACACTATGCTATTTTATGCTTCTTGAATGATTGAGTGTATTTTACAACTTTCAAATGTTTATATGGCTTCAATGGGGCAGTTCAGTCTCTCTCTCTCTCTCTCTCTCTCTCTCTCTCTCTCTCTCTCTCTCTCTCTCTCTCTCTCTCTCTCTCCCTCTCCCTCTCCCTCTCCCTCTCCCTCTCTTTCATCTACGTAGAAGTTTTGTAATATCCAGTAGATCTTACTCCCAAGAAAGGATGGGTGAGATTGTAGTAGTCTTTATTCCCATTTGTATAGCTGATCATCTCATATATTATATGACTGAAGAGAGACTTATAAG
The DNA here is from genome assembly GCA_023970755.1 of Azemiops feae. Lineage (NCBI taxonomy): Eukaryota > Metazoa > Chordata > Lepidosauria > Squamata > Viperidae > Azemiops > Azemiops feae. The sequence goes on along the minus strand of JALGBA010004098.1, from coordinate 3,795,678 downwards.
CTTGTTTATCTATAGCACAAAAGGGTAAACATTTTGATAAAGGTGGCTTGTCTGGTGAAATGGGAGGTGGCCAAAATAGATGATACTAAGTTGAGGGGAGTTGAATAAGCCATCTGGGTCACTTAAACCCATTTTGTCCATTCAGAAAAAAGTCAATATTTTTTATTTTTTTTAAGGATTTTATAGGTACTTTAAGTCCCTGCAATTAGAGACATCGTGTAGTGTGGTGGTTAAAGGCACCAGGCTAAATAACCGGTAGATTATGAGTTATAATCCTATCTTAGAGGCTTAGTGATACAGTGGTTAGAATGAAGTAATGCAGACTAACTCTGCCCACAGCCAGGAATTCAATCCTGACCAGTTCAAGGTTTACTCAGTCTTCCATCCTTCTGAAGTTGGTAATATGAGGACCAAGATCGTTGGGGGCAATATGCTGACTCTGTAAACCTCTCAGAGAGTTCTGTAAAGCACTATGGAGCACTATATAAGTGCTATTGCTATTGCTTAGGACCAAAGACAGCTGGGTGATTTTGGGCCAGTCATTCTCTCTCAACCCTGAGAAGAATGAGGCAAAGGCAAGCCAGTTGCAAAAATATTGCCAAGAAAATTGCATGTAACTAGAAGTCAAAGGCAGAATCAATGGCACCCACACAGAGAACCTTTGGCAAGAATTAAGGTAGCAATTTTGCTTCTTAATTTTTTTTTTCTTCACAGCAACAAAAATGAAAGATGCAACTATTTTCAGCTCCTCTCATTCCAGAAAGGATCTAATATATATTTTTAAAAGGCTTTGGAACCCATTAATGGGTTGGGGGCTGCATGCAGTTCGTGATGTGCCTACATCCAGTTGATGCCATAGTGGTTTTCTCTCCTCCCTTTCATGGATTAATCCAAGTTCTTATCATTGAGACTCTCTTCTTACAAATCTATTTACATTTTCTCTTTTTTCCATACGGTGTCTCATCATGTATGTGTCCAAAGTTCAGCAGTTCCATAGTTTGGATAATAAGAAATATTTATTTTAAAATAAAGTCCTATATAATCTGTTTTACCCTAGTAAGCAGTGCTTTTTTTGTAAAAAAAAAAAAAAAAAGGTGCCGGAACTCACACATGTCATACAACCCACCTTGCCTACCCTACAAGATTCCATCCAAAAAAGGTGCCGGAACTCCGTTCTGAGTGTTCTATGAGAAAAAAAGCCCTGCTAGTAAGTAATTCCTAGGGGCTATGTACATTTCAAACATGATCTTGAAGAAGTGGTTTAGGTCTTCCTGTACACAAGCACAGTACTTTTCTCCTACACATTAAAAAAGTCACATGAGCCTGAAAGGCTGCTTTAATAAACTGAAATTATTAAACACCTCTCAAACTCTCACAAGCCTGAAAAAAATGTCTCTGCTTTAATATATAGCAAAAATATATATTGTCTCATCTTCCAAATTGAAGACTAGACAGTCCTATTAATGTCTCTTTTTACCACCTAGAAGGACAAGCTGAAATTTAAGAATTAAGCCACTCAATTAATAAAACATTAATTCTGGATCCTGTCGTTAGTTCTCATTAGTTGTCCTCATCTGCCATGTGGCATCATTAAACATTTTTCTGTCATTTAATTGTACATTCAGTAAATATCCAAGAAGCTGAAACTGACCATATTGCTATGCTTCCCACATCTCCCTGCCTTCCTTTGTAGGTTTCCACCCACAGCATTCACTTTCCTCATTACGCTCTGATAAAGTAGGAAGATTGTTATTATGATCCCTGACAAGGCAGCATCAAGAATTATGCTGTGAAATCTAAAGAGACAGTTAATATAGAACTCACAGTCATAATTTAATCAAGGACTATTAACTTCACTGGCAAAACACGGCCCCTTTCTCCTGCACTTCCCTCTCCTCTGGCCTATCTCTCAGCAATGAGCTTCTGACTCAAGTCTGGCAGGATAGTTCAGGACCAGCAAACCACCAGTCAAAAGGTGTTGCTAGAAGAGAAACTTCAAAGATGTCAACCAGCCTAGCCACCAAAGGTTCTCCTACACAGCTGTGCATAATACAGATTCTACAATATGGTGATTGCACCGGTCTAGGACTTCTGAACCTAATTCCATACACAGCCTTTGATGCCCCCCCCCCATGGATGATAACATGTGAATTCAGTAGCTCTATCCTAGCCATCAGATTGTTCCTGAGTTGCAGCCTTTTGGATTGGTAGCAAAAATGGCAGCTGATGAGGAAAAAAAGAGATGCATATTTGCTTTCACCTATAATCACATCTTATTGTTGCCAAGTTCTTTGGCCTGGATGGTAATAGTCAGTGCTTTTTTTGTAAAAAAGAAAGGTGCCGGAACTCACACATGTCATACAACCTGCCTTGCCTATCCTACAAGGTTCCATCCCAAAAAGGTGCTGGAACTCCGTTCTGGGCGTTCTATGACAAAAAAAGCCCTGGTAATAGTACACAATTCATTTTTCATCATTGATTCATTTTTCATCATTCTAAGGCAGGACATAAAACAAGACAGGACATAAAACAGGACATGAGTCTTAAATGCGTGTATTAGTTAGAAGAAGAAAAAAGCAAGTGAAAAATGTCAAACCACAAGTTCATCTGTCGGTCACATATGAGTGTCAAGCTTGAGGCTCTGTTGCAAGTAACCACATATGTCTCGTTTCTATGTCTCGCTCTTGCTGGTAGCTAACCACAAACGAACTGCAGGAAATGCTTTGGCAAGATACCTGTAACTTAGATCCATGAGAGGGGGACAAGATATTTCGCTATTCTAGCATAGCAACAGGGGGCTGTCATTCAAGTAACCAATCAATGCTAACAAGTTACATTTCCGTGTTTTGCTGCTTCTAAAAGAGTATATATGTACTTGTTATTCCATGAGAAGGTGTTCAGAGGTTGTTATGATTTTTGCTCTGAACCTTTGCGCAAATAAACCAACTTCTTTTGATTCCGTGGTCTGAGTCCTGTGGTTTTCTGCAACAATTCCATAAAACACTGGAAGACCACATTCTTCCAGAGAATCGCTTTGAATGGCAATATCCAGTTGCAAAGATAAATTAGACCTAGAGATGTGCCTGTTTGATCAAAATACTAAAAATACTAAAATATTGAGGGGACTTCAGTTAACCTCACATAGGCTGGATATATTTGTGCTTAGGCCATGATAAAGAAACTGAAAGTCTAGATACCGTAAAGGTTTCTGACTTAGTCTGAGAAGCAACCAAATGGGGAAATTTTAGACATAAGTTTAAATAATAACCATAATATGGTGCAAAAAAACGATAATAACCATGATTAATGCAAAACAAAAAATCCTTGTGGAATAGAAAACAGTTATCATGCTATTACACTTCGCAAACATGCAACTAGGAAGGTGACAATATCATCACTTTTTACTCCCAAAGGGGAATCATCTAAAAAAAATTTAAGGAACTGATGAAAATAAGAATGATGGGAAAAGTCAACATGGCCAAATATCTTCATGCTGCCTGAAGTTTATTTAAAACCACCACAACTGAGGCTCAGCTAGAAAATATTCCCCAATATAAGAAAGGTCAGCCACGTGCAGGAAAAGGCCAGCAGAGCTTTCTGATAACATCCAGGAAGGTGCAAAGTTCTTTTCTCTCAGAAAATGGAAATCCTGTCCTTTCTGAGGAAAACAAAAAGGAGCACCAATTCTGACAGAAGAATTATAAGGCATTTGAGGAGCGTAAGGCCAAAAACATAAAGAGGAATCATGGGGACTTTTTTAAAGATATACAAAGCCTTAAACCAGCCAGGGAAGTAGTTTTCGTAGATGATTCCTTGACTTATTACTTGACATTAAATCAGTTTCGGCTCTTAGTGACCACATCCATTTTCTCCAGGATTTCTTAGATGACAAAGGAATAAAAGTGGTGCTCAAGGAGGATTTGGGGACTACAGAGAAATTGAATGAATTCTTTGCATCTGTTTTTATTGCAGAAGATATAGGGCAGATACTTGAGCCTGTATTGATTTTCTTATGGTTGGAATTGGATCAACTAAAGCCAATGAAAGAAGGACATTTTGAAAGATTACACTTGGTTCTGATGAATGTTCTGCATCGAAGGCTATTGGTTTAGAGCAGGGGCCTTCAAACTTGGCCCTTTTATGACTTGTGGACTTCAACTCCCAGAATTCCTCAGCCAGTGTGCCAAGTTTGAAGACCCCTGGTTTAGAGGAAAGCACATTGTAGATGTTCATTCAGCATATTCCAGGTTAGAGAATTTAGGTTAGGAAAAGGAACTGCAAATAAAATGCCAATGTTGTTAATCTTTATACTAATTTATGCATTGATCTTTATACAAATGTATGCATCTGGAATAGTTTGTGGTCTCCATATTTGGAAAAAGAATACAATTCTGCTGCACAAACCTCTCTATAGGATGGTTGGAACTCCTCAGCTTGGGAAAGACCAACTGATATGATTGAGATATATAAAATTATGGAAGTTGTGAATCAAGTGGACAGGAAGAAGTTTTTCTCCATCTTTCAAAACACTAGATCCAAAAGCTATTGATATAGCTGAATAGAAAAACATTTAAAGTAGATCAAAGGAAGCACTTCTCCACATAGCACACGTACTATAAGATATAAGATATCCACTGACTTGGATGATTTGAAAAAGGGATTGAATAAATTAATGGAAGACAGGTCTATCAATGGCTAGTAGTCTTGAAGACTTAAATACTTCCAGGTTGGGGACAGCATGACTCCAAATATGAGTTTCAGGGGAATAAGATGTATCAATCTCCTAAGCACCTGAGCACCTGAGAGGCATTTGATTGGCTACTATGAGAATCAAAATTATAAACTAAGATGAGTCTCAGCTTAACCCAGCAGGCTTATTCTAATGGATCTTAAAATAAATAGAGTTGAGAGGAAAGAGAATACTGAGAAAGTTATGCTTGGACAGCGTTGATGAGGTCTTCAACGAGAGTGGCAAGAGACTTACTGAACAAAGAGCAAAGTATGAACTAGTGCAGTGATGGCGAACCTTTTAGAGACCGAGTGCCCAAACTGCAACCCAAAACCCACTTATTTATCGCCGGGTGCCAGGTGGGTGTGGCCCACTGGGTGGGCGTGGCTGTGGTGGTCATGGCAGACTAGGTGGGTGTGGCCAAGGTGGGCATGATCACCTCGATGTTGCTCGTGGGGACACCTCTGGGGGCCGGGCAGGGTTGGGGGAGATCCAGGGGGTCTCTGGCAGGTGGGGCGGTAGGCAGGAGGTTCGTCCTGCAGGATGAGGCGAGGCAAGGTGAGATAAGGCGGGGGTGCCATTGTCACAGGGCAAGGCAAGGCAGGGGCCAGGGCGGCTGCTGCCTGACACCATCGGCCCCCGCACACAGAGGCCAGTGAGCGCATGGGTACTGAGATGCATCCGGCCACGTGGGACCTCAGCAAGTTAGCGGGTGGCTGGTTGAAGAGGGACGGTTGCCATCTCTGGGGCATGGCACGTGTGCCCACAGAGAGGGCTCTGAGTGCCGCCTCTGGCACCCATGCCATAGGTTCGCCACCACTGAACTAGTGGATGGACATGGTGGAAGCAAGGATAGTTATTGGTCTAAAATAGGTACAGCTGTATTTCCTTTACTTTTTTGTCATGCTTTTAATTTCTTCAGTGTACTATTTCTTATTCTTTCTTGCTGCTTTGCATAACAACAAATATACCCAAAATACATATGTGTGGGCAGAAAATTGTAAATAATATAGTTGAAACGTGGCTGCTTTCTCACTGTTCCCCCCCCCTTGCTACATTGAACTCCATCCCTCTTACATTTTGTCTCTGTTCATAGTATCTCTGAGGAAGAATATAGTGTTATTTTATTCCTTCATAATAATCAACTTTTCCTCCACTTGCATTCTAATTCTTTAAAACTCTAAAACAGAGTAGATATGTTTTAGCGTTTTTACGTGTTATCTTATGCTAGAGAATGGGAGATTGGAAATTTTATTTATTTACTTATCCATCAAACTTATATAGCCGCCTATTCTCACAAGAAGTAACTCTGGGTGGCCTACAATAATAAGAATGCAAATGTCCACAAATCACATTCTATATTCAGGAAGGAGTTGTAGTGGGCTGCTTTAGAGCCAATAAGGAACGGAATGGGTTATTCCTGGAGCCCTGATCTTGAAATAAATTGAGCAATCTTTGATTGGACCTAATTAAATCCATTACCTTAAGTGTTTCACTATTGAAGCTTCATAATATTAAAAGGTTGAAGCTGTTCTACATTTGGGGCAGATATATTTGGATTGTCAGTTAAAATGTCAAGAAACTGCCAGGAAGATTTCAGAAAACTTGCTGATCTATTCAGATCAGCCCTTCGCCTCTATAGAGCTTAAAGCTAGCTTGAATTCATCTTAAACAGGCTTATCCAACAGCCAGCAAGGATTTTTGTGCCAATGAATCATCAGCTCCCTTAATAGAACACCGCATCCTGCTACATGCATTGGACCCAATATTGGTTGAATAGGCCCGTAGTTGTTATGACAGCCATGAATTCCCAAGCATCTCCAGGCAAGATGAGCTTCATGCAGATATTGAAATCTGCCAAGAAGACTGTGAATATGAGGAACTTGACAGCTGAGACCAATGATTCACTAACTTTTCCATTGTAGGCTCCTACAAAACTTCAGAAAGACTTCTAGGTGGAGATCCAAATTTGCAACAAGCTCAAGTATTTACCATCAGCCATAGAGCTAGCTTGTTTCCTGCAGTCACTGGTCTATGGGGAGGGGGGGTACAGGAACAGTTGCTGCTTTGGTGGTTGGCTTATTTCAAACTTACCTATTATCCAATCAATGTGACAGGTTCTTATTGCAAGGAAGCCAAGGAGAGAGCGGCATGAATGGAAGAGAATTTCATAAATGTGGCTGTACTTAAGAGAAATTACCCGCTCACACAATTACTCCTTCAGTCTTTGAGAGCCTGCCTTGTTTCTTGGAAGATGAAATTACATGCCTGTATTAAGCTCTCTGTTGACACAGCAATTGCTGACTGTTTTTTAACAACTGTTGCCCTGCACTCTCATTTAAAAGGTCAAGATGATGCTTCACAGGCTTTGAGCCATGGCATTTCTCTTGCCTTGATTGCCTTTCAATGGGCCTGTGGCTGGCATTAATATTAATGAGATTCTGACTTAGGCAAATATGTGTGTGGGTGGTTCAATCCTGTCCAAGACTCCGCTGATAAGGATGGGGGCTGCCTGGGATGAGACACACACTGCTCATTGTGCCTGAGCACGCTAGTGATTACATCTAGCAGAGGGGAACTTTCCCGTCCTTGTTAATAGAAACCTTGAACAATGTGTGCATCAAAGCAAATCTTTATCAAGCTGCTTGGTTATTGCAGGTCAGGTCTTATCAAGCTGCCTCACTAAGAAATTAACTCAGAGGAGAGAGGCATAACAAAGAGGGCCGCAACTGCTGATTTGTGGGTTGTGGTGCTTGCATACCGAGAGGCTTGCAGACTCTTTGTCTCTCAGAATAAGAACGGTGATAAATTCTTATTCTGAGGGGATATTAAGCACATCAACTCCATTGTTCTTTGCTAATGCATCTCCAACAATTCTCTTTGCAAGATTAGTCTTATTATGAGCAGACTGCAGCCCTACTCTGATGAAATGGGGATTCGGGACAGGGCAGTTTTGAGTAAGTCAGGGGCTAGACACACTTCTGAGTGGCATGAGACAGGCTCCTAAGGAAGACAGGGACATATTAAAAAGCATATATAAACAACGCATGTAAACAAATAACGCAGAAACATTTGTACATTTAAAAGCTAAGCACGGACATACCTGGGAGTGTCTGCAGGGTATGAGTCGAAAGGCCAAGATAGAATGATTGAGGTTCCAGATGCTTTCTATGTGCACGTGTGATGCACACTAAAACAGAGGGAACTTTCAATCACACTGTAGTGGCTACCTCTTGACTTTTTTTTTGACACTCTCAAACAGAAATGTATGGAGGGCTAATCCATTCTTGTAAGAATTGAGAGGAACCATCTAATAACCCTTCCCAGTTTCCTTTAAAAAAACAACAACTGAGATGTGGAAATGGTAAAAAAAACAACAACAACCTTGACCTTCAATTCTGAAGTTCAACAATGCTGGGGATAGTGAGTGAAAACTAGCCAGGTGCTGACAGCTGTGGCAGGAAGACTGCACCTGCCTTGAGATCCCTTTCACTGTCCTGTCCACTCCCATTCTCTGAGAACCACTGAATAACAGAACAGAATAACAGAGTTGGAAGGGACTTTGGAGGTCTTCTAGTCCAACCCCCTGCTCAAGCACGAGACCCTATACCAGGGGCATCAAACTGCCAGCCTGCAGGCCGGATGCGTCATGCCGAAACCGCACCCACCCCATTGCTGGCAATGGAAAAAAAGTCGCCATATGTCGTGACATGTCACGTGACGTTGTGAGTTTGACACCTCTGCCCTATATCATTTCAGAAAAATGGCTGTCCAGTCTCTTCTTAAAAGCCCCCACTGATGTAGAACCCACATCTTCTGAAAGCAAGCCATTCCACTGGTTTATTGTTCTCACTGGCAGCAAATTTCTGATTCTAGGTTGCTTCTCTCCTTGATTAGTTTCCAATCATTGCCTGCCTTCTGGTGCTTTGGAAAATAGGTTCTTTGTGGCAGCACCTCAAATATTGGAACACTGCTATCACACTATCACTGCTATCACTGCCACATCCCCATAATTGGAAATATTTTTGACAGGGTTATGGACCTCATGAGCCTCACAACATGCAACATAATATGATTTGCTTGGCTTGGGCTACGCTTTTGTGAGAAACCAGCTATTGTGATTTCCAAAGCTATTGTTTTTTCAACCAAATATACCTTACTTAAATCATGGCTTAGTGTGATGGACCTAGCCAATATTAATGGTAATATCTGTGCTTCCTTTCTGGGCACCCTCAATAGCACGGCCTTCGTCTGGGAACACAATTGCACGCTGTTTGTCTGGGAAGCCTGCAAAGCAGACGCCTCGAGCTTGCTCCTTGTGCATTATTTACTGGTGCCTTCATTGTTAAGAGAGATAAAATGCCATTGGAACTGAGCCCCCTCCCCCCCTTTTGACTCTAGGGCTTAAGCATCTTTCCCCCATTCATCTAAAATACTCAGGTTCCCGACTGCGGCACAACTGATTGCTTGCTTATTCATTAGAGTTCTAAGTTACTTTCCCCCCAAGTAACTAAAATTGTCTTTGCGAGCACTGCTTGTACTGGGTAATTATGCTCTCAGTGCCTGAAATCAGCCTGGCCCAGGCTCCTCTGGCAAATACCCTGCCAGTACAGCTTGCACTTTGCATGATTGTGATTGCAAATGATTTTTGTATCACTATATTTGAAAAAAGTTTTTGAGCACTTCTTAGCCCATAGCCTCAGACGTGCCACTGCAGGTTATGTCTGCCACCTTTAATAATGGGCTTGACTAACGTTCAGCCTCTATTACTGTATTAGGTCTTAAATCACAGCCTCAGTTGGGGATGTGCAAAGTAGGACTTTGAGCTCTGGGGGTGGGTGGGTGGTCACATCTGCTCCCCCTTAAACAGCAGTAAAGAGCTTCATTCCAGTAGAGGCAGTCCTACCAATCCGAGATGGAGTGTTTTACAACCTACAGCATGGGTGTTATGGAATCTGTGGTTCCTGTAGATTTGTTGTCATGTTAAACAACTGCTGTCTGAGTTACAACCCAACCATACTTAGAATTGGCATCGGGCAGATGTAATCAAAATTCCCATCTTACATGGTTGTTCCTAAATGTCTTCACTATTGTATGTTTGTCTTTTCTCCTCAAGGAACTGCATTTTCGTGGGGTTTTAATGTTTTCCTCTGGTTTTAACATTTCTGAGAATGTTCGGCGGGGTGCAAAGGAAAAACCTGAAGGAACAGAAGCAGGCCAAAGAGAAAAAAGTTTTATGAATCAGTTGCAAACATGTCTAACTCCCTGAGCTGCAATAGGTCAAAAAGTATTATTAACACCCAGCACTTGCTTAACAGGCATAACTATGTTAAAAGGTTTATTCTGGACCAGTACTAAACAGGGTCTTGCTATCTATAGAGTGAGAACCTCAATCAATTTGTTCCCATATCGGCAGCAGCTTTCCAGGATTAGAAATGCCTAGCCCGGGGGTAGGGAACCTTGGCTCTTTTATGACTTGTGGACTTCAATCCCAGAATTCCTGAGTCAGCATGACTGGTTCAGGAATTCTGGGTATTGAAGTCCACAAGTCATAAAAGAGCCAAGGTTCCCTACTCCTGGCCCAGCCCTTCAACTTACTTGATAACTTTACTAACTGAATCTAGGGCCTTCTTGATTCAAAGCCTGCCTCTGCCTTTGAGCTGTACCCTTTCTACATGCATAGTATGGAAGGATGAAACCCCACCTCTGTGCCCAAGACATTCTGCTGTTTGAACTGTGATATTGCTGCATTTTTTGGTAGCATTTCATACGTAGTAGATTCCTTTCTATAGCTACAAGGCCCTGAAAGAAATGCTGGGTAATAGATAGAAGTAAGATCACCGAATAGAAATGACATCTACTTAAAATGTTCTTTATACAGCTTGCCAACAGCGTTCTTTCTGAGCGAGTTTTTAATAGACTCGGTATTTAAGCAATTGATTCTTATTCATCAGCATGGAAAACTGTACAGGAATAGAGTAGCAATGCAATCCGGTAAAGGTTTTGCTTTATGAACACCATAAAAGGAGTGATTTTAAAATGAAATATTTTCTCCCCCCCCCTTTTTTTTTTGGCCTATCAAAAATTAGAGTTAGACTAGCTGAGTATGCAACAAAACAATTGAAATACTTCATGCCGTGCCTCTGTGACAAATGTGACAAAATTGAGTGCATCCTTAAAATAGCAGCAGCTGTCTTTTTAAAACACAAAAGTGGATGATTATTGAGGGAAATGAGAACATAGTGCACAAGAATGAAGAAAAGAATAGTGCACTTAACTCCGAGAGGAATGAACAGGCCTCTTTCCCAGAACATGGGCTGGTGTTTTGTCAGGTTTGTTTGTAGCCATGCTTCTTTTCCAGCTGAGTCGGTGTCCTGGAATATGGGTGGGGATTGGCAGATTCTTTCTGAAATTGCTTATAACCTGGGGAAACAAGTGACATGCTGTAATGAAATGCAAGATGACACATGAAGCCTTGGCCTACAAGGTTCATTAACCATGGATTGATGGCAATCAATGGCATTCAGCAAAGGTCTCTGGGATTCTGTTGTTGCTTCATTGCTGCTTCTCAAATTTCTATAAAAGGTACATCGAGAACTGGAACGGAGTGTGGTGTTTGGAGGACGCTGAGAAAGAGAAAATGCAACTAGTCAGAAGCGCCTGGGGAAAGCCATGGCCTACACATCCAGCAAGGAGGAGAAGATTGCGTTCATGTGATTATTGCCCTGAGTGCTTTATCCCAATGTAATTACCAGTTGTCCCCATTTTGTGCTTAAAATAAAATCACAACTGCCTCTCTGTTTTTGGTTGACTTTTGGTTTGGCCGCTCTGCGTTAAAACCAACCAACCAACCAACCTATGCAGATTAACTAAATTCAGCACATTTAAATGTTACAAATTAAGCAACTTTGTATACATTCTTTTTTTTTTTTTTTGCATAATTTTCACTGTAGTCCTGATTTTACTTAGCATTTTAAAAAATATCTCTAATGGGAGGGATAAGGAAATATGTCAAGTATTTAAAAAAAAAATTCTAGAAAATTTATTTATTCATTTATATATATCTGTCAAAGAGGGAGAATCTATTTCAGCCTACCTTCTTGTTTTCAGTTGATCAACTTTTTTTCAGTCTGCTGCCTTCAACCTCTATAAATACGTCTGCCCATTGGTCATGCTGGCTCTGAGAACTGTACAGGAGACATATAAAGGGTACAGGATTTAGAAAAGCTATGACAGACATTTTGTAACATATTCCAATTGTCTTCAGTGTCTTGGGGAAGAGGTCCAATAGCAAGGCATCTCCATAATGTTCAGTTGCAAAAAACTGCATGTGTGTGTGTCTGTGTCTGTGTGTGTGTGTCTGTGTCCCAGAATAATTTCCCTCAATAACCATTCCACTGGGTTTTGTTGGGATAAAATTATGGGAGATCTCTTAAATCTAAAAATATCAGGGAAGAATTGGAAGAAAGTTTAATATAAATAAGTATTAATGTCGGACTGTCTGTTCCATCACCATCCATATTTTCCTTTTTTATCATATTTATTAGATTATATACATGCAGGATTTATATTTAAATCATTTAACTATTTGCAGAAAACGTTAGAAAAGTGCTCTTAACATTCATACGGACTGAATATTTGTTTTTTGTTTTTTTTAAGGAAAGCATTACAGATAAATGCTGAGTTTAAATCTAGCTACTTTCTTTGGCAAATGAATAATCTAAACTTTACAGCTCCAATTCTGGGTTGGAACAGAAAAGAACATAGGGTGAACAGTTTGTAGCTGAAAATGGCTACAAGTTAAGAATTTTTTAGCATAATACACAGATGATCGTTTATGCTGTATTGTGGTGCTCTCGTTCGTTTTTTCCTTCTTATTGGCTGAAGAAATATATAGCATTAAAACATCACAATCTGGGATAACAGATGTTATTTGTTACATAGTGTCTTTATGTAGCGCTTGGCCTTTAGGTATGCAATAGTAATATGAAAACACAGGAAAACACTGAAATTAGTTTTAGGTGCAGAATACAATCTGAGCCTTTTAACTTTCTACCCAATGTACTCAATAGTTCCCACTAGAAACGATGCTATGAAATTCAGATAACCTATCTGCCTACAGAGTAGGGAAGCTGCTTAAGGGGATAAGAAATGGCTCAGGGGAAGGTAGCTGATTTAGAAGGAGAACTCTAGTTTAGATACCTAGAGACTGAGATAGAGAAAAGAAACTAAGCAGGACATTACCATTCAAGAAAGCCCAGCCAGAACAAAGCTAAGGACAGATTTAGAACTGCCTGTGTAATTCCACTCTTTCGTTGTGCATTCTTGAAACTGGTCAAAATCAAGTCAAAGATTTTCCTTCAGAAATAATGCTAAAAGAGGAAGGTTTTGAGGTGGGGGGGGGAAAGAGAAAACAAATGAGTCATCAAACAAATCAACCCAGAGTTCTCACTCAAGGCAGAAATGACTAGACTTAAATTATCCTACATTGGGCATTTTATGGAAAAGGCTCTAATGCTGGGAAAGTTGGAAGATAGAAGAGGAGGATACACAGAAAGATGGATAGACTCACAGTAGTGATGAGTGCACCATTGGAAGAGCTAAAAAGGATCAGGCTAGGAATAGATCCTCATGGAGAAAATCTATCTATGTGGCCATTAAGAGTTAGCAAAAACTTAATCTTGAGGAGGAAACTTCACTTTCTAATCCTTATTGTTCCTGGGATTTAGTGAGTGAATGTGGAAGGTCTTCCACTAGGAGACACTAAGCTTGTGACAATGGAATAATTCTGTAATTCAGCAAAATGGAGAATTGGTATATTTTAGGGCTGGATTTTAATTACGTCCAACAGTAAGAAGTACAATGGAATAAAATCGTTTCATCCAAGAATGTTCATTTTGAATCATGGGATATAACAAGGACAATAAGACAGACAGACAGACAGACAGACTAAATACTGTAGTTTCTTGTCTCCCCCCCCCCTGTCTCTAGCATATTGGCTGGGTTCACACACTGTAATCCATAGCTAGATTCATACAATATGCTAAGCAGTGAATCTGAAACTTCCCTGTATTTCTTATGCAGTTCAGGCCTGTAGGCTGTTCTTGATTATGAGGACGCTTTTGACACTGACCTTGATCAGGTTAGTTCTGAATTCTCTGGAGTTGATTTCTTTCGACACAGAGAGCCGTTCATACGTTATCTTAATCTATGTTTACCAAATTGGAAGGGGTACAACGAAGACTGTGGCAAGAATTTTGTCAGTTCTTGGCAAAATTACTGATATAATCACATGAGAAATAATGGGGACTGCCCTGTTTTGTTTTTTTGGTTGACTGCAATTACTAGCAATGATATCTCTAAACAGCCACTAGATGCAGGAAAGAGAAACAGAAAATTTCCAAAAGGATTTTTGTATCCTGCATCTGATAACCCTAATCTCTAGAGAATACTGAAAGGGAGGGGCATTTTAAGTGTATGATGCTCTATGATTTTCATCTGTCTCTTAGAGCTGTAATCTATATAATTCTCAAAGAATGCTTTACAAATGTTTAAGTGATTTCTCCACTCCAGCATCTGAGTGATTAAAAATAAGCATCTAATTGCTTATTATTAATGATAAATATAACAACATTCTAGTAGCCTGTTTACATACTCTGATACTTGATGAGATGATGGGAATTAAAATAGTAGAATGAGACGCCTCCGGAATCTGGGCCTGGATACACAGCCTGCAAAATGTGGTGCTTCAAATATTGTTCTTACAAAACTAATCATCTTCAAACTAAAGCTGTTATTTTTCTTAATAATCAAGCAGCTATAATTCCATTATTAGGCCCTTTGTGGGAGGTTTTTCTCCTTTTTTTTAAAGCAGGGATGGGCCAGTCACCAGTTATATGCCACCCTCAAGATATTTGTACTTCCAAGAGCCACCCGAATAGTGAATAGACCTGGAAGTTTTGAAATCTTTTTTTTTTTTGAGGAGGAAGAGGAGGATTTGAGAATTTGAATGCACGTAATGGCACATATGGCAGTTTCTACTGGCTCGAGGGATACTCCATAAATTGAGAGTGAGTGGAATCAGAATCTAAAAGAGTCTCAGGTTTGGATGGAACTGGTGAATTTTTTAAAGGCTTAACGGATTTATTTTACCCTTGAAAATATTCACCAATCTCCCCTCCCCCTAAAAAAAATCCTCAAAGAAGGACATTATTTGACTCCCCCCACCCCAGTCTTAGAATCTTCAAAAGAATTGCTGGTACACTGGATCTTTTGCACCCTTGCTTAGTTTTGTGAATACCCACTGCACTCCTTAAAATCAATAATTCGAACAAATTGGGCAGATCTTTGCTGTACTTCTGGCGGGGATAAAAAGTCCCAATTTCCCCTACTATGCTATTCCTCCCTCCCCCCCCCAAAAGTATCTTGCCTACTGTACTGATATCACAGTATCACTGCTCAAGCTTCCTGTGGCCTAAGCAGCAAGACTGCAACCTCTAGTCTAAAAAAGATTGGCTGCTCTTATATTAGAACATATTTTTTATTCTATTTATGAACTTTATGTCACAGGGCCATTGGTTAACCCAGATGACAAAGTGATAATTAAAACTCATATGCTATATAAATGCCCATAAATCACAATCAACTAAAAGTAAGGGTTTTTTTTAAACCTCTGTAAGATAAATATACATAGCAAGTGCCTTTGAGTATCTCCAGTAGGAGGCAACAATAACCACTCTTGTATTGTTGCTATCATGAGAGGCTACCGATTCAAAAAACCCTTTTATTTCATCACCTCAGATCTCCCATCTATGTGTGTGCCACTCCCCTGCCTCCCCCAAAAGGAACGGAGGAAAGTTACAATTCATAGCTCCCTATGTGTGTGCATGTAGTACTTTTTCATAGTTATTATAAATTTAAAGAGAAGAAAAGGGTTTTGCAGTGAAATCCTATCCCTGTTTATTCAAAAGTAAGTCTCTTTGATTTTGAAGTGATAAGATTCTGTGAATGTACAGTACATCTATAGCTTCAATTACTTTTTGAAAGTTGAATTCAGTACACAGTTAGAGAAGGTGGATTCCTTAGAATTATTCCTCTTTTAGCTCTACAGAACTAAGCCTAGAACTTAGGATTCAAGTCACCAGTCCATCCCAAAGCACTTTCACACAATATTTGGGGGGGGGGGAAACCCCCCAGCTTTCCCGCACCTCATTTTACATAAACACATGAGCTGTGATATGGTGATCAATCTTAAAGAACCCAAACTCACATGTCCCTCTTCTTTACAAAAATGAGGAGCTAGTCTGGGTTTTGCTGGGCTTACAGTCACAGAAAGCTAGGTGCAGTAATACTTGAAAGCCAATAGGCATTCTGAAAGGAATGTCATTTCCTACACGGAGAAGCATTGAGTGATAGAAGAAATGCTTCAAGCTAATTCCTGTCTGTATCTCAGACAGCAATCTTTGCGTGGCTTTGATTGCCCAACACAGATGTTGTCTTGCCTGGCCACTTCTGTTTCTCTATTCTGCTTCTAAATGGATCTACCAGGCAGCGATCATGTTTTCTGTTTATCAGGAGAAAATCCTCCTTTCCATTGGAGGTCTCTTTGACAAGAGGAACAGCATCAACTGGAATGAAGGCTTTGATTGGTTTTTACAATCTGAGGTCCTCCAAAAGTGTCAAATAATTACTTGCTTAATCCACCATCAACATTATACCTGATAATTGGGATGACAGGAGTTGTAGGTCTGAGGGTGCACACTAGGAAAGGTTATACTAGATTATGTATAATGTGGCTGTCAAGAATGAAACTTTGGCAGCTATGTGTCTCTTTGTTTCAACTTGCCATTAGAGTAAGGAGGGGCAGGTGTTGCTTTAGAATGGGTTAGATGGAGAAACGAAACCTCTACGATTCCGCTGAAGACTGTGAGAGCCTGAAACCTTTCCAAGGATGCTGCAGCAGGTGTGGAGAGGAAGTAGACGGTTCCCATAACAAAGTGAAATTGTTTACATGGACTATGTGAGAGGTTGGGGGTTTGGCTGGGGAAATTATTGTTAAATTCTATGAGCTGGTGTCTGGGAACCTCAGAGTTAGTTTTGCTTCGACATTACCATGCAGTGTATTCAATGTACAGTAAGATGTTTAGAAACGGAATGAACCTGGAGTTTTATTTGGATTCTTGAGCTGGATGTTGACAGTGGCAGAACAAGTACTTTTTTTAGAAAATAGCTTGAGACATAAAAAGCCCCAATCTCCCACCCTGAAATTTGACACTGTAGAAAACACGTTTTCAGCTACATATTTATACAACTAGAAGGCCAGATCCTGAAGTTGAAACTCAAATACTTTGGCCACCTAATGAGAAGGAAGGATTCACTGGAGAAGAGCCTGATGCTAGGAAAGATTGAGGGCAATAGAAGAAGGGGCCGACAGAGAATGAGGTGGGTGGATGGAGTCACTGAAGCAGTAGGCGTGAGCTTAAATGGACTCCAGAAGATGGTAGAGGACAGGAAGACCTGGAGGAACGTTGTCCATGGGGTCACGATGGGTCAGACACGACTTCGCAACTAACAACAACAACAAATTTATACAACTCTTAATTTTGATATATTTTCTGTTGACTCACATAACACTATACTACCATTGTTTTTTTTTATACTATTGTCAGTTGACAGGGGACAGAATAAGATGAATAACTTACAAATCAGTGGAAAATTTACCTTAAATATCTTAAGGGAAAGATCTTGCCAATATTTATCTACCTTTTCCAATAAACCATGATTGGGGAAACCAGGGACGATGAGATCACAAAGATCACAGAGATCACTCTGACTGAGATGCCTAAAGGTGATCTGATTGCTAGAGTTATGATGAAGACTTTTTGATCACAGAACCCAATTTTCTTCTTTCTTTAGCATGACATCTTTCAGCTTTTTTTTCATTAATGCCTAGTTGTTGGGACACTATTTGCATATTACCTACATGGTATTTGTGTGTAGCTGAAAACATGTTTTCTACAGTGTCAAATTTCGGGAGATTGGGGCTTTCTATGTCTCAAAGTTATTTTCTAAAAAAGTACTTGTTCTGCCACATTATACACAATGTAGTATAACCTTCCCTAGTGTGCCCCCTCAGACTTACAACTCCTGTCACCCCAATTATTTGGTATACTGTAGTATTGATGGTGGATGAAGCAAGCTATTATTCAACACTATTGAAGGACATTAGATTGTAAAGGGTCAAGAAAGTTCACAGGAGTAAGACTTGGCAAAGTTACATATAATTTGCAATATGCCTCTTCTTCCTTAATTCAGTAACAATTCACTTTCATATCCCTGAGTTCATATCTAATGAATTTGGTGTTGTACAGATGTGCTGGACTTTATTTCCTACAAGTCTCTGGCAATTTTACCAGTTAGAAGTCTAATACATTTAGAGAGTTCTGGGTTGGAAAAGGTTAATATATGCTAACACATTCGTGCAAAGATCTTTCCTCTGTGGTAGTCACATATACACTCTGATTTGCATATTACCGTAACACTTTTTGCACTTAGCTTTTTACCCATTAAGTTTTTTTTTTTTATTGGCTTCTTTTTTTCTGATAACATTCTTGCACATATGGTCTCAGTTTAGTGGAATAAAGAAACAGGTGGCAATGACAACATTTATATAATCTCCCTTTAGATTCTAAACTAGAAAGGAATTGAAGTCTCTCTCTCTCTCTCTTTCTGTTGATAAAAGTATTAGAATGTGTCACAAGATTAACTAGAGAAAGATTATTAAAAGTGATTTGCAATGTAAATGCGTTCAGCAGCAGCCACATGTTTTCTTTAGATTGAAGTTGACTTTTATGAATACTAAAAGCATAGGAATCAGGTAGGAGGTCTGTCAAAGTATGTGGAAGAGTTGGAGAGCTGAAGGAGGATGTGAGATATGGAAATTAAAAAAAATCTCTAAAGGGAATATTTGGGAAGGACTCTTACTAGATGTTTAGCTGATGTTGCTTGCACGGCCAGGGAAAAATAGTTCTTTAGTTCTCATATATGAACAAAACATTTCTCTCTTTTGGATGATTTATATACATTTTTCTGAGGGCAGATGCTGAACCTTCATTGTACCAAACAGGGGTAATAAAGACTTCATAGGCAAAATCACCTCAGAAACATGGTGTAGGTAGGAGAAGGAGTGACAGAAACTGGAGGGTGGAGTTAAAACAGGGATCAGCCCAGAACCCCTTCATAGCTACATACAAGCAGACTAAGTCAGGTGGTGGGATTCAGCCAGTTTGCACCAGTTCGGCAGAACCGGTAGCTAATTTTTTGTTGCCCAGGCCCAGAATGGACTTCCGGAAGCGGCATCCACACAGAGAACCGGTTGCTCACATATTTGAATCCCACCACTGACTAAGTCCAACTCCTTCCCCTGCCCCCCAAATTCCATTGGCCATTATTTACCTCCAAGCAGGTCCTAACCATTAGTTGAGAAGATTCCTGTGCATAGGCTATTTAGCAATACATCAAGTTTAATAGAACCTTTATGTGCGGACCTGGTCTTTTGTGCCTGACATATATTAAGAATTGGAACTCAATGTTCTCACAAAGAGGCAGTAAAGATTTCTTCCTTTTCTAAGTTTGGATCTGGTAGAGGGGAAAGAAATCTAAGTAAGGCATTTGCCAGACTTCAGAATTTGAAAAATATAGAGACTCTGTCAGCAGAGTCTGGTTCCCAAAGAATGAGAATAGGATACTATCTGCCTGTTCAGGAAAGAAGAGAAATTCTGCCTTGGCCTGGTGAATCTATGTCTATAGTGTCTCTCAACAGTGGCTTCATTGCTTCTCTAAGAAACATCTTTCCTTGCTAAAGGAATTCGGAAAAGAATTATGCCAAGTCGTCACCATGGTTCAGTGTCTTACATCAGAAATTGCCAGCTGTTTTGATTGACATCTGCTAATACGTCGGATGAATTGCTCTGTACCTGAGCTACTAGCTACATCTGTACATGGGCAAGCAGGTAACTTGAAGATTCAGATTCAGCAAATGTTCTCTCTTTGGGTTCTACCATCCACAGCCAATACTTAATTTAAATAATTTTGGTTTCCTGAATTCCTTTTGCCTCCTCTAGGCATCTTTCCAGGAAATGGTATTTGTGGGAGGATTTTTTTTTGCCTAGCATTTCTCACCTCAGAGCTACTGAGTGCTATTGCCTGTCAGTGTTTGTCCTGTCATCGCCTCTCTGTAAAGTTTGCTAGGCCACATGACGGAGGGCAGAAGTGAGAATGGGGTCAATGATCTACTTTGCCCAGCGCTGAAACATGCTGAAACATGCTATAGCAATAGTTGTCAAAGTATTAACTATCCAAGCTATCTCTGAGCCCTGCCATTTGTTTTGCTATAGTTATTGGAGGGCTTCTCTTGATGCTTCTCTTCTGAATGCTAACAAGTTAAAAACTAGAAAGTAAAACAAAGGGAACCTTGAGGCCATAAGCCTGGGTGAGCCCTTTCAAGTATTTTATGACCCAAGTATCTTTCTCACCGTGATGGACCTAGGCCTTTTCAATTCTGGTTCACTTTTTCTTGAAGCTTCACGCTATGGGGCTGCACCAACTTCAAAAAACAAAAGCACTTGCAGTACTTGGCTTAGCTTATTATAGAATGCTCAAGAAGCAAACATAATTAGGCAATGATCACAAATATATATTTTTTCTTACATTCAACCGTGCTTGATTCCCAGAGACTGTCTAGATAGGTTCCTGCAGTTTCTTGGCACAATATTTCAGAAATGGTTTTCCATTGCCTCCTCCCTAGGGCTGAGAGGAAGGGACAATGTTACCCAGTTGGATTTGTGCCTAAAGCAGGACTAGAATTTATGGTGTCCCAGTTACTAGACGGGTGCCTTAACCACTACAGCAAATTGCCTCTCAATCACAAGTATAGTATATGTTTAAATGTATTTCATTTAAAGTCGGCTTTTCCTTCCAAATGCATGCTCGAATGCTTCTGAATGAAGAAAACCCTGAATAACAACTGGCTTATTGAGGAAATGACTAGAATAAAACATGTCTTCTTGACATCTAGTTTTTTACCTGCAGAGGTTTGGTTTATTGGTTAGAAAGCTTTTTAAAAATATCCTGTTTCATTCCATGTTCAGGAACAGTTTTGATAATTCAATCAATTTTCTTTATCATCCCTGGTAATTATATCAAAGATGATAAAGAACCAACTGCAATGAATGAAAAAGAGGATGCAAGAACAGTTATAAGGATAGAAAAATATGGAGAGATATGTGAAATGCTATGGGCGCGGGTTACTCTTTTTTCTGAATTCTGCACAATTTTGCTTATCCTAAAAGAAAATAGCCGTCTCTCTTTCTTTTTCTCATCACCATCCTGAAAGACCTAGCTGTCCAGTCCAGTTCTGGTCTAAAACTGAGGACCCATAAGAAGGGAAAGCAAAAACTTTTAACATATTTCACAAACTTACTGCACACGATCATTGCTCATGGTTTATAGCTGTACTGTGTTTTTATTCCAGTCATAATCTATGTGTGTATGCATGTTGTATAAGGAAAAAGGAAGCAAGAGTTAGACAGGGAAGGAGAGCTTTTGAAGCATCAAACACTACTTTGAACAAGTTAACTCTGAGTTTGAAAGGCATACAATTAATATATATTGCAATATTTAAGCAGATTCTGCTTCACTGCACATACGTACCTGTACACACATGCACATGCATACACATAGGCATATCTGTATCCTCACTTTTATGGCTAAATCAATTTCTGCCTGTCACTGTGTTAGGGTTCATTTTAATCCTGTTTCTTGTGGAAGGCATAACTGGAACTTTAGTGACAAATCTGAATTGATCAGCTTCCAAGACTAAAGTGCAGAACCAGTTCATATGTAGCTAAACAACATCTCATCAATCAAATGAACTACTCATGAAATAATCCTGTCATGTTTAACAACGTCTCTAATTTGCCAGTATGAGTTTCCTACTGATGGAGTGAGTGGACAGTATCCGCCAAAAAATATATATAATAAATCTATCTGAACATGGAAAACTAAAACATTAGTGAGGACTCTACTTAGAGATCTAATTCTCCATGCCCAACAAATGCAGGCATGCTGCATGTTATATACACACACACAGAGTATCAGGGCTTATTTGATTCTCCACTTGTGAAGAAATACCATGGTACTTCAGTTCCATGTTTCTTATTTCTGGAAGACAGCAGAAAGTCTTCTGTCTCAAAGGGGTGGGAAATACCTACAATATTTATGGGGTGTTTTTGTTACCTGTGCTGGTCTTTACATCTCTTGTGTTCCTAGTAAGAGGGTAAGGGCTTCTTTTCAGAGGTTAGGATTTCCATTATCTCAAATCGCCACCTCTCGTTTTATTTGCTTAGCAACCATGATAGATGATATTTTCTCAGAGTTTATATAATGGGAACGGAGTTTTGAGTTTGCATCATAAAAATGTATCTTCTCTCTTCTTTTGTGGTGAGGCAGGAAATGAAAATGGATAAATGCCATGTCAGAAACTACAGAGGGATACCGGTCGTTATTGTTTCATCAGAATTCCATATTGCGGAAAGGGTTTGCAACAACAATTTAGCTTGCTACACTACATGAGGAGTTTGTTTAATCGTTCATTTCCTCAGTCTGAGGGGCTGTCCTCTTCTTGGAACAATTTTTCATTCGCCTTGTGGTGATTAATAAAATATTGCTACTCGTTTATGAAATTAATGTCCTTTCAAGGCCAAAGCAATATTGTATAAGTTTATACTGAGGATCCATTCTATTTCATTTTCTGCTTTTTTGGAAGGATAGAGCTATAGGTTCTCAGGTTCGTAGACAGCATGTGACAGTATGGAAGAATCAAGCAAAAGCATCTTGGTGGATCTATGCCAGTTGATAATGGCAACAAGGTAATTAAAGCAGATGCAAGTCACAGATATTGTTATGAGGAAAGCTATAAAAGAGACACCATCTATTGTTTCCCAGGATTATTAATTGAAGATAGGAACAGGGAAAATTTAACATAAAAGGAAGCTGGTGGATCTTTGCCAATGGGTAATGGAGACAAAATAATTGTTAAAAGCAGACAGGAGGCATAGATAATTTTATGGGAAAGGCAATAAAAAGGAGCCATTTGAAAACCGATAATAAAGTATGGTAATAGCGAGATCCTCCTCTGGAAGGTAGGTGACCTCATTTTTTTTTCTTTTATGACTCATTTTTGCTATCGTGCTGAAAGTTCTTTTAAAATCTGCCATTTTGGAGCTGAAACTGCATCAAATCAAGACCTTTAGAGGCTGGGAGGATCAATGGGCCTTATTATCAAGCAAGTATCTTATGGTCCCATCCCCCATTTTGGACATCAAGGCTGAAGTCAGATTTGGTCTTAATGAATGGCTGCAGTTTTGATAGATATCAGTGTATATAAGCCCAGAAAGTAAGCAACACAAAACTAGACTCCAGAGACTAAGAAGAGAAGCATCAGAGCGGTAAAGATGATGAATAATTAGTTTTTATTGGATTCTTTCAAATACAGCCAAAGACAATTTAATAAGAAACCAAAGAAAACTGCTTCAGAGAATGCATGATATTTTGTTCCACTATAATTTGTTATTGAAAATTCCCATGCAGCCACTTGGTTACCTACCTAAAGCCCAAAGGCAGGTTCAGCCCTGGATTTATTTACTCTACCTCACCTTTCGAGAAATAAACTGCCAATACTATTCAGAAAATAAAAGCAGTACAATACAATAATAAAGCAAACATTTGTGAAATGGGAGGGGAAAACATCAGATGGGGAAAGCCGGTGAAAATGAAAGAACTTCAATTTCTTCAGAAAAACAAAAGGCAAGTTACTTTGAGGAAACAAATCTATAGTTAGAAAACATTAGCTGAACAAAAAAAAGATTCAGTTTCTTTAGAAAACCACAAGGCATTTTCCTCCAGAGGAAACAAATCTACTACCACAATACTTTGACTGTAAAAGTTTTTCTCCTAGTGCTCTTCATTTAAAACAATAGCAACACCCACAGAAGGTTCTGCACAGATGTTCTGAGCACATTGGATATATAATGACTTTTCTTAAATCAACATAAGTACGTTTCTTCTATATATTACACCAGGCAAAATTTCTCAGCCAGAATATCACGATTAGGAAGGGCCATATCTGGATAGGAACAGGTTGAATAAGGTTGGTTAGAGGCAATTGCTTTTTCATGTTCCTAAGTTGTATGCTCTAAAGACCTTGAAAATGATAATAATTGATTTAGTTATGCTGAAAAAGTGGCTCGGCAATCCATATAAGCTGCATCCAATAATTGGTCTCAGTTAGTCATCTAGCAGATATATTGTGGATGGTCTATTCTGAGCCATTTTCAATGTACAATACATTATAGTAATGTACTGTTATTCCACCATTTCCTGCCTTTATCTTCCTGTTGATAAAACAGGGCAAGTAATATTAGTATGTCACTGTCATGGTACGATGGGATTGTCCTTTTGAACTGGAGGTTTAATTTGCTTTTGCAAGAGTGGCAATTGACACAGAAAAGTATGACAATGGAGGCGTTTATGTTTTTTACTATTTACAGTCAGGCTATTTATAAGAAGGATTTACAACACAGTCCCAGTGTTCACCCAGTGTTAGGTATTCTCCTAAGTCTCCTTCCCAGTCTCTCCTCCTCTGCTTCTCCTGCCTCCTCTCCCTTTCTCTCAGTCTCTCTCTCTCCCCTGTTCCTGGTCTTGATAAGAAAGAGAATAAAAAGAAAGTAATGGGCTGGAATTTACTGTAGTGTGCTCAGCGTGGCTGGACTTTCCCCTGGATCTGCTCAGCTCAACACCTACTATTTCTCCATTGGGGAAAGAATCTTTTGTCAGGGTCCTCTGCCCAGGGACCAGGCCTTTTTCATCAACAACTTCTCTTCCCCTTGGTCTTGGGTAAAGTTGCTGCCTGTAGCCAATTGAGTCCTCTCTTCTGTTCTTGGGTCTTGGGTGAAGTTCTCCTCCCTCTGGGCCTTCATTTCCCTTCTTCCAGGAAAGCCACCCCTGGACCTGATCAGGAACCGACAACTTCTCCAGATATTTAGCTTCTCTCTCCATCTTTTTTCTCCGGCCATCCTGTTTGCTTTGTGCACAGACTTTTTTTTTCTTTCCTTGTCTGCTCCCCCCCCCCTTTTTTTTTCTTCTTTCTCTCCAGTTTTTAGATAAACATGTCCCTCAGCAACTGAGGAGGTGGGTGTCCTCCCAAGGAGCTAGTCTCCAGCAGTCTGGAGCAATGGGACTGCAGTCTTGACATCTCACCAACATCTCACCACACAAGCTCTGGCTAGCAGCCAGGTCAGCTCATCAGGTCCCAAGACAACACAGCTGTCCTTCAAAAGCAGAATTGAGCTACTTTTCCCCTTTTACTCACTCCGTTGGCAGCTCATGCCAGCAGAATAGCAACCATGCTAGGCCATTAAAACCCATATGCCACAATCACAACACCTCATCAACTTGTCTTCAGTTGTAGCTTTTGCTATTGTCATGACAGAAAGTTGCCATGAAACTTTCCTTTCAGGGGGCAGTTGTCATTTCAAGCAGTTGTGGTCTTTTGCCTCATGAATTGTAGTATTGTACCAGGCTTTTTTTTATTTCCAGACATGATTTTTTTTAGTACTTTAATCACTACTAAAAGCAAGACTGAGCACTTTTTCTGGCTTTTTTTTAGTAGTCTGCAAAGCATATTTAACTGTAGGGGATAATTAACTAAGGTATTATTCTTGCCACCAAAGTTACAAATTTCAGAATTACAATGTACAATGAAGAACTACTCTCTTGGGCAGCCCATGTTAGCCATGGACCTTTTGGCATAACAGTTTTCCAGTGAATTGTACTTAAAAGCATAAGGGCATTGGAGGACAATGGTTTAAATTTCTTTTCTATTGTAAACCTGCAAAGTTCAATTCATCTTTCTGTGAGATGTTAACATTTCTACAATGATTTGTTCAATCATACAAAGCTAACAAAAGAATCAATTTGTGCAGCCTTGTAAACCATAGAGGTTTGACAACAATCATGTCTCTGAATCCATTGGCATCTTTTGCCAATGGGGCTGAGCCACTGGCTCCAGCTTCTCTGTCCCCAAATATGCATGTGTGCAAAAAATATTACACCAGCAGAAAAGTTATTAAATGTTATATGATTTCCATGGGTAAGTCTTGAATTGGAATAGTAGGAGATCATGAAGAATCCAGGTCTGCCTGCAAATCTACTTGGAAATCATCAGAAACTTTAGATTTACCAGGTCATCTATTAAATAGCAACTATATACAGTACATTAAAGTGTAAGATAATTAAGCCTGTTTAGGCAACATTGGAAGACAGTTACATCACAATTCCTGTCTGTAATATATCAATGCTATGCAAACATCTATACAAGGTCTGTAGATTAATAAACTAAAAGATATTGCAAGCCCTTTGAAGCAAACAGGCTGCAGTGCATACAAGAGCACATGGATCACTCTATATAAGACCACTCAGTGGTGCATCCCCACTTCCTGTTGCTCAATGTTTGACAATTGCAGGCTGGGTGGGAGAGACAGTTTTCTCTATTGAATATGTGAGAGAGAAAACTCTCTGCAATGGCATCATCTAAAACGATTGGAACCAAGGATAAACATATTAAAATGCAGGTATATATGTGTTTTCTATACATGCCTATAAGCTTGTTGGCATGTATTGGTGCATGGAGGACTAGCTGTTTATTCCTCCTTCCATTAGGTGAGACATTTGCTCCTGCAGAACAGACTTAGCAGTCTGCTAATGAGGCTGGATGGAACTAGAATGACAACCATGTAAAAATTCATGTTCTCCCATCCAGTTTGACTACATGTTTTTATCTTAGTGTTGGATCATCTCTAGAGGAAAAAATCCATGCTGTTCATTATAGTCTTATGTCCCTCTGTAGGGAGCCAAGACTTGAAACATGAATCCAATCAAGCTAACACAATTCCAGTAAAATCAAACTGTCTTTGAAGCCAAAGTAAGCTGAGTAATATGGCTCATTTCTCCAACTGTCTTAGTACAAAACTTCTCATAATTCCTCCTTAGCTTTGATGTCGGGGAGCAAGGGATACAGAAAGAATGGGCAGGAAAGGAATCAACTGATTAGCAAATAAAAAAATCACGATAGAAAAGTGTTTGGTAATAAAAATAAATAGTCCACTACAGAATTTCTTTTATTTTTAAGGGCAAGGCATTCTTTGGGCAGAAGTACCCAGATTTCAATCTCTGGCATCCCTAAAACAAAAGAATTTCAGATAGCAAATAATAGTATATGAAGATCTTGGTAGAGCCACTGATATCGCAATTCTAGACAGACTAAAACCCCCTCCTCTCCAAACCTGATGGGATCCAAATTTCCTAGAGGACACCAAACTGTAGAAGGATGAAATAGACCAATGTCTGATCTAGTACAGCAAAAGACAGCTTCAGGTATCCCAGGGTATATGCTTCTTGTGTTTATAATTTGGCTACTTAGGCCTTAGATACTAAGGAACATGGTTTTGATTGTCTTCACTTTTGCTGCCAGATGAGCTGACCTCGTGTACCGGCGATACTGAAATCACTCATGGGAGAATTATAATATATGTACAGTTTTTCGTCAACCCGAGGCAGTCCATATATTTTAGACAACAACTTCTATTGTTCCATCCAGCATACGGCTTGGGGATAATAGGAGATGGATGATCCAATTTACCTTAGAATTATCTAGATGGGGATGAATACATTTCAATAATTGAAGCTTAAATAGTGATGCTTTCTTTGGCATTGCTAGCCCAGGATTAAGCTGTGCGTGACAATAAAGTTATAAGACCCACTCCTCCTCCATAGAGACAAAGTGGCTCTTCTGATGGTTCTTTTCTTCCCAAAGACTTTTACTGTGAGATGACTCACTAAAAATGCTGAGAGATATTCTGTGAATTGGTATTATTGCATGCAAACTCAACTTGATTATTTATTCCAGCAGGAAAATGATATGATTTGTGGTATCAAAAGAGGTGAACAAGTGAGAGGAATTACTTGTTTGTTAAGGAGACCTGTCGCTAGAAGTCGAATCCAGGAACCTTTCAATTCATGTTGGTTGCCCCTTCCAGCAAGTTATCAAAGCTATGTCTTATGAGATATCTATCACATGGACAGACAGGCAGAGTATAAACCAAAATAATGGCAAATGGTGTCCTTAGGTTTGGGACTTCTCTTGAATAATAAGAGACCTATTTGACAAATCTAAATACAAGATGTTAATTTGCGATTAATTTTGTTATGCTAATTTTGAAATAATTGATCAACTCCTGTTTCTGATTCCCAGTTCTGAGTTACCTATGACAGTTTCCAATACTAGGGCTTAATCCTCCCCGTTTTCTGTCTTGCAGAGAATAATGGATGTAATATTGGCACAATGGAGGATCTGAAAGAAGATAAAGCGGTGGGATAATTTAGTTTCCTTCACTTGTACACTCATTGGGAGTAAAAACAACTATTTAATGTATTAGAAGTATTTCTTTATCATGGTATCATTTTATAACATCTTATATATAGTAAATACACTACTGTATAATTCCAAAATAAAACAAGATAAAACCAGTAAAAACAACATGAAAATATAAAACAAAGTAACAACAGGATGTAGAAAAACAGGATTCAAATATCAGGGGGAATTAGTAGATCAGGAAGGCTGCCATTATGTGATAGATTGGATTAAATGTATAATACAATAATACAAATTCTACACCCAGGACTTTCACATTCCATTTGGTCCCTGCACTACCCCAGTTTTCTGTATTATTGTCTTGTAGAGAAGACACCGCCTCCCTCCTTGAGGCTGAGCAGTACGTGTGACTTGCTGGTGTTGAGAACAACAAAGATGTTTCTGTGGTCTGCCCAGCGTCCAAAGAAGATAGATGACTGTCCCAAGTCACTGGAGAGCAACACACAAGAAGCTGTAGCAAGCAGATTCTGTGCCTGACCTTTTCCAGAGACGGAATGATGCATTTGAAGCTTCCAGTGCTGACAAAGTGACAGGAGTGAAAATGGCCTCAATTACAATATGGTATTATCTTGGCAGTGACTCAGAAATATCTTCTTCTTTCAGGGCAAGAAAGTCCAAAGAAGGGAACAGCAGAGACAGCAAGGATCGTCCTCACTGATCTTTACATTCTAGGGTCTTGGAAGACTGACAATTCAGTTTAATAGGATTCCACAAAATCTGCTCGGTTTCTCAAAAGAGAGGTTCTAGGGCTGAAGCTTGCAAGAGTCCTGCCTGTTGCTTGGAAAGTCCTGGAATAAAATATGGAACAGCAGCTGCCGCTGGTGACTTGTTCCGAAAGCAATAAAGGACAGGCGAGTGAAAGAAAGACCATAGGCAACCATCAACCAGGACATTCGCCCATGGACGTGTCACTGAAAAGAACTGGAGTTAGTTAGGAACTGTTCCTTTTTCTTTCTTTTTTCTTTTGTACCTTTCTTGTTTAACATTTGTGTTCTCTGCTAATTGAATTTCATTAAATGGAGAAAATATACTTTTAGATTTTCTGACACCAATGTTTTGGGATATCTGTAAGAGATGACGTGAAGGACTCTATATTTTTTTTATTTATTTTCTTCAATCAATTTATTTAATATATTTTAACCAAAAGAACAAACTGTAGCTAAGAGGCTAATAAATGGTTGAAAAATAGCATTTTGTTGCAGCAAGTCCTATTTCATTTTTTAAATGGGGAGACTGTATTTCTCCTTGAAAACTGTATTAACCACATGCCATAATTGGTGTTGGCTACATGGCACATGTAACACTATTGCTCTGTGAACTGCACCCTTTGGCAGTGTGTTTCTGGGTGCAATTCAAGGTGCTGGCTGTTATCTTTAAAGCCCTTTATGCTTAGGACCACGTTATCTGAGAGACTGTTTTTTTCCAAGAGTTTCCACCCATCTAATCTGATCCAACAGATTGGGCACGCTGTAGATCCCATCAGCGAAAGAGTGTTGACTGGTGGAAACTAGAAGACAGTTTTTTTCCTGCTGTAGCCCCTGCCTTCTGGAATATTCTCTCCTCAGCAATTAAAATGGCTCCAACTCTGTTGGCTTTTCACAAAGCTTTAAAAACTTGGCTATATACCCATGCCTGAGGCTCAAAATATGTTAAGGGACCCATTACGTGGCATTACCAGTGGTTGATTAATCATCATGGCTGCTGTTTGTACTTACTTATTTTTGTGGATGTTTTTGTTGTTTTAATGTTTATTGTTTGTTTTATAATTTCAGGATTGTTAGCCACCCAGAGTCACTTGGTTGAGTTGGGTGGCTATAGAAGTTGAATAAATAAATAATTCTAATTTATTCCACCAGCAATGCAATTTCCTCTTCCATACTACTATTATGATACAGAGTCTGGATTTCACAGGAAAAAGGAAAAATGACACATCCAGTTTGGATTGAGGAATATTAACCTGACTTGTGGCACTCAGCCCTTCTTTCAAATGAGGAAAGCCCGGAAAGGTTAAAAAAAAAAAACATGAACAATTTTCAGAACATGTGAAGCAAGAGATCAGAAAAGGTGGTGCCCCTTTATAACCTTTATGAATGTACCAATGGACTATCTGGTGTAGCATGATTGTGAAGGGTTGTTTTGCCAGACTGCTAAAAGAAAATGACAGTTTTGACTTGATTCTTCAAAATAAATAGATACCGCTAAAACACAAAACTGTTTTTTTTTTAAGTCTCTTCTTCTGTTGTGGGGAACTTCCAAGTTTTATCACTTTCACTACCTATTTTCATGGCTTAGACCTGCTTTGACATTAAATTGAACTGTTACTCTGCTTGCTTTATATACTAGCTTTCCACCCAAGGAGGACAGGCAATAAAGCAAACTGCACAAGAACATAAAAGCCTGGAAAAAAGGGGAAATGCATTAAAAGAAAAATGCATACATTTGAGCCAAATATCACAAAGAAGTCAAGACACTGTGTATGTTTTCCTCTGTTGTGAGTGGGCTCACTCTGACCAGGGTGCTAATCTGTGGCTAGTTTTTCCATGGAGCTACTTGATATTGAATTCCTAAGCTAGAGATCCCTGGGGATATCTGCACAGAGGCTTCCATGAAAACCACCTGCAAAGTGTTTGATATCCCTCTCCTTTTGTAAAATATATATATATATATATATATCCAATGGCATTTCCCCCCAAATTGAAAATACATTGGGGACGCTAAAAAGAAGAATAAAATTCCTCATCAATATTTAAGATGAATGTCAGGTAAAATTGCCAGGTTTCAGATCACTGTGTCATCTTTTGAAATGTGAGCAGCTGCCGCTTTTGTGGATTCTGACTGTTTTTTTATGATAGCATCAGTGATCTCCCTGATCTGTTGCACTGGAGTGTATTTGAATAATCAGAGGAGACAAACACAATCTAGGCCTCTCTCTCTCTCTCTCTCTCTCTCTCTCTCTCTCTCTCTCTCTCTCTCTCTCTCTCTCTCTCTGAATGTGCGTGAGAGAGAAATACATAAAGGGAAATAAATGATAAAATTTGGAATGAAACGTTACTCCCAGAGAAAAAAGCATTTATATCAAGTTCTCTTGTCATGGTGGGGTTCTGCAGTTTCAGCCAAACAGACCTTTAGGAAGGATTTTCTTCTAACTCAGGCATTTACTAAGGATTATATTTCATCCTAGGAGCAT
Organism: Azemiops feae; assembly: GCA_023970755.1. Taxonomy (NCBI): domain Eukaryota; kingdom Metazoa; phylum Chordata; class Lepidosauria; order Squamata; family Viperidae; genus Azemiops; species Azemiops feae. The sequence goes on along the minus strand of JALGBA010004098.1, from coordinate 3,764,214 downwards.
TTCCTAAGTGTCATGAGTTTGATACTACTGTGTGTGTGTGTGCGTGTGCGTGTGCACATGCATGCGTGCGTGTGTGCATGTGTGTGTGTGTGCACACGTGTGCATGTGTGTCTGTGTGAAATTTTCCATTCCAGCAATGCAGAGCAGGTCCCATGCCCATAGCCAGAAATTTTATGGAGGAAGGGTGTCACAGCCCAGCCTGTAAGAGCACAGCTTTAAATCAGGAGCAGGCAGCAGGAGACTCTGCAGGCATTCTTGGCCTGCAATACCCATCATCTATCATTTTTAGTCAAGCCACCTAGGACTGACACAAACTGAAATAAGACTTGTATATATGTAACATATATTTCTCAATTGTTTTAGGTCCATTGCAGTATTAGCAGGTGGGGCATTTTTTCTTCTTCCATAGAATATAATTGCTCTATATATTTCCATCATTCTCCCTTTCTCTCTCTCTCTCTCTCTCTCTCTCTCTCTCTCTCTCTCCACAGTTCGTTCCTATGGCACATTAAAAACAAAATAGAACAAAACCTAATGGCTTCTTGTCTAAAAGTGCATTGTTCAAAATGGTTTGCCCTCTTACTGTGAAAATCTTCCATAAATATTTTGCATTTTAAAAAATACCAGCAGTTTCAAGCTATGTTATCAGGCTGTATCAGGGTTCTCAACTCTGTGGGTGTCATGATTTCCTAAAACAATAAATCCCCACATGAATGCAACCAATTACTTCATTAAGGTTAGGGTTGGGCAGAAATGAATGTGTCACTTACTTTTAATAATTAAAATTTAATGTAACAAATAAAACAATGATTGTTGTTGTATTGTTGTTAGTTGCAAAGTCGTGTCCGACCCATCGCGACCACAATGATAGAACCTTGCAATTTCATAAAATAAAACTTTTTCCTTGGAAATAAGCAATAAAATCACATGTATGTTTAATGGGAAGAATACTCTTGCTTTTTATATATATAATTCCTGAGATCTAGCTTTTATTGGTGCAGTCGTGGCATTTCTCATTTCACACTGTTTTCGGTCAAGACCTGTTCTTTTATGACTGCTACTGTAGCAGATACCGGCTTTGTTGTCCATTTGTCTAGGCAGATCAGGAACAAGTCCTGCCAAAGATCCAGAGTTTGTTGTGCAACCTATCAGGTCATGTTCTTGACACTCCACTTTGTCTGAAGGCATCAGCTGTTAGGCTGCCCAGGTAGAAGAGTGAATTCTGAAGGCAATCCAGCTTTAGATGGACAAGCTAAAGCTGTGACAGAACAAGCAAGCTGCTTGGTTGTCTAAAGTTCTGACAGTAATCCAAGTACGGGTATAAACCTTTAGATTGGCACAAGCAAAGCTGGAGCCAGAGTATATTCCAAGCTTTCTGTCTGGGTTTGGTTGGACAAGCTGGCTCATCCAGAATGACTGAACGTGCTTTGTGACTATGGTCCTCCTTGTGTGCACAAACCCTGTCCCCAAATTTGCAAGCCTCCCCACAGTTTGCCTGCAGTGTAAGAGGGGGTTTGTGACCCAAAGTTCAATCTCCCCTGCCTTATATAACATGAAATGAATATAAAGTAACTTTTTAAATACCTTGAGAAAATATTACTCCTATATTTAATGTTTTGCGGCTGTAAAAAAAATATTGACCAGAGCTGATCATTCAAAGATACTATTATCACGCTCAAATGAGCTTAAAAACAAATAACAGCCTCCACCCCAAGGAGAAAAATCTTTCATTTCACCCGTGTATATGACAGTGTGTAAAATATTGTTGAATTGGTGTCACTGCAAAGGACAAAAATGTTTCTGTCAACTAAAAGTCTGCAATGCCTTGGACAGCAGCAATATCTATACTGACTGGAAATTATGAGAACTGTACATCAGGGCGTTAGGTTGGGAAAAGCTTAGAATAATTTAAAATAAAGTTATATTCAGCATTTTTTTTTTTTTTTGCAAGCTATGGATTTCATCTTCTTCCATACTAATTTTGTTTGGCCTTATCATACTTCACCTAGGAGCAACATCAGATATGTTTATCTGCCCTTCCCCAGGCTCATTTTCAATAGCCACGAGTTGATGTAGCTAGTTGCCATCAAGGCAGCTTTTGCCAGCAATATTGCATATACATAATGTATTATTTGAAGAACTAATTCTGTGTCATTGGAAGAAACTCTTACACTTGTCTCCAAGACAGCTGGCATTTTTCTTTACTAAAAGGCAAGGCACCCTGGAAGGTTTTCATTAAGCATTAGGAGATCTTGGAGAGGATGACCTCTCTAGACACTACAATTATTTTCCAAGTGATAATAGGCTTTTCTTCCTGGATCGCTTAAACACCCTGAAGACAAAAGAGAAATTTAAAAACTCCAGGCTTATTAAAGAAAAGGCAGAAATGATCATTTTCTAAAAATAAGGATTCACTTTTTGGAATTTTGGCTGGTGGGGTCCAGAAGAGGAGCCTTTTCTACCGGGGTTCCTGCCCTCTGGAGCATCATGCTCCCTGAGATGAGATCCTCACTACCTTTATGCCCTTCCAAAAGACTTTGAAGACATGGCTATGCCAACTAGCCTGGGGCCCTAATGGGGGCATGGCACTTTGTTGTTGTTGTTAGTTGTGAAGTCGTGTCCGATCCATTGCGACCCCATTGACAACGTTCCTCCAGGCCTTCCTGTCCTCTACCATCTTCTGGAGTCCATTTAAGTTCACGCCTACTGCTTCAGTGACTCCATCCAGCCACCTCATTCTCTGTCGTCCCCTTCTTCTATTGCCCTCAATCTTTCCCAGCATTAGGCTCTTCTCCAGTGAGTCCTTCCTTCTCATTAGGTGGCCAAAGTATTTGAGTTTCAACTTCAGGATCTGGCCTTCTAAAGAGCAGTCAGGGTTGATCTCCTCTAGGACTGACCGGTTTGATCGCCTTGCAGTCCAGGGGACTCGCAGGAGTCTTCTCCAGCACCATAGTTCAAAGACCTCAATTCTTTGGGCTCAGCCTTTCTTATGGTCCAACTTTCACAGCCATACATTGCAACTGGGGAAACCATGGCCTTGACTTTTGTTGGCAGGGTGATGTCTGCTTTTTAGTATGCTGTCTAGATTTGTCATAGCACTTTGGAGGTAGCTAAAAAACACCCCACTTCCTCCACGTATGCACTTTGCTCCCTCCCTCTCCATCTTGGTTAGTTTTATTTTAATTGAATTTTAAACAATAAATATCTTTTATAGTGTATTTTAGTTTTAATGTCTGTAAGTAACCTAGGGTCACCTCTGTCGAGATGGGCAGCATAAAAGTTTAATAAATAAATTATAACAATAAATAAAAAGGAAACAAATCATGCTACCGTGTGAAAAAAAACTTGCACCTTCTTTTGTCTCATTTTGAGAACTTCTCTTGTCATCATGGTCTCTCTGTAGATTTCCTGGACCAACGCAGTTAACATTATTACTCCAGTACAGTGCTAGAAAATATATTTAGCTCAGGATTCTTGGTGCACCCCAAGCTTTCTTTTCTTGCAGATGGTTCATTACTATGCTAATATAATTTGTTAATCATTTAAAAAATCTGTCTTTTTCTTCTCTTAGTTAAACAGACTTTTGAAGTAATGAAAACCCATCAGGTGAAGAAATATAAGTCAATTGCCCAACTGAAAAAGTTAGATAACACCGGACAAATGCTAAGTAGTTTTTCCTTTTTCAAATTCTGGAGAAGTGAGTAAACAACTAGTCAATAATTGGTACTTAAATATCAGCCCGGTTGCTAGTCTAGATTAACCCCCATTCATCTTTGCCATATTTGCTGCTAAAGACTGAGTGACCCCACAAGCTCATTGTTTTAGCGAATCGACAGCCTTGCTGGCCAAAGGTCCTCGTGGATTGAGATTGTTCTCAAAGAGATCTAACCACTTCTGTATAGAGTGCTTTATGTGGATTCTTCGGACCCTTCCGATACGTCGCCCGTTGCAATAATCTTTTTGAAAGCTTGAAATACAATGGCCCCCCATATTAAAGACGAGAGGAGACTGGAGCTCTAGGTATCCGGTCTCAGGCTCCCTTCTCAACTCTGGCCAAGGCGAGATCTGACCCAGGGGCTGCCCATGCCCGGCTTTTGCATTACTCCACATAAAATCTCCCGCTCTGAGCAGAAAAACAACAGCCGCGCCCGTTTTTAAGCCCAGTTAAAGAAGACTTCTGGCAGCTCCCTCCCCGGTCGCGTCTTCGGAGTCGGGGAGCGCTTGCGCATTCCGCCCCGCTTCGCGAGCCGCTGTCCAGTGCTGAAACTCCCGTCGGGCGAGAGCTGAGGCTGAAAGCGCTCAAAAATGCCTCGCGTGAGGCCCGCGGAACGGACGGGGAGCTTCCCTCCCTCTGTCAGGAGCGCAAAGCCGTCGGCGGGCCAACCTCCCTCCTTATCCACGACACGTGTCCCTCCTCCACCTCACTCAGAGAAGGGATCCGGGTTCAAGAGAGTTCCTCAACCTGCCCAGTTCAGAGAGGCTTAGCCGGCTTGCTTTATTCTCTGCCCAGGGCACGGGACCCCAGGCTTTTTGCCTCCCCCTGAACCCAGGCTCCGTTTAAAGTAAGGTTAAGCGGAGTTCCTCGGTTCTTCTCTCTCGGGACCAGCACAGCATAGTGGGTGCTTCCCTCACTGTCAGGGCAAGGGGCAGGCGGGGCGGGGCGGGGAGGGGAAGGGGGCTCGCGGGTCTTGGCTGGTCCGCTCGTCGTTAGTTGGAGACGCCTTTGCTGCCGGTGGCCCAGGGGAGCCTTCCTCGCGCTCCGGGCCCTTGCTGTCCCCTCCCCCCTTCTTCCCGGCTTTTGCCCCCCCCCCGGCGGTCCGTGTCTCCTCCTCCTCCTCCCCCCCGGGGGGTTCTCAAGGAGGCAAAAAGTAGCCCTCGCGGCGCCCTAATGATTGGGCGAGGTGCCGTTACATCATGTTTCCTGGGCTGCCTCCCTGGTTTTCTTGCGCTGAGGAGGAAAGGGCGCGCGCGCGCTTCTTAGTGGGAGCGGGAAGCACATCTGGGAAACCGCAGGCGGCGGCGGCGGCTGCGGCGGCGGCGGCGGAGCGAGGCAGGGAGAGAGCGGAGCGCGGGAGCTTCTCTTCTTGAAGTGGTGGGCCAGCCGGAGGGGGGAAGGGGGGGGCTCCCAACTCTTCTGGGGTCGGAGAAGGAGACGAGCCTGGAGGGCGACGAGATGCTCCGAGCCGGGTCCCAGGAAGCAGAGCCCGGAGGGCGAGGGGGCCTCCTCCCTCTCCACTGATCGGCACTCGCGACCCAAGCGCAGGAAAACCAAAACAAAAAATGGGCTTTGAGAACGCCACGGAGAAGCGCTGGGGGATGGCTGGTAAGTTTTAGCCCGGGAGAGCGGGCGCCTCGCCTGCCCGGGGGACCCGACGGCCGCGCCAGCCTTCCTTGCTAAGGGGCCACGGGGCTCCGTTCAACCCCGCCCGGAGATCCAGGGGCCAGCAGGGCTCACGTGCCAGAAGCGATGGCCTCCAAAAGGCAAACAATTACAAGGTTTGCGGCGGCGGGGGGGGGCACAATCAGAAGAATATGGGGGGGGGGCTTTCAGAGGGAAGAGGAAAGCTGGTACTCCTTTCTTTCAACTTTCCTAGGTCCCGTTGCCTCTGCTACCTTCTTTCCTTTTCGCTTTGTTCTTCCTTTCTGATCTTCAAGCGTGCGTGTGAGAAGCATAGCAAGAAATGTGGCATATTTCCCCACACCTGGTGACCTCCAGAGGTGTTGAACGACAACTCCTGTGGCTCCCGGTTAACCTGGAGGTGGGCGCTAGTCAGAGAGGGCTGGGATGCGAATCTAAAACAAAACTGATGAAGACGGATAACTCTTCGCAAATAGTAGCAACAGATCTTGGAATGAGCGGCATAGGGAACAAGCAACCAGATTTCCCTTTGCTCAACCAGTGTGTGGGGAGTTGGGGGTGGAAAGGAGCCTGTAAGAGCAGGAGAGGGGTAGGATGGACCGGCTCTTTGCTTTGATTTTTGGGTTGGCTCAGCAGCAGATACTGCAATCCGAACCAAAGGGACAGACATCTGAAAGCTTACTTTGAATAAGAATCATTTGCATTCTTCATGGTCAGAACTTAATCCTGTGAAGTAATAGAATGGTTTGGTCTGCAATGAGAGATATTATTTCTGCATTTTTTTAAAGGATTGGACAGTGACAACTTATCCCTCCTCCCCCCCTCCCATCCCATATTTGAAACCAGTATGGTTCGCCTGGTTGGCTTAAGTTTAAAATAATTATAGGGATCAGCTCTTCCTCCCTGCAATCATGGGGTCCTACTGTTCTTGTACTTATCTCCCTCCTTCTGGATTCTCCCTCCCCTTTTTCCCCCAAATCCATGGAAAAGAGAGGAAATAATTTGCAAAAAAAATATTTCTTATTAGAGAATACATTTCTGACAACCTATCTATCCCAAATTAGAGAGTTTAAGGCTGGGTCTCTTGAATGAGTTGCCATTTTCAGATCCAGGATTATGTAAATATGGATTATCCCTTTGAATAAATCAGTGCCATAAGAAGAACTTGACAACCGTGGTGGATCTCAAAAAGCTAAGCAAGATCAGATGTAGTCAGCGCTTTGATGAGAGACCACTAAGAAATACCACTAGGCTACAATTTAAATCTTTGCATACTGTTGCCAAGAAAATTGCCTGGATGTGTCTGTGAAATAAAAAGGGATTGATTTTGACTCAATGGAGTAATTGCTTTGCTTGTTTGAGCTGCTTTTTTTTCATTTCTATTCCACTGTGGACATTTAGGGGTAGGGACCAACTTAAAAAAAACCCATTGATAAGAGTATCTGATTAGTATATTAGCATTTAATGAGTAATACATATATGGAATTCACTACTGTGTAGGTCACAAGGTAGTCTGGATACTTACAGTCATTGATCTTACTCATTATTTAATCACTTTTAAATATTAACAATGTGACTTCATTTTAAAATGAACTTTTATCTTGTATTAGTAAATGTGACTACAAATCCATGCAGAAATTAGGTTTACTTGTTTTTATCATTTTAAGAGCACTCTTTCACACTTTCTGCTCCATGGTATTTCATATATAATTTTCAGCAATAGAAAGGCATCGTAACATTAGCCTTGTGGATTTAACTACATGAGGGAGATATGAGAGAGGCAAAGGTTTCAGAATATGGATATTTGCAATGCTATTTCAGACTGAGGGTAAATAATGAGCTGCAACATGACATATTGTATTTTACTGCAAGCGTCGTATTTTGATGGCAAGAAGGGGCTGAATGTGGGTGTGCTTGCACCCACATGCATATTTGTATGCATAGTTGTACCTATTGAAGTATTTATGATACATATGGTGGGGAAGTTTGACTAAGGAGGAACTCATAATCTATATCACAATACACTAATTTAAAAATCAGAGGCAAAGTAATTGATAAGTTATTAAAGAGCATTTTCTGTGCAAGGGTATTTGGATGTTCAGGGATATTTGGAGGGGGGGAAAAACCTAATAGTAGCCTCTAACATCTTGCATTTCAAAACTAAAAAGCTGGCTACACAAACTCATCAGAATAGGATATAAATTGTATGATTTTTTAAAATACATTTTGGTGTACATGTTTTTCAATAAAACTCAGTACTGTTGCATTCCATGAAGCTCACTCACAAGTAAATAGATACCAGACTGTAATCTGGAAATTGCAAAATGTGAATTATTCCCTCTCTTGATAGATGTTTTCTTTTATTTTTGTCTATCTTTATTTCAAAGGTATCTAGATGCAAATTCCTTTTCTCTAATGACCCATACTTGAATTATATCCATTTATTTATATATGTATTTTAATAACATTATTCCCTTCCCACTGAAGAATGTAAAATGACTCAAAGTAGTCATGGATAGAGTAGATCAGAGGTCCTCAACCTTCTGGGCACCAGGGACCGGTTACGTGGAGAGAGGTTTTTCCGTGGATTGGAGGGAGCATGTTTTTGTGTGCTGCATGCATCCCACAGATGGGGCTTTGCTTGTTTGTGTGGCCCAGTTTCTGGCATGCCACGGCCCGGTACCGGTCCACAGACCGTGGGTTGGGGACCCCTGGCATAGATAACATGAGCTCCTAAAAATCACAGTCTTCCCTTTGCTATGAACATATTTGAACAACAGCTTATTTTGTGTTCTACTAAATTCTTCATTTGTATGGCATCCCATTATAAAGGTGTAGAATTTAGTGACATGACAGTAAATGCCTCTAGATAACTTGGCATCTTAGTAGCCACCTTGTTTCTACTTTTCTCTGCCAAAGAAATGTTGCTTTATAATAACAAAGTGTCTCTAATCATCTATCCACAGAAGTCTGTTGATGATGGTTGGTAACTCTCCAATCATCTATCCATAGAAGTCTGTTGATGCTAGTTATGGCGTATCAGTTTTATCCAATTTTGTGTCCCCAAGACGTGTTGGATTACGTCATTCACAGCTGGTATGTCCAATGAATAGCCAAGATAGCCAAGGGAGTTATTTATTGTTAGCTGTTTTGAATACCACTTTTCTTGTTGGAATTGTATGATAGGAAACCTATTATTATTATTTTGGACAAGAATAGTGGCCATACATTTTTAAAACAAACTTCAAAAACAGCTACAGGACATCTAGTTGGGGAAAGGTGATCTTTATAAAGTGGGCTGGTGGAAGTAGAAATCCTGATTAAGTTAGACCGAAAAGGTTAGTTAGATCACCTTCATATGAATAAAAAGGCATAAAGTAAAAACATCTGGTGTCACTTCCCATCCCACACATATTTGTGCTAAAAAAACACACTCACACATATACACAAATGCCATATGCAAAAATAAATGTTCATGTGATGTTGATATAGAAGATATTTATGTGCAGTTGGGCTAATTAAAGATAAATGGAACCTTAACTTACCAAAAATAACCTGGATTTGGAGATGTGTCAAATAACATTTTTCAGGTTGCTACATTTGAAACTCAATTGCATAAGTTTTCATTAATTGATTCATAAGGTTAAAACTGAAATCTTTTGAAACTCATGGCATGTTCATGACACAAGTGAATATTAAATCAGAATGTACAAACAGACATGCATATATACTTGATTTAACAAATGCAAACCTGATAAAAAATGTTATGTTACTCAGTTCTGTTTGGTTAGTTCTAAAGTAATCCTAGCTAACTGGACATGGCACAAACAGACCAAATCTTACAGTACATCTCATGTTGGTTATACATTAATTTAATTGTCATGATGTTCCTAAATGTATCAGGGACTTGTAACTAGGGACAGTTATTGAGAAGCTTTATTACATATTCCCAGTGCTGCACGTAAAGCTACAGTCCTATGTTTCATAATCTACATTTATTAATCTAGTTTAAATTATTTGAATATCACATAGCCCCCTCTCTAAACAACTGGTAAATATAAATTCTAGGTTTAATTGAAAGCTCCTAATAGCAACAAAGTCCTACTGATAAAGAAAGCAATGTTAGTTTCAGTTTGGCAAAGCGGCCCATATTCTATAAAGGGCTCCATGTGCTAGACAACAAATTACAAGGTACAGATCTTTTGACAAATGTTGTGCCTTAATTCTAGGTAGAATCAAATAGAATAAAAGAGTAGGCACACCTCATGCCACTAATAGAATGGGATCCACTATTTTCATAAGAAAAGGCAAAGAAAAACAAAGATGGTGTAAAGCACATGTTCAACTGCTTCTTCAAGAGATAATTACTTTAAACATATCTATTCTCAGGGCCCACCAGACATACCATTGTGCTACTACCAAATCCCACATGATCCCATGCCATTGGCTGCTGTTGGTTAGCTGAGTAAATTAAGTTGCATGTTGCAGAAAGAATAGTTCTAATCCCACCACACATTTTGCCCAGTCAGTCACAAATGCAGTCATTTCTCCTGTTGGTGCTTCTGCCAATACATAGTCAGAGTGACAGGGTCAGAAATAAAAATTCTGGGAACAGTCCCCACCTGTTCTCTGCAGGAAGTATGTATTTCTTCAACACCAAGAGAATACTGGTAAAACTGCATAACATCACAAGAGCTTTTCCTATTGACCAGGCAGGTTACTACAGTCAATAAAGATCTGGGGCCCTCTGCACTCTAAACTTTTCATAAATTCACTGCAAGAGAATACCATATTTTTAAATGTCTTCCTCAGAGGCCCTCTGGAAGTCTGGACACAGCTGCCATTATCTACAGCTGGTGTGGCTCTGTTGAGAGTTGTAGTTGTAGTTCAGCATTAACTATATCTATCTGTCTGTCTGTCTGTCTGTCTGTCTGTCTGTCTGTCTATCTATCATCTCCACCATTATTATTTTTATAACTAACTCAAGATGGCAAATGTACATAATATTCCTTCCTTTTCCTATTTTTACCACAATAATGCTGTGAAATGGTTTGGGCTGAGAAAGAGTGACTGACCCAGCTGGCTTTCCTGGCTAAAGCAGGACTAGAACTAACAGTCTCCTTGTTTGTAGCCTAATGCCTTACTTACACACACACACACACACACACACACACACACACACACACGGTTGATTATATGGGATGTATTTATTACACTGGAGACAGACTCTAGGATAACGATATTAATACAATACACTTAAATAGGTTTTCTTAGTTTAATCATATACTGACTCCACTGGATGAATGTGATTTTCTTTTCGTACATTTTTTAAATCTAAATAAAGAGATTAATCATTAATATACCTTCTTACAGACCCATTATACTTTTTTCAAAGAAAATCAAGCTGCCTGCTAGAGTCTATTCATCTATTTAGTTAAGATACAGTATCTGAATATCTTCATTTGTGAGGTTTTATTGACAAGAAAGGGAAAGCTGAAGCTTGCTAGTAATTTGTTTCTTTGAAATGCAAAGTTGAAAACTGAGTTGCATATCACTTGTCGAAGTTATGTACATTATCTGCACTACATGGGTGCAGAGTGTGTGTATGTGTTTATCTGTGTGTGTTTGTGTGTGATAGAGAGAGAGACAGAGAGAGAGACAGAGAGAGAGAGAGAGAGATTGTAAAATTCAAACATGCACTCTCACTTTTCAAACACAAGTAAGATGTTCACAGAAATGCTAGTTTATGAAAATCTGGCTAATATGTATAAGAACAAGTTGATGTTTTACAAGCTGCTGAAAAAATAGACGTCTGAGATCAAAGTCTAAAGAAATGGGAGGTATTCTCAGCCCTTTAAGTTAGCTAACATTGCCCTGTGTATTTAGCTGGATAATAAGTTTCAATTATTGCTTGACTTGCACAAACTTCCCTTGGGAGACATAGCAAGGTGGGGCTGTCAATTGCTTGCAATGTAAGCCATGAGGATTTGACAGTTGCAACTTGAGGCAGGGTTGGTATAATGTATTAGTTATGAATATTCAGTATAACTTTAGAAAATCTAAATTCCCAGTCTCCGCTCAGCCACAAACACGCTAAATAGCATTAACAGAGGCCTTCCCATTTCATTTGTCTCAATGTTGCCTCCAAAATGTAGACACCTGCTGCAATTTATGCATAATATTGCAAAGCTTATAAGCTACTTATAAAGACTATTACCCATAAGAAACAATATTGGATTATAAGACCATGTAACCAAAAATGCAAGATGATAATGGTGTCAGCTAGGGCCAGGCAAGATAGTTTATCTTAGCTGAATGGAGCTCTTCTAATTAGTTGTTCCACAACATAAACCTTTGATGGAAAAAAACCAAGGAACAGTTTTTTCCCCCCTTGGCATGCATATATCTGGTTTAATTGTTTCAAAACTGTTCAATCTGCAAATAGCAATCTTGAATCTCACAGAGTGTCCCATTATATGGTATTTAAATAGATCGTAATGAAAAATATTGGTTAAGATGTTTATATGGGGCAGAAGGAATAGAAAAATAACCATATTTCATTGGCTAGTTGCTCCCTATCATTTGAAGCAAAATCACTGTATCAACATTCAGGCTAGGGTGAGTCCTATAATTAGATAAAGCAGATGCTTCAAGCAGTAAGTTCTGAGATTGGGGAACATGACCATGGTAATGTCAAGATGCAGGAGGATATAGTTGAGTGTATCATGTGTCCTTTTAAGATTGATGGTCTCAGGTACAATGCAGGATCTTATTGCTACTGTAGTTTCTAGAAATGGTGATGGCATAATGTTGATTGAGCATCTTGCCTTTAGCCTCAGATAACAACAAATTTTGAAATGGCCATATTAAGAAGCAACATTGTTCATGCCAGGATATTGCTGCAACCTGGTAGGATTGTTCCAGTAATAGGGAATTGTAGGATGGTACTTAGGGTATGTGGAAAAGACCTTGGCAGACTAGCAAAGAGATTCTGCCTAGGAAATGTTCAAATAAGAGACAGCATAGCCTGGAGCTCTATAGTGGACAGGGCGAGAGGCTTAGAAGGGATTCTCCCTAGTTTCTAAGACTGTAAAGAAGATGGTAGGAGAATTGTACTCTCAGACTTGCAAGCTTCACAAGAAAGTAGAATTAGCTGGACATGTTTCCTGTCTTATCTGCCTGGTAAGACTGACAGATTAGCCATTTCCCTAAACCACTATATGATGTTGTTGGGCTACAGTTGATGGAATCAGTGTTACAGAATTAGCATCCAGATGAGACCTGTTAGTACAGTACAGAACAATCTTTTCCCATAGACATTCATGGAAAAAAGCCACAACCAAAACACTGTGGGAAATTATAATTCATGTGAACATGCCATTCTATGCAGTGCCTCTATTCACTAACATGATGAATTAGTCTATCTTGATGGGTTGCAATGGGGACAACAGCTGGGACAGATGTTGTAGTTGAGCAGCCTTTTAGAAAAGGAAAAGCTTTTTAGGAAAAGAAAAAAACGTTCTCTTATATTAAAATTACAGAACATGGGATAGTAACAAAGATTTCTATGTTAAATACAGGATTTTCTTTTATTAATTAAAAATAAAATTATTAGCAAACATTTTTCTAAGGCTTCTAAATTTGTGATTATCATGACAAACCAGCCTCCCAACATTCAAATAAATGTACTTACAGTATGCCATCTTCCTGAGATTGCAAAACAGATACAAGGGATGTGCCAAGTATTTAGTAAGTTATAATAGTTGGTAGTGAGTTATATTCAGGTAGATTATTATTCTGCACATTTATTTTATATCTTCTGATAATAATAAGCAATCAATTGCACAGCCTTCCCTCTTGCAGAATAATAAATAACTTAAAATCAAAATCAAAAGTGTATGGAATAATAAATTTTGTTAAAATCTGTAAATTTCTTTGTTATTTTGGCTTTCTTGAGATTTTCCTCCAGGAGACTTTTAAAATCAGTACTAATATTGGTACTCACTTTGTCTTCTGCATAAGTGGCATTTTGAAACACTGGCTGAAATACTACAATGTTATGCTATTCAATTAGCCCATGCATTCATTAGTTCTGAGTCCAGCCATAGCAATTTATTTGCCTTCTCCTGTAGTGAATGTTGCTTGGCTTTAATGATCCCTTTGGTTAGGTGGCTTCTGAACCTTTAATTTACTAGATTAGTTCCTTTCCATATTGCTTCACTGGAACATGTTTTGGTACTTGTTCCTCTGCATATGTTCAGAATGGTCCATTGGCTGAACTTGTGAGAAGATTTTTCGTTTTTCATATCACTTTGTGGGTTTCTGTCCACGATTCTTGGCCAGAATATGCATGGATAAAGCTGGTGGGCGGAGGTGAGGAGATCAAGGTGGGGACATCAAGAAAAAAAAGGTAAGGAGATCAAATCTAGCACCACAGCAGAAGTTACAATACATTAAGAGTGTTCATCAGCACCATATCTCAAATCAGAATGGGACAGCACTCCACAGCCAACTCACTATGGGACAATTTGCCATAGCCAACTCACCACAGGACAATTTAACAATTCAATTTAATTATTTAAAATAAATAAAAATTATTTATTATGGAATACTGCATCCAGTTTTGGTCACCACGATGTAAAAAAGATGTTGAGACTCTAGAAAGAGTGCAGAGAAGGGCAACAAAGATGATTAGGGGACTGGAGGCTAAAGCATATCAAGAACGTTTGCTGGAATTGGGTATGTCTAGTTTAATGAAAAGAAGGACTAGGGGTGACATGATAGCAGTATTCCAATATCTCAGGGGCTGCCACAAAGAAGAGGGAGTCAAGCTATTCTCCAAGGCGCCTGAGGGCAGGACAAGAAGTAATGGATGGAAACTAGTCAAGGAAAGAAGCAACCTGGAACTGAGGAGAAACTTCCTGACAGTTAGAACAATTAACCAGTGGAACAACCTGCCTCCAGAAGTGGTGAATGCTCCAACACTGGAAGTTTTTAAGAAGAGACTGGACAGCCATTTGTCTGAAATGGTATAGGGTTTCCTGCCTGAGCAGGGGGTTGGACTCGATGACCTCCAAGGTCCCTTCCAACTTTATTATTATTATTATTATTATTATTTTATTTTTTGTCATTCACATTTCATTTTGTCCCTCCTTTTGCATCCGTTCTTTAATTATTCTATTCCACCATTTCTTTGATATTAGTGTAACTCTTGACGCACAGTGAGTTGTCACTTGGTGAGTTGACCACGGTGAGTTGGCCGTGGAAAATTATCATAGACCCATCTCAAATGGCTGCCTGCTCTGTTTCCTCCTGTTCAGGATCTGCTCTCTCTAATGCAAAGTGCAGCAAGAAACATTTAGGCAGATTAGAAGTTTAAAGAACAAAAAACGCTGTATGTGTAGTTAAAAAAAAATGCTTTGCAGGGACAGAAAGGTTTGGAGAGCCAGTGAAGAGACTCCGTGTAGAAGTGATATTTCCTGTTCTTTTCTCATGTATTTATTTTCCTATTCTTTTTCTGTGGTTTACATAATGTTACCTTGAAAGGTGTGATGAGACTGTTGGTCAACATGAAGTGAGCAGTAAGCAAATGTACTTCAGAAAGTGTATATTTAAAACAATTTTCACCAGGGCTTTCATATCTGGACTACAAAAATCTACTTGACTCCTAGGTGGCAAAAAAGATGTACAGAAAACTCTAGTGGTCACATGGATTCTTGCACCCAAAGTACAGCAGCCAAGATTTTCAGTGACCTAAAATCCCCACAGACTTTAAAACTTTTTTTATGACTTCAAGTCAGTTTTGATTCCTGGCAACGTATCAGTGATTCACTGTTAGCATTTTCTTCTTAGAACTAAGAGTCCAGTCACCCAACTGGCTTGTTGCTTTAAGGCGAGACTAAAATTCATAATCTCCTCGTTTCCAGTCTAGTGGCTTTAATCACAACACCAAACTGGCTCTCATACAGAACTTTATAAGGATGTCGTTGTTGTTATTTATTTCTCAGATGAGCTTTCCACAGTAGTTAAGGGTGAATAACGCAATAGATTGCCATAGCATTAGGGCTGATTTTCCAATGCTTGGATTTTACTGCTGCTCTCAGATCTATATTCTTCTATGATCTAGTCATACTGCTGTTGAAATGTTGCCTGAATGGCATGGAAAATAGTCATTGGGTGCCACATACAGAAAAGTGGAGCATGCTCTTCCAAACAGTCCTGAAATCTATTTTGAGAAGCAAAGGTGACTGGAATACTTTTAATGTTTTATGAAAAAGACTTGTGATCCATCCAGCTAATCACAGTCAACAATGAGTGAATGGTAGACCAGAAGTCTAGGAATCCAAGACTTTTCTTACCCTCCCATTAGCAAAGCATCTCTTAACTGGATATATTGGAAATTGGTTCACAATTCTTTCAGGCTTCTTTCCCTTCCATCTCTCATGAACAATATCTATATAGTGAACTTCCATGCATAAGGGCCTACAGTCCATGAATCAGGTATAAGCTTTGCAGGCAGGAGCCCCTGTGTTCAATCCCTAGTATTTCAATTCAAAAATATTTGGGAGCAAGCGATGTGTAAGACTTCTGCCTGAGATGCAAACTGCATAATATGTTAATATGTGGCTTGCGGCTGTCTGCCATCTCTTATTTTCTCCGCAGTGGCCCACTTTGGATCAGTCAGATCCAAAGTGGAGAAACTTAATTCTTCCCAAATGTTCTTTGATTACAAAATTGTTTTGAATTCTTACTCTGTTGTACTTTTGCTATTATTTAAAACTTCATTGCCCTCAAATATGCGTATATGACTGATTCTGGCTATGAAGATCCCTTTTGTTTAGGGATCTTCATAGACAGGATTAAGTTTTCTCCTTCACAGTAATTACACCATAAATTATACTTTTAATTCTAATCGTCCAGATAACGTTTGTAAATGGAAGCCCCCAAAACAGGTTATGTTTATTTATTGTTTCAACTACCCATTTCAAATATATGAGTCTGGTGGCTCACAAACAATTAAAACACAATATAAAACACCAAAACAATACAAAAATATGATTAACAATAAAAATAATATAAACACCATACAACAAAACCCCTAGCCAAGATATTTTAACATCCATTAATAATAATAAATACAACCACTGCATTGGCTCTCCTTATGCCCTATGGTAAAACCATGTTCTCAGGATCTTATGGAATGCCAGCAGGGTTGGGGACAGTGTGATCTCTGGATGTTCCAAAGTGTGGGAGCCACAACAGAAAAGGATCTCTTCCTGGGTCCCATCAGATAACAGTCCCTAACCGATGGGACCCAGAGTGTTCCTGTTCTGCTAGACCTAATGTGATTGGAGAAAGGAAATCCATCAAATAGCTGATTCAATGCCATGAAGGGCTTTAGGTCATCACCAGCACCTTGAACTAACTGGCAACTACTGCAGCCTGAACAATAGAGGTGTAATGTGAGGAATTAACTGCTTATGCAGCTGCATTTTGCACCAGATGAAGCTTCCAAATATTCTTCAAGAGCATCACCACATAAAGTGCTTTGCAGTAATCAAGATAGGAAGTAACCAAGGCATGCGTGATCATGAGCAGGACCTCTTGGCCCAGGAACAGTCACAACTGTCACATAACATGTAGTTGTGATAATTGACTCCTTTATCTATGTGCTCAACTATGTCTATTTTGTCCTCTACTTGGACTTCCAGTATACCAGCAGTTTCAGCTTTGCCTGCTATAAATCTTTTAATTTAGGATTAAAATCTTATGTTAAGACAAATTCTTTTGATGTCCCGAATCTATATGCACAGTAAACCTGGGACAACATTAATTACTGTAAAGTTAAAGGGCTTGGGTTTAAAATTATCTTGTACTTATTTGAATTAGTGCTGGATATGAATAAAAATCCTATGAGAATTTACTCCTGATTTTTTCTTTTTTCCTCTTTTAAATTTTTGAACTGTTGTTTGATCATTTGAACTACTATTCCTTTGAGCTAAAACTGTTTTGATGTAGTTATATATTTCTGTCTTGTTTTCTAGCACTCTTACTAATAGTTGCTGAACAAAGAGAAGCATAGGGAATCTTAACTTACAAACATCTGTTTTTTGGGTGGTCCTATGTTCACAGAATCATGGGGAAAATGGTCATTCTGTTGACCAACCCTTTGGTATTGTATTCCAAGTAAGAAGGCCATTTGCACATTCCGAAGGGGGGGGGGAATTGCATATGCTAATTCCTAACAATAACATCACATTAGAAATAATTATGATTTAATTATGATACTTTTATATAGAGGGATATACTTCTCTGTCTTATTCAAATATAGTGATCCTCTAGCATGGATTTGTGCTCTTGACACCCTGCAAACATTGAATAGATACATGTTCACTCTGTCTGGAAGTCTTTGAAAGAAACTCACTTCAGTTCTCCATAAATTAACACTTTCTAGTAGGAGAGAATTGTGCTAGAAACTGAATACTGAATCTGATGATCTTTGTCTATCTAGCAGAATTAGGCCCTTCTGGTCTAAGAAAAAGAAAGGTTGCCTTTGGTTTCTTCCTGAACACCTGCAGTGAACATATCAACAGGATTAGTTTCCCATCTTTTTCTATGTTTTTTTTTTGTTGTTGTTCAATCCTTCAGTTACATTTGACTCTTTGCATCTATCAGTAACTGCTTCTTGGAATTTGTGTAAGTTTATGTTTGTATTGTTATGATAGTCTCTAGCCTTCTTGTGCATCAGCCTCCTTATCTGTTGTCTTTGATTTTTCCAAGCATCAGGATCTTTTCCAATGATCTTGCCTTTCCAATTCCAATTAAGTATCCAAAATATCTAACATTTAGTTTATATTTATGATTACAATTAACCTAGTTTTACTTTGCTTAAGACTTAAAGGTCTTAAAAACCTGCTTTTCTTAGATCTAGGGCTTTCTCAACAATTTTCTCCAGCACCACAATTCAAAGCCACTGAGCATATGTGATGGTCCAGCTTTCAAAGCCCTATTTTACAACATGGAAAAGCCTGGTCTTCATTGTACATACCTTTGTTGTTGGTGTGATCTGCTAATATTTTTACCAGGTCATGGTCTCTCTCCCAAGCAATAGATGTCTCTTTAATTCATGGTTGCAGTTACTATCCCTTTGAATTTTTGAACATAGGAAGAATTTTTTTAAAAAACCTGTTACCAGTTTGGCTTCTTCTCCATCAACTTGCATTTGGTTAGCATTATCTTATGACATTAGGGCATTATGACATAACCTTAAGATTTTTTGTTTTACCATTGAACATGTGATTCCTTAAGTCATCCTTATTTCCAGTTATAAAAGTGATCTCATCAGTGTATGTGAAATTGTTGATGTTTTTTCTATTCATATTCATTCTAATTTTATTTCTTCTGACCCAATGTTTCTCACAATATATTCTGCAAATAATATACATTATAAAGGACAGTATATAATTGTGGTATACTCTTCCCTCCATTTCACCTAGTTGCTTCATTCTGACTGTTGCTTCTTCATACAAATTCCTCAACAGGAAACTGTGGTAGCCCCGTGCATCTATCTTTTTAAGGACTTCATATAATTTGTTGTGATCTGCACAAGGTCTGCTTCTGGAATCCTGCACTTTGCAGCTTCCCCCTAGCAAAATGGTTCTCTTTTTGCACCATGCATTCTGCTTACTGGTCCAATCCTTGCTTTGACCTATCAGCAGCATAGCTGCAATTAACATAATCAGGAGGCAATTGTAGCTTTAATATTTTGGAACAAAGATTAACTGCCTACAAAGTAGTTAACAGCCTAGCTTGATTTTCAAATCACACATACAAAAAATTGCTGAAACTTAGAAAAGAGCTCATATACAGCAGAGCAAAAAAGAGAAAACACTTTCCATCTAGCTAGCATACCAAAGAATCCAATCTGATACAATTTTAATTGGCATAAATTCCTTTCTATTCACAGGACTATTTCGATCACAGTTCATAATGTTCTCTACTGATGATTTAGCTGACATCCAAATCTCTTGAAAATCCATAAGGATTCTGTTATAGGTTGGAAAGATATAGCTTAGACATAAACCACTGTGCATTGAAGTAATACATATCAGTTATTAGACATAGCATTGTTATATTTCCGGGCAAGCGAAGAGCTGGACTGCAATGTTAAAAAGAAAAATGCTAGTATTATATATGCTAGAATAAAGACTAAGACAGAACCAATTATTGTGAAACAAAAAAGAACTAAACCATGATTTACTACCTCTCCAACATTCTCAGGACTCTTACAGTGTAATAGCCAGCTCTTTATTTTTTGCAGTTGCAAATAAATTCATCGTTATTGCTTTTTGTGACAAAAAGAAGCAATGTTACAATTTGGTAATTAGCCCCTTTTGTCTATCAGCTGAAGGTAACATGGGACAAGATAGATTTTTACCTTTTACTGGCTCTGGGACTAGATCAGCCTTTCCCAAACTAGTTCTTGCAGTGTGGTATATACAATTCCCATCATTCTAGCTGGAGTGAGAACAGGTGGTCTACAGTGGCAAAATAATGTTTGTGCTTTTCTAACAATCAGGTTTAATGTTCTTATAGCATCCACCTTAATAATAATAAAAAAAAGCTACGCAATTAATTAACCTGAAGGACTTTGTTTCCCAACACTAAACTGGATTCTGTCATGCTATATTTTTATATCACTACAAAAAGCTAGAAGAAATTCTCCCTCTAGAAGAAAGGCTGGTCTGTTCCAGAGGGCAAAAAACATATCAAGCATTTCATGTTTATGCCTCGACGAAAGCCATTGATTAAACTGTCATGCCTTCAGCATCTCTTAGAAGCAGTCATGGCTGGTGCAGAATGTAGTAGCTCACCGGGAGATGGAGGCTATACCCATTAGCTCAAACAAAGCTTTTAGTTATTCATTTAGACCTTAAAAAGCCTTGATAGTTTCAGATTACAGTGTAGTTCACTCAACACAGTAACCATACCATGGCCAATGGTGATATCCAAATTCTGAACAGAATTTCCATAAACACCTAAAAAAGAGCATCTTAATTGCAAGCTTTGCTTGTAAGCTTAATAACCAAAATCATTGTGATCTCCTTCCAGTCTCCCAAGGAAAAAAGGGAGAAAGGAGCACCTTCAAAATGAGGATATTTCACCTGTTAACTTTTCTCTTCCCTCAGCTGTTTTTACTGCAGCTTTTCTCTCCAAAACTTAAAACAAGCACAGAAGTTAATATCAATTACTTGATACTAACCAATGGAAATTGTAGGTTGTCATGTTGTCTAATGTAAGTTGCTAGGCTGAGTCCAGTGTGTCATGTATACACAAACTTCATTTCATTGAAATTTAAATCTTAAGGAAGTTACTTTCTAGGCGTAAGATCCACTGCTACCCATAGGACTTACTTCTGATACAGGGTGTATTTGCTTACATATCTAACTAAACCTTTCCACATGGCTAGGTTCCTGAGGACTACTCTGCATAGAGTTATAAAGTATATAGTCATCCTTATATTTGTTTTCTTTTGGACTGGTTTTAGATTGGTTTAGATTTAATGGTTGTGTTTTGTGCCACCCAGAGTCATGTGTTTGTGAGATGGGGCGGCTATATAAATATGCTAAATAATAGGATATTAACAATAACTGAATCAACCAGTTTCCATCAGATGCAAAAAGGAGGAGGATAGTTGATGACAAATAGTCTTGGTTCTTCCCTAAATCTGATCTCCTGTTGAGGGCCAAGCAAATTGTGATATAATTAATAACTTAAAAACACAATAAATGGCTGGGAGTGTGGTACATAGGCACAGAAAGTTCTGCTCTTATCTGCTCCACAGACTAACCAAATTAAGTTGGGAGCCCCCAGGGATCAAAACTGAGAAAATGGCAGCCATGACCATACAAAGCCCTGCCCTTTTAAACGGGGCATTTCATAAAAAGAGACAGGGCTTCAGTCACATGATAAGAGCCACTATTTTAATTTTCTTTATCCCCTCTTGAAAAGATGTAACCAGCTGGCAGTGAGTTTGTACATAATCATGCTTATTATTATTGATTTATTTGTTGGATTAATATCCCACCTTTCCTTCAGGTAGTCAAGGTGTGTACTCAGCAATCCCTTCTGCAGTTTTTCCCTATAAAAAAACTCCAGGTAGGCTTATATAAGAGAGAATAACTGGCCCAAAGTCACCCCATGAGCTTCTTTAGCTGAGGATGGACTTGAACTCTCCCCAGTTCCAGTCTTAGCCACTATACCGCATTTTATATACAAAATATATAAATGAATTAGTTGTGTATCAAGCCAAGCCATTGACCTGTATTGACCAGGAATTTTTAATATCTCATCTAGTGACATTTCCCAGCCCTGCTCCTTGAGATTAGTTTAACTGGAGATGCTAAAAGCTGGACTCTAGGACCTTCTTAATGCAAAGCATGGGTCTTCTTATGAAACAACAGCAGATTTCCATTGCAAATGCTCAAAGCTTGACTCTTCAATGAAATATCAAAGTCCACATGCTGCATATATAAGTCATATACATTGCCTGTTTGACTATGGATTCTGTAGACTAGCTTTTCAGATATTCTTCCTACAGATTTCATTAGCTGAATGTGCTAACTAAAGGACAACAGTATTTTTGTGAAGACAATCTGATAGCTAATATAGGTATTAACTAAACACTGTTCTGTCACCGGTACTTGGAAACAAAAGGACCATCTTCTATCTTTGAGCAGAATAAAACAAGATTATGATGAAGAGGCAGCAACAGCTCCCCAGCCAAGGGCTTGTAGAGACCATTGTTGGAGAATGGAGAATATATACTGCATGGTTTGTTCTGGATCTCCTGTAAAGGTTGGGTGCTTTCTGCTGCAGTCAGTGATCCTGTCATTTTCTAAGGCTGAAACAATTAAATTTCCAGTCCAAGTTCACTTCCCTATGTAGAATGGGAATGGGGCTGTGGATATTATTTTGTTTTTGATGCAGGCAATAAATATGTTGCTGGGGGAAAATGAATAATTGTTTGCCAATAGGTATAATACTGTGGGAAGAATCCATTGTGGGAAGAATCCAGAGAAAGAAATATTTTGGGGAATATTAAAAAGGCAGAATATATTTCCCCAAAGGATCTTAAAAGGCAGAAAAGCAAGCCCAGTTTTTCTTAATAGCCCCAAGAAGAAACTCAGCAGAAACCAGCTTTTAGAAATGCAGCTGTAATAATCCATTCAGGAAGGTTGGAGCCAGAAAGCTAGAAGAAACTGATGAGATTAGGAAGACAAAGACCCCTAAAATCTACATACCCCCCCCCAAACTCTAAAGACATAAAAGGATTAACCCACCAATACCAAAGGGGCACACTCAGACTCAGGTCAAAATACATGACACAGGAAATACAAAGCCTCAAATAGGAACAGGAAACAACCTCAAGAGCCCCAGAAGGTATAAAAACCCACCACTCCCAGCAACATGTGATCAGCTTTCCCAGAGCCATGCTTCTGTCTGGGTCTGCTGTTCAATAAACTACAACCTTCTTTCTAAAGCAGTCTCCATTTTGTTTATTCCCAGCTTGGACTGTACCCTGATGAAGATTTTTCTTTCTACAATACCATAAAACATATTTGTTAAAATTTATCCGAGAATCTGTTTTTTACTATTTCCAGGGAAGATGCTTATGAGAAGAAGTCTGAGAATATGTGACCTTTCCAGACACATGCCGCTATTAAAAGATACTTTGTAGTATAATATTAATACTGGAGTACATGTACAAAACATGTATGTTTGGGATAAACCCTTTAAAGGGATGTTCCTTTTAAAACAACGGAAGCAAGAGTTCAATCCTTCTCATGACTTATGTGCATTTGTCAGGATTGTATTTGAAATGTGCATACATTGCCTTCATGCACATTTTATGCATAAGTTTGTTATGATGCTTGTTGCAAGATTTGAAGAGAAGTAGTCCTCAACCCCCTTCTTATAGGAAATTGTATTCTTTTGTACTCTGAATTTCCTCTCCTTCCTTGATGCATATAATATAATCTTGCTTATATGATAACCATGCTCTCTGATTAACCCTCAAAAAAGTTCCTGCCATAGGTCAGGAGCTTAACTACTAAGACATGCATGTTTCTTCTTATTCTTCTTGTTCGTGGACTGACCTTTAAGTAGCTCTATAGAAATAGGCCAGCCAGAAAAAAGCTTCCTGGTTTTGCACTAACAGGAATACTCAGAAAGACTCAAAGTCAGCGCTTTTTCCTGCCTTGTCATAGAAACTTTCCAATTTCAATATCTATTAAAAAAAATAAATAATGCTGGTTAGCTGCTGTGAAGAACCAAGCAGTTAAAAGAAAGATCAAGCAGCATTGACTAAGTTGAGAGCTGCAAAACTCAGGAAGCTAATTTAAGAATGTTCTTCAAAGAAGGATTTATTTAGAGAAAGCAAAGAAATAAAAATGATGGATTTGAAAGAAACATACCATTAAGTTAATGAGTAATTATTCTTGTTTAGATGTTAAAGGTTATTTAACAAGCTAGGTAATTTGCAAAAAAACCCAAAACCTTAATACACATCAAACAGATGCAAACATTCCCTTTATCCAAGAGGCAACAGGTTTCTATGTCACAGTATAAACACACCTTGCATTTCCAATATATATGATCAGAAAAGCCTAAGAGATATTCTTTGGTTATCAGGAGCGCACTTTTCTTACATAAAAGTCTGGGTAAATCTTGGCAGGCTCCTGTTTAGTAAAAATATTTCTTGTTGTTTGAAGAAAACCTCGATGTGAATCTCTGAAAACTTGTGCCATTTTGTGGATAAAATCATTCTCATTCACTATGAGTTGGAAGTTGGATGGACAGTATCTATTGAGAGGACAGTGATAACATCTTCAGTTCTTACATGGGAGATTTTTAAGCCGGTGGATCTCAAGAAAGTAGACAGAATCCTCAGTGACCTTACATCTGCCAAATGTGGATTGAATTCTCACCCTACCTGGCTATTAAAAGTTGCGAGGTAGGGGGACTTGAGATTGGATCCCAGTTGTAATCAACACTCTCTTACGGTAGAGAGAAGTGGCAAATGCCATTAAAGAGGCATGATCTACCTGTTCCATAAGAAAAAAAAAAAAGACTCTTACCATCTTATTTCTGATGTTCCCTTTGTGAGGAAGGTTATTGTGGGTGGGCTGTAGTTTCAGAGGGCATATCCAGATAGTGTTTGTGGAGGTGGCATGGGGAAAAGGTTGAATCCATGGATACTTCATTACGGAGTACTTCAGGATTCTCTTCCTCATCCTGTTCCACAACTACATGAAACCATTGGAAAAAAATCATCCAAACAATTCTGGATGACATGTTATATCATATACAGATGATATTCAGTTATATTTCTCCACCCCATGTCTGTGAAAGTCACGGTGAAAGTATGGTGAAAGTCATAATGAGAGTCTGGGTGGGAAAAACCAGGCTCAGACTCAACCCAAAAGATGGAGTAGCTGTAGATACAAAGGCCAATTGAATCCAAAACAGTGCAGGTAGTTTTCATTGAGCACTTCCCTTATTTAGCAATTGTTTGTAGTTATAAAGGAGTTAAAGAAAGACCAGACCTTGCGTTTACAACCTTTGTAGGCTTGTTAAGCAAAGAAAAGCTGAACTAGAATCACAAGCCGAGTCACAATTAACTATCTCTTCACTTAGCAACTATATTGCCAGTCCCAATTGTGGTCACCAAATGAGGATTACCTCTATCATCTTTGACTGCTGATAGCGCTCCCCACCCCAGGAGGAAAAAAATGACAATGTGGTGTCCTCCTAGCTTCATTGAAAGAACAAATCGAGATTGTGGCTGGGAGAGCTTTTACACAGCTTCAGTTGGTTTGCTACTTGTGGTTTTACCTGGAAGAGATTGCCCAGAAGATGCTCACTTATGCCCATGTCATTGTTCACTTAGAATACTGTTCTTAACTCTACATGACGCTGCCCTGGAAACTTCAGCTGCTCCTGAATGTAGCGGCATGGGTAGTTAGTGGTGAATTCACGCTAGCAAGTCCTGTCAGAATATGGGCTTCATAAGTTTGACTGGAATTATATTTTATTGATACATGCTATAGCAGTGTTTTTTCAAGCTTGGCAACTTTAAGATGTGTGAACTTCTTTTCTCAGAATTCCCCAGCTAAGGTTGAAAAACACTGGGCTGCAGTAATAGAAACAGACCCCTAAAAATACCGAGGCAATAAGAACTTTAAAACATAAAGCTTTCAGCTAGTTGGAAAGCTTAACATCTATTCTTCACTAGTGTCTTGAATTTCAAAATATGTAATTCCCCAATGAGAAACATGGCTGATTATACATTCCAGATATTTATAGGAAACAAATGTCCTGCCCCACCCCCACTAATCCTCATAATGTAATTTGGATCATGACAAGTAATTTTTATCTTTGATGTGAATTGCAAGTGTGGCTAATCAAAAATGTATTTGAAGATTAACTTCATCTTCCCAATAATTTCACATTTGGATTATAAAAAAGGTAGATAATATAGATCCATCAGTTAACAGACACACACAAAATTTGCCTAAACTAGAAAGCAGATTATAGTTATCCCCAAACAATGATATGTTTGGTGGGTTCTCAGCAAGGATTAACCTCAAGTGCTTCAGATGGCAATATGGAATCCAGCATACATGTTACAATGATTAATAATTTTATGTTATAGTTTATCCATAAAGTTATAGTCACGTTACACAAGAAATTTATATTTGATTGCATTATAGCATTTTTGGTTCATGTAACAAGGCAGAGGAAAAGTTACTACTAGAAGTCTATTTTTATAATTTATGTTTTTGTCCTACTTCAGGCAATGTCTAATCCTTGAAGATAAATGGAGCAGGGCCTGTGTATTGAGCATCTAAACAAAGTAGTTCATCATTCAGTTTAAAGGTTCAAAAAGCTAACAATGACTTAGTACTTTTCCAGGTCAAAATGACTTTAGGTACAAAAAGAATATATGCCTGCAGATCTATCTAAAGATAGTTTAGAACAGCTTGAAATATATAATACAATATAATTTCATATCAATCTGCTATAGACATAATGTCTGTAATGTAGATATCCTAAGAACATCTTGTTAGACACTCTGAGATATGGATGCTGAGCTAGATGGAATATTGGTTAATTTAATTTAGAATGTATCTTCTTAAACATTATCTTTTCAGTGGCTTGACACTATTTAATATATGTAAACACTCAATTCTTAAAAGTGCTCTTATTAAAATTGGGGACTCTATCATAAAGAGTACTTGGACACATACATTGCGCAGTGTAAATGCTTAATATTAGCATTTATGAATATTAAACCGATCACATTCTGATGGTTTGGAAAAAATGGGAGGAAGTGTTTCATTTCTAGCAAAGCAATGCCACAGATCTGATTAATTGAAAACTAAGTCTGCACTTTCAAACCTTTTTCCCTAATCTAATAGGTATAGAGCTGGCTTTATGGGGAGGAAAAGGCACTTCATACATGCATAGAGACCCTTGGGATTTTATTATCACTTCATGAACATTAGAGCATGAAACATATTATGAAAACTGGCTCCTGCATTGTGCTCCAGCCCATTATCAAAATCCTTGTAACAACAAGCTCAAAGTGGCAGCTTAATTTTAAAAAATGTAATGTGAAGTATCAATTAAGTATAAAATATTCCACCCATGAGACACCCAAGATGTCATTACCGAATAAGCAGCATTGTCTTTAAAAATTGCCAGATACTGATAATGTTCCTGCAGTTGCTAATGGGAATGATTAGTATTGTTAATCCAGTTTTACATAATCTAACCTGATCCAGATTTATTTAAATAGGTACATAAAATGCCAACAATATTGTTGGTGGCTTCCATCCCCTTGGAGAAAATAACTTTTGAATATAAATGCAACCAGAGTGCAAAATAATGAATTGGATTAAATGAAGAATCATATTGTGCATATGTATCAGAGAGAGAGAGAGAGACAGACAGACAGAGAGGAAGGGGGGGGGGGGTTACCAGTAATACAGTATTAGGATTGTAGCATGTGAGAAAGCGTTTCTCTGTTGCCCAACTATGGAGCCTTGCATAAGCTATTCTGAAGTTGTTTTTGTCCTGGATGAAAGATATCCTTAAAACAACAGCATTTTTTATTCTGAAACAATATTGTTGTTTCATCATTGTTATTATTATTACTGGATTGTAGCAGGGAGAGCAAACTTTTAGCACAAAGCCAGAAATGCAGTTAACTTAACCTATTGGTTGGCTTTGGACACTTGAAATCAGCAAAATGTGCTTCTCAGTCAGTTTTAAAGTGAAGTGGAACTACGACAGTGATGTGTGTCTTCCATGGGATATTTCTCTGCTAAAGTTTTCTGAGAGTTCTAGAATAGACATATATGAAGATACATGAACTAATTTGGTATAATTTAAGTAATTGCTTCTTTGAAGCAAGACCTCTAACATGTAAATCTTGATTCCACTGGATTACAATATTACTTCAAGAGAACTACATTATATTATTGCTATAATTTATGGGATGGTATTAAAAGTTTGTGTGAAATAGACCCATAAATCTTTTTCTATGATCTACAGGCCATATGGGGTTATTACTAGAGAGATTGATTCTAATGTGTGCCTGTATTTTATTAATTGCAACATATAGAAAGTTCCTTTCTTCATAGAAAGGGAATTGTATCTGATAATGTCCTTATTTGATATCATTTGCAAACTGTTCTTAAGAATACCAAGAATGAGTGTGGTTTTTTTCCATTTTGCCTTCGTACTTGTTTTATGAGATAGACTAGACTGTGTATTAATGGATTCTTCTAAACTAATTGATGTATTACTATATTTTCAATCTTGGTTTCTCCTTCCACTTTCATGAAATTCTAGGAATTGCTGGGAATTTTTTGTTAGAGAGTTCCCTTACAGAAAGCCACAAGAGGGAAAGCAGGAGCCTTGGTTGCTGGAAAGTAGGCATCCTGCTCATCCATTCTCCAACTTCTGCAATAGGTTTGCATTTAATCTTAAACTATGTTTTATATTTCTAAGGTTGTCAGTCCTTATCAAAATCTGCACCTGTACTTTTTATGCAAAACTGTCTTGTTGTTTTCTCTTGTTTGGAGGTGGTTGATGCATCTTTTCATTTTGTGGAATGTGTATAATGTGAGTGCATATAAGTGTGATCAGAGGCATTGTTTTCCATGATGATCAATATTAGTCTAGCATGCAAATTCTCCCTTTGCCCAATAGAAGGAGTTGCCCATGGAAAGTTGTCAGTTTTTTCTTTGTTGTCTAAATGATCCTGGTTTGTGATCTTGAATATTACTTATATGCATACGTACATAAATACATACATACATACATACATACATACATACATACATACATACATACATGTATACATAGTCATCTTATTATTTGTCTGAGATCTCATAAAGCTGTTTTTCTTCCTGGGCTGGGCAGGGCAGAGAAATGATGTTAATTAGCTGGGTTTATGTAACTGCTATATCCTGAAAGATCAAAGGCATTTTTGGAAGACCCAGTAGTTTACCCTACCACTGCTAAATATAGAATCTTCAGTGGAGGTTGCAAAATCTCTGACATATATACTATATCCAGGGTAGGAGAACCCACCATTTCTTTATGCAATCTGTTCCAGTACTGAATAACTCTGATTGTCTGGAAATTTATCTTAGTGTTTCATCAACATCTGTGGCCTTGACTTTCCTATCCATTTTAGTCCTGCCTATCTTTGGGAGCAATACAGGTAGTCCTTGACTTACAACAATTCATTTAGTGAACATTCGAAGTTACAATGGCACTGAAAAATGTGAGTTATGACCATTTTTCACACTTATGACCATTGCAGCATCCCCAGGGTCACGTGATTTATATTTCGATGCTTGACAACTGACTCACATTTATGACGGTTGCAGCCGTCATGGGATCATGGGATCCCCTTTTGCAATCTTTTGACAAGCAAATTCAATGGGGAAAGCAGATTCACTTAACAACCGTGTTACTAATTTAACAACTACAGTGATTCAGTTAATAAATGTGACAAGAAAAGTCGTAAAATGGGGCAAAATTCACTTAACCAATTTCTCACTTAGCAACATAAATGTTGGGCTCAGTTGTGGTCGTAAGTCGAGGATTACCTGTAGAGAATAATCCCAGGAGAAAATTGCACATTAATTATATTCATTTATGGTTGTATACATTGCTTTTCTGTTTTATGCTAATAATTCTTAAAATGTTTGCACTGAAATATACATATATGGGTGTGGGCATGGGCGTGCATGTCTGTAAACATTTACACTGTAGAATTAGCTTATCTGCTTGTGTTTCCTATAAGGTCTGCCCTGCAAGGTTGGTAACGATCTTGCAAATCTGAAAGTACAATTCTCCCTCCATCTTGTTTACAGCCCAAGAAACTAGGAAGGGTTTCTTTTTTTTTTTTTTAAATGTTTTATTGATTTTTTCCAATAACAATCCTTATTCCCTAGTCTACAGCATGTTGTCTTGGTTCATATATTTTGAAAAAAAACAACCAATCAATAGTAGTTAATTAACAGTCAATAATAATTAATTTTTGTAATTCCATAATTAGTATATTAATTAATAGCGTATTTCTTTGATCTTCCCTTCTCCCAATATTATTCTCCTTCTTCAACTTTAAATAAATTCATTCTTAATATTTTCAATGCATAAATGGTTAAATATAAACTTTTTTTTCATGTTTGTACAAATAATAATAACGTTCATGTATGACATTTTTTCTTATCAACTTGTGTTATTTTTATAAAATAAAAATATCTTATTAGCTCACCATATATCCTATTCTCATAGTTCTTATTTAAGCTTAATTTCCCCTTAATATTCAAACAATTCTTATCAGTCATAATTTGCTCAATATTAATTATCTAAATATCCAAATTTTCCATTTAGATACACCATCCCAATGTTTTCATATTTCATGCGTTATAAAAATACTATACTGCTTATCTGTCTTATGACATCTACCTATAACATCTTCTCTGATCAGTTTATATTTCACTTATATTTGTAAAAAGTTAATTTGTTAAATCACTATATATCTTATTTTCAAAGTTCTTATTTAAGCTTAATTTCCCCTCAGTATTTCAGTCATTCCTTAGTCCTAATTCTCTTCAGCTTAATTTACCTTTAAATTTCAAACTTTTCATTCACATACATCATCCCAATATTTTTACATTTTATATATTATGAAGAATACTATATTACTTATATCTCTTATCCCTCTTATTGTAGGGCCCCTTTATATCCAAAGTTATCTGTTCTTTTAACTGTATTCAAACAAGTGTTTGCTCATGTAATACTCCATCTGGTAGGGCAAGTCAAATCTCTTCAATCTGTGTTTTGCTTTCTTCTTTTGCCAAGTAGCTTTCCAGGTTGATATATTCCGCTTTCCAGGAAGTTCTTGTATTTTTGTAAGTATTGTTGGGAGTGGAGAAGACAGGGTGCGTAGAATATATGCTTTTTGTCTCCTGAACTCTAATGATTCTCCTGGCAGTTCTATAGTCCATTTTGTTAAATTTTCTTTCTTATCCTCAGGTTTATTTTGACGTTCTGATGAATAAAGTATCTTTTCCATTTTTATTGTTATAACAAAGTCTTGTAAGTTTTTTCCTATTTGTGTTAGATTATAATTCTCTTCATTTGTAGCTTTGCTGATTAAGTCATTTTCTTCTAGTTTATGTTCTGTTATCTGATTTGTTTGTTCATTCTTTACCATCATTTTCTGAGTGTTTTTTGATTGTGGGTTTAGATTAGAGATGTGCTCATTTATGTCATCAAAGTTATTTTTGATCTCCTCGTGGTTTGAAGCTATTGTCATTTGTATCTGTCGTAGCATTACATACATTTCCTCCTGGAAAGTATTTGTCTTCTCTTGAAATGTTGCTTCTGGAGGTCTTTGATATTCCAGGCTAGGTCCTTCAGGAATAAATATTAAATGTGGTTTTCTGTCATTTTTTGATAAGTATGCAATATCCACTTTGTCTCCCCTTTTCAAATAGTCCTTCATCAGTGCCATAGTCTCTATAATTAGCTTTATCAAATCAGCCAAACTCAGAATCCAACAGCCCAATTTTGTATAGTTCTTATCTTTATATATACTTTTTATAATCCACTGTATTTCCAATTGTCAAGGCATCAGTAAAATCAGTATTTTATAACAGTTCTTTTATTCAGGGGTCAGTTGTCAACCAGTCAAAATTGCAATTCAGTATACTTAGCCATCTTGAGTCCTTCCTGTAGATTCCACCCTAAAAGATTAGCCCAGAGTCAAAGTTTTTCTTTTTCTGTAAGCAATTTTTGAGTATAGACAACAGTCAGAGTATTTCTTTTCCTTCAGACATTTTTTAATCTTATACCTGGCCCAGTATGTATTCTTTCTTTGTTCCCACCAGCTGTGTTCTGAGGGTTATTAAAGTTCAAGGGAACAGATTATTCTTTGTTTCTGGGCATCTTGCCAATTTCTGAGTCAGTGTTGTTAATGTTCTATGTTCTAGTTCTCCACTAGGTGTCAGTAGTTGTTTGTTTTCCAGCTTTTTCAGACAAAATTCTTTTATTATTTATTATTATTTTTATAGTTTCATCAAAACCCTTTAAAGTATAATCTTAGCAATTTTTTTTATTTCTAGATTTATCCAGACTGTAGTATTTTAAATTTGATTTTAATATATTTCTTTCCCCCTTAAAGGTTAATTCGCCACTTCTGTCTATGGGGGAGTGGGGGTGTAGTCCCCTCCTTTCACTTTCGGAGGTTTTCTTACTTTGTAGATCTTTCCCAAGGACTTAGTTACAGAGGAGAGGAGAGAAGATCGATACTCTCACCAGTTCCAAGCACGCTGTTCACCGTTGTTCTGGTTCGTGCTCTTGGACTTCGGCTGCAAGTAGCTTGGGCTAGACACTGGTGTGCAGCTAGCCTTTCTCCTGTTGGGTTAGAAGGCTTCCCCCAGATCAAACGGAACGACTGCCGTTGTTCTGTGATCATCGGGGCACCCCTCTTTCTTTGTCGCCTCTCCGGGGCGACTTCAGACCCATTTAGGGTTCCCTGGCAGGACAAAATCAGCTGTGGGGTGCGGAGCTCTGCAATCCTGCAGCCGAGCCCTACAGCGCAAAAACCAGAAGTCCCCCAACTAGAAAGGGTTTCTTATGAACCTCTTGCCCCTCCCACTATCCAGCTGCAATCATGCTGTCTCTTATTTGACCATTCCCTTGATTCTCTTTGCTCCACCTCCCGAAGTCATTCCCACATACCTTTACACCCCTTCCTATCTTCTCTTTTTCCCTTCTCTCTCTCTCCTCTTCATCCCAATTTAAATTCAAAATCGATCTAGTCACTCAAAGATGTGTATGCCTTTTAATAAAATGCATTTGTTTGAAAAGATGTTCTTAGACTCCTTCTGATTTTTCGCCTCTATACACGAATGTGACTCCTATAGTTCTCCTATAGGGACAGCCCCCATATTAAGCTTATTTCAATAAGCGTTTATGTAGCCTCTGTGTAAACTCCAAGACTAAATGCAGTTTTTACCAATCTTCTAGCTTTGTACCCTCACATAAATTATTTAAGTGCACACTGATTTTCTATGTTTGGAGGCAGTATGCACTGAAGGCCAGTTTTGGCCAGCCTGGAAATAAACACCTAAGCTTGCTTCCTTGTTTTAAAGTTCCCCACATCCTCCCTTGGTCAGAATTATATTTTCATACTTTGGGGCTTCCTGTACCACTTAGGGATGATAGACACCAGGCATTCAAAGCTGAACCTGCACAAGCACATTTCTGATGACTAATAAACCTATTGGCATTTCAATCAGGGAATTCCAGAAAGAACAGAAATTCTGACAGCTCTCCAGAGAAGGGTGATCCTTTGCTTTCTGTGGTTGCAAAAGTGACAGCCGTAAGAGCAAGTAAGGCAACTGCCACTGCTTATGCCCAAAATGGTGTGATAGGTACCATCCTGAAACACGGCTCCATCATGTTTAATAGATAAAATAACAAAATGAAGTGCAGAATCATTTTTTAACATATCAAAAATAAGCAGAGTTGGTACCTTCCAATTCTGCACATAGAAAATTGAGGTGCAAGAAGACAGAGCTTGATATTTACTCAGAAGCTCATAAATAGGGAACCATATCTCTTCCTTTAAGAGAACAGTTAGGTATTTGACGGATTATTTAGTTTATATCTGGGCAAAAAATTAGAAACACATAACAGAAGCAAAAACAGTGACATTATCTGTCATCCATTAACACTTGGATAGCAGCCTGAACCCAATTTTCATTTTAGCTACATAAACAGAGGCACTGTTTACACTGCTGGAGACTGTTGTCTGTCTATATCTGTTCATCTATCTATTCATCTCTCTATCAGATCCAACATATCTCAAGGGTGCTATTATTGGCATGTAAAAATCCCAAATTCATAGTCTAAAATGTCAGCTGGAACAGTTGCTCCCCAGTGCAGTGACTCAGTAACTAATTAACAACTATTAGATAAAGCCATTATCTCTATAAACTATCTTTGCCTGAATACCCCCCCCCTCTTCTCTCTCTCTCGCTCTTTGTTAGGCAAATGCTTAACAACAATAAATATGTATTTATCATTCTTTTTCCTCCCTCTCCCTCCTCACCCTGCCATTGCTCTGATTCTGCTCCCCCCCCCACTCCTCCCTTCTGTTTCTTTCATCCTTTCCAAACACTAAAATCTGAATTTTGCGAGAGGATTAATCTGTTCAGATTCTTCACCCTTCTAGAATTTTTCAGCAAACAATGATAGCTGCTCTGGGGCTGTGTTGGGATGATGCTCACTCTGGCCTTTTAAAAGCACTAACTGACTGTTTCCAGCAAAATGATGTCAGCTAGTCTCTTGGTCTCTGTCATTCCCCTCCCCCTTTAGATAAGTGTTTAGCTGTCTTGCTCAATGCTTGTGTTATGTGCTCCTGGCTACTTTCCTTCGTGACCAGAGGCAAGCTCGCCTGACCAATAACCAGCCAAGACACAGTGAAGGCCTTTTGTTTCGTTTATTGCAATAAGTGGGGAGAGAAGCTATCAAAGCTTGGTTCTCTCCAAAGTTTTAATCCAAAATATTCCCTTCTTTTATGCATCCCTGTCCCCGGCCGCTACATCCCTCCTCTTTCCCCATTGGCTGAGGTAGTAGGAGGTTACACTCTTTCTGACCGCCTCCTACATATTTCCTGCTACATACTAAATCATACATCACATGTACATTAAAATTAAGAGATAATTTATGCAAGGTATGTCAGTTAATATTAATCAACTAATTGCACATGCTCAGTTGCCTGAGTTCTGGCCCCCTTTTTTATGACTTCTTACAAAAATAGGTTCTTTCCTGTTTTGCTAGTTCTCTTCTCTTACAAATGTTGTCTTTTTCCTTTCCCACTCTTAAGACCCAGCTATTTTTGCCTACATATTTCTTTTACATCCTTTCTTTATGTTAACCTTTCCTGTTTCCCATCATAGCTTCTCTGCTCAGTAAATTTCCACTGCAGCAAATTCAATTTTAAATTTCTCTTTCAATATTAAATTTTGAAGACCTTTCTTTTACTTCTATCACTTGCTTTGGCTGGGATCTTGCTTAGCTTGCTTGCTTAGCCTGGGTCTTTTTTTTTTTTTAGCATCAGGGCCATGAAACATGTACAGTGTTGCTTATGAAAGAGTACTTCTGATCTTACACAAAGTACATTTCCCCTCCTACTGAACAGCATCAATCTTCCACACGGAGTTAGAATTTCTTTTCCCTTTGGAGAGAGAAGTTACTATTGAAATAATATGAGTTTGGGGTCATCAGTCTCCTACACTGCTTACCTACACAGTGGGTATTTCTTTGGAAAATGACTACTGGCATTTATATCTGGGAAGTTAATTGGGAGAGAGGAGTTGACTATTAATATTAAAAGAGAATTTAAATATGTGCGGTATGTTAAATATGTGTTGTATCAGGTTTGTGATAATCCACAAATTTAACTTACAGCATATATTTAAATTGAAGGAATGAACAGTCTCCTGTAGCACTGATTCCTACAGGCAATGAAAACATTCACAGTAGATGCAGCCTCTTTTTCCCCAGACCCCCACTTCTGTTTCATGCCATCACAGATGTGTGCAGAGATATCTGTTGCCTTAGTACAGTGTTTCTCAACCTCAGCCTTAAAGCTGTGTGGATTTAAACTCCCAGAATTCCCCAGCCTCTCTGGTGAGGGATTTCTGGGAGTTGAAATCCATACACAATGCTGGCTGGGGAATTGTGGGAGTTGAAGTCCACACATCATCAAATTGCTGATATTGAGAAATACCTGCTTAGAGATGATATAAGCTCATCATGGATAGCTTTGTCAAACTCCAAAAACCAAGGAAGTTATATTGTAATGCTTCAGAGTAGATTTCTTTATTGTTACCTAAAGACAAAGTCTAAAGCATGCTACCGCCCCCATAAACCATACACACCGCAAACTATTAGGGAGAAGCCGTCTTTACCCTTTTTTTTTCCTAACACAAACTATCTGAATGGAGTTGTCTCTTGTTCCTATGGAATGCACCCCCTTCGATCCTGAGAATTGAGCCAACAGTGTGCAGCAGCAGCCAAAAAAGCCAATGCAATCCTAAATTGCATTAACAGAGGGGCTCTATAAAGCCTTAGTAAGACCACACCTAGAATACTGCAACCAATTTTGGTCTCCACACTATAAAAAAGATGTTGAGACTCTAGAAGAAGTGCAGAGAAGAGCAACCAAGATGATTAGGGGACTGGAGGCTAAAACATATGAAGAATGGTTACAGGAACTGGGCATGGCTAGTCTAGTGAAGAAAAGGAACAGGGGAGACATGATAGCAGTGTTCCAATATTTGAAGGGCTGTTACAGAGAAGAGGGGGTCAACCTATTTTCCAAAGCACCTGAAGGCCAGACAAGGAATAACAGATGAAAACTGATCAAGGAGAGATTCAACCTGGAAATAAGGAGAAATTTCCTGACAGTGAGAATAATCAACCAATGGAACAGACTGCCTTCAGATGTTGTTGGTGCTATTCTGTTCTGTTCTGTTCTGTTCTGTTCTGTTTTATTCCTAAGGAAAGCATTATTACAGTAAAGATTTTGCAGGTTGTGCAATTAGGATTAAGAGTGGCAGGAGTCAGTGGTTATGCCTCTTGGGCTAGGGAATGGGGAATGAGGAAGATAAATTCCTTCCATAGAAAACTAGAAGATAAGTGCTGCAAAGCAGCAGTGAAAAGCTGCCATCAGGCTGCTCTTTCTTTCCCAGGCACAGACAAGGGGAGTTGCACAGCTGAGTAGGTTAACTCATCATTTAAACATATTCAAATTTCAAATTGCCCACCACTTAGCACTGGCGCAGAGCTAAAAAGAAATAAGCTGAATGCTAAAAGAGCACCCAGTCAAGCTGCATTAAAAGTGCTAAGTGGCAGCTTAGCATCTTCTAGATTTCCAGGTGATGCATTCAACTTTAATGATTGCTGCCTCTGCACAATCCTTGGGGACAGTTTATACAATCAGTGGTTCTACATAATGGAGCAACTGCTTGGGTGCCAGGTATGGGAGCTAACCTGCACGATAGGTTTAAAACACTCTAGCTTAGATAGCAAAATGTTAAAATACCACAGCTGTTGTTAAGACAACTGATGGCACTGACAGATTAACAAATGGACAGAAACATTAGCAATCCTGGAAAAGATCCACTGGTTCATATGTATGAATTGCATTGTGAACTGATGCATATGCTCCCCCACACAGGTGGATATTGTACCCGCTTCCAAATTTACATGGGAATAAGCATTACATCAGTGTATACAGCTGGTAAGTCGCTTTCCATATGAATGCCAATTTATGGATTTTAGGTCAGAACTTTTATTTTGTAACTATCTTATTTTGCTGAAAAATGACAGTTTCCTGCAGCCATCTCTGCTGCCTGAGAATATAGTTCATCCCTTCAGGGGTACGTAAGGAGTTAAGACCGGTTACTGTCTGTCTGCAGAACTTAAAATGCTTCCACCCTGGTTTCCAAAGTTTCTCATTTTCATATCTGGTTTGCACCTATTTATTCTCCCTGCTTGCCATCCAATGTGGCCAATGTAAATGGCAGAAGGCCATCGCTGGCATACGACAGCATAGATCTTGTTAGCTGTTGCTCTGTTTTCCCAGGGCATAAAGACAGACAATAAAGTTTATTACCTCATTACACACTGCATTGGTTCATATACAGAAGTATCTGCTCAGCTCTATTTATTATGTTTGCATGGATTAGAAATGTCGATTTCTCTCTCCAGCTGTGCACTGGGGCTTGTGCAGAAGAACATTTCTTTCAGAGCAAAGATTTTGGTGCTAGGAGACAAGTCATCCATATCCTGCAGCATGCGCAATATTAAAAGAAACATGATTTCCAGTATGGAAGATCCAGAGCTGCCAGAATTATTCCTGCATTGAAGCACTTCTTTAGGCGTTGTGCACATGCACACATGTGCAATTCTGGCTATTCAGTAACCACACAGAGAACTTGGAGGGATCACTTCTGTGGTCTTAGAAATAGTCATGCAGCAGAAGGAGGGGAAATAAGGGAGTATAAGAAGAATGGTATCTGATGCTACCAGCAAAAGCTTACTGTGTATGTTTGTGTGGGTATAATTCTATTTTATTTTATTTATTATTAAATTTAATCCCAGCCTTTTTATTTCTTCCAACACTTGAGGCAGCTTATAACAATAAAAATACTGAGTATAAAACTGAACACAATTGCTGCACTTAACATAAAAACCAAAATTAAAAACATTAATTAAAACAATTAACAATTAAAAACGCGCTGCGCTTTTATCACTTGCTAAATACTGGGAGCATTGGAGGAAATCCATTCTGGGTGCCTCACAAGAGAGGAATCTTTCCCACATTCGAGACAGGTGGCACCTTCTACAAGAGCTTTCCTGCTGATCTCAGTAAACCGGCCACATTCATAGGTGGCAAGATGATCCATAGATAACCAGTTGCTAATTTTTTTAAAAAAAACAACCTTATACATCAGCACCTTACACTGTGTCTGGTGGGCAACTAGTTGCCATTATAGACTTTTCAGTGCAGGTATTGTAGGATCCTTGCTCCATGCATCAAAGCTTGACTGTGGTATGTTGCACCAATGGCAATTTTCAGATGTTTTTCAACATAATTCCAATGTACAGTAGTTGCACAAAACACATTGAAATAATAGAGACAGACCATGCATTGGTAGCTGTTACTAAATCTAGCTGGCTCAGGAAAGGTTGAAATTGCCACCTTATCCTGACCACAATTGGGCAAACATCCTTCCCAAGCCCAGCCCAAGAACAGCATAGAACAATAAAGCCAAAGATCAGTTCTTTATTTGCTCATACCAAATAGACAGAATCTTGCCAGATTAAATCTATACTAGCCTAACGCTAACAAAGTATACCCAGGAAGTGGCTACCCAAAATCTCTCCCTCCTCCTCCAATCTAGCCCCAGGCTATGTTTTTTCTCTCACCCTCTCCTTGGAATGTGCTCTCTCCTTCTTGGGAAACTGTTTCTTCACTTTAGTCTATCACACCAACTCCAGTTTGTTTTAATTTGTGGCGTTTTTTTTTAATTTTGCTTTTACTATTAATCTCTTTGTCAGCTGTCAGTTTTTGAAAAAGCTTGATAAATACACAAATACCAATCATTAATATAACATTAATACTAATATTAGTAATTATGATAGATTAATAGAGAACATATTCAGTAAATAACAGATTACACCTGCAATGTTGCTTTCCTAATATTATTAGGCATCTACAGGAAACCTCTGGACCCAGATTACCACTTTTAATTCTATACATTAGACTTGTTCACATAGATTCAGGAATTTCTCTATGGAGAGAAAGTGCCTTTTTCTAAACCATCATTTATAAATAATTATTTATGATTCAGCTGAAGAGGATCCCTATTTGATAAAAAGATTGAAGCCATTTCAATGGGATACCATTGCCTTGGTGGTGCATTCCTGATCAATTAGATGTAATACTATTGACCTATCAACACCACTTACTGTTAACACAGTTAGAGAAGTCCTTTTTCCCACGTTACTTTTCATAATCAAGTGTGCCACTTAGTGGCTGTTTATATGTACAGCCAAAGAAGTATTTCTTCTCTTGGCAAGAAAAAAGTGACATAACCAGAAGCAGTTCCTATAGAAACAGGCTGGTTTGGAATTTGTGGCTAGTACTTTCTTGTGTAGAGCTTGAATTCACTCAGCGCAGTGAAATTCACAGGCATCTGTTCCTTACAAAACAGGGACCTCCAGAAATGTGAAAAATACAAAGGGACATGTGTGAGAAAGCAAAAAAGTACGGACACAAATGAATATGGCAATGCAGAGAGTTTTAAAAATTAATATACAGATGAAATTAGATAGTCAACTAGGAAAGGCTCACAAGAAATTGGTTGTATATATGGGAACTGCAGTGAGATTATTATATGCAGAAAAATGGAAGAATACAAATGGAGGAATGGACTGTGAAGATGGGAGCGCTTGCAAAAATGGCTAAATTGGTTTATTTGATTAAGCAGGCATCAGTTATAAAAAACTGGAAACCCTTTACAAACTTCTTGCTGAAAATAAATTTAAAATGAACTGGTGGTTTCAGGATTCACTGCTTAAAAAGGATTGTTGATGGGAAGAAGAGAACCAAGATATGTAATTTGGGAGGGTGGAGAAAGTAATTATCACATCTATAACTTCTCAAAGATCGGAAGTTGCTTCTCTAGATGCCTTTTCTTTCTTGTTTGTTTTTTGCTGCCCTTTGCTTTTTCTTTTTATTCTTTCATATTTTCTTTTATTTTTTCCCATTTTTCTGTTTTAAGTTGTTCTGGTTTTTAAAAAATCTTGTGTACAATTTTCTTTCACTAGAGATTATATAAAAACAAAATAGGGACCTGCTACCTATTTTGGTTTTTACATAACCTTTAGTGAAACAGCCTACTCCACACTGGTAGCAGTGTGAAAAGCAGGGCCCTTTTTTCTTGCCTGCAGAAGCTGCTCAGGGTCCCTCCTTAAGCCCATTTCCCAAAGGTGTATGAACCTTTACCATGCAACCTTTTACCTCTGGTTTTCATGAGCTTAATTGTGGGGTGCTGGTTGTTTTGATGCCCAGGTTTCTGGAGAAGGGGGAATAAAAGTTGACCATCTGCAAATGCTCTCCAACTGGCTATCTCTCTGTTCTGGAAAACCTTGCCTAATTCAATTTTTGTTAAGTCACAGTTGGACCAAATGCCCCCAAATGAGCAACGAAAGCTCATGTGTGATGGAAAACTGGTTCTGTCCTCCATTGCATTTCTTTATTGTTGCCATTTCCTGCTCCAGAAAATGAAGAAACCCTCTGCCTTGTGCAAGCTGTTTCCTGACTTAAGGTCTCACCCTGCAGTATTATTCTGTGGCTTTATTTGGTTATTACTATTTGGTTTTACGTGTATAATCAGCACTGAGATCAATCATGAACACCTAGATGTGATCTATGGTAATATTTGCATAAGGTGAAGTTTAAATTAATCAGGTCCTATGACTTGAGCACAGCTGCATGTCAATATGCTTGTAGGTGGCCAGATGGTAATTGGTGGGAAATTAAGGAACATTAGGTTATAACTGGTTAGATTCTTGGCCAGAAATACACACACACACACATGCACATACATACAGTAAACATATAGACATAAAAACAGAGATAGTGAGTGACTGAGAACCATCTCATCAAGAAATAATGGATCCTTTTGATGATTTGATTGATTTCCATTTAGCTGCTAGCTCCTAAAAAAGATACATATTTAGACAGTTTTAGGAACGCATCACTAAATCTACCCTACTGAGGTATCTAGCCAACCTGCAAATGTACTCAGCTCATAGTAAAACTTATACTCTGTATATCCATTTTGTGCTCAGGGAAGTAGTCTAGTTTTTTTTAAAAAAACAGGATGTGCAGAACCTTACTGTATAAAATAAAGTTCACTAGTACTCTTGCATTGTAATGTATTTTATTCCTTTATAACAGCAGGGTGTCCTATTCAGTAAGCAGATTAAACAAGTTTGTAGTCTGGACAAAAACAAAATAAAAACAACACTCAATTTTTTTTATTATTCCTTTCAATCATGTCTGATTCTCAGAGATTGCCTGGACAAGTTCCAGCACTTTTCTTGGCAAGGTTTTTCAGAAGTGGTTTTGCCATTGCCTCCTTCCTAGGGCTAAGATTGAGTGACTGGCCCAAGGTCATTCAGCTGACTTTGTGTCTAAGGTGGGACTAGATCTCACTGTCTCCCAGTTTCTAGCCTGAAACTTAACCACTACACCAAACTGGCTCATACTATTACTTAGCAAGAGCTCCTTAGTCATTAAATTCCTGACCTTCACAATAGAGTATATTAATAGACTGATATAGAAACCTATTTCATTTCTATAGACAGGATTCTGTGCTTCTGTTCACTGACTGGCAGCTGAATGTGAAAGTTCTGAATACTTCATTTCTGGTAACACCTTCACTAGTGCAGATTATTGCTGTATTTGACATGGTGGAAAATAATATCGAAGAGGAAGGTGGGAATGAGAGTGTTTTGGATACTCAGTGATGTAAAATGAGTTGCCTTAGATGAGCTTTAGAAAGAGAATTATTTTTTTTGTTCAATCATTGGGCCACTTTCAATTTTTTTTTTGTGATGAAATATATATAATTTTTACCTGGATTGTCTGACAGTAACTGCATCTTGAATTCTTATAACCTTGTGTATTACTGAGAGTATCCTATCAGTTTCTTTTTCTGTCCGGGTCTTCTCCAGAAAGTCTTGCCTTTCCATTATGTCTCTAAAAATTTACGTTTTAGCTTCATTATTAGTGTTTCCAGTGAGTTGCCTGGTTTCACTTCATCTAGTATTGAATGATTCGTTTTTCTTGTATTCCAAAATATTTACAATCATTTTCTCCAGCTTTGAGAGCCATATCTTACAACTGAAGAAACATGAAAAGATGTATCTTTGTTGGAAGTATAACATCCCTGCACTTTAAACATTTTGCCTAACTGTGTTATTTTCTTTATCCCAAATTGCTTACACCTCTTTATTTTATAGCTACAGTCCCCAATCCTGTGAATTTTCCCAGCAGCAGGTTGAGTGTCAGCCACCACCTGGCACTCTGTTGTCCGTCACTTCATATTTTCTATCCATGCGGTTTTCTTGGTAAAAATACAGGAGTGGTACTATCCTTGCTTTCTCTTGTGTGATATGAATGGATGCCTTCGCCTTTGTCATTAAAGTGATCACCCCTCTCCAGCATTTTCCTATATCGCTGCTGCCCAATGTGGATCTCTGTTCACTTTAGCTCAGCAGCTGGGATGACCCTCAGGCTTTGGATCACTCTGCTGGGAATATATGTTCCTAGCATACCTTCTGGCATTCTTCACTCATCCCTCCCAGACACTCTCCCACACCATGACCAGGATGGGGCAGCACAGAGGAGGGCATCACTAACCCCTCTTTAATATGTCTTCTGCCTCCCCCAAAGACAAAGCTCATAGGGAGGTTACCTTTACTCTTCACTAAGAAGACTATTCCTGATCTGAAGTATTACTTCCATATTATTTCGGCTCTAAAAGAAGCATTGCAATCTGTTTATCTTCGTACTTGTCTCAGATGGTTGCTTTAGAAACCCACCCTGCAGGTTTCTAGCTCAGGTTAGGGCTGTTGGTGTGCATTCTGTCAGGTTGATTTACAACAAGATTGATTTTCCTGCAAACCATTTCTTTCATGGCATCAGTCTGCCTCATCTCTCTCAGTAAGAAACGTGGTAGATGTGATCTGGGCTTGGAGGAGGAGGAGGAGGAGGAGGAGAGGAGCTTGCAGGTTTAAAGACTAATGGACCAGCTCCTTCGGATGAATACCAGAGGTTCTGTTCTAGGCACTGAAAAGGAAATAAATAATCACATCAACCTCTTTTACTGTCTGGGAAGGAGCCAGTCCCAGCAACCCAGGCTCTGTTCTTCTCCCAAAGCCTTGATTTAATAAGCACAGATCAAAAGCTCATCTCCTCAGGGAAGGCATAACATTCACATGGCTTATCTAATTCATGTCATTCTCGTATCTGCATATTCTGTCTATCGTCATTCCTGCTTGTTCTTTTTCTCCCCCTTTTAAGATAATGCTTATCGGGCAGATGTTTCTACTGAGTCTTCGGTTTAGATGCTGCCCTTACTTTGCTACTCAGAGAATATGTTTAAGCCTCTCCTTGTTTCCTGACACCGTTTCTTTAGACAATTTAGCCTCCAATTTGAGATTCAGATTCGGAAAACAACCTACTTACCTTAGAGGGATTTGGAGTGTCTCCTCCTCCAAACCTTCCTGTCCAAGTCTTTGCAGTGACTATCATTTGAAATATCTCTCTCTCTCTCTCTCTCTCTCTCTCTCTCTCTCTCTCCCTCTCTCCCTCTCTCTCTCCCCCTCTCATCTCCTGTTATATCCTTATAATATTACATATTCCCAAAATGTGTCAATGGGGTTATTAGTCTTGCCCAGTGGTGCAGTCCATCAAGTTCAAAATGCAGTACATCTCATTGGTAAACAAAAGGTGCCTGCCGCCCAAACTAGTAGATTTGTGTAGGAGAGGGGAGGGGAAGGAGGGGAATATGTAGGATTGGGTGAAGTACAGTTGTTCCTGTTGGGGTCCAGGTGGATCTTGCAGGTATTACATAGCTGAGACTGAGATGGGACACCAGCAACATTACTCAAGGGCAGAGTATAAGCAAAGCTCTGGCTGGGAGGCCTGCAAGTCCCTGGGAATGACAGAAAGAACAGGGTTGAAAGAAGAGGACGACAGAACTCAAGGAGCACCTTGGATCCCTTCCTTTTTAGATACCTTAACTCAATTCATCTTTTGGGAATGTTGATATATTGAGTTTGTTTTGGTTGCACTACAAACCCTTGGTGGATAGAAAGGGCCTCAAGTAAAGAGAGAGAGAAAAATAGCTGGCTCTTATCTTCCAGAAATATCAAGGTTGGTATTATTATGATGAGGCTGTAGAGCAAAATATCTCTCTAGATTAACAGGCAAAGATAAGAGAGGTGGGTGGACAAAGACAGAAATTATGCTTGTTCCAGCATGCTAATCAAATGTGTCTGTAAGAGCATTTGCAGACATATTTTTGGCAGAGGGGGCAGGAGCAAATGTCATTTTTGTTTATTATTGTTTATTATTGCTCCCATTGGTTGCCATGCCCATGACCCCTGTCCGGACATCATGGCATTGGATCTGCAATTTCTCTTCAGTCCTTGAGCTAAAGACAAGGAAATTGGATTGCAGTAAAAGGGGGGGGGGAGTTGTAACCAAAGGGTTGCTTGTT
Organism: Azemiops feae; assembly: GCA_023970755.1. Taxonomy (NCBI): domain Eukaryota; kingdom Metazoa; phylum Chordata; class Lepidosauria; order Squamata; family Viperidae; genus Azemiops; species Azemiops feae. The sequence continues at coordinate 3,719,388 of JALGBA010004098.1, read as the reverse complement.
TGTCTTCAATTAAAGCAAATAAATGATTAACTGACCACTTCCATATAATAAAATAAGCAAAAACATAGGAAAAATTGAAGAGAAATAAGACCATTGACAATTTGCAGACACTGAAATAGAGGAGAGGAGAGGAGAGGAGAGGAGAGGAGAGGAGAGAGAGGAGAGGAGAGGAGAGGAGAGGAGAGGAGAGGAGAGGGCAAAAATGCTGATAATATTTGTCACAATCATTCCATGATTAACCACTTTGGATATACTTCTAAACAGAAACAGCCATATATATATATAAACATATATATATATAAGGTCTATGAGGGTGAAGGTTCATTCATTTTCTGAGCTTGTGGGTTGGTTCCTGAACATTTCGTTACCAGGCTAGGTAACATCTTCAGTGGAGTTTAAGGAATGTCAGCGTCAGTGTTCTTCTGTTTATAAGGGCTTCAGGTGTGGGTGTGTTGAATGAGGATCTTGTGATGGGTCTTGTGATGGGTCAGGTGTGAGTCATCAGTGAGTCTTGTGATGAGTCTTGTGATGAGAAGGTTACATCAGGTCAGGGTCATTGGGAGGTGAACTACTGGTGGGGGGGCTTGTGTGGGTTGGTTGAGGGTTGATGCTGTCTCTGGTTGGCGGTTGATCTGGATTCTGAGAGATTCGTAGGCTGGTTGTAGGTTGATGTGTCTGTGGATGGAATTGCTTGTGGAGTGCTTGTGGAGTACCTATGGAGTGCTATAAGGTCTATGTATACACTGCTTTTGTTAAACAAATAATAATTTTCCCAATCAACTGGTCCTGTAAGTAAATAAGACACAAAGTATAATAATATTTTGACTGATACGTGGATAAATAAATTTAACAAATTTAGAAACTTGGAATGGTCATGGAACACCATAGGAAAAAAATTATGAAAATTTTAGTATTTCCAAACATGTTTTCTCCTGATATGTTATTATACAAAGTTATGTCATTGAATGGCATCATAACAGGAATCCAATGTACACTAGAGCACTTTTATATGATAGAAACAAAGAAAAAGATAAAATTTCTATTTTAATTGACTGAATAACAAATGTTGTGCCTAATTTTTTAAATTTATTTTAACCTAATACTTTCATTTATTCCATGTCCTTTGACGAAAAGAAATAGCTTCCATGTGAAGTCAATTTAAATCTACAGCTAAATATATATTCATGATCCAAGTTCCATTAGTCATACTTACGTTTTCCTTTTTTGTCCAAGTTGCATATATTGTTCTCTCCTTTTATTGTCTCATAGGAATAAACCTATGGTCCCTGGAATTATAGGATGCATTGGATTCCTGTTTGCAAAGCAGCAGGGAGAGGTATTAATTTGGAGAAAGGAATGTAATATCTGATTGCCTCTCCACTAGCCTTCAAAGCTCTTTTTTAAGAGGCTGCGAAAGCTGCTGGAGTCCTCTCCACCCCTGAAGCTCAGAGGACATTTCAAGAGTGTTAGCATGATGAAAACTGTGTGCTTTCTGACAGACCTAGCACTAGCAATTAAATATATATTTTGTTTTTTAAAAAAATCTCCTTAATAAAACTTCCTTGGAAGGAAAAACAGTGGAAGCAAGTGGGAAAAAGACAATAGGATTATTAACATTATTATCGGAGCTTCTCTTAAAGTTATGTGCATGAGGCAAGACAATTGCGCCACAAAGTCTCCTCTGGAAATACCCTGGCTATTATGAAAATGAAGCATTGATTCTTTAGCAGGCAAGGAATTTATCATCCTGTTAAAAACTGTAGAACTTGGCTGGGGCTAGATAAGATAATTGGGGGTCTCAGTCTGTTAAGATGACCTAGAAATAGCAGCTATTCTTAGGCAGGGAACAAGGCAGTTGCCTCAGACCAATTATAGCTGTTGGTGTCTGTATATGCTTGTGCATGTGTATGTCCATGCACACACACAGAGATAAGTGGTTAGTGGCTTAAAAAGAGCTTTCCACTGTAAAGCAAATTACACTGATAGAAATATTCAAACCTGCAGTGACTTTGTATCTATCTGTTCTACAACTTCATCTTTAGTTTAATAAATTTGTAAAAATTATGTTGCCTGCAGAAACTCTGTTTAATAGGTTAAAATGGCCCAAGAGAAAGCTCAAGTTCATCCTAAACCGAGCAAGTACATCACTGGCAAATAATGAATAACTTGGGAAATATACTATGCCCTTTTCTTTCTTTAGACTTAAAAAATAATAATAAAGCTCAACTAAAGAAAATAAAATCTTGGTAGAGATCCTTATTAATACCAGAATGAACCCGCAGAGGGCAGGCTTTCACAAGAAAATCGCCCAAGTATGTATGAGCCCGAAGCCTAATTAGTTGAACAGAATCTCTCCTACTTTTTCTGAAGTTGAAAGTGAGGAGATACATTAAGAGGCCCTTGATATAAGTACCTTCTGTGGAGGTGGCAACCAGGAGCAGTAGAGAAAGACTTTTCAAATATTAGTTAAATATAACACTGGCCTGAGAAAATGCCCCGATTTAGAATGATATGTCTTTCCTGGCTGCATTATAATCCAGGAAGGAATTATAAGGATTTTAGCTTTACCAGTTTACCTAGCAGCCTCACACAACCGCCTGATGAATGTAGCTTGTAGCCTTTTTGTAGCTGTTGCTAAATAAGACAACAATCAAAATGTTTTCAAAACTAAAGGGATGGAAATGCACCAATATGTACCCAGCCATCACATCTGAATGTCACATCTCCTCAGAAGCCTTGACCAAACAGCAGGGGCATGGATTTGAAAAATACAGTCCAAGGACCTAGTCCACCTCCTACCAAGGAATGACTTTATGATCTTAAATAATGCCAATGGCTAGAGATCTATGGACTCTTTGACAGTAGTGAAGTACTCACATTTGCCACGAGGAAATCCTTAAAAAGACTCTTACCTGTGCTTGGTTGTGTTTACTCTTTGTGTTCTGCTCATGCTGCTATGACTTTGCTGGCGTTTCTTCACCAGAACTTTCTCATAAATCTGGAGGTTTCCCATGATTCCTGAATAGGTGCAACTCAGTCCAAAGTCTTCAATGTCACTCAGTTCAGCCAGGAGCTTCTCAGTTTAATTATACACCAGAACTTCAAGGAAACCCTAAGCTCTCTCTGAAACCCTTCTTGGTCTACAAGGCACCTGGGCTGGACTGATCAAGCAGGTCCTTTCTCCTTTTAGTAGAAGTTAGCAACAGAGAACTCCAAGACTAACATGTGATCTGTCCATGGCAAGGCTAATAGTTACACTACCCAATTCCATATCACTTTGGTACTACCTGAGATAAAAACCAGAAGTAGCATGTGGCACAATCACGCATGCACGCACGCACACACACACACGCCTTATTCTTTACAATTAGTATCTCAGATGTGAGGAGAAGGTCCCTCTCCCTGCAGTAAGAGAAGGGTTTTTCCTGTTCCTTGTGATTCACAAGGGTAAAATCAGGTAGAGAGTTGGGAAGAGAAGCAAATGAGGGCAATGGGAAGAAGGAATTCTGCCAGATGGATGTGTATTGTAATTGCATGCTGGATCTTATTAGAGGGTTGTTGTTATCTGACACTAGTGGAGTGGAGTGGAAGAGGAGAGCTAGGCAGCCCAGGGGAGTGAAGATAATAGGGAGGAAAGTGGTTATGGCAAGAAGAGGGACATATAATAGGAGGAAAAAAAGTTGAGTATCTGGTTCTAATCTCTAGTTCCAGACCCCTGTCTCAATTCAAGAACAAGGCATCCAGTTCACTGGGTGTGCTTATTTCTGGTTAATAGTTCTGAATGCTAGGCATATCTGTAATAAATTTAATCTTATCTACAATTAAATTATGGATAAGAGATCAGATCTGGTGTGCACTATTGAGACCTGGCTGAATAAGATGTGAGGAGTCTCCTTTATGGAAATCTATCCATTCAGATTTCATATAGTCATCAGTCCTGATTTCAGGGTAAGGAAGATAGCTTGGAAATGGTTTATCATGAGACTCTAGCCTTTGAAAGACCATTTTTCTTGAGGAGGCCAGATATGAGTTGTTTGATCACACTGCAGTAGATTTACCCAAAGTGTTAGTGCTGGGCAGTTTTAGTCTCCCTTCTCTGACATTTGAGATGACTTCTGAATTCATGGCCATAATAATAAACATGGATTTGCCCAGATTGTCACTGTTACAACTCAAGGGAGCTGACCATCTACCTGGCTTTTATTTTAGAGCAGTTGAGGCAAGATCTAGTACTGGGAGACTTTTTCATTACTCACTTGTTATGGACACTTCATCCGGTCCATAAGATTAACTGTAGACACTAATTCTTGCAGATAGGAAGGGCCAATTACAATGGCCTGCCCCAGATTTTGATGGACTTAGAGGAATTCCAGACAGCATTTGGGGAATTTCTTAGATATCAGGAGGCTAGGTTTATTAAATGGCTTGTCTGGAATATGAGAGTGAGTAGGGTACTAGATAAATTGAGCAGCTTCTCATTGCTTGTCAATCTTAGACTGTTCCTTGATTCTTTGAGGTGCTTTGGGAGATGAAGTGAGTGAACAGGTGCATGAGAAATTGTTATAACTGTACATGTATAGAGCTTTAATTAGAGCTTTTATATTTATGGTGATAAAGGTGGCTCTGAGGGAATACTTTTCAGTCCTCATTGTATTTCCAGATAGTTAGCTTAATGTACTCATTAGTGTGTTTCAAACCCTTCTTGGCCAGAAAACTCTATTGATATATGTTCTAATTTTCTGGGCAAACATTTTATGGTTAAAATAACTCATCTTAATTCTGAATAGAAAGTTGGGTGGACAGAATCCAAAGAAGTGACAAAAGTGATGTTTGCAGTATTATTTGAAAGTTTTAGAGCCTGTAGATCTCAAGAAGTAAAAACATATGGTCTAAACCCCATCCCCCATATGGCTAACTAGATTTTGAAATAGCTGACATAAAGGAACTAAACTTGGTACCCCATGAGCATCACAGCTTAGTGGAGATTTGAATGCTAGTCTTCCCAATCCCGATTGAGTTGTCAAAACTTGCTCTATTGTTTGAATGTTGCAGATGTATAATATATCTCCAATGTCTTCTTCCTTCCCTCCCTTTCTGCAGACTTTGCATATAATTTGTCTTCTCAGCCTGAACTATTAAGGATGGCCAACTTCACCAATGGCAATTTCACCAAGGAAAACACCGCTAAGTATAAAATCGTGGAAATGATTTTCATAGTTACTGTAACTGGGTCACTTAGTCTTGTCACTGTGGTTGGAAATATCTTGGTCATGCTGTCCATCAAAGTGAACCGCCAACTTCAGACCGTCAACAACTATTTCCTCTTTAGCCTGGCCTGTGCTGACTTGATAATTGGCATCTTCTCAATGAATCTCTACACCGTGTATATTGTCAAGGGCTATTGGCCACTTGGGGCTGTAGTATGTGACCTCTGGCTGGCGCTAGACTATGTAGTGAGTAATGCCTCTGTCATGAACTTACTCATCATCAGTTTTGATCGCTATTTCTGTGTTACGAAACCATTGACCTACCCAGCTAGGCGGACAACCAAAATGGCTGGACTGATGATTGCAGTGGCTTGGATATTATCCTTTATCCTCTGGGCACCTGCCATATTGTTTTGGCAGTTCATTGTTGGAGAGAGGACAGTGCCAGAAGGACAGTGCTACATTCAGTTCCTCTCCAACCCGGGTGTAACCTTTGGCACAGCCATTGCTGCTTTCTACCTCCCAGTGGTTATCATGACTGTGCTGTACATCCACATCTCATTGGCCAGCCGGAGCCGTGTGAGAAGGCACAAACCAGAGAGTAGGAAAGAGAAGCGGACTAAGCCACTCAGCTTTCTGAAAAGCCCTCTGGTCAAGCAGAATAACAACAATTCTCCCAAGAAAGTGGTGGAGGTGAAGGAGGAAGCAAAAAATGGGAAAGTAGAAGAGCAGCCCCTGCAACCATCTGAAACTACTGGCCACCAAGAGGAGAAAGAAACCTCTAATGAATCCAGCACGGTAAGCATCACCCAGACGAATAAAGAGAAACAAGGGTTGGAGATTGTACCAGCAGATACAGGCGAGAGCCCTGCCCATCCTCGGATCAACCCTGCCTCTAAGTGGTCCAAAATTAAGATAGTCACTAAACAAACTGGGACTGAATGTGTCACTGCCATTGAGATTGTCCCAGACAAAGAAGCCCGTTCTACCCCAATTACCTTATCAAACAGCCGTCCAGTTAACGTCGCCAGGAAATTTGCTAGCATTGCCAGGAGTCAGGTTAGGAAGAAGAGACAAATGGCAGCTCGGGAGAAGAAAGTCACCAGAACCATTTTTGCCATCTTGTTGGCTTTCATTTTGACATGGACACCTTACAACGTGATGGTCCTCATTAATACTTTCTGCAACTATTGTATTCCTGAAACAGTCTGGTCCATTGGATACTGGTTGTGCTATGTCAACAGCACCATCAACCCAGCTTGTTATGCCCTTTGCAACGCTACCTTCAAGAAGACCTTTAAGCATCTTCTTATGTGTCACTACAGGAACATTGGTACAGCAAGATAATCTGGATTTGGTGGGGGGTGCTCAGCAATGGGGTTGTGTGCGGAGATTTGTTATTCTCCAACCAGATAAATCTATTATTCTTAGTCATACCATTAATTATTAGATGGAGCCTTTCACCAAATGCAGAATCAGAACTAGTGAAAACATACTCTTTCAACTTACTTGGCTCTTGAATATTCACCAAGAAATAGGCAGATCTTCCACCCAGATGATTCTCTTGACTGTGCTTCTTCAGAAAACAAAGAAGAAGGAAGCTAGGGATTAGATGTGGTTTCACCAGACAGACAGACCTTGCTCTTTGCCCTGCTGCTCTTGATACATCATAAACCTTCATGATCTTTTCATTTCTGTCTGACTAAACTAGGATGCCTCTATTGGTGGCTGGGTGGTACATTAGAAAGAAATGCAACAAAAAAGATCCTTCTTTCCTTGGATGCATTGCTGGCTTTATACTTGGGGGCACACAGGAGACAGAAAGAGCAGCAAGGAACAACAGGGTTAATTAATTAAACAGTGAAAGTGAAAACAAAAATATATTGTTTCAGTACCAGTCATCAAGCTGTATCAATTTCTATTTGTAGGTTCTAGGACTTTGTCTAGTTGAATTTCCAGTGTCCCGGGTGCAAGGGACTTGTTCCTCTCAGGGAATATATCAGCTGCTGGAGAGATCTGTCCGCTTCATAGGCTTCTCAAGGGCCTTGCCAAATCTGCCTCAACTCCATTTCTCCATGGCAGGCTGTTGGGCCAAACAGACTTCTTTCAGGATGGGTTGAATGACACCTCAGATTGTTTTGAAAAAACAACAAAACAAAAACATGAATATCACATGGATACCCAAAGTCAGTTCTGCAATATTTGGGGTCATGTGCCAAAGCCGTCTAAAGTTATTGATCTCAAAGGTAAGCATGGTGTCCTTGAAGCAGTAGATGCTTGACGGCAGCTCCAGGGAGAAGAACGAACAAAGCAGCCGTAATGGTAGAAGAAGATCTCTGCGCTGGCAAGTCTTTTCTGAGAGAGTCTTTAAAGCCCTTCATTTTTGTTCCTTTTAAAATTATGTCACCATGCATACCAAGCCCCCCTTGCTCCACATATATTTGCTTAAGTGTCATTTCTTTTTATGTACTTAATTTTTTTTAAAAAAATTCTGATAGTAGATTCTGAAGCAGGCTGTGGCGGAAAGAAACAAGGAGTGGCTGCCCCACTTGTTTCTGCATTACGTATTTGAGGGAATACTAAGAAGATACTCATGAGCTTTGTAAATGAGCATTGCCTTCCTTCTAGTCAGTGTTGTCATAGAGCCCTCAGCATGTGGGTTCCAGTGTACATATACAGGCTAAATCCCAGAATACTCATGTTCCGTGTAGACCAATTAAACCCAAGTTTTGCTGTGTCTCTGGCACCCTCAGGAACATATTAGAGCAGAGTATAATCACTGGTCCAATGTTTCCTGGGTTGGTCGGAGTGACCATAGCTATAGACCTCTCTATTTCATGGCTAAGGGCTCTCAGTTTAAGAGTTACCCTTACATTTGGCCAAAGGCTCCTGCTTCATGTGGCTGTAGAGGCAGCTAGGCTGCCACTGCCTTTCAAATAATTTGCATAATGTTGCCCAAAATGCCTTGCAGTGTTTTTTAAAAATTAATTTATTAATTTATTTGTTACAACTACAAGTGGGAACCACTTAAATAAAATAATTGAACTATATATAGCACACCTTTTGGTCATTCTCTTTTCAACTAGTTGCAAACATTCTTCTCCTCCACAGAGAATCATTTAAGATATTAGGGATTAAACTTGAAACTCTGCTCAGGGTTTTGTGAATTAAGAAGTCTCATGAAAAAAACTCAAGATGAACTACTAGGGAGTGTTCCCCAATCTAGTCATCTCTGGATCTGTTGGCCAGAATTCCCAGTCAATTCAATGTATTCCAAGGGGACCAAATTGGAAAACCTCTGATTTAGAATATTTTAAATAACTATTAGGATGATATAATCTTTTGTAAACCTGGTCAAATTGTAAAGCTATATAAGATGTAAAATAAAGTTATGGTAATCTAGAATAAGAAATAGTTATTGGTTAAGATGGTTAAAGATTACTTGCTCAGAGTTAACTTATCCTAAAATACAATTTTGGAACTAGAATGACACAATAGGAAATTAAGAGTGCACTGTCACATAGCTGTATTCCCACAAGAAACTAAGACAATTTGACAGGCCTACCACGTCATTGGAATCTGGACGGTAGGTTAAATTGTGGTTAAGGAATACATTAACCACAATTTTAACAATGTTTTGTTAACCTTCTTTCCTTGTGTTTTCTGGACCTAGACATCAAGATTAATTGCTTGTAAACTTTGGTTCTGGCCTCCACACTAAGAGGTGACTAGAATGGTCGCAAAATGGGACTGCTCAGGTTATATCCACATATTTTAACAAAATAGTTAAAGCAAAAATTTCAGCTGGTCAGACACTGTCCAGGTAGTTGTGATACCTTTTATAACAATAGCACTTAGATTTATATATTGCTTCACAGTGCTTTATAGCCCTCTCTAAGCAGTTTACAGAGTCAGCATATTGCCCCCAACAATCTGGGTCCTCATTTTACTGACCCCGATGAAGGCTGAGTCAACCTTGAGCTGGTCAGGATTGAACTCCTGGCAGTGGGCAGATACCCTGTCTTTTTACACTGTTTTAGTTCCTCCAAAATGCCTGCTAACTAACAAAGCAGGAGTGGTCCATATTGACCCCTAGACAATGCTTATCATGTTGTGTGAAAATGTTTATATCTCTGCTATGGTTTAAGCATGAAAAATTCCTCCACTAACTCACCATCAATCGTATCATACCACTTATTTGTTCTAGAGACCAAAGATAGTTCTTTAATTAGGCAAAATGAGGTGGCGATTTGCAATGGCAGATAGAGGGTACAACAGTAGCAGAACCGGGCATACCAACTTTTGTGCATGAAATGAGGATGACATTTTAACCTTGCCCCAGAGTGCATTTCTTCAGCCAAGCTTTAAGAATATGGAATCATAGGACTGGAAGGGATTTTGGAGGCTTTCTTGTCCAACCCCTTGCCCAAGGCAGGAGGCCTTATATCATCCTGGACAAATGGTGGTCCAATCTTTTGTTGAAAAGTTCCAGAGATGTAGCACTCACAACTTCGGGAGGCAAACTGTTCCATTGATTGGACATTCTAACTGCCAGGAAATTACTCCTTACCAGATTGGATCTCTCTCTGATGAGCTTCTACCCATTGCTTCTTGTCCTGCCCTTCAAGGATCGGAAGACTGCTATCACGTCTCCCCTAAGCCTTTTCTTCGTTACACTAAACATACCTGTTTCCCTTAGCCATTCATCGTACGATTTATCACTTTTGGCGGTGCAGGTTTCTTTCTGAAGACCACTTTTATTCCTTGATATCTGCTGTCATATGCTATGGGAATGTTCCCAAAACCCTTGAAAATGTAATTACTGGAATTACTTATATAAAAACACGCATCCAGTATGACACAGAAGCTGAAACTTATGCAGTGGAAAACCAAGAGGCAAAGCTTATTCCAGTTTGGATTTTTTTTTTTTTTTGCAATGTAAATGAGAAAACAACTCATTCTATTGTAATTCCACAGGATGACTACAAATGTGATGAGTTTCTGAGATTCATATTTTGCAGCAGGAAATTGGTAAGTATGGTAGCTGCCCTCAGTCTTTGGAACTCCCTGCCAAGGGAGATCAGGCCAGCTCTTTTTAAAAATCTATCTGCTGATAGGAAAAAACATTTTTTTTAAAATACTCAGACAAACCTTTAATGCAGGGGTCTTCAAACTTGGCCCTTTTATGACTCATGGACTTCAACTCCCAGAATTCCTCAGCCAGGCACGCTGGCTGAGGAATTCTGGGAGTTGAAGTCCATGAGTCATAAAAGGGCCGAGTTTGAAGACCCCTGCTTTAATGGTATGTTGGAGAGACTGCTGAGTTGAGTTTTGAAGGCTTGAACAATGTCTTGAAACGAATTTTTTTAGAATAGTATCTTCACTAAAATACAATGTAATAAGGGTGTTTACAAGAATTGGGTTGTTTCATTTAAAAACTTTTTTAATTGGCTCAGATATCATTCTTTAAAGGAAAAGAAGATTATCATTCAGATAATTAAACAAACAATCGGTCATATGGGGTGAATCCTAAATGCTGAACAAGTTCATAATAAGGCATAATCACGTGGTTAATTGCTTTGCCATCTGGAACAAAAATTTCCCCTCTTAACCCCCAGGTGGTCTCTTAACAAGAAGCCATGGGCTTAATAGATTTATTCCTTGAGGTTGTTGTTCTGTTATTTAAAAGTGAGTAAAATCTATAGCCCTGCAGACTTTTATTATTCTGATACTAGGTCTGGGAGGTCAAACTGTTGCATCCTGGAAAGTCCCTGGAGGCTCAATTGAAAGGTAGCTTTAATCAAGAAGGGCTTCAAGCATTGCCAAACAGTGATAACTACATGGCCAATGAATGAATTTTCTCTCCTGGGCCAACAGGGACTCCTGATGGATGAAGCAATAAAGAACAGAGCAGCAGCAAGCTTTTGCAGTGTCCTGTAATCAAGCTCTGAAATTCTAGGGCTGCATGCTAAATAGACAGGTAAAAATGTAGAGCCTTAAAACAAGAAACCTGCTGGCAAAGAGATCTCAGTATATACTTTGCCTTAAAGTGGGGATAGGTTGGAGCTGCCAGGTAAGTTAAAAGTGTGTGGATCCATAGCATTCAAAATAGTAGTTGGTTTAATTCAACTTGGGATTATTACCAAAATAAAACCTTGCTTGATGCTAGCAAAGTACCTACATTGGCATTAATTAACTTGATTAACATCAAGTATTAAAAAGTTCATTAAAATGTTTCCTGTAAGTTTGAAGTGCCAGGCCTTGCATCAACATTATTTGAAAGCCACATTCCTGTTTCTCATATTACTCATCTAAGACAGGGGTCCTCAACCTTGGCAACTTTAAGACTTGTGGACTTCAACTCCCAGAATTCCTCAGCCAGCTGGGAGTTGAAGTCCACAAGTGTGAAAGTTGCCAAGGTTGGAGACCCCTGATCTAAGAGATCCTTTTTCTTTTTCACAACTTTCATACGCTATATAATAAAATTCTCAAGCTGATTTACAATTGAAAAAGGCCCTCTCTTTATTGAATGAGGAAATTGGAATGGGACTCCTGAAGATCCTAATATTCTGAAAAATATTATACAGAAGAAAATGCTCTTTCAAGTAACCTGGTTCAAAGCTACTTGTAGCTTTAAAGAACTTCAAACCAACTTATTAAACAAGACCCAGAAGCAGATCAGGACCAAAGCAGCTGGGAAAGCACCAGCATAATAAGGTTGAAATGTCCAGTTCTCAGTGTCATTGTGACCCCTGTTTTGGATTAACTGAACTCAATACAAAGAGAATTGTATCCACAATTCATTGTCACAGGACATGTTATTAGAGCATGCAAACATGGTCAAGCTATTTTTGTTTGGGTAAGAGAAAATCAGCCAAAGCTATTAAAAGATTTATTTCCCACCTTATTATTTTTATAAATAACTCAAGGCAGCGAACACACACAATACTCTCCTATTTTCCTGACAATAACCACCTTGTGAGGTAAGTTGGTCTAACCACTAACCTTCTAAGGCAGGAGTCTTCAAACTCGGCCCTTTTATGACTCATGGACTTCAACTCCTAGAATTCCTGGCTGGCTGAGGAATTCTGGGAGTTGAAGTCCATGAGTCATAAAAGGGCCGAGTTTGAAGACCCCTGTTCTAAGGAAATTGTTGGCCCAATGAGTAAAACCCATATTTCAATTGATATTGTACTCCAAACAAGACAAAAATGGAAATATTTTCCTTGCTAAAGGAGCTGCCAATCAACAATATTTCCATCTTGTGTGGACTAACACAGGATCCTCAGCACTAATATATCTTCCAAATATTGCTGTCTTGAAATAAGAGCACAGAGGATGTATATCACCTTAATGACAACTGGGTAATTCTAGAAGGTGTTTTAAATCACAGATGGGATCTTGCATACGTTTTAGGGCGCATCTATGTAAGAGATCTATGCCATTTCTGATCCACCTTGGAATTATCTGATAGCAATGAAAACCAGCCAATATCAGGCAAAGTTGATTTGTTTTCCTGGTTCTTATGGTTGATTTGAAACCAAAGCGCAGCCATTTTTCCAGACATGCTGCAGTTCTGTGGAGCTTGTGTGGGGGTCACTTTTTCACGAGTGAGATCTGTTGACTCATTCCAAGATTCTGCTTCTGCATTTGTTTGCACCTCAGAGCTGTACAAGCTCAGTATCCTGGAGGTCGTCCCTATTATTTAGGACTGATCAGTCATTCTTTCCCACACATGATTGCTAAGCATTAAATATGCTTTAAATTTGCCTTTTGAGGCTTTTAAGTGGAGCAGAGGGGTGGTGGCAAGAGCCAGGTATGTCTAGACTCTAGTCTATAGAAGAGAAGGATTAGGGGGGCAGGATAGCTGTCTTCCAGTACTTGAGGGGCTGTTACAAAGAAGAGGGAATTGACTTATTCTCCAGAGCATCAGAGAGCAGGTCAAGAATTAATGGGTGGAAGCTTGTCAAACTTCGAAGGAGAAATTTTCTGACAGTGAGCGCAATTAGTCAATGGAATAGCTGGCCTTCTGGGGTTGTGGGTGCTTGGAAGTTTTCAAGAATAGACTGGACAACCAATTGACTGGGGCGGCATAAGATTCCTGCCCTGGACCAGGGTTGGATTAGAAGACATCCAAGGTCCCTCCCATCCCTACAATTCTACGATTCTCTCACGCAGCATTCCATTATAACTATTTGGGAGGAAGAATGCTAACCATTTTTAATTTCCTTTTTGCACGAAGCAGAAGTGAAACGATTTTTTTTTGGGGGGGGGTTAAAGGGATCACAAAAAGTGGGGCATTTATTGACCAGTATTCTGTGTGCTCTTCTGTTGATAAGGGACAGAAACACTGTCTAGCTTGGGGTGACTGTGGCAAATGTTCAGCATTTCAGATCTGCAGATGAGAGGCTAACGTCAGATCGCTTTGTAAAATAAACATGGAAGTACTTTTGTTTCTGCCATGTTTCTCACACACTGGTTCTTCCTTTTGGTAATGGACATTAAGATAAATCCAATCATTTGTCTTACTAAGATAAATGAAATGAAACAAATGCAAAACAAATATAATAATTTCAGATAACAAAAATGTGGAGATTCTGGAACCTTGTTTAGTACAAAATGCAGCTTGAATGGATATCGAGCATATTTAATAAAGAAATTCGTACCCTTTCAAGACTATGATGCAGAGAGGCCCACCAGCACCTCGGAGGAAATTGCTATTATTTTTGTTCTTATTGTATTCAACATTCAACATAACCTGGAGGTTATCCACATTGTTGGGCTGAAGAAGAGATCTGATTTTTAAGGGATATAAAACAGTTATAAAAGGTCTCTGAATACACAATGCAAAGAAAATATTAATTTTCTAAATTTATACCCTGAGCAGGCATGTCATTTTTTTTTTTTTTTTTTTTACAATCTATCAACAAAATGGGTGATGCCTAGGCTTTTCAAACAGACTTGCTATCACAAGCAGTTTTATCATTTATTTATTTTTTGGTTAAAAAAAACTATTCAGTTAAAGATATGAAACTATGTAGAACCAAGGAAAGAAAAACTTTAAGAGAGAAAAAGGGGAAGAGCAGGCTGCACATGATCATTTCCTGGGATTACAGGGCTGCTCCAGCGTGTCTCACTTGGCAGAGTCTGGTATGGTGTTCTAATCTACTTTTGGATGCAAAGCCAGTTTTTGTTTGTCACTTGGTCCGTGACACAGTTCCTGAAGGAGTTTATTTGGGAAACCAGGATAATTAAGTATTGCCCCATTAGGAAATGTTCCTTGCCTTTGAGCCTGCTTTCAATCATCCTGTGACATTTCTAGTCCTGCTTTGGTCATGGAAGCTCAGTCAGACTGAGATAGGTGAAGAAGTCAGGATTCCCCCGCTCACCTGCTTTGCCCAAGTAAGTTGTTGGCAGCAACTCTCCCATATTCTCCAAGGCGCCTGAAGGCAGGACAAGAAACAACAGATGGAAACTAACCAAAGAGAGAAGCAACCTAGAACTAAGGAGAAACTTCCTGACAGTTAGAACAATTAACCAGTGGAACAACCTGCCTCCAGAAGCTGTGAATGCTCCAACACTGGAAGTTTTTAAGAAGAGACTGGACAGGCATTTGTCCGAAATGGTATAGGGTTACCTGCCTGAGCAGGAGGTTGGACTTGATGACCTCCAAGGTCCCTTCCAACTTTATTATTATTATTATTATTATTATTATTATTATTATTATTATTATTATTATTATTATTATTATTATTATTATTATTATTATTATTATTATTATTATTATTATTATTATTATTATTATTATTATCTCTAGAAGGAAGATAATTGCCAAGGAGGAGGGAATGCATTTTAACAGTAGATGCCGGGATCCGAAACTGGATCAAAGCAAGAAAGAGTTGTTCTGCCACTGAGCAGCAAAAGTCTTTTCTTTTTTTTAAGCAATTAAAAAATAGGAAAAGGGGCAAAGCAGAAGCTACCTAAGAGAAAAGTAGGCCAGTTCCAAAGGCCAAAATAATTATAACAAAAGTATCTCAATGATGTATGTTCTCAGGATTATCCAACAGAATTTCAAACCCCCGGCTTTTTTTTTTAAATTGCTGCCCTCCAGATAGATAGGGCCTCTACAATTTAAATATACTGAGAATTCTTGAAATTGCCATCTCAACATTTCTGGGGTAGGAGAAGGCTCTTGGTAGGGTAGATGGTCCTATGTGCACAGACCCCAGTGCTTCCCAGGGATTTGATTCAGTGGGAGCAAAAAACAGCCCCCGTCCTCCAGTCAAAGGGCACAGAATTCAAAGTTTTGGGACCCGAGGGGGAAGTGCCTCTTCCAACATCCCTCAGCAATAAGAAACACCAGAGTAAATTAATCAAGTAACACTTTGCTCCCCTTTGTTCCATTCAGCATCAGTGATCCTAAGGATAGCTGCTTCGTCTTGTATTTAAACATTTAAGTTCCCCTTAGTGAAAAGTGAACCCCTTTTGAAGCAACATGAAGAAATTTGTCTTCTCCTCTTTCTCCCATGTAGAACAACCCAGAACTGGAGTCAAATTTTTCCCCTAAATCACTTTTATTTTTGGCTTTTGTGCAAAAAAGGAACAGAATACTATAAAGGCTACCAATGAATCTATATGTGCATGCATGTGCAGAAACCCACATATGAAAGTATTTTTAGAAGAAAGGCAGCAAAAAACTCATTAAGTATTTGCCAACTTTCTCCTCGCCTTCTGACTGACAGTAAGAACAAGAAAATGTTCTTGGTGAGGATTGGGCTGAAGGAATCCAGGGAGCAGCTGGTAGATTAAGTGGCATTTTCACCATGGCTTTTTAAAATGGTCTTGGTCCAGTGGCAGAGATTAAACTATGCAATGCCAACTGTGGGCATAATTAGCCCCAATCCATCAACACCAATCAACGACAACTCTTATTAGAATGAGCAGAGGAGCTGGGTTTTCCCATTGATGCCCCCAATGTGGCAAATGAGCAAGGATATTGGAAGATGCATTTCAACATCTCCATCCCTGCAGAATCATTAAAATAGGAACTTCATTCTACCAGGAACAAGGCAACGAATACGTAAAACGGAAAAACAAAGTTTATGAAAGAAGTGGAAATAAATAGGCAGGATAATACAAGGTGGTGATGGGAGGCTGTTGAAAAAGTGAGATGCTTTAACTTCTTCACCTTTTGATCCCCTCCCCTCCCCCCAGGATGTCCCCTGAAAATGTGCCACATATAACAAACAGGCTCACAAACCGAAATTGAGGCATGCTGGATGAATAGAAAAGGGTGTTGCACTGTTGAACACAATGAATGAGTCTAAAATGCTGGCCTGGCGAATTGTTACTTATTTACTAGTGAGGAAGCACTGTACTTTTCCTGTCCAAGTTAAACAGAGTTTAACATCCTGGATAATTAACACATAGTTGATTTGTTGACAGGTGGTTCTGCTGTGAGATGTGAGTCACACTAGAGAAATCATATGTATACAAGCTTCCAAAAGTCCAAAAACGTCATAACCACTGACCTGTCCAAAGATCCCTACTTTACTGTTGTGGCTCATCAGGATCTGAAGCAATCAGACATCATCTCTGGTTGCCTAGAGCAGTGTTTTTCAGCCCAGTACTTTATAGATGTATTAGGATCACAATTCCCAAAACTGTGAGGCATATTTAGAACTGTGGCTATACTATATATTCTCACTTCATTGTATTCTTAAAGAAGTTTAAGAAGAAATACCTGATCTAGCCATTGAGCTAGAGAACAAACTATTAACAAATGAAGTAAGTGATTCTAGATGAGCAAAGCTCCAGACATGGGTGTCCACAAAAACAATAGAGGGAGACACAATATACTGTGCATCATATCATTGTACAAATGTGAAATATTTTTGCAAGCTGCCATTTTTTTTTGCTCTCAGATTAGACCGGTTTCCAAACAGAAGAACATAGAGGATGCAAAACCATGGCACACTTCCCTGTTTTAGAGCCAGGATCCTCTTCTCTCAATTCCCTTTGTTACACTCTGTCCCTACTCCAAGGACAAGTCTTTGAGGAGTTGTAGAGAGGTATGGAGACCTCTGTGGCCATTTGTTCCCCGACAGACTAGCTGCTCTGGAAAAGTGCCAACTATGTGGATCTCAACATAATCTTACTCTATATGCTCATGACATACAAGCCTTGAATTTATTCTTAACCTATCTAAAATGATTGTTTTTAACACAAATAGTCCTTGAGTTACGATCACTCATTTAACAAATGCTCAGAGTTATGAGAATGTGGAACAAGGGGGGGGGGGTTGATTAGTCCTTTAAGTTGCACCCATTATGGTATCCATGCAGTCATGTGATCACAACTCAGGTGCTTGGCAACCAGCTTGCAATTACAATTGTTGCAGCAACCTGGGATCATATCAATGCAAGCTTCTCATAAGCAAAGTCGATGGGGAAGCCAACAGGAGGTTGCAAGTTGCTCCCATAAATCCCTCCAACTCCCATGGCTTTTTCTCCCAGGGAACCTCCGGGCACAGAGATCTCATCCTTGGTAGCTCCCACCTGCCCATACTCCATGGTGGCCCAAAGGCACCCACCCATCCGCATTCTGTAGTGCCCACCCATGACACCTGCACATCCGCCTGTACTGTGTAGCATCTGCCCACACTCCATTGTGCCAGCGCACAGCACCCACCCACTAGACTGCTTGTCTGGTATGTGGTTTCAACACCTCCTCCCACTTTACTGTCACATGAGGTCCTTACTTAATGACCCACATAGTCCTTGCTAACTGACAACAGGGACTGCTGAAGTTATTATTGCTAAGTAATGTGATCACGAAACAACACATTTTATGACTGCATCACTTAAGAGAGAAAAGTTCTGGTTTCAACTGACATCATAACCCAAGGACTACCTATATGGATGACTATACCTCACTCCATCTGCTTAAAAAATGCCCCAAGGAAATCTGCGTAGATAGCAAGATCCTTCTGTCCCTCCAGCCTAGGCCTATCAGACAGTTTCACGGCTGTTCAGTGTTGTCGGTTTTGGATAGACATTCCTTCTGTGATACTGAACAATGCCTCTATATGCACCCACACCAATTACACCCATTGTTTTCTACATGCTGCTACATTTGTGTACAGCCAGTCCTTTCCTTGTTCAAACTAGCAACTGCACAAACAGGACCCAAAGGGGAAACAGACTGTTTTTGTAAAAAGATCTTTATTGGAAAAGTGGGGGGGGGGACTGTGAAAAGCAGACAGGGTTTACCCAGCACCAGTGAGGAGGGAAAGGCCACAGCATCCCAGCAGGAATACAGACAAAGGGGAACTGAAAAAGGGAACCAGCTTCATTGGCTCTGAGGGATCCTTTCCTGATGCTGAAAGGAAGGCAAGGTGTGTCTTGTGGGCAGAGAGCAAGCAAGCACAGCTCAGTGAGATTACCCAGCTGTGCTGCTCCTCGGATGGGAAGGCTGCCTATGAAGAAACATATATGCATTAGAGGTGGGGAAGGGAAAGGTGTGTGCATGCACATACACACAGAGCATGCCAGGAAGTAGGCGCTTCGTCCGTGGGAAAGTGAGTGCAAAGCGATACCAAAGAGGTCTGCATTTTCCTACTGTACACAGCGCCTCTTTTAGGGAGGTGAGGCAGATATGGTTCCTCATCCCATTTCTACTGTGATTTCTCTCACATCCCTTCTCATTCCTTGAAAGGGTTTCCTTGGGTGCCTTAAAGGAAGGTTTGGTTTATGACCGGAGGAAGCTATGAGGACAAACCACGGGCATTTGCTAAGATTGCAAGAGGCTGCCCAAGAGCCATCTGGCTTTGACAAAGAACCCCACAGGTGGAGAGCTTTAGCAAGACCTCGTTGCAGCTGAGCCCATTTCCAAACATCATGCTGCATATTCAGGGAAGCAAACCAGAGCAAAGGATACTGGGACACACAGAGGGCAGAGAGGACAGGAGGTAGAAGAGAAGGGAAGGGAAAGGCAAGCGACACCTTCTTTAGGAAAGGGTGGGCTTGCATGCTATAAAACTAATGATACTGCAGTTAAAGATAAGGTTGTGTAGGCTGAAGAATAATGGGGTTTGGTAAGGTATTGCCAAGCTGGGAGAGGCCAAGCTGCAGCTTCAAGTGGCGTGTATCCAAGTGGGTTCAGGCACCATGCCCTGAAGATGGTGGGACTGTATCCATCATACTAGTCTTTCCCCTTTCCTTTTCTGGCTGTATGAAACAATTAAGGAGGAAAAACATTAGCGCAACACATTACCTGAAGATTATATTCCTGCATCACATCTACCCACGATTTGCATAAAAATCAGATATTGAATAAAACACACTTTGCTGGATCTGTTCAACACAAACAACCATAAACAAGAGTTTCAAGCTATCCTGACAGGCTTCACACAATCTACACCCAAACCAAAGAAACCATAATTTATTTGAGTTGGCAGGTTCATCTGCTTTTCCCTAGTTGCCAATTGATTATGGATCATCTGACCCATTTTGGGGGGTCTGGCCCATAAACAAAGCCACACTTGTTATTTTGGGGCTCCTGCACTCCCAATCCCTGTGGGAGAAACTTGAGATGTTTGGATTCCTTTACCGTATCATTTTCCCCAATTGCTGCCCACTAGATATGGAGAACCTCTAACTACCAGAATGCCAGCTGGGAATTCTAGGTATTGCAACAGGTGCTGCTTGCTTTATCTTTTCCAGCTCTCACTATGCCCCCCAGGAGGCCCTGCAGAGAGAAGAAGTGAGGATTGTGGGTGACCTCAAGTCCTTTGGACCACAACATGGGCACATCCATATTACTTTCTTAGCCTACTACTGTTGTGCACTTTCTGGGCTAAGTTTGTTTATAATGTACTTTGAAGAGCTACTTGTAGCTCTCCAAAGTACATTATAAACAAACTTGGCCAGGGACCTTTATGGATACTAAAGAGTGTGCAAAACAGACCAGAATCTCTTTGGGCAAAAGGAACCCTAAGAAATTATAATAAGAACCATGACTGGCAACCAGAATAACCATCCATGAATTCCTAGCCTTCTAAATGCTAACCATTTCCATTCTGGTATCACTTAGCGGCATGCAAAATAAAGCACCAAAGGCTTTACCAATGCTATTCTACAACTGACCTTTGGATTTTGACTTGGTCTTGGGAGAGCAGGGCTTAGTCACTTGAATAGTTTCCTGGCACTCGGCATTGTAAAGAGCTTTCTTCAGAGTACCTGAACGGGCCTTCAGACCTGTTGCAGGGTCACAGCCACCCCAGTTCTCAAACTTGTACTTGCAGTCAGCTAGGGGAGAAGTAAGAACAGTTAGATATATGCAGGATCCACAACAAACCTAGATCCAGCTTGACCTCCCCTCACCATCCGTTTTTCTAAAAAGAGAAACAACCCAGATGCCCAGGAAATGAGCACACACTTCACAAACTCATGAACCACTGCCATCCACCGCAGAGCTATCAGGACTGCTTGGCTAATGTGACAAAGGGAAGCTTCTTATATTCTTAAATGGCAAAAGAACGGCAGCTGCCAGAAATTAAAAATAATTTCTTTCTGAAAAGACCAGTTGGTCTCAGAAGCCAGAGGATATGATTAAAATGCTTTTAATATGAAAACATAACAAGAAGCAATGGAAGAAGCCAATTATCAGAGCCAACCAAGGCAAACAGATACTGCATAGAAGCAAGCAATGGGCTGACATACAATGCAGGTATTAAGTGTTTGGGTTTATTCTCTCAAATTGAAAACAATTTGGCTGGCTACCTGAGGCTCTGATAAGATTGTTGCATCATCTTCCTCTAAACCAGATGAATGCTCACCTCCAAACTCCTTCTTCCAGTTGCATGGAATCTTGCATTTCAGCTTCTTGGTCTCATCCTGACACGTTCCCTCACGGAAGCCCACACCACAGTCCTTGCTGTTGGGGATACAAGGGCCCCAGCGCCATTCCTCACAATCGGAACCATTTTTCTTGACCTTGTCTGCATGAAGAACAGGCCGTCATTTCAGACTCACAAGAATTAGCCTTCTCTTTTCTTATAATCTATCTTGAACCATTAAAAGCAGCCTATCTTTCCTCACCTAAAGTAGGATGGAGGGCTCTTTGGGGCCTTCAAGTTAGTACCAACTCCACTGACTGCATGGCAGCAGTTTTATTAGCAACATTTTGGGGGAATCCATTGCAGTTGCCTTCTTGCTAGGACTGAGAGCAAATGAGCCCAAAGGCACCCAGCTGGCTTAATGCCTATGGCAGAACTAGAACTTACCATCTCCCTGGTTATTAGCCTAGTACTCAGAAGAGATATGTTGCTTTCTGTACTTTTTAGTCCACTGAAAGTCTCACTGAAAGATGTCTTCTGAAAATAGCCAACTGTAAATAGGGACTTACCAATCACAAATATGACACTCACCCTTCTTATTCTTGCCTGCTTCTGAAGATACAGCCAGAAGGATAAAAACCAGAAGGAGAAAGAGTCCACGGGCCTGCATTCTGTAAGAGGAAAAACACTGAAATCACTGTTGGCACAAAATATATTCTAATCCAGTGATGGCGAACCTTTTAGAGACCGAGTGCCCAAACTGCAACCCCAAACCCACTTATGCATTGTCGAGTGCCGGGTGGGTGTGGCCAATTGGGTGGGCATGGCCCATTGGGAGGGCTTGGCCCATTGGGAGGGCTTGGCTGTGGTAGTAACGGCAGACTGGGTGGGACTAAAAAGTTCAATCAATCAATTCCAACTTTGCAAGATCTTTTTTTTTCCCTGTGAGAAGTTGAAATTGACTGATTGAACCTTTTTTTTTTTTGCACACGACGGCGGAGGCCTAAAGTGAAAAGGTTTTATAAAACCCAGCTGAAGGCCTAGGACTGGGGCGACGGCGCATGTGCCCACAGAGAGGGCTCTGAGTGCCGCCTCTGGCACTCGTGCCATAGGTTCGCCACCACTGTTCTAATCCCAAGAAAAGAGCTGGTAAGATGGAGGAATGTGACAAAGGGGAGGGATATGATTTTCTGCTGACATGGTTCCTGGGTCTTGTGCAGCCTGGAATGTAAACATGCAACAGGTTAAGCTCCCTTCATCACTTCGTTACCACAGCAGGAAACATATCAAATGCTACAAATCAGTAATTCAAGCTGTAATGAAATTCAGAGAAAAAGGACATTTTAAAAAAAAAATGCTATTTCAAGTCCATCCAATTTCCTTAAGGCTCTGATTTGCTGGTGAATGCTTAGCATTTTATACCTTGCACTGGGATCATCTATTTAGCTTTTTTTCATTCAAGGGAACAGAAGCAGATGCTTAAGATGAGAGAAGTTTCCTTTTCAAAATAAACAAAGAAAATAACTCTAATGAAACATCACCACTTTTTGCATAAATTTGCATAATGCTAAAAACCAACTTAGGCAAATGACTAATTATGTTCTCCCCTTTGATACGTAGTGCAGCTGATATTATTGGTAAACAATGGGGAATTTTAATTTCTATCTAATGATAAATATTTAGCTGTCGATGACTCAATATATTTCTTTGAGGTTTTTTTTCAACAATATGTGTTTTTTTTATTATACTCCTTTGTATTTGTTTCAATTTAATCTAGCCTAAAAAGATAAATATGTCCTCCAGTTGACTGTATCCATACAGTTTTCTTAGCAGTATTTGCCACTCTCTTCTCTGGAATATTTTTGTCTTCCCAGTCCAGCCTACAACTTGGATATTCCAAATAATTACCTAATCCCAAGTATTGGAGCCCTGGCTTAACTTTTTCAAGATTAGCCAAGGTCAGTTAGATACTGCCATCTGCTGTAGATATTAATTTACATAGATTTTCTCAAAATCCTGTAAAATCATTTACCTATTTGTAACATGTGCCTCTGACTTTACAGTAGTAGCCAAAGCAGGAGTCCATTAAGTACAGGAATTAAATTTATTCTTACTAATCGTATCATCCTAGTCCTTATTATAAGTTGCTGCCTATAGAACATCTTTACTCAGTTGCTGCAAAGGACAGTGGTAAATTACTGAAGACTATATAGTGCACGGGTGTCAAACTCGCCACGTCACATGATGTGTTGCGATGTATCGCAACTTTTTTGCCATTGCCGGCAATGGGGTGGGCACGGTTTCGCTATGATGAAACCGGCCCGCGGGCCGGCAGTTTGACACCCTTGATATAGTGGTTCCTGGTTGAGCTATCTGCTTACATCACAGTGCTATTAGTTATCAGTTTCTTTATATCCTGCCCTTTCTCTGTTTTGCTCAGCTGGGCTTCCTTTTGTCCTAGCGAAGCCTCACAAAACTCTACACCTTCACTCACCATTCTTAAGGGGACAGCGGTCAATGGAAACACCTTTCACTACTACAAGTTGTGTCTTAAAGGTCCAGTTAAGGGCCCTTTCCAATGCAGCTCCCCAAGCAGGGGACAAAAAGCAGATAAGATTCATACCCCTCAATTTCCAAATAGCATCCCCTCTCTGGCCTCCCTAGACTTTAAATGTGGCGCAACCAAGTGGAAAACTGGGGGAAACAAACCTGCCAAAGGGATTTATGCTGCCCCTACTTTTGGAAAGCTGGGTGGGGCCTGGTGGCTGGCAATAGCAAGGCCCTACTCCCCACTCCTCTCCATGGCTGCTACCGTCCCCTGGTTTCCCAGTGTCTCTTTTATCTGGAGCTCAGCGGGCTACCTCGTCTCTGCCAAAGCTCCTGAGGCTAGGGAGATCTCTGCTGCTATGGAGCCTTTATGTATCTCAAAAAGAATCCAGAGGGGGAAAAGAAACCCTGACAGGCAGTTTTGAGAAT
The DNA here is from genome assembly GCA_023970755.1 of Azemiops feae. Taxonomy (NCBI): domain Eukaryota; kingdom Metazoa; phylum Chordata; class Lepidosauria; order Squamata; family Viperidae; genus Azemiops; species Azemiops feae. The sequence goes on along the minus strand of JALGBA010004098.1, from coordinate 3,695,367 downwards.
TAAAACAGAAGATTAAAAATAAAAGCTCACCACAATCAGATCTCGTGGGGAGCTTTAGAAGGCAGGCTGCTCCCCCTGCTGGTTCACTTAATGTCAGCCTATTACCATATCCCAACAAAGAGTCTTTGGAAACAAGCGTCCCACCAAATTGTGTATGTGCACACACATCCCACGAAGAAGAGGAATGGCACACATGCACAAAGCTATGGTGCAGGGGTTGTTTTTGCTCAATCGCTGTTACTTTGCCATTTTCTTCCAACTCCTCCATTACTCATTTCAGCAAACAAGATTTAGTCATTCTTCTTTCAGCAGGTTTATAAACTTCCCACATACATGGAACTCCACAATGGTGATTCTATTTATGGGTGCAAATATAATTCTTATTTACCCAGGATAGCCAATAGCAGCCAACAGTAGATCCAAGAATAAAATCTAAAAGGAACAGTAAAATCTTTTGGTTGGGTCTCCCACACAAACAGAAAATGTGAGGATAAATCAGGAAATAAAACTCTTTGTTTAACTGCACAGAAGTTGTAATAGCCAAGACATTCTTTCCCAAGGTTTTTCAGTGGTATGGCAGGGGCATGAAAATGACCAATATATGACGTGGAGCCTTTTAATTTGCCTCCTGAATGCAGAAACATGGCCATTAAGGATTTGCTTGATTAAGCCAATTACAGTCCTTTGCTCAAATGGATAATTTCAGTTCCAGATTCAGTGGCTCCAATGCGGTTAAAAAATAACCCACTGAAAAAACCAGGGCAATACTCTGTCAAATAAAGTTTTCAAGTTCCCCGCATTAGCATTTTAATTATAAAATTCAAACTCTGTGAATCAGCAAAAAGCAGGCTAGAAATTTAATAAAGTAATGAATAACATGCATCTTTTTGCTTATTCATTTTAAGTGTTATTAGAAAAAAGGCCGTGATGAACGGTTTTCTGATCTCAGCTTTCCCGGGCTGGTGTCCTCCAGCAATACAGCTGTGAGCTGAAGAGGGCAACACAGAAAAACATCTGGAGAGCACCAGATGGAGGCTGCAACTCTAGCCCACTGGCCACAGGAGTGAATTGTGTTTTGTTTTTAAAATATCCAGTCCAGTTGTTCACTTGGCATACACAACTGCTAAATCCAGAGTTCTGAATACATGCTCATTATGAAACTGATTTCAGGCAAGGGTTAAATGGTGGGCCTGGCCATGAGGTCTGGTAACTTTGCTTGAAACGCTATCCAGACTTCTGGTAAGGTGCCGAGAAGGGCGAAGGCTTACTGGTTTTTTCGCATCAGGTTACTTTGTATTTTCTTTTAAGGTTTCCAACTACTCTAAGGGTATCCAGTATGCTGAATAATCTAACCAGCACATGTCTTTCATTATACGCACTCACGGGACATTTAATCGGTGTTCCTCCACATCCCAAGCAACGAAATGGAGAGAGTGGGGAAGGGTAGAGGGAGTAGGGGATCGTGGACCCTAAATGGCATTTCAGACAAAGTAAGTTGGAAGTGTATTCACAGCCCTGCTGGAGGGAGTCTTTGGCCCCCGTTTCCACCATTGGTGAGATCAGGCTGAAGCCTGCTGTGCTCAGTGGAGGGGAAAGAGGGGTGGCTAAAGGAAAGAAAGACACAATCAGCACTTTTGCTCCATCCTCAGCAGCCCCCCCCCCTCCCAGAGAGCAGGTCACCTCATTACTGAGGCTCCATTGGCTGCACCTGATGCTGAGAAGTTGTCAGATTCCCTCTGAATTGACCTGTCACAGAGAATTACACAGGCTGAAGGCAGATACCCTCCTCCCTCCCGTTCAGCTTTCAGCCGAGAGAGACGCATCCCTGAGGGAGAGCAAAGGGCCTGTTAGGACACAGCCCAGGCAACTCTCTTCAAAGCCCCCTTCAAACAAGGGCAGCAGATCAGCCTTAAGAGCAGCCCAAATCTGAACTTAGCTCGGATTGCAATGTCCAACAATGGATACGCCAGAGGCTGGGTCTGCTGACTTCTTCCTTAGATGCAACAAGCCACGAAAGGCTGCAGTTGGGGGAGCTTACAAGGCACTGAACAAGCTGGTCTCATTGTTTCCTCTGGGTACCAGCCCATCTTTAAAAGAGAGGGGTGACCCCTTAGCCCAGGGGTCGGCAACCTGAAACACTGAAAGAGCCACTTGGACCCGTTTCCCTCACACACACAAAAAAATTGGGAGCCGCAAAATGCGCACGCGCAACAGGGGGGTTGATTGAAGAGTGGAGCCTAAGGCGGCATATGCACCGGCCCTGCCCCATCCAGCTCTGGTATGGACGGCTCTGCCATCCTGGCTTTTCCTCCCCTGGGAAAAGACTGCTCTCCCCCCGTCCCGCGCTCTCCCTCTTTTGCTGAAGAGGCAAGCAGGGGGCCTGCCTCGGGCACGGCGGGGCTGCTGGAGGCTGAGGCCCCCGAAGGCGCGGACCAGGCTATCTTCCATAGCGGCAGGACGGCGACCATGGGAGCAACAGCCTGCTCATCTCCACCGGCGGCGGCGGTGTGCGGCAGAGCCATCTGGTGGCCCTTCTTCCGCGTGATTGAGATAGGCAGCGCCGCCCCGCTCCGCCCTCGTTTCCCCAGAGCAGAGTTGGGGTCGCGCCAAAGGAGCCGGCTAAAAGCGAAAGTGGTGCCTTGGACTACCCCTCTGAGGATGGCGCTTTGGAGGAAGACTGGAGCACGGCACCCTTGCCGGAGAACTAGAGTCAGCCCCGCTAACTAACGTGTGAACCCCACGCTAAGAAGGGCCCTGCCTAAACTGAGCTCAATCGGACAGGAAAGGTCCAATCCGATGGAGGTTCCTGCGAAGTCAGCTCGGTCATTGGGATCACGCAGTTGAGTGGGCTTGGCGTGCCCCCCAAGCTATTAATCCAGCAACTAGGCAGCGGTTGGCTTGCGATAGGTTGGGCAAAACAGGTGGATAGGATTGCAGCCAACGATAGTAGGATGTTAGAGCCACCAACTCTGGTCTCCACCCGGGCGGGCGGGCGAGCGAAACCCCGAAAACTTTCGCGTTCGTTTGCAAAGAGAAGACGCCAGTGGCGCATGGCCCGGACTGTCAGCGTTGCCGTGGGACCACACCCTGCAGTGCCAGCTAATGCGGCGTGGTTCTCTTTGCAAACGAATGCGAAAGTTTCCGGGGTTTCGCTCACCCGCCCGCGTGGAGACCCTGCGCCGCCTCTTCTCCTGCGGCCGGGGAAAGAGAGCCGGCCCCGAGCCTGTCCTGGAGGACTTTTTAGGCCCCGGATACCCCTCACCCGTCAGTCCAGGCACTGCGGCTCCGCAGCAGGAGGGAACCCTCCGGACCTTTGGTACTCCCGGCTTGCCGGCGAGGCTTGCAAACTTGGCTCCCGCCGGGGAAGCAGCACCTTTTGGGGCAGGGGCTCCAAGCAATTGCATGCTTCGGGGAAGGAGCACGGAGGCCTGCAAGCAGGCAGGCAGGCGCTGGGCAGCACGAACTGAGCGGCGGCAGGAGGGAGGCGGGGCCTTGGCTTGTTGCTTATCAAGACTGTGCTCAGTTCGTGCTGCCCAGTGTCTCTCGTTCTGCCGCTCAGGCCCCTTTTTCACAGCTGGAAGCACGCCGCATTAGCTGGCACCACAGGTGATCCCACGGCAATGCCGACAGTCCGGGCCGTGCGCCACCGGCGTCTTCTCTTTGCAAACGAACGCGAAAGGTTTCGGGGTTTCGCTCGCCCGCCCGGGTGGAAACCAGAGTTGGCAGCTCTATCGTTGGCTGCAATCCTATCCACCTGTTTTGCCCAAGCCAACCGCTGCCTGGTTGCTGGATTAATAGCTTGGGGGGCACACCAAGCCCACTCAACTGCGTGATCCCAATGACCGAGCTGACTTCGCAGGAGCCTCCATCGGATTGGACCTTTCCTGTCTGATTGAGCTTAGTTTAGGCAGGGCCCTTCTTAGCGTGGGGTTCACACATTAGTTAGCGGGGCTGACTCTAGTTCTCCGGCAAGGGTGCCGCGCTCCGGTCTTCCTCCAAAGCGCCGTCCTCGGAGGGGTAGTCCAAGGCACCACTTTCGCTTTTAGCCGGCTCCTTTGGCGTGGCCCTATCTCTGCTCTGGGGAAACGAGGGTGGGGCGGCATTGCCTATCTCAGTCACGCAGAAGAAGGGCCATGCAAACACCACCAGATGGCGCCGCCACCGGCGGAGATGAGCAGGCTGTTGCTCCCACGGTCGCCATCCTGCCGCTATGGAAGGTAGCCTGGTCCGCGCCTTCGAGGGCCTCAGCCTCCAGCAGCCCCGCTGTGCCCGAGGCAGGTCCTCCACTCGCCGCTTCAGCAAAAGAGGGAGAGCGCGGGGTGGAGGGAGAGCAGTCTTTTCCCAGGGAGGAAAAGCCAGGACGGCAGAGCCGTCCATACCAGAGCTGGACGGGGGCAGGGCCGGTGCATGTGTCACCTTAGGCTCCACTCTTCAATCAAGCCCCCTGTTGCGCACGGGCATGCGTTAGCACATTTTGCGGCTCCCAGTTTTTTTTTTGGGGGTGAGGGAAATGGGTCCAAGTGGCTCTTTCAGTGTTTCAGGTTGCCGACCCCTGCTCTAGCTCCATTAATTTTGTCACTAATGCTTTGTGCCCCCAAACACCACATGCTCTACATAGAGTTTGTCTTCTGGTATATATTTCCTTTGGGAGAAATGTTGAATTCCTGCAAAAAACCTGGCAAGCATGGTAAGTCTGGGTGAATATATTATCCACATTGTTTAATGGGAGGAACACCCCCTTTTGACTAACTCTCACATTAGTTTTGCACTGCAGGTATGACAGTACTTCTATGCAGGTGTATCTATGGGGGACAGGAGTTGTTTGTTTTTTTTAAAAAACAAAATGGCCCTTAGAGTTGCAACCACCATCTTAAATGTTTTTAACTCTCTCTGAAGATGCCCTGGTTCTGTGCATGTTTGTACCGCTCTGGTTTGGTATTGGGGAACAATAGGCAGATATAACTTTTCCTTTCTATCGCATCAGTAGCAGCAGGCATATTGTCTGAAATAATTCCACATTCTGCCTGTTTCATACTTTCTTCCATTTTTCAGGAGTTCCTAGTGCAACTTGATCAAACATGTGGGAAAACTTAAGGTTTTTTTCCCCTTTAAAATGTCAGCACCATGTTTTCCCCCACAAGAAGATACTAATATTTCTTTTTGTTCAATAATTTTCACTATGGAAAATTGCCTTTTAGGGTTCTCCAGATAAAGGAATTTGATGCCCTCTGTGGGATTCTTCACACACACACACACACACAGAGAGAGAGAGAGAGAGAGAGAGAGAGAGAGAGAGAGAGAGAGAGAGAGAGAGAGAGAGAGAGAGAGAGAGAGAGAGAGAAGAGAGAGAATACGAATAAGAAGAAGAAGAAGAAAGAAGAAGAATAAGAAGAAGAAGAAGAAGAAGAAGAAGAAGAAGAAGAAGAAGAAGAAGAAGAAGAAGAAGAAGAAGAAGAAGAAGAAGAAGAAGAAGAAGAAGAAGAAGAAGAATGGGAATAATGGCAACTAGAGACAAGGAAGGAGGAAAATAATTATCTAAAAAGGCAATTGTACCCCTGTCCTTGAATTGGAATGTTTTAACTAGCTGTCCCAAGGCCAAACAAGAAAATTCATGAGATGCCATCCAATTTTCTTTAGCTTGTTAAAAACCTTGGCCAGTTGATATATGCTTTTCCTCCTGCATAAAAAGCTTATTCTGACTGTGATGACAACATAATTTACCACAAGCAGGGAAACATTAACTGTTTATTTTCAATTAATCTTTCATCACCCAGATTTCCCCATACCAAACTTACTTTTGGCTAGTAAGGAACAAAAAATGGAATTCTGGGTCTCCATTTTCTGACACACCTACTTTGGCATCACAATGCCATCTTCCATTAAGGCAAAATTTCTTAAAACCAAACTGAAGAAAGTGGTTTAATGTCCATTAGAATGCCAAGAGATTTAGACTTGGATCAGGATAAACCTTAGCTTATTTTGCCAAATTTTTAATGGGCATTCTATTCAAATTATTTGGTATGGATATAGGAAGGAACTATGTCTGAATGCAAGCCATGTTTAATGTATTGAAAACTGATTAAGGAACAGAGGGGAACATGAGTGATTAATGTTACATGTTCATAGTATCATAGTTTATGAAGATTTTGATGAATGTCTGAACTTGGCTTGTATTTTAAATGATAATAAGCCCAACCCCACCATGGGTACACCTAGTTTTATACCACCATCTTGATTTCATCAGCTTCCAATTACCAGCTGACTCCTGCTTATTAAATGTTTCAATGGTGCTTCAGCGGCTTATGGTTCTGTGCTTTTCCGAATTCCTTTTTCAGGAGACAGGAAAGAAAATACCTCAATCTGAATCTTTCTTTGGCCATTTCAAAATCCAGAAAAGAACCACTGTTCTTGCTCCCATATACTCCATGAGCAAACTTGGTCTTACATGATTTTTATTTCTTTTATTTCTGACTGCAAAAATCCCTTCTCTCCAGATTCAGCCATGTGTCTCTTCCATTTCGTTAATTATTTCAGAAACAAGATTGATCTCCCAGCTTTGTAAAAACAGAATGTAATATCTTTAATGAAAAACACAACAAATCTGCTGCAACATACTAGGTGGCAGGTGAAACCATGAAAGGAAAATAATTTTATTTTACTTTATGGGATTTGTCTACTATCTGAAACCAGGCTTAAGGCAAGACCAACTTATTTGAACTAAGCTGTAGAAGGTATGCTAAAGATAAGCATATTATAGGCAAGTATAGGAACTCATTTATTTGGCAGACAGGACTAATCGCCTGGGCAATCTTTAAAAGCACTGTTTTCATGCCAGAATGTTGAAATTCATCATGCATCCTTCAAGTGCAGGACATCAGGTCAAGGTTCATGTCTTCTGAAGCTTTTGGGGGATGTGATATCAGGTTCACATTACTTTTACTGTTATAATTGATCAAACTGGCAACAATTCTCTTGAGATAAGTTCAAGGTAACTTTCTCTACATTATATTTCAATAACTTTAAATAAAGAATGGACTCAAGGCCACTACGAATTCATCAGAAGTGAAGAGAAAGAGAAAGCTAACAAAGAAACATCAATAATCGGGAACCATAAGAAATTACAGCTTTTTTCTTAAAATATTACTGAGTTTACATTCACAAATTTCGCCTTCTGTTCAGTGAAAGAAAATTGTTTGTACAGATACAAACAATACTCTCTATCCTCCCTTATAGTTTTAGAGGCAAGGTTTTCTTCTTCTTCATTTTTCTAATTATTACAATAAAATTATCTATTTGCAAACCAGGAAAATAAGAATTAAAATATTGGCAGTTATTCTGCTGCATTCTGAAATATAAAACTATATATAGATATACGGATCAATGCAGCCAAATAAAATCATTTGAGGAGATTAATGTTAAGAAAAATCTAATGTATGGGCTATCACCCCAAATTTTCTTTTCCTTCAAAGCTTTTTTTTCTCTCTTTTTTTTAATAAAAAGTGTCCTTGGAACTGCCCTTTTCCAAATGACTCAATATTTTCCTTGATCGCATTTAACTTTTAGTATAATTACATCTTAGAACATACTTAATTCCTACAACCTTTTTCAGCTTTACTGGCTGAGATGAAGCTGAAATTTGAGACATACTTTGGCAACATTTAGGATTGCTAAAGATGTGAGTAACCCTGGACTATGTCCACAGAAAACCTTCAAGTGATGTTGGAATGGGGTTGCAGGTGCCAAGCACAATAACAAAGAGCTTAGCTTGGACTTTCTCTGCCCAGTCAAGTTTGGCAAGCAAGATCTACTCCAGGTGCTACTTCAAACACAACTGTAGTTGCTCCACCATGTCTTCTTAATCAGATGAATTCTTAGGCATGCAATGAATTCTTTTATATGGGCTCTAAAAGACTTTGGCTGAAACTATAGTATTACATTTAATAAATTTACTTCTGACTAAACCATCACAGATATGATACGCAAATCTAGAGAGTAAAGTTTCACCATTAACACCTTTTAAAATTCCTATAAATCAACTGTTTTGAATTTTAAAAATGTATTTATTCGGTACACTTGTTTACTGCTGAATCTGGAGCAATGTGTGTTGACTCAGCCTTCCATCCTTCCAAGGTGGGTAAAATGAGGACTCAGATTGTTTAGGGGCAATATGCTGACTCTGTAAACCACTTAGAGAGGGCTGTAAAGCACTATGAAGCAGTATGTAAGTCGAAGTGCTATTGTAGGATCACTTATGTACTTCAGTGAACCATTTTTCAGCTACTGATCCATTTTGGTGACTCGTGGTAAATGAGAGGAAGCAGAGGCTGAAGCACAAGCAAGTTTTTGGTCTAGACTCTAGGCAATTGGCTGGCATAAAATGCAGGAACTGTGGCCCATGCATGTCCCACAGTTTGTGAATAATTGCTTTAGGCTATGTGTGTTTCTACTCCCAGAATTCTAATAGTTTGTCCAAAACAGCTAGAAATTTGGGGAGTCCCAACACATTCTGAAGATTGCAGAAGGTCGATGTGCAAGCATGTAAGAATATAAACCTGAAAAGTAAGTTGTTACATACGGACATGTTTTTACCATATGCTTTATTTATCATCAGTCTAGATCAGACATTTCAAACTCGCGACATCACGTGACGTCACGCGGCGTATCGGAGCTTTTTTCCCATTGCCGGCAATGGAGTGGGCACGGTTTCCTTGTGACGCGTCTGGCCCACGGGCCAGCAGTTTGACACCCCTGGTCTAGATTAAACATGGTGGCTTTTAAGGACTAGTATGAATATGAAGCGAAACCTTTAACATCCCAAACTAACACATTAATCCTACTTTTGGGACGTGTGTGCGCATTTGAAATTTTGGAAACGTGGTGTGAAAGTCCAACAAAATGGCTGCTGAACAAGCTCTTTCATTTCAGGAGCTCCTGAAATGTGGCATATGTTGCAAGGTTCTAAACGCTGCTTTATTAGAACAAGACCCCTTCATTGCTTCTAAGACATTCTGCAGAACCCGTGTGGTTTAGTTCTTTTGGGGCAGGTTCAGTCCAGCTAAACCTGGGCTAAAGACACATATCACAGGCATCATTAGAAATAAAGACAATGCTGGAGCCTTGTGCCACACAGCATGCTAAAAAAAATTAAAACTATCCCGTTTATTGAAAAAAAAATAGTTTATTACTGGCCCTCCAGATTTTGTCCGCTCTGTGACTGAGGAATCGACACATCCAGCTAGAACTAGAGCCCCTGTTATTGTGTCAACACCTGCAGCTATCATTTGATTACTTACTTATGCTATTGTTCTTTCCTGGTTCACTAATATCTCTATGAAACTATCGGGTTTTTACAGTAGAGTAAAACTAGAAGGACAGTTTCATAATATGTATTTAATACAACTTGTCCTTAAGAGTCTATGTTTTACCTGGTGTTCTATTTGGTAGATCTTAAATTTCTAGGTTTTTTTTTAAAGGAAAACTTGTAAGTGTAACATTTACCCTTTCCCCAAAATAATCCATGATTGTCATGATGAACATATATCTAAATTGATAGGAATGGGGGGAAAAATCCAGATACTCTTGATCCAGCATGGGAAAAAAGAACAATTCATTTTCATAACTATGTATAACTCACTTTACCTTCTCTTGACAGAATATTTTAGAATCAACAGATACTTTGGAGACTTGTCTAAATTAGGGGACATATCATATTTGTTGAGATTCTCTAACAATTCAGAATAAAAACAGACAAACTCCAGGACAATTTTCTTTAAATATATAAACGCACACTTGGCAGCTACAGGGAATGTAAAGGATAGGTGTTTTCCCTAATTGTTCAGACTTCTTTGGGATATTTTCTCTCCTACTGGTACTCCATTTTGAGAACAACTGCATCTTTTTCCCCAGTCCTGTCTTACCTGTTTCTCTTTGTGTGTCTCTCCCCCATTGCGGCCCCCACCTCCCCTCTCCAATCATTAGCTACTCCTTCTCTTTAGTGAAACACATGCAAAATTGCCCACTCTTTGCTTGAGCCTTCTCAAATTTCTGGAGCCCAGAACAACTCAATAATATGCAGTGTTCTTCCATTTTCCCACTCCGGATCTCCCTCTCCCCTGGCGGTCTCTTGAGATGCTTCAGAGTCTGCCTTTCCTGCCACTTTCTCCTATTTTTCTTTATTCTCAGCCCTTTCCTTTTCTTCGCCTCTGTTCTTTCAAAGATATACAATCATTCAAAATAAAGCCATGTCAGCCACCTCAAATCTCCCTAGATAAGTCTGTGCAGCCACCAGGAATTAAGCTCCACTTGAGAGTTTCTCTTTTTTATGTAACCGTTGGGTTGCAGTGATCTCATAAAGTTAAATCCTCATAAATTATTTCCCTACCATCAAATTAATTTCCAGGAGCCTGAAAAAGGAGAGAGCTGGAAATTGAGAAATGCATCTCATTGAAGTTAACGGGAGTAGTAGAGATACACAGAGTTGCACTCTTCTTAGGAACTTTGCTGCATCTGGTTTCCACAACTAAACTTTCCACCATATGTGCTCATTCCCTCCAATTATCATGCCCACCACCTAGCAAATAAAAGGTGGCATCCATCCATCAGCTTTTGCATGGCTCGCCCCCATCTGATAATCTGAACCAACACTCCACACATGAATTCAATAAATTAGCCATTGCCATTTCAAAACACTCAACAAGACAATCAAAATTCCAGACAGCATACTAGGAGATAAAAATGTATGGATTACGCATTGAAAGTAAAATAGGTTGTGCTCTATTTCTGATACACAGAGCTGAAGAAAAAAGAATTATTACTGCAGAGTGAGCCTTTAAAGTTGAGTGGGCTTGTTAGCAGGCCTCCTCAACCTGGCCGAGAATACTGGGAACAGCAGTACCAAGCAAACACATCTGGGGTATACCAGATTGGAGAAGCCCCTGATAGGATATTATGACTGGATAGCTCAGACCCATCCTTTTGATCACTGAGAATGTTGCCTAGACAGATTACCCAGGAAAATAATATGATGGAATATTTTTGTGATGTACCTATTTATTAATTAAATTTGAAAAAAAGAGAGTCAAAAGTGACTCTGGGTGGCACACAACAATCAGATAAAACCACAGATACAACCACCACTGGTATAAAAAAATATAAAAATCTACATTAAAAAATAAACAATATTAAAAACAAATATACAAATCCCTAGGCGAAGAGAAATAATGGCCATCACAATGGAGCCATCTATCTCCGGTTTCCCGGGAGCCCTAGGCTTGGTAACATAACCAAGTCTTGAGAGCCTTCCAGAATGTCAAAAGGGATGAAGCTAATCTAATTTTGTACTTTTCATTCCCTCCACATAATCAGAGGCAAGTGGAACACTAAAACTGTGCATTATCAAAGTATAATCTGGGGAAGTACAAGAAAAGCATATGATTAAAACATGATTTCAAAGATAAGTGAACCAAAACAAACACAACCAAAGATCTCAATACTATCATGGTTTGTAAACAAATGTGTGCCTTCCCTTGCCCACGTTAATTAAACCTATGCTTAGGTAAGGACCTAAAGTTAAGCAAACAATGATCAGGTCTATCAGAGCATGATACAACCACCCTCTTTTCCCCCCATAATAAGAACACTCCATTTGGGTATGTTCGTGGGACAAGGTGTCCCATTTTCATGAGGATACTTCCTTCCTGGAACCTGCCATGAGGTGAAATATACCCAACTCATGTTCTTCTCTACATTGAAAATGATACAAGAATTTGTGAACAGAAGTGCAGCCCAGTTAAAAAGGAATGACTTTCTTCCAAAGTGTTTGCATTCTCAAGTTCTAGCAGTTCTGTGGTGAGTCCTATCCTCTCCAGTTAAGCAAGGAACAAGATTTTAGGAGGCCTATCCTAGAGAAATGCCAGCAATCACTGAAATTTCTCCTTGCTGCATAAAATATTTTGGGTTTGTCTAACTCTAAAGCTAAACCAAAGTTCACAGCTTAAATTACTTAGAACTGACTTAGAACTGCTAAACCTGGAAGGAATCTGAAATACAAATGTTCAAAGCAATTCAAAATTACACTAAAATGACAACACATTCATAATAATGTTAAGATGCAACTCCCAAGTTATTTAATTGCTTTATGTTTGATGCAAGTACATGAATTATGGGATTCGAATCCTGATGTCACAAACACATGTTATCACTTGTCTCCCCTTGTCCCTTTGTGAGCATCTATTGCTTGCAAATGCTTACACTCCAATATCTATGCTTATTGCTGACTGGAAACCCCTCATGCACACCCCTTTTGCGTAAAACAGAAAAAAATAATTTATGGTTTTGATAACAGGAGAAATTACAGAAATAAAACAGATATGTTGTAACCATAGAATAAGAGGTAAATTTATGATTGTGCTTATAAATTGCTGTAAAGAAGATTGAAAGCTACTTTTTTACTTTTTCTCCTTCCTTGCACATTTGGCTTTCTCTTTAATTACTTTTTTCTTATTTTATATTAGGTTGTACTAGTTTTTAATCTTCCTTTTTTTAAAAAAAATGTTTAATAAAAATTATATTTAAAAAAGTTATCAGGAGCACCCACTCCCCCCACATACCTATAGATCTCCACTCCTAAGTACCATTTACAGCATTAGCCCAAATAATTAGCAGTAACAAAAGCAGAAGAATTCAGATGTGGTACTTCAGAAATGGATATAAAAGGCACTTAACACAGATTTAACACAAAGCTTTTAACTCCATTCACAGTCACAGCTCTTAAGGACCAGGTCTGTCAAGAGCTATTCATCTTGAAGACTCACTTTTATCTCTGAGCTGGGGGTAGCAAATACCAGGGGAACAATGATGGCAAAGGGTACATATTCATTCCTTGTGGAGGAGCTGACTGACCACTGTTAAGAAACAAAATGTTAGACTAAGGCCATTCTCAAACCTGCAAGATTGTTCTTGTGTTCTTACACAGTAACTTTACCACCCTTGTGACAGGGGTGAATATCTGTAGCTGGAGTGTAGGATGAGGGTGAAGGTTTGTTCTCCGAACTTGTGAGTTAGTTTCCAAACATTTCATTACCAGGCTAGGTAATTTAGGGGCTAAACTCTGGTGAAGATGTTACCTAGCCAGGTAAGGAAACATTTGGAAACCAACCGTACAAGCATGGAGAACGAACAAGCTTGGAGAACGATCCTCCACCCTCACTTTATCACTCTCTCTCTCTCTTTAAAGGCATCCCCTTTACCCATCGGTCTTGGTCTTTCTGATTAACTAGCGTGAAGCTCAAAGAAACTATGTTCCGGGTGGTTCGAGCAAGTTGGTGCAGAGTAGAAAAGCTACAAGTAGGAAAACACATCAGGGACCCAGAGGTTGGTGAACAATTACTTCAACTGGATCCAGCAAAGAGACGTTTTATTCCAATCCTTTTCTTAACACCCTCCAACACAGCAGATTTTTTAGAGATATTGTTAAATTGTGGGGATTCTCAATCTCCGCTGGGGTGCTGGTAGAAGGCTGACTCGGGACATCCCCCAGCTCCGTACAGGTGGCTCCAGAGCGAGGCTTCAAGTACCCACGCAAAAGAAAGCTCTGCCTGGAAACAAATTTTGGCCCGCAAAAAGCTGCCCAGCCGCGCACCGCTCCATCCCTCGGCATAAATGCTAACAGGAGGCCGAGGGGACCAAAACCCGAGGACAGAACGGGGGGGGGGAACCGAGAGGATTCGGGGTCGAAACCCAACAGGTCGCTCCCCTCTCCAGCCCTGCGCTCACTCAGGCGCGCTGCTCTCCGAGGAAGGGACTTCCTGGCTAACGGAGCATCCTCTGCTGGGGAGCCTCGGCGGGCGCAAAGCAACTGGTGGCGAACGGCGGGCTGCGGCGCTCCCACCCCTCAACTTCGTGGCCCCCTCCCGGACAATCCCCCCCCCCGCCATCAAAGGTCTTCCTCTTCGAGAGCCTCCCTGGAAGCGGAGCTGGAAAGAGGCGTCCTTAAGGTGGGACTTTCGCCCGGGGTTGCAGTTTCGCGAACCTTGAAACGTGGGCGCGAAAGAGAAGGAAGAGCGAGCGACGCTCTTTTGGAAAAACGCAGCCAGGCCTGCCCTTTCGGGGGTCCGGGGTGGGCTGGGGGCTGCTCTTTTCACAGAGCGAAGGCTCGGAGGCGCCTCCTGCCTCTTTTTTTTTCTTTTTTCTTTTTTTGGTGCCCCTCCCGGGCCAACCCGCCGGGCAGCGGCGAAGTTTCGCGCCGCGGGAACTCGCCCCTTGGACTTGCCTGGATGGATGCTGAGGGCTGAACTGGCGCGTCCTGGGTGCGTCTCTCGCGGAAGGCTGCCTCGTGCTTTTCCCGGCCGCTTGGCTGGCTCCGCTGCCCCGCCTGCCCTGCTATCGGCTCCTTATCTCCCTCGCTTTCCCTTTGTGTCTTCGAAACTAGTTTCAGCTGGTCACATGTGGACACAACCTTGCCTGGCGCGGCGGCGGCGGCGGCCTCTGACGTCACGCCCAGCTGACAACAAAAGGTGGTTTAGGGGAGCCCAAAGTTGCCGCCGAGGCTCCGCCTCCCTCGTGGAGCCGCTGCAGACAAAAGCTGGAGCCGGGTCCGGCCGGTGAAGAGTCCCCGATTATGACCCGACCTCAATTCCCGCCCTGCCTTCTCTTTCTTTGCCTCGTGACATTTCCAAAGGTCTGGAAATTGCCCCCCTTGGCCTCTTCCGGCATACCCAAAAGTTTGATTTTTCTCTCCCAGAGTATGATGGATATGGTTTTAGCTATTTGGTATCTTTTGAACGCTTTTGTCTTCTTTCCCACGAAGTGTGCAGGAAGCTGCAAACGCCACATCAAGAAATGTTTTCCCTTGCTTCTTTTCCTTTTGAAATGACCTGAGGAAAAGTTTTGTACAACTTTCTTTTATAATGAAAAAAAGATAAGTCGATGGTTCCATAAGGTTCCGGAACTGCTATTGTTAATTCATTTGATTTCGTGATACTGAACCTAATGTTCTTTCTGAATAAAACATTAATATATGTTTAATTTAAAATGCATCTTCTCCGATTTCCCCTTGTGTTAAAGAAAGGTAGAAACCAAATGTGGAAGACTGCTCCCTGGCAGCTAAGAGTTTTCAGTATATTTTTGCTGCCATCTAAGAAATATCTGGATTTTTGCAGTCCAGATCTGGTAACCGTAACAAAGCAACCTAGAGGAGCATTGGTACAGATAGTAGAAAAGTTGCCAACAAACATCTTCACATCTGATTTACTAGCCCTCAGTTTTAGTTAGGAAGGAATTTGCACCTTACTCTGGCAGGTCGTGGAAAATCTCCAAATGTATGAGAATTGTAATTTAACTGATTTTCTTACTTCTGTGGTGTTGTAAGCAAAACCTTGAGCCTGGTGTGAGCTACATTCCTCCATTGTACTCTTCATGTATGGATTATTCTTGAGATTATAAAACTATACAACAATTTACATTTCTGCATCTACATGTATTGTTGTGTGCATCGCTTATTCAGTTTAAATAGTTCCTTCTACCTTCTCTTTATGGCTTGCACTGCATTTCCCCTCTAGTGCTGGCCGAACCATTTCAATCATGCTGAGAGAAGCTACTGGTTTTCCCTCTGGTTTTGGTAGGTTGGAGGGGGTCAAAGCTAGGATGAAATTGTTATCTCCCTTCTGAAAAAGTTGAAAACAGAGCCTCGGTGGTCCTCAGTTATTGATTTCCCTGTTCGGCGATCGTTCAAAGTTGCAATGGTTCTGAAAAAGTAACTTAATGACTTGAACATATGACCATCACAATATCCCTTTAATCATGCAATCAGTATTTGGGTGCTTCACAACTAATGTGATTTACAATCATTGCAGCATCCCCAGTCATATGATCACCATTTGCAAGCTTCACAGCGGGCTTCCAACAAGTGAATGGAGAAACTGCCAGTACAATTACAGTCTGGCCACGTGCTGTCCCACTTAATGACTGTGGTTGTTAAGAGAGGACTACCTGTACTGTGATCTTTTAGTGTACTACATTGTGCTTCATATTATTGCTTCCTTTTTACATATTTATTTATTAAATTCATATAGCTGCCCATCTTAAAGTGACTCCTGGTGGCTTTCAACATTAAAATTCCACAATATAAAACCCATAATCCCCCCCCCCAACAAGCATAATCAAACCAGTGACTTGATTGGCTCCATATCAATATGGGGTCTCCAGGATCCCCAACAGAACCACATCTTCAGGGTGTTCCAGGAAACTATTAAGGTGGATGCCAATCTCATCCCCAGGGAAATGACATTCCATTGGGAGGTGCCATCATAGACAAGGCCTTTGTTTTTAGTCCCAGTAGATGGATAGGTAGCCCTTGACATACAACTTTTCATTTAGTGACCAAAGCTACAATGGATATGGATGGAATAGATTTTATTATTTCCATTTATCTCTGAGATCTATTTCTATCTCCGTTTGTTGTGGCTGTTAATAGGTGAGCTATTGCTGGAGGTTTTCAAGAAATGATTAGACAGCCATTAATCTGGGATGGAATAAGGACTCCTGCCTCCGGCAGGGGGTTAATAATAATTTTATAATAATAATAATTTTATGCATGATAGACCCGATAGGCCGGCGTGCTGTGCAATTAGCTCACAGGGTGTAATATGTTGGGGGTTTGTAGTCACTGTGAGTTGGGGGGGGGCATGGAGGGAGGCTCAGCCAATCTCACTGTATACATGTTATACTTTGATAATAAAGGTTCATTCATTCGTTAGACTAGAAGGCCTCCAAGGTCCCTTTCAGCTCTATGATTCTATGACACCACTTCATTCTGATTAGGGACAAAATCAAACGACGACATGCTGCTTATAATAGGATTGCCTTCAAAGTATTCCATAGATTGGCCAGGAGAGCTCTAAAGAGTAGCGCTAGTTACATCTTTGTGAAAATAAGATCTGTGAGAGATTCATGTGGCATCTTCAGCGGTGGTAAAAAGACTTGAGAGGCAGGAAGAGGCCTTTTTTATGACAGCCATCTAACTATGGAATAAAGTGGTTTCATTGGACTCCCTATTTCTTGAATTTTCATTAAGTGGCTAAGACAGTTCCTTTCCAAGTGTTATTTGGCTTGCTGGGATGAAGTTTTTTTTAAAAAAACTGATTTGTTTTTGCAGATGGTAACTATGTTATTCCGCGAAAGCAAAAACAACATAAGAGTTTTGTAACACTTCCAACAAGTGTTTAGTCTCAGAGGTTTAGTCTTTCAAACTTCCAGAGTCGTGCTGGAGCCCATCCTCAGAGAACGTCTCTCCACAGAATATGACATATTCGGTATACGTTAAATGGATAGAAATTGTCTAAAAATTACTTAATAGTTATATTTAGTGATCTGAATTTACATTTTCCCAGTCCTGTACTGATGCTTTACCCATTCCACAAACACCTTTTGTTTCTCTTCATTATAAAACTAAGGAAAATTGAGTGGAACTCAGGAAGATTGATGCTTTGATATTTTTTTTTTTACATTTGATCTGATGGAAATCATGATTACTGTCTTGCTCCTTTCCATATTTATTATTTAACTGAACTCAGTAAGACTTGGGGGAAAGACCCATTTGTTTTTCTCTGGCCCTGAGGGAATAATGGGTCTCATTCTCCTGCTGAGCTTCCAGGAGAGTGCGGGAATTATGTCATACCACAGAAGTGGCTTAATGGTGAGAAATGAGACCATTTTTGCCACCATCTAGATAGATAGATAACCTTTATTGTCATTTTTATATTGTGGGCACAATGGCACAAATCAAAAATGAAATTTAGTTGCCTGCTCTCAAAGTGAAACACATACATGACACACACCTAAACATACTATGTACAACATATATATAGACCCACATCCCTACATATACATAGCAAATAAATATTAAATACTGTCCATCTTGAATATATAACGGAAGGAGGAAGCTTGAGAGTTCGCAAGGTTAATGCTGTATGGAATGAAACTATGGCTGAATCTGGATGTTCTGCTACGGATACCACGAAGCCTCCTCCCAGAAGGTAACAAGGAAAACAGGTCGTGAAGAGCATGTGTAGTGTCCCAGATAATCTTACGGACCCTGCTCAAGCAACGCTTCTGTGCTATGTCCTGGATGGGAGGGAGGGAACTGCCAATGATCTTTTCAGCAATTCTCACTACTCTCTACTCTGGAAAGTTGTGCAGAAAAGGCTAAAATGATCAAGAAGTATACAAGATGCTGGAAATGTTTTGTCAAACCATATCTGGTTTTAATTCTCATAGTGCTAATTTCCCACCTCTTCAGCTCAGTGACTGATTTGTGTCTGTGCATGCATGCGCACCATACACATATCAAAAGTCCTTCGATTTAGTTGTATATAAAGCTTCAACTCATGATCAGCTTTAATAATTGCATTGCTTTTTTTTTATACTCTGCCATTCAATAGAAGTGGGAATTGTAAATGATCTTCAATCATTAAGCCCCCACAGAACTGCTATAAAATGCTGGCAATTCAAATATCACATTCAACTATATTTTGTGCTAACTCAGCTTAGAACATAAATGTTCAGTTGTAAAGACCAACCACGGTTTAGAAGTTATTTGTTTTCAGAGGCTTAAAATGGGAAGTATTTAGAAGGATGAATTTTATCAGCAGGAACTTCAGTCACTGATGAAAATTATTACCTAGCTTTGGGTCTTTGGGCCATAAACAATATTAGAGAAGACGTTTACAGCTTCTGGAGGCAGGTTGTTCCACTGATTAATTGTTCTAACTGTCAGGAAATTGATACTATACTATGCCCCACTTGAGAATGATTCTTTTTCATTTTCCTCTCTCTATGCTTGTAAGATTGGCATCACCAAAACTAGAAGTAGCTTTAGAATAGGACATACTAGATGACTGAATGTTTTTATATAGCATATTTTGACAATGAGACTGTCAAAGCAGTATGATAATGTAGGAGTGGATAACTTCCAAGCTCACCACAAGATCAAGGGAAAACAGTGGATGACAAAATGAGAGAATGGATAATGAGAGGTTGTTTTCTTTGTGTGTGTGTGTGTGTGTGTGTGTGTGTGTGTGAGAGAGAGAGAGAGAGAGAGAGAGAGAGAGAGCATTTTCACATCCTTTTACATTTCACATTACTCTTGCAATGAAAATCAAACATCATAAACATTTAGCACAAGATTATTATCAACTCCCAATTCTGGAAGTTGAAGTCCACATAAACTTAAAGTTCACAAGGCTGAGATACACTAATTGAATCAGTTTACTGTGGACTGAATAATTCAATGTTGGGAGGTGGGAAGGATTCCTAATCACTGTATAGTTAAGCTGGCCTTAACTAGGTTTCTGTGGAGCCCCTGGATCCTGCAAGATGTTGTGATAAACAAAACATTGCTTGTGTTTTTATCTTTGCACGCCATACAATACTAGCATTTGCAGGTTTGCCATTGTTATAAACATTGTCAAATGTGGATTATGCAGGTTAGAAGTACATTGCATTGTGAATTTTTTCCCCATTTTATGCAGAAGTTTCCTTGATCTGAAAATTATTTGAAAGTTTCCTCCAGGGTAAAAAAAAGAAATCTTGAGAAGGATTGACCAGAACCATGCACAATTCTATTGGCAGACCTTTTGTTAGATTAGATCAAAGAACCTTAGCAATAGAAGGGAATGTTTTAGCACTGAGACTGTTTACTTCTGAATGAAGTATGTAAAGGTTCTGAGTTATGTACGATGTTTTTTTCTTGTCTTCAGGGCTTCCGCAAATGTTGAAAATTTAACTTTTGAACTTTCCAATTATATATTTGGAAAGGAGCATATAGGTCAGGGGTGTCAAACTGTCGGCCCGCGGACTGGATGCGTCATGCCGAAACCGCACCCACCCCATTGCCGGCAATGGAAAAAAAGTCGCGATACATCGCGACACGTCATGTGACGTTGTGAGTTTGACACCCCTGATATAGGATAATCAAGTACAACTCCCTACTAGATATAGGCCTCCAAAGTAAAGTATCCCAGACAGCTGACTCTCTGCCTCAATTTGAATATATCCAGTGAAGTGGATATGTTTACTTCTTATAGTACTTGGTTCTGCTTCCAAATTGCTTATGTGTGTGGTTTTATGTGTGTGGTTTATTTTTTTTTAAACGTATCCTTCCTTTATTTTATACAACTCAAGATAGTATACATAATGGTTCCACCTTCTATTTTCCCAACAACAACCAGCCTGTGAGGGAGGTTGGGCTGAGAGCGAGTGACTGGCCCAAAGTCACTCTGTTGGCTTTCATGTCTAAAGGAAGGACTAGAACTTGCAATTTGCTGACTTCTAACCCACCACCATTTCCAGTTGCTGCATTAAACCAGCTCTTTAATCTTGTCTGCACAGGACTTGAAAACTGCTCTTATGTCTTCCCTCAGTTGTCTTTCTGGAGGGTAAACATACCCAGTTGCACCAGTCTCTCTTGATAACTTTTTGTTTCTTGTCCCTCAGCATTGTTGTTCCTCTATTTTGCAGCTGTTCTACTTTCCCTAGTCTAAACCTTTTAATAAATGTGCCCAGAATTGGACACAATAACCAAGGTGGAGCCTGAACAATGCAGAACAGAGTGGAACTATTCTCCTGATTTAGAAACTACATTTCTACTGCTGCAGCCTAAAATTGCACTGGCCTTTTTAGTAAGCCTATTGCGTATCTTCTTTAGAAGCTGAAGGATAGTTCCATCCATTCCCCCCCCACCCCCCACCCCAACTAGGAAAGTGAAAGATATATATCCTTTAAAGATACCCAGGATGATAAAAGGTAATTTTATCATTATGGAAAAGAAACACTGGAAAGTGTTCCAAGACTTGGGAAAACCACCTTTATAGCTTCATTGTGTGAAAGAAGAGACATTCAGGACTGATGACAGGATTGTTGAAATAGGATACTTTTTGGCTCTGCTAGAATAGTGGATAGACCTAAGGAGATGGGGCTTTTTTTTTTTTTTTTTTTAAAGGTCGAGTTTAATCCTACAAAGTTTGAAGAAAAATAGATACATATTCACAGTATGTCTTACTTCAAATAACATCTGTACGGATGTGCTATTCGTTCAGTGCAGTGATTATAGTAAGCCTTGGTTTCTGTATCCTGAATATGAAAAAGAAGAGTTCTGATCTCTGTTTCTCTCAAGCCTATTATGCCATTCGTTTACGGTAACTTTTCCAGCCTTAATAAAGCCGCTGGCAAGCTGCCCTTCTGTGCTGATTAGCTTGGCTTGGGTGGTTCCATCTCTTTCCCTTCACTACTAATTTATTCACCATCCCCCCACCCCCTAGTTTTGCCCTAAACCTCAAAAGTCTCCCTGGCACAATTTCACAGACTCTGCGGTAAGCCTTAGAGACGCAATGCCATGTTTGAAGACTGATACAGTTTTCCCTAGAGAATGCTTGCTGTCATACTATGAGAACAGAATTCCATCCTCCCAGTAATTGACCACAGAGAAAATAGAAAACCTGATGGCAGTTCGGACATCTTTGCTAAGGTAGTGGTTTCCCCCTTAGTTTCACAATATTTGGTTCATTCATAGCACACAATGCACTCTTCCTTTCTTTGCCTGTTGCTCATTGTTCAGAACAGTGGTTTAGATTCCTTTATGATGATGTTGCCTGCAATAAATCATGGACTACTGACTTCCATGTGTTCTTGGTCACCAGAGATGGAGTAAAAGGGAACCTCTTCTAGCTAGCTAGTAGGGCTTAAGGCTTCTTCCATGTTCCATGGAGTATACCTGTTTAACCTATTCATTCTAGTCAAAGTAATAATTTTCCTGGTTTTGGGAACCAGGAAGGATGAGTCCTCTGAATCCGGCGCATAAGCTGATCAGCATATCAGCGGGAGGCAGCAGCTTAGAGGCTTTGAGAACAACCTAAGAAATGGAGAAAGAATCCAGTGAGACCTGCAGAGGTGGTAGAGCTTGGAAGAAGTGAGGGGCAGCACTGGCTTTGAGCCCGTCCATAATGTAGCAGAGCTGAAGTCCATTCAGAAACCCTCCCTCCTCAATAGACTAGGCATGCAGTGCCAACTGCTGGGGTTCTCTGACAATGTGAAAGAACACCCTTCCCAATAGGAAGGAATGCTGGGAGACAGCCTGGAAAGCAAGTTCTCACAGTCACAAGCAAACAACCCAAGGCCAAATCAACCTGTTATCCTAACAAGAAACAAACAGAAATGATTGATTTTTGCTCCATTCCCACCAAAATGGCTTCTAGCTGTTATGTGGGACGAAAAGGCACAAGAATGTGAAGCTTGATTTTAATTTAAACAGGCTTGCATTTCAAATTCTTTCACAATGGCTCCATTCACTCTGCTGCAATCAATCTACTCATCAGAAGTCGCTTGAAGTTTGATGGAGCTGATTAGGGGTCAGTCACTGTCAAAGAGACTAAAACATGGAGACTAAAACATATGAAGAAGGGCTGCAGGATTTGGGTTTGTCTAGAGAAAAGAAGGACTAGGGGTGACATGATAGCAGTATTCCGGTATTTGAGAGGTTGCCACAAAGAGGAGGGCGGGGGTCAACTTATTTTCCAAAGCACCAGGGGGCAGGACAAGAAACAAGGGATGGAAACTAATCAAGGAGAGAAGCAACCTGGAATTAAGGAGAAAGTCCCTACAGTAAGGACAATTAACCAGTGGAACAGCTTGCCTTCAGACGTTGTGGGTGCTTCATCACTGGAGGTTTTTAAGAAGAGACTGGACAATCACTTGTCTGAAATGGTATAGGGTCTCCTGCTTGAGCAGGAGACTAGAAGACCTCCAAGCTCTATTCTAATTGAAAGCAGGCAGAGGACACAGAAGGTAGTAAGATTGTTAGTTCCCAGAATCCTTCTCTCCCTATGACAGGTGAGACATTTTACAATTGTATGATTTGGGGGCACAAGTATGCTTCAGAAATTGAAGGGGATGAGGTACAGATTTATCCACAACCCAGTGGTTACTTTGGACACCCAGTGACATTATCTGAAGTTGTGAAGGTTGTGAAAGACATCCAAGAAGTCCTAGCCCTTGCATTTCCAGGGTTTAGGGAAAAACAAATCTAGTCTTGTTCTTATGTGTACAAGGAACAAGCTACATGGACTTTTCTGCCAGCCCTTACTAGTTAGTAAATGAGCACCAACTTCCATCCGTTCTTTAGAAGCCAATATTCTTTTCTCAAATATTATGTTTCCTGACACCTACAGTGTTACACACATCATAACAGATTGAACAATATATCATTGAAAAATGTGTTGTCTTTCAGCTTCTCCAGATTGTTGAATGTGTATTAATGCAATGGCACATTCTAAAATGCCTATTAAGCATACTAAGGTCAGTAGTGTGTGAAACTTTCTAGCACTGCAGAATTCCCCCCCCCCAGGCTTAATGCTAAACCAAGTACAAGACTGGAGAAAAGGGGGTGGGGTCAGGGTAGCTGATCTTTAAAGCCACAGCATCTGTATTTGATTAAACTTTTAAGATGGAATGTGCAGCTATGGAATAGCAAGTCTTTTGATGAGATAGTCATGTCTAGGACACTGCTTTAAAGGGACACCTCAAATTAACATCAGGAGTTTTTCTCAGAATATTCATTTGCCTATGGAAGTCAGGGTTTTTATCTGCCTACAAAGGAAAAATCAAGACGAAATGATGTATCACTCCCCTCCCAATTATGAGTCAGCAAGTGAAAATGGAATAGAATTAAAAGCAGACCTCAATTTTCAAACCACAAATTCTTTAGTAGATAGGAACAGGCAGTTTATGGACGCTGTTGTAGAGCAAATGCCAAATAAGGTTGTTTTAGGGTTTCTAAATGAAACATGATTAAAAATTCCAAGCAATATTATGAACAAGTATTAAATCTGTGGTGATTGAAAAGGAAGGTTTACGAATGCAAGGCTGTTCTTTGAGGCCTGCACCCCTGCCAGAATAAAATTGATGTTATAGCCATCAGGGAGTTTCTACTCTAGGCACAAAACTAATCACCTCAGTTAAGCAGAGACCGCTCCCCCCCCCTCACTTTTGGCTGTTGAATTGCAGCTGTAATCTGAAGTAAATTTATACGGAAATAAGTCCTACTAAACCACATATGATTTATTCAAGAACAAAAATGTTTAGGACTGGTATGTATAGAATGCAAGTATGGGACACACGCACAGATATTCCAAGATGTCAATAAGGTTGAAGCTTTTAAAAGTATTTTAAAAATGCATTCTTGATCGTAGAAAAACAAATCTTGGTAAAACTTTGTCCCTGCTGAAGGATTACCTGTTCTAAACATTTGTTCCTCTCTCTTTCATCAGTTGGAGTCTAGTATAGATAGGGGTCTTCAAACTTGGCCCTTTTTATGACTTGTGGACTTCAACTCCCAGAATTCCTCAGCCAGGCATGCTGGCTGAGGAATTTTGGGAGTTGATCCACAAGTCATAAAAGGGCCAAGTTTGAAGACCCCTGGTCTAGTATAACATCTAACAAAGGAAGGGCATTTCACAGGCTATTCTAGCACCCCCAAATCATGGCAAAAGAAGCAATGGCAGGGTAATTTGGGGCACAGTGCAATTTATTGTGTTCATTTTACATCAGCCTTTATTAATTGTCCACAAAATTGGAAAAGAGGCTAAAAGAAAATCAGTTTTCCTGCTGAATATACCACCTCATTACTCAAACCAACCTCTGTAACCTTTAGAGAACAAAATAATGAGAAAAATAATGCATTCCACTTGTCAAAAAAAAGGGGGGCAGTGTCTGTCTGACCCTGACCATATGCCAACTCCTATCGGTGAGGATGGCAACACTGAAAAGGGAATGCTTTCAGCCTGATGGTCTGTTCCTAACAGCAACAGTATTTTTGCATTATCTAAGAAGGAATCCAAACAGATTGCTGGGTCAGATGAGAGATAGAGAGATGTGTGTATAAAAGGATATACCAGAGTTATTCACAGCATTTAAAGAAAAACTGAAAATTTGATATGAATAAGTATGCATGACTCTATGCATAGGAATGAAGTCTTTAGGGCACAAAATGAGCAGAGGTTATAAACCTGCATTTCTCAATCTGGTTAAATAAAAGGTGTTATAAAATCTCCCTTTATGACCTAGGGGAGTTACTTCAACTGAAAAGGTTTTCCATTCCCAGTTCTTGAAATCCAGTATTTATATGACTGTTCTTCAAAACCTCAGGTCTACCTGAATGTCAGGAAACACCCCTGCCTCTATCGAGTTAGTACAAAACTCCATGTCACAATATATTAGTCTTCAAAGATACACCAACATAGTTGCTTTTTCTGAAACATCATCTTTTTCCTCCAGGAAGTGTTCTTGAGGTTCTGCTATTCAGTATGTTAAATGACCAAGTAAGCATACATTTTAATATTGGACTATTTGTTGGAATAGATACCGGCACCTGTGGTTCAGCACTGGTTCTGGAATGGAAGCCAAAAAGAAAAAAGTCATTGTCATGTCATTTTTGTTTTCTTTTTACACTATTTGAAACATTAGTAAAAAAAAAAAAAAAAGGTAAAATACCTGCTAAGAGCCCACTGCATCCATCTTTTGTGAAGACAAAAATTGAGTAGAGAGACAGCTAAATTCATTCTGTGGTTTTCACCTATGCTTAAAAATCATTTCCAACACATAGGAATTGCAAAATAGGGTTAGCTACTACTTTTTAAGGGGGAAAAGGATATTTTTATTATAAAAACCATGTATGAGAAAGGGATGTGCTTTGAAAAGAAATAAGAGAGGGAAAGTAAAATGTTCATCCTTCTATTTTAATGGCAAAACTCAACAAAACATTTAAACTGTCAAAGAGAAAGTCAGAAGCACAAGCTTCCAATGTAGTTACATTAAAAAAAAACCAAAAAAAACAAAACCAAAACAGTCAAACCAAAAGTGTCCTACCAGTCTGAATCTAGGAAACGGGAATCAGGTATTGCACAGGGGGAAAAACACTCTCAAACACACTCCTTCCCCCTTGGAGTAGAACAAGTCAAGGTTTGAATTGCACAGCAACTCAGCTTAGGACACACACATGCACAAACAAACATTTAGAGATGAGGAAACAGTGTGCTTTTGAACTACCTGTACAAAGTTTAAGAAGACATATAAAAGGGAGGAAGAGAAGCTAGCAGGCCTATAGGGCTATAAAACAGCTTGTATATAGAGGAATGTTTACAATTTTAAAAATCCAGAGCATGCTCCTAGTTTAGAGCAAAGCGTGGGGCATTCTCTTCGGCTGACCTACAATAGCCATCGTCATGCAGGATGGGAAGTTGCCATTATTGGCACGGCAGTTGGTTGTACAAGGCCAAAGACCTAGCTGATCCAACCAGTTAGGCTTGATATGGTGCAGCTGTGAGTCAGCACCACCCTCAGATGCCCAAATGTTTTGGCTGTTCTCTGGAGAGGAAAGAAGGGGCGATGTCAAAGAGATGACAGTGCTTCTGATTTAGAACAATTCACATCTTGCCCGGGACCTGTGCTCAGAGCGCAGTCTGCTTTGGGGTATTATCCTTTGCTTAGTGCCACATTTAAAGGACAGGGACCTAACTAGATGGAAAAAGCAAGCTCCCAGAGCGGGTTCAAATGGACACTTGGCCATCTTTTCAAGTCTCAGGTGCTATCAGAGATATTTAGTATCTCAATCTTAAAAGCATTAGATACAGAAAGCAGGCAAGCTCAGCCTTGAAGGAGGACAAGCTTCCAGACAAGATATAGGATATTCTTACATATGTAACAAATTCTTGACTCTAATCTCGTTGAGCGTCCTAGAACTCAGAGAATCACACCCTTAAAGCCTACTCTTTCTAAATTCAAACTCTTGCATCTATGAAGATAATCCCTGGTATGTTTTGCATGCAGATTTCACCAGCAGCTTGCTTTTCCTGCTCTTTAAGATGCCCCTATTTATTTAAATATATTTTGGCCACAAAACTTTCTTCTATGGGTCCTCAGTCCACAGAAAGCTGCCTATTTTCCAACAGTTTGAGAACAGAACCCATAGCCTCAGTGAGATTTAAGAATTCTTGCCCACACTGGAGAAATAAATTATTAAAAACCTTTGCTCCAGTTTCAGTCCACTCTTCTTGACCAATTAGAGCTCTCAAATTATTTAATCTGAACTGTTCAGGTAGAACAGCATGATTATATGTTTGTAAACTCAACTGCATGACAGCTCGATCTCATATAGTCCCTGCTTTATCAAATCAGTTGGGTATCAATTCAATCTATACGCAGGTTGACCATGTATCACATTCTCTGAACATTAAAGTGTTGGGAGGTTTTGGATTGCTTTATTTTAGAACCCCCCCCCCCCAAAAGGGACAGGTAGTGATGGGAGACATGGGCAAACAAAACATCTTAGGGTGATAATTAGGATCTGCCTGCAATCGTGCCCATAGGACTTGCACATTGTTAAGTCTGTGCACCAAAATATTATAAAGTATAAGTATCCTGTTCCTGTGCATGAGTCTAGGAACCAACTGCAGGGACCACTCTTATTTAGGCAAGGAATTAGATGGCTGTACAGGAACTTTTCCATTCATTACTACTACTGTCAGTACAAGTCCCTGGATCAAAGTGTGCCATTAACGCTAGTTGACAGGAATAGTTCCCTTTATATTGATGTATTTCCTAATTACTATCTCCTTAAAACGAAAAGGTAATTTCCATACTGATAATGCTTTCTCCTTAAGTATGACAAATACCAATGGCCTTTTTAGATGAGATTTCTCTCCCCCCCTTTTCAGCAAACTTCAAACTTTCCAAACATATTTCGAATACGCTTACAACTGGCTATTTCCTAAATCAGTGAATGTAAAAAGCAGGAAAAAAAGGTAATATATGAGAATAGAAAGAGGGGAAAAAAGAAACCTGGACAGGAGGCACTTTGCTCAAAACATTTAGTGCGGCAGTCTCAAAACTCAGCTTGCAGCAGCTTAAATTGGAGGGAATGGGATTTGACCTGGTGTTCCCTGTTTTTACAAGATATATAAACATCCTTTACAGCATGGGGCTTGCAATACAGGGTCAACATAGTAAAGGGAATAAAAGAAAGGGAGGAAGAGGGATATATGGTGCTGAGAGGATGCAAACCAAGCCCATAGCTTGCTTTGGATACTTGGATTGCTTGCCAATGTGACTGTCACCCAGAGTTTACACAAGTAATCGAATTCAGTGCCTGAATAACAAGAAAGGACTATAGTAAATAACCGCGGGTCTTTTCTGCATGCCTTCTCAAAAATTGTGCTAGCAAATTTCCAGTATAGAATATACCAAGACCATGGGCATTGCTACCGTTGAAACTATTGAGAACGACAATACCCACTGCTGGGAATCAGCAGAATCGGTGGGATGAAGCTTCAGAAGATCTAAAAGGGTTGCAGATGCTGCCTTTAGGGAGATGACACAAGGTTGCATAAGGGTGGCGTGGGGGTAAGGGGCAGATATCTGAACTGGAGCTCCACCAATAGCTAGAAGGGAGTATTTTTCCTGCTTTGAGAGCAGCAACAATGAGGGTCAAGAAAACTTGGAAGCAGATAGGAATGAAATATCAGGCAGCGGTATCCATCCATGGAATGTGGTGGTGGTGGGGGATGTGGCAGTCAGCATTGTTCAACACCCACTACATGAATAAATAACAGCACCGTGGCCAAGCCCAAACAAAAAGCTCTGGATCCTCTGTGTGATGGACCTTCAAGAAAAGGCTAGCCAGGTTCCCGTGCTGCTCGGTTTCTGCACCCAGGAAAGGATGAAGGCATGCCGAGTGCTACACGGCGGTTTCCTGATCCTCCCGCTGGATCATCTGATAGTGCTGTCGATTTTCGAGGTAGGCAGCCAGGTCGGGATCATTTGCTTTCTCAGCTCTGTGCTTGGGTGTGTCTCCCTGTGAGAAGATGAAACAAAAGGGGAGACTGGAGCACAAAACTGTTTGATTACCACAGAATTTCACTCTCCTCTTCATTTTGAACTCCTCAACTCTGTTGTGATCCATTAGATGTTTGGCATATCTTAATAGTTGGCAATCCAAAGGGTTAAATTAATTAATTTGGGTATGAATGTGGAAAAGATATTCTAAAAAAATCATAAGATTTGTAAATCATACTTACATAGCTACAGGCATTACATCACTTATAAAAGTGTCCAAGAAATTTGTAATTTAATTATGATTTGGGGCTCCATCTCACTCCCACAGGCAGAAATGTCAGATCATTTGGCGGCTGCTATGTCTTGCTTTGCCTCATAAACAAACAAGTAGATAAGTCCATACACACACACACACACACACACACACTATGTTTGTACATTGGGGCAAGTCTTTGGAACAAGAGACAAATGAATGCATAAAATGCATATTTCTCTCCCTTTTTGTATTACAGATGTACATATACGATAACAAAAAATAATAATAATGCCTCTGTGGCCTTCCATATCAACTTTGAACTCTGTGAACTGTGCATATCATTTCCCATAAATAAGGATATCTATATTAGACACACCTAGTGGTTATCCTAAGGAATCTGTATTCACACGCAGCCCTGAAAAGAAAAGGGCCCCAAATGTAGGGCTGTAGCTACATACACAGATTCCAGTCTTGCCTCAAGAGATGTGGGGAAAAGCCGTAAGACTGGAAGAGCCTGCCTGGATGGGAAGCTTTGGGATTTCTGGAAGATTAGCAACTGACAACTAAATAACTCCTCAAGGGCCTGTTTGTATACCCACCCCATTCCTCTTACTGGATATTGAGGGGGGGGGGTGTTAGGCTGTGTTTCCATATCCTCCCACTCCAAGAGTATAAACAGGGAAAGTGAGAAGTTTTGATATAAGCTTGTCTTTCTTGACTTCATAGTGTCTACTCATTCTGAGAAAGTAAAAAGGAGTGTGGGGGGTGCTGGCTGGGTGAGGTATATGCCTGGGGAGGGCCCTGAAATATCATCTTCACAGCCTTGCCAGTTCTCCTGATCCCCAAGGAAGCTCATATTTCACCAAGCGTACTGCAGCCATCTGGACTGTGTCCGCTAATGAACTCCTGCACTCCATAAAAACTAAATCTGTTAACAGTTTTCAGCCATGACTCCCCTTTCTTCCCCCACAGCACAAACTCTCCCTCCCTCTCATTCACAACCCCCACACTTCACCAGCGTTGAACAAACATGCCGCTGAGAAAGGCCAAGGAAAACTGGCTAGCTGCCGCCTGTACTGAAAGTCTCCCACTGTGGCCCTCACCTCCTAGCAGAAAGCAAGCAACAGAGGAAGGAAGGAAGGAAGGAAGGAAGGAAGGAAGGAAGGAAGGAAGGAAGGAAGGAAGGAAGGAAGGAAGGAAGGAAGGAAGGAAGGAAGGAAGGAATCCTTCAGAAACAGTGGCTAATTGTATCTCAGTGGAATATTCAGGGGTACAGACATGAGGGCCTCTTTTACAAGCAGCCACAGATATCTATCTATCTATCTATCTATCTATCTATCTATCTATCTATCTATCTATCTATCTATCTATCTATCTATCTATCTATCTATCTATCTATCTATCTATCTATCTATCTATCTATCTATCGATCAATAGATAGATAGATAGATAGATAGATAGATAGATAGATAAGATAGATAGATATAGACAGAGAGACAGACAGACAAGTTCTTAGCTTCACTTCCGTCCCCTTATTTACAGAATAAGAGCTGGAAGAGACCTTGGAGATCTTCTACTTCAACTCCCAGCTCAAGCAGGAGACACTATACCATTCCAGAAAAATGGCTGTCCAATCTCTTCTTACAAACTTCCAGAGTACCTGCAGCTTCTGGAGGCAAGTCGTTCCACTGATTAATTGTTCTGACTGTCAAGAAATTACTCCCTATTTCTAGGTTGCTTCTCTCCTTGATTAGTTTCCATCCGTTGCTTCTTGTCCTGCCTTCAGGCGCTTTGGAGAATAGCTTGACTCCCTCTTCTTTGTGGCAGCCCCTGAGATATTGGAACACTGCTATCATGTCAGCCCTAGTCCTTCTCTTCATAAGTTTCTGCAAATTCCTATTACAGTCATTTTTCAAATGAAGGACAAAGCTAGAAGCAAAGCACATGCATGAAGCCATATACAATTTCCACACACAGGTACAACCCAGAGGTTGCTCCTTCACAATCTCATCATTAGCATCTTTAATCACTAAAAAGTTCGTTCCATTCAACTGCCTATTTTCTCTTGCAACAAGAATAGCAGCAGAGAAATCCCCCCCTTAAATGCACAGAAACTGAACCTGAAGTCAGGTCTCCGAGGCATCTCCCCCTGCTGCTGGAGATTGTGATCCAGTATGTTTCAGCCAGTTCACTATTTTGTTTAAGGAACAGGGAACAAATTGTATTTGACTCATGCGGGCATTTGTTCAGAAAGAAGGTTTGTACACTCCCACAACACAGTTTACTCTCTCCCTGCATAGGCAAAATTAAACCATGTTATAGCACAAGCACTCAACAGTTGGCATGAAGTTAGGAAGACACATTGGAAAGGTATGGAGCACTGGCTCTAGCTGTGTTGCCCTCGAGTCTTGTTCCAAATGCAGAAAAATATATTAAGAAAATCGCAGATTCAGTAGCGTCTCCGGTCAGGAGCTCAAGCCCCCTTCATTGCAGGCAATAAAGCAGGGGTCCCCAACCCCCTGTCTGTGGATCGGTACTGGGCATGCCAGCAACCGGTCCACACAAACAAGCCAAGCCTCATCCATAGGATGCAGGCAGCACACAAAACCACGCCCCCTCCGGTCCCCGGAAAAACCTCTCTCCACGTAACCGGTCCCTGGTGCCCAACAGGTTGGGGGACCTCTGCACTAAAGCAGGCATTTAGAACTGTGAGGAAGAAAAGGGACAATCTTACTTTGCCAATTATTTTTCATAGTGTAATCGCACACGGAGCCTTTTCCATTTAAAGTGGTTGGCCGTTCCAACTCCAACTCCAGCAACTGTTGTTTGGTCACATTAATGGTCCGTGGCACTGACCTAAAGGTTAGGGTTCAAGGAGCTGCCAGAACTTGCTACTAAAAATCTTCATGCAGCTGGCAAAGGATTGTATTGCTCGTTTGAAATGCTCCGGATGTTTTTATAGCCCATTAAGATCTACTCTAGCTAAATGAACTCACATATGATAGGCCAGCCATTGGGAGTCTCGGTGCCAAAGAATACTTCAATTATTTCTTTAAATCCCTCCCCTTAAGTATTAAGATAGAGCTCTGACCGTGGATCTCTATATTTTAAAAATCTGCATCTCTCTGATATTAAAAGGGATTAAATTTTCTCTTTTAGTTTGGATTAATTAGCATCAGCTTGACAATGCTGTTCAGAGTTGGAAAAAGTTACAGTGAGGCAACTTTGCAACAAAGTTAGGAAAAGGAAAGAGGGAATGAGGTGTTCTGGATTTACATTTAGAGAAAGAACCCCCCCCCCCCCTGCAACACTGGCAGCATAAGAGATCAGTCAAAACCATTTGCCAAGCTGTTATCTTAAATGCAGCAGACAACCACCAGATCTATCTTCATCTAATACACACAGTCTACTTTTCCTGCTGAGTATAATTCATTTCCTTCCTGGCCAGCATCTTTTTCAAGATCCATTTGATCTGCTCAATCTGGTATAATTCCCAAGTGGTGATGGGATTACAGTTTCCAGAATTCTCAGCTCACATGAATTCCAGTTCTGACTTGGGCGGCGGGGTGGGTGGGTGTCTGGTTTATACATTTAACACAATTGTCAAGTGTAGCTAACTGTGTCAGTGGCACATTTACAATTCCCTAGACTGAAAAATTAATTAGCTAGCATGATAGGAAGTCACCTAGAATCATCCTTTCTTGTGGATACACTACTCCACTACATAAAAAGATTTGTTATTGATTCAGAACTCAGAAACTGAACACAGAAATTTCACTCCCCTTCATGCGTTCCCAATGCTCCATTGCTCACAAGAACATTTTACCTGCAAATCTGTTTTCATCAGTGAAGCTCCAGCCTCCACTATGTAATGGCAGATGGTCCGCTGGCGAAGTGCTGCAGCCTGATGCAAACTGGTCTCACCACTAACAGGAAGATTAAAAAGGAGAACTAGGATCAAAAATACATACCCTCTTCTGCTATGTCCCAAAAGGCAAACAATACATAAAGTTCCAACACAGCCCTGGCTGGAACCAGTCTGTAACACAGGTTCTTGTATGTTAATGTTTGCATGGCCTTAGTAAGACATGGGGATCAGTTCTTACATCAGCTAGGTAGGAAGAGAGGCTGAGGGGCAGACAACAAAAGAGGGAAAGTCCTCCCTAACAAGTCAGACTTAACATTTTCTTTTTTGCTCCCTGGAGACCTCAGTGGAAAGGGAAACAGCAACTTAAGGGTGAATGTGGCCACATTAAGGAAGGAAAGTTATGCAGAAACAACGGACTCTGGAGAGGGTGATTTACTGAAGTTCTTCTGTAATTCCCTTGCACCAGGATTCTCTGATGACCTGCAGGCTGTCCACCTTTTCTACAGGTGGAGCTGCTAGTAGGAAAATAAAGCTTTCACTGCCTCTGCAAATAGATCCACAGACACAATTCCTGTTTCAAATAGTCAGCACTAAGTAGCAGAGAAAGCTGGAATTCTAGAGCAGGGCTTTTCAACCTGTGGTACGCGTACCACTTGTGGTACATTAATGAGTGGCAGGTGGTACGCAGCCCTGCCTAGCCAAGTGTAGTGGGGAAGGGAAAGAGCCAGCACAGGCAAAGACTTACAGTGAGACAGTCCTCTGGAGCTGCAGATTTTACTTATGAATGGAGCCATTTGGGGAGGCTGCCTTAGCCGGCAGCCAGTACTTACATTTTTTTTTCTTCTTTAAGTGCCAGCTGGGCTCCTTACTTTCCTTTCTAGCCAGTAGCTAATTCTTAAAGGGGAAGTGCCTTTTTAAGCTAGTTCACTCAGCAGCTTGTCTTTTCTGTCTCTGGAGGCCTTTCCTTGTTTGATCAATATATGGAAGAGGGAAAATTAGGGGGTTTAATTCTTCCTTCAGAAGGAGATGGGAATGAGAAAAAAGGGAGACAGGGAAGGGAGGGAGGGAAGGAAGTCCCGCCTTAGCATTTGGCCACCAGCAGCCTGCCATTGACTTTGCTTGTCAAAAGGTTGCAGAAGGGGATCACATGACCCTGGGACACTGTGACCATCATAAATATGAATCAGTTGCCAAGCATCCAAATATAAATCACATGACCCTGTTGCTGCAATGGTCATAAGTGTGAAAAATGGTGATAAGTCATTTCAGTGTAATTGCAACTTTGAACAGGTTTTTTTTTGTCACCAAGTTTTTGACACCTTGCTAGGTGGTACTCGAATATTGCCATATCCTAAAAGTGGTACAATCGGTAAAAAGGTTGAAAATCCCTGTTCTAGAGGACAGGGATGATGAAAAAGAGTAACCTTCTACTTGTTTTTTTAGACATAAGAATTTATGCTTACAGCACAACCTATTCAGAATGACAGCTCTCAAAACCATGATCCCAAAGGACAGACGGCGAGGTTGAGCCATCCTTCTCTACGTACAAGACTGTTCCCTGTCTAGAGTCACTTGTTGGGATGGGTGGCCATACAAATTTGAATGAATGAACCAATGAACGAACACATGAATAAATAAATGCACAGGCATCCACATGCTGGGGCAATTGGGAAAAAAAAACCCAGTATACACGTTCCCTTGTGATGTTCTGCCACCCCACCATAACTGAGAATGGACTTACTTCTCTTCTTCTGCCACATCCAAAATCTCTGCAGGAGCTGGAATAGAGAAAGAGAGAGAGAGAGAAAACAAGATCAATCTGCATGATATGATCCATGCCACTATTTTCCCTGCCTACTATGGATGGAGAATCTATTTTCTTCCTCTTAAAAGAGAAAATGGGATACACATTTCTCATAAATACTGAAACCATTCTGTGAAATGCGCAATATTCGTCTTCTAATACTTAGTATTCTAAATCTGCTTTTATATATTTTTATTTATTTAATTATATCCCATCTTTATTACTTTTATAAGTAACTCAACATACCCAATACGCCAGGGTTCTTCAAACATGACCCTTTTATGACTTGTGGACTTCAACTCCCAGAATTCCTCAGCCAGCGTAAGTTTGAAGACCCCTGTAATACGCCTTCTTCCTTCTATTTTCCCCACAAGAACAACCTCGTCAGATGATTTGGGCTGAGAGAGAGAGTGACTGGCCCCAAGTCACCTATCTGGCTTTTGTGCCTAAGGCAGGACCAGAGCTCACCATCTCCTGGTTTCTTCTGTCTTCTAGCCTGGTGCTTTAATCACTAGACCAGCTCTTTTCACAAAATCTACGGATGCCATATTGCCATATTGATTTACACAGATTCACTGATTCTCTTAGAAAAGAAGAACATCAGAAAGCTGCTTTGTTTGCCTATCTGCTCAGAGAAAAGATAACCGTCAACTGGAATAGTGAACAGCACTGGATAAAGCTATGGGTTAACTGGGCAGTGATATTACTAGTTGGCTTTCTGATAGACAAGTGTTTTGTGATTTAGCCAGGCCCATCAGGCAACCAGTTTCTAATTGGCAAGCCTCAATTAATGTTTGAAAAATATCTGTAACATGCACTTAAGGCTGAAGTCAGTATAGCATTTTACACAGCCATACGACACTGCAAGAATCCAAAATAAAAGTAGCACGTTGAAATCTATTGCTCTTGTTGATTAGTTTCTTACACTGATTAAAATAGTCATAGCTAATAAGGTCATCCATTTTGCTGACCCGACTTACCATTTTCAATTATGTATTTCACAATCTCCTTGCTCCCTGACTTGACAGCATGGTGAAGGACGGTTTGGCCTGTGGGATCACGCATCATCAAGTCTTTGCCAGCCTGGTGCAATTCTTTGAACTAGGGCAACACAGAATCACTTGAAATGAGCCACAATACAGACATTACTGAGGTAAGCCTCAATCAAGGCAATTTACACAAAAGTTTAAAACAAGCAGCAACAAAAGGAGATTACTGGGAAAAGAAGTTAACAGTTAATCACTTGGATTGTGGTAGGAGCCAGAAGCAATTAAAAAGGCCTTTCCAGCAAAAGGATGTTTCCGTCTCCCATTCAAAAGAGAGCATTACTGGATGTAATCAGAGGCAGCTGATCTGATATATTTAGAGAATCTGTGAGATAGTGTTCTTCTCCGCATTCACCTGTTTCACATAAAAGAGTAAGTTTGCAGCCAAATCCTATTTCTGTGCTGGTAACAGTGAGGGACATCTGGCTGATGGACTTAACCAGGTGCTCTACCCATATCAAAAGCATGGCTTTATCATCCAAGAGAGTCAAATGGCCAGGTCTCTTCTGCTCTATTCACTGGCTGCTAAATCGGGGTTAACTAAAAACAATTTCCTTTCACATAATATGCTAGGACCAAACAAACGAACAATATTATGGTGTAATGCCTTAGTTATACACCGTGCTAAGATAATGGCTGCAATACTGTAACACACCGAACCACACATTATCCAACCCATTTCAGCCTGAAATAAGGTGGTATGCAAGCCCAATCATAATAACAGGAGTTGATCCCGATGCACCAGAATTACGAGGCCCTATTCTGATCTATAACAAGAATATTGCCAATAGAATGTGAAAAATATTATCCTTGCCGATCATAAAAAGCACAGAAGTTCACACAAGTGCTGAACTGAACAGCCTACTCATAAATTACAAGGATCCAAAGAGTTAATGCTTTATAAATAGTAATTACTCAGTTTCATCACAATTCTTCCTGTCTTCTTATCCTCTATCATCTTAGAGGATAAGAACACTATTAAGAGACATTAACAGAGTAATCTGATGGGCTTTTGTCTTTGTTGCAGCAAGCACTGTCTTAACTTACAATTGGCTCAAGGAACACATCCTAAATCTCCCTGTAATACAATGTAATAAAGATTGCATTATAGGTATTTCTGACACTGAATATAAAACACTGTGCCAAATTGCTCTGAATTCTGAAAGAATAGATGCAAAAAGGACACCCGACATATTTCTAGCAGAGATCATTATGGACAAGTAGCTGGATTTAAGATTCTCACCTGAATTCAGCAAAATTAGTTAGTACTGCTGAAGTAGTTTGGTCTAGTGCAGGGGCAGGCAACCTTGGCTCTTTTATGACTCGTGGACTTCAACTCCCAGAATTCCTGAGCCAGCCATGCTGGCTCAGGAATTCTGGGAGTTGAAGTCCACGAGTCATAAAAGAGCCAAGGTTGCCTACCCCTGGTCTAGTGGCTAAGGTAGCAGGCTAGAAACCAGGAGACTGTGAGTTCTAGTTTTGCCTTAGGCATAAAACTAGCTGAATGACCTTGGATCGGTCACTCTTGTTCAGCCCTAGGAAGCAGGAAATGGCAAACCAGTTCCAAAATCTTGCCAAGAACATTGTAGGGACTTGTCCAAGAAGTTGCCAGGAGTCAAAACTATGGATGTGTATGCTTTCGTGTTAGTCAGATCCACACAACTGGAATTCATTCGAGTTCTTAGAAGTCTGTCATCCAAACTGAAAGTTTTAAGTTGTAACTTGTCTAAATATCTTTACTGGAAAATTAATCACAATTCTTGCATTATCTTCTAGGTGTCACAATAAAGCTCTGACAGAAGGAGGAGGCCCTTAGTGAGCCTATTAGCAATTCACTGGATGAAAGGGCCACCTGGCTTAAAGGAAATCTGCACTGCTGCTGAAGGATAACAAGCGAGCTGAAATCAGCAAGTCACTTGGCACCACTAAGAGACTGGGAAGAGATTGAGAAGTGATGCAAATAGCACTGTTACATACAACCCTAAATAAAACCACTATGGATGATAGTGGTGTGGCATAGGTACTATATACTATTATATTCTTCTCAACATTGCAGCTTGATTTTAACACAACAGAGCTGTTACCTTGGAAAAACTGTTATTCTTGGCAGCATCTATCAAAGCATCATCTGTAAAAGAAGAGACAGCAGAGTGCAAAATGAAGTAGTTGACAAAAAGAAGGCAAGACATGTGAGGAAGACAAATGCCAAAGAAACAGCAACTGGTGGGAGGGCTGACAATAATTCTGCTTGGGGACAGAAAGTGGCTAATGAAAACAGAGATAACTATCCAGAAAACCTCATAAAATTACTTGTGACTTTTGTATACTGCTATGTTCATTAGGATAACTCTTACTTCCATCAATCTCAGACAAGTTGCAACTCAAAAATTCTGGAGGTTTTAATCAGGAGGGGGAAGCCTGCAATTGTTATTCTTATTCAGAAGTAAGAATAGAATCCTAGTGTGAAAAGGGAGAGAAAAGGCACAACTTTTTGCTTCTTGTGGAGATTCTGAATTGGATCCCTCACTATTCTTGCAATATACATGGGGGGGGGGGGAAGAGAAACTCCCAATTAACTGAATGGGAGCTTCATTCCTATGGAAACCTATAGACAAGAGGACTTGCTCACAGAAGGAAGAAGAAAGTGATGAGAATCCCCATATTAGGGTCCCCAATTTACATATTAAAAATAACCAACAAGATTTGGTTTTATGCATGCAAACTTTTCTGACATGGAATGTAAGCTCCATTGGGTGTGTCTGGAAGAGGAAAGATAAGCCCCCCCCCCCCAAAATTTAGATGCAAAATATGTGTTGCTGTGGAGGCAAGATACGGTATAATTTATTCAAATTCATCATTTCCTGAGTAAATGTTCTACTGTTTACATTTCAATAGAAGATAATGGCTTGAACTGTGGCGTCCTTGGTGCTCTCTGAGCTTGGTTGTTTGCTTGCAGATCCTGTTTATTACACAACTACAGTGCTAATGATAGTTCCTTGACTAGGGTATTGTTTTCTACTTGAACTACCAAGGAGAAAACAGCCCCCCCCCACCAATACTGGCAGGGTAAGCTGCTGTATATAAACAGGGAGCAAACCCCCACATTCACTAGCACTTATATTTTACCTAGTCAGATAATGGAATGTCTGTAAACAAAACAACCAAGCTCAGAGAGCACCAAGGACTTCATTGTTTAAGTTTCACTGCTCTTAGATACTCATTTTTATAGACATAGATGTAGTACAAGTGATAAAGACTTGTGAAATTCCCTGATCTTCACAGGTTGCTAGTATTCTGTTTACTTTTTCCTGCAACTCCAAATGTCACACACAAACATCCAACCTAATACATAACTCAGATGTAGAGAATTTAAGAAACAAGGTATGGAGGAAATTAAGAGAGTGCAACCAGGAAAGGGTGGGGGGGGGGGAAGGGAGGGAAGAAGGCCACAGGATACGGGAAGAACCAAAATATTCAAGGAGAGAGAAAACCACATGACTCAGATCTCCAGTGTGAAACTCATGACACCTCTTTAGGTGCTCACAATATGTCATGCTCTTCCCAAGGAAGACAAAGTCTAAGAAAGAGAGTAAACCAGTTAAAATCTGTACTTTTTAGCTCCCTAATCAAAATGTCCTAAGGAGATACAGGAATGGAAAGCGGGGATGGGGGAATAAATCACACAGCTTCCCAGTGTACAATTTTTTTTTATGAAGGTATTTACCTAGAAGATTTCTGTATTTGTCTTAAACCCCCTCCCCCACCCATGGATGTCCAAGCATTTTTAAATTTGTACATTTTTTGTCTAAGCCTTTTTCCTACTGGCATTATCATTTCCTCTCCTGAGAAATAGGTATTTTATCCAACATGTCTTTTGTAACTGATTACTTAGGAAAGAACTTGCTTGATGTCATTAGGGTAGTCCTCAGGGCAGCCATTTTGTGATGGTTTTTGGACACTTTTTTGGCTTTATGGCAGAAAAAAAAACCTGCAGATTCCTTTCATAGCATAAATGACTAGTCAGCCTGAAAAGATGAGGCAGAAAAGGTGAACAGGGAAGAGGAAAGCAGATGCCCTCAAGGAGATGGTACCTGGAAGATGCCTTATCAATGGTTCATATTTCGAGGAATTATACTCTATTCAACTCTAGGAAACACTTTTCATTTGTTCAACTGAAAGAGGCCCCTGACTGGCATCTGGCAGACCTTAATCCCGCTGCTTTTCCTTGCATCCCATGCTGCTACAGGTGGAAGATTAACTTTGTATCACTGTGACATTTTCTCCCAAATGTTGTGAGTTGAGGAAGGCAGTATGCAAAGCCAATGCTTCTTGCCTTGAGAACAATCATCCAAGCAGGTGCTCTCCAGAAAGAATTTCCCCAAGCAGGATTCCAGCAACTTTAAATTCCTGTTGCAGCAGGGATGAATAAAACTTTAATTTTCCTGCATTAGAGAACATTTGCATAGTGTTCTAGCCTGGCTTCTGCTTGTATCTTTGTAGTTCTGTAATGCTCTTATATCTAAATGTCACCTACCAGATGCTAAAAGTAAACTCTACTGCAAGCTGTACTAAAACACTCGTTTTCAAATCTGGACATATCCCAATGTGAGATCTCACCTGCATGAGCAAGCACATTGGTGATCAAACATCTTTCCCCAAGTGTGAATATTCAAATAAATATAACTGGACACTGTGGGAAGCACTGATGCTTCCCACTTCTCAATTCCATAGATTGTATCAGTTATGCTAAAAAAAGTTAGAAACAAATTATACTGCAAGTCCATATAGTGAACAAAAGGCCTCACCTTTAAGGGTCTGGCTGCTGTCCACTGCTGAGCTGGAAGAACAAAACAGGAAAGATTCAAAGCTAAAAAACAGGTCCTTCCTATTCAAAGCCCTCCCTTCTGTAAGAATTCCTCTCTATTTGCCTAGACTCAAAGAGACAGAATAGGGAAGATCCTGCTGTTCCTACAAATTGGTAAATCTGATTTGTGCTATTTAAGGAATTAAGCCATTTGAAATAAGTAACTGATCCAAGACGTTTTCAGGAATCCACATCTTCTATCTTGGCTTGTTCACCCAGTTTGAACCACCGTGCCATTCTGTTAAAATTAAAACAGATTCTCCAATATTCCAATTATTGAAGCTATGGGTATAGAGAGTAAGGAATATGACCTTGACACAGGTGCCGTTGCCCAGGTAAAAGGGACTAATACACTTTTTAAAGTCCAGAACATTCAGATAACTTTTGGAAGTGGCTCAGGCTGACATGAGGAGGAGGAGGAGGAGGAGGTACAGCACAATCAGACTTGCAAAATGTTGTTAGTACAGTCAATCTCAACAGAGGTTGTTGTAGCCATCCTGTGGAGTTGATTTTATAGCCTGGTCTTTCTAATGGAGCTGACAAATAAGTCCTCCTATCCCCAGTTCAAAGATTCAACTCACAAAGACTGAATTCTCATTCCCCATTTTGTATAAAGCTATTTTTCCTTGGGGTCCTTCCCTTAATCTAGCCTGGTCTTTCTTACCTCTAGTCCCCAAGCAGACAGCCTCACCTGGAGACTGGTGTAGACGGTGGTGAAATTGGGAGAGGAAGGTGTTGCTTTGTAGGTGTTGAGGGAACATCAACAAGGTCAGGCATGGCAGGAGATGTGCCCACTGTTTGAGTGCGCACTAGTTCTGGGTCTAACACAAACAACTCATCCTGGGTGATCTCTGTTACATAATTAAGATGTTCCTGGAATTATATAGATAAATAATTTTAGGGACAGAATTTTTCTACTATTGTTATCTAGTCAGGACCTCAATCAATATCATTTGATAATATGCAGCAAACCACTACAATTGTTTTTTTCTATATAAATACATCAAAAACAAACAGAAACAAAACCTAGCTCGAGATAATAACTATTTCTGAAAGTAGTACTGAATATTTAAAAAACAAATAAAAACTAAGATGTATGTAAAAAAATCATATGTTATTTTATAAAAAGCAGGAAAATATACTTTTTATTTTTTATTTATTGGAGAAGCTCATTGTCCACTCTCTTTGGACAACAAAGTAAAGCTCACCTGGGCACGGTCTATTCTATAAAAACGATCTGCTGTGGTTGCTGTAAAAGAAATACATAAGTTACTTGGTATTTATACAGAATCCCAGAAAGTTATTAAGTGCTTTCATTCATTTTCTCAATAATTTAACTGATATTGTCTACCTACTTCCCAATATATCTGTGTAGCAGAAAGCCCTGGAATTTGCCTTTCCAAAGAGACAACTGAAAGATGTTGAATTCTGAACTCAAGGCAACATTCCATAATTGAATGCTGAATACAATAAGCCTGACATATAGCGTCAATGATGTTAGCCACTTTAATAAAACATGATTTACTGCATTAAGGTAAACAGATCCAATTATTCTCTTATTTTTAGTCATTTTGCTTCAGTACAAATAAAGAAACCAGCTTCATTAAAATGTGCTTTCTTTTTTCTACCTACCTACCTATATTTAGCGTATGCTAAATATAGTGAGTTTTGACAAAATCTCATTCATTTGACAATATACTCGGTGTGACATATATGCGTGTCATACTGAATATAAAACTCACTTTCATATCTTGACATTTAAACTGATAGGTTATTATCATCACTATCTGTTAATCAATGAAAGAATAATTAAAATTAAATAAAATCCATTGAGTGCTAGGGATTCAGGTTAGCAGGAGTTACTCCCATCTTTGACAGTTTAAGTGACATAAAAAGTTCCATGAGGAATAAAGCAAGAACTGGCTGCTCCTAAATGCTCCATTATACCATGTTATGCACATTTCTTTCTCCACCAAGATCAGTCAATGCATACACACACACAATTAGAATGATGTACGGGCACTCCGGCTAGCATTCGTATAGACTTTCAGAATATGACTGCAACTATGTAAATAATTTGCTGCTGTCTAATTTGAAAAGTCTATGATTTTCCAACTTTTCCAGAAGGTTCCTGACTCATTTCACCTAAGGCTAAGGTAAATTAGCAAGTAGATAGGATACAAGCCATGATACCAAGGCAACTCTTTTTCTGACAATGCTTCTGCAACATGTTAGAAAGCTGTCTTCTGCCTTCCAACAATAGGGGAATTTGCTGTCTTACTCAAAAGGCATTGCTGGTTTATAAAGAAAATATAGAGGTATTCAGTTTCCCAGTTTGGGGCCCTTCTGATATGTTGTTGAACTTCCAATGCATCCAAAGGCCGGGAGCAAGTGGCTGAGCTATATGGAAATGGAGGGGAAGTGCTCACTCCCAATAGATCAGAATCACTAATACTCTTTAGTGCTATTGGGTGCTCACACCCAATAGATCAGAACTTTTGTTTTGCCTCCATATGTCTGTACCAAGGCTCCGGGCATAGGAGAGCATTCAGCTAGGGAACTACAGCCCAGGTGACTAAATTTTGTTGACTTACAGAACTTTCTTTACTTCTTTTGGATCTTCAGAATGCTGTGGCCAAGCGGAGGTTGCTATGGCTGGACCCTAGAAAGACTGGGGAATTTTCTTTGGGAATAGAGCAGAAGTGATGGGGAAGGGAGGGGAGCTCATGACACAAGCCAGAGCAGATTAGAAGACTGAAAGAGCCTCGTTTATCCTGTCCTGGGGAGAGATTTACAGTCGTGGAGCTGTTGATGAAGGCCAGTAATTCAACCATTTTAATGAGCCTGTGTTGCCCCTGAATAGCACTCCAGCTTTTTTTTTTCCCAATGACACATTTTCCTCTATTTGGAACATGCTGCTGGGAAACTGGCAGAAAAAGAGGAAACAATCTGCAGCAACAATATCTGGGAACAGGATCCTCATACGGGGGCACAAAAGGGATGGCCTCTTCTCACTGGGATCCCATAATCAAATGGGTCCATGTGCCTGTATGTCGTGCATCAGGACTGGTGATTTCGTTTCTTTATTTGGGAACAAGATTATACAGTGATGTACATTTGGAAGGATGGTTTTCTCTTATTCCTTGTGAATAAGGGATGGGCCGGAGTGAAGGAGAAGCTAAGTAATAACTGACCTACTGACACTGGCAGAACATTAGTATCCTACAGTTCCTTGGGGTCTAGGAGCATAAGGCTCCCACCCTGGGCCACGCCTCCTTCACCTCTCGCCTCTGCCCATTTACCTCCAGCGGTCCTCCCTGGCTGGCCCTCCCCCACCCATTCTCCCTGGCCAATGGGACCCTTGCCCTCCACCCCGTGACCTTTGGCCTGGCTGTTTCACCGAGGCACCCTTTGTCCTGGGCCTTTGGCTGCACGGGACAGATA
The DNA here is from genome assembly GCA_023970755.1 of Azemiops feae. Classification (NCBI taxonomy): domain Eukaryota; kingdom Metazoa; phylum Chordata; class Lepidosauria; order Squamata; family Viperidae; genus Azemiops; species Azemiops feae. Next base: position 3,651,207 of record JALGBA010004098.1, on the reverse strand, counting down.
GCCGCCAGCCAATCGGGTGGGTGGCAGGCAGAAGCCATGGTGCTGCAGGCAGAAGCCATGGGCAATTGCAGGGGCTGCATTATGGGGCAGCAGGCAAGCAGCATGCAAAGAAAATTAAATTTTAAATGCATTTAATCGGCAGGCTCCACTTCACAAACATAAGATAACCATACATTTCTGAGAGAAACATTTGGTGCTTTGCTTGTTTAATACACGAGATGAATGTGCCGGATAATGCGCCATTCGCCTGCTGCCCCACACCAGGCCGCCCCCCCTGCAATGGCAGGAGCTGCGCCGGCCCTGCCGTTTGCCTATTCACTCCCCCACCCCCTCGCAATCGGAGAAGCCGCGCAGGCCCCGATGTTCGCCAGCTGCCCCACAACACAGCCCCTGCAATCACCCACCGCACACTGCCCCCTTGCAGCACCATGGCTTCTCCCTGCCACCCACCCGATTGGCTGGCAGCTAGCTGTCTTGCGCAGCCAAAGGCCCGGGACAAAGGGTGCCTCGGTGAAACGGCCAGGCCAAAGGGCACAAGGCGAAGGGCGAAGGGCCCACTGGGCAGGGGAGGGCCCCGCTGAGGAGGAACGCTGGGCGTAAATGGGCGGAAGCGCGAGGTGAAGGAGGCGTGGCCAAGGGTGGGAGTCTAAAGGTCCCATTCCGAGTTCCCTGAGGGAGTGGAGACAAGAGGAAAGATTTTAAAAGTCCACACAAAAGGGAGGGAGAGAGACGGGCAGTTAAGAAGTATGAAAAAACAAACAAATGGAATCAGGAAAGCAGAAGAAATCAGCGAAATAAATTACTCTTTCTTTCTCTCTTACACACCTTGATTAGAAGGAAGAATATAGAATAAAGTTCAATCTATCAGTATTATATAAAAAGAACCTGTAAGACATGAATCTCTCCCAGTGTCTTCTCCTCAGTTTTCATTGTGGCCTGTCTATTTTTTTTAACTTTCTGCACTCTCCAGTATCTATCCTGGTTAAATCCCACTGTATCACATGTTGTCCCCATCTATTAGATCTCTAGAGCTTTGTTCCAATTGCCCACTATAACTTTACTGAAGGGAGGCTCGGAGGGATGTGCTGCGTCAACAGACTCCAAAAACCATGCAAACTGCTCCCTGTGTGTTTGGGAACTTATTCCAGCTTTGCTACAAGGGGACAAAAGCTCCCATTGTCTGAGCCTGTGGGAGAGTCTCAGAGTCTTGCTTAAACTAAAACCTTAAAAAGAGCTGAAGCGTGCTACTAAAAGTGAAAAGTGCAGCTGAAAGCTTTAGGAAGGCCTTCAGGTAGGGGGCAAATTATAGCTGGGAAAGAAGTTGGAACAAAACTGTGTTTGTAAACAAGTTTCTGCTGTTCTGCAGAGCACTTGGGAATTTTTGCAAAACACAGCTGGTTGGGTCACAGACCCAGCAAGGGGTAAAAAAAAATAATGAAATCAATTGTTATTACTTTGCCTTCTCTTGTCCTGTTCCCCCCCCAAAAAAAAGCTATAATTGAATTTGATGCACAAAAGGTAACTTTTTAATGCAGCAAGTTCATTGGTATTCATTATTTCTGGGAATTCTTAGCTAGGTTATGGTGAAACTGCTTTATTTCCCTCAGCCTTTTCCTGTGGAGCCATCTGCTGGCCAAGGAGTAATCTCATTCAGGCATTACCATTCAGTCCAACATGGAGAAATGGCAACAGATGGCAACGGTATAGGGCAGTGATGGCGAACCTTTTACAGACTGAGTGCCCAAAAACTGGCCCCGCCCCCACTCCACTTCCGGCCCCACCCCCAGTCCACCCCCTGCCCCACCCCCGCTCCATCCCACCCTGCCTGCCCGCAGGGCCACTCACCGCCCCCAGGGCCCGCCGCAGATCGCCCAGGCAGCCCAGCAGCGCCATGGCGGCCACGCCCTCTGCCCGCACCCCGCAGCATCAACTGTGCGCATTGGGGCGTGAGGACAGAGTCTTGTCTACGCTGCCTGGCTGCCATGTCCTTGGCTGCGCTGCTCCGCATGGACCACGCTCAGGGGCGACTCTCCTCCAGGGGGGCTGCTGGTGAGGAGGGGGTCACGGGCAGAGGCAAGGCTGGGGCAACGGCATGTGTGCCCACAGAGAGGGCTCCGAGTGCCGCCTCTGGCACCCGTGCCATAGGTTCACCACCACTGGTATAGGGTCCTCCCTCAAATTTGGATAGTCAAAAGGTTCCGTCCGTAACTGAATGAAAATGAAGCTTGTTCATTCCTTGAAGCCAAGGTTCTATTTTTCTGAAACACAAAAAGCCTTCTTATATATGCTGTTAATCCATCTAAATGGACCCTGATATTTATATTGTAAAATGACACTGTTGTATAAGGACTGCCGTTAGTTCTTTAATTCAGACCTAAGTGTACTCTCTCTAATCTAGAGATATCAAGAACTGAACCAAGGACATTCTACAAACAAAGCACAGGTTCTATTGCTCAGATACAGACCTTCCCTAACTTGGGGTTTAAATGAATGGCTTACTCCAACCTAGTAATCTAGAACTCAAATGATTTAGTGAATTGCAATGAGAGTAAAGTGAATTATGGCTTCTGTCTTAATTACAGCAATGAGCTGGAAAGCTTACGGGACCAAACATAAGAGTAGATTATTTTATCTTTGTAGATGTCTAAGGATTTTATGCAATACTTATAAAGAGGTTTTGAAGCTGCCTCCTGCTCTGATGGTGCTACAGTACTTTTACCATCCATTGGAGAGAAAAAGAGGTGGGGAAAGGGTGAGTGGGTTCTCCTGTCCATTTCCAATTCCAGTTTTGCTGCTGCTGGCATATAGATCGAGATATCCTTCCTTGAAACTAGTGCTGACCTCAGGCAAAAATATTTTCCACCCACTGAGTTTTTCTTTAGGCAAGAAAAACCAAATGCACAGGTATAGTATAGGTGGTACCTTGCTCAATAGTAGCAACTGGGAGAGGGATCTCGGAGTCCTAGTGGACAATCACTTAAATATGAGCCAGCAGTGTGCTGCAGCTGCCAAAAAAGCCAACACAGTGCTAGGCTGCATTAATATAGGGATAGAATCAAGATCACGTGAAGTGTTAATACCACTTTACAACGCCTTGGTAAGGCCACACTTGGAATACTGCATCCAGTTTTGGTCAACACAATGTAAAAAAGATGTTGAGACCCTAGAAAGAGTACAAAGAAGAGCAACAAAGATGATTAGATGGAGGCTAAAACATATAAGGAACGGTTGCTGGAATTGGGAAGGACGAGGGGGGACATGATAGCAGTGTTCAAATATCTCAGGGGCTGCCACAAAGAAGAGGGAGTCAAGCTATTCTCCAAAGCACCTGAAGGCAGGACAAGAAGCAACGGATGGAAACTAACCAAAGAGAGAAGCAACCTAGAACTAAGGAGAAATTTCCTGACAGTTAGAACAATTAATCAGTGGAACAACCTGCCTCCAGAAGCTGTGAATGCTCCAACACTGGAAGTTTTTAAGAAGAGACTGGACAGCCATTTGTCTGAAATGGTATAGGGTTTCCTGCCTGAGCAGGGGGTTGGAGTAGATGACCTCCAAGGTCCCTTCCATCATCATCATCATCATCATCATCATCATTAAACAATTCTTTTCACACACCTACTTTTTAACACAGTATTTTTGTCCCCCAACTAGTGCATATAGATCCAGAATATCTATTAGGCATCTGTTCATGTCTTATGTTGCTATCTAATCAATTAAACCAAATTCAGGGCTACCATATCTGAACTGCAAAAATCTAGAACACTTGATAGTTTCTGTATGTTCTCCTCACGACTTGGGATCATTGCAGTCCAAATGTAGCAACTCTGTTACCACTAACAACAAATGTTAAATTTAACTACACTTATTCCTCCACCAAGGTTTCAGCTAAAGTAGATGATGGAGTGTAAACTCATATTTGCATGTAGGGCTTAGAAGGAGAAACAAAATTAGGCAGGATACCTAATACCATAAAAAGACATACATAAAATCTATAATCTCTCGCTAGAGAAAGAGGCTAAATTGAACTTAGCAGAGAGAAGTGAAAAATTACTTGCTTAAAAATATAAAAATATTTTATATTATATACTGTATATAAAATATACAGTATATAATGTGTATACTGTAACTGTACTCTCGGCTTATATTTTTGTTTTCTACTTATGCATGAGAAACTGGAATAGTATTGTGCTGCTTAGTGATGTTTCTGCAAAAAATAGCCAAGGCAGTTCAAGTACTGAGTTTAGTTCTTTAAGGACATTTCAGAGAAACTGGATCAGATCAGATTCAGAGGGTAATATCGATGATCAGAGGACAAGAAACAGTTTGAAAATGCTGGTTAGATTTAATTTTAAGAACAGACAATGGAGGGATATATGATAGTGTTCTTCAAATACCTACCAGAAGGACATCAAATGGAAGAAAAGTCAAAACCAGCTTTCTCTCATTCCAGAGTGTAGGACATGGAATAAGGAATTTAAGTTATAAAAACAAAAGATTGAGTATCGGGTTAAAAAAAATCAGAAAGGCTCCACTTTAAAAGTTTAATTCCAGCAGGGGGCAGCCAGCTGCTTGCCTGGGATTATTTAATTGTTGATTCTTGAACTGAGCAGGAGTATTGCACTCAATAACTAACATGCCGCAGCCCCCCTCCCCAACTCTATGTTTCAGTGATTCCTGCATTAAATCCTGAAGAGTTCCTTCTATCTGGTGTGTATTCAAGAATAGCCAAAAAAATGGTCAGAGAAAGCAATTAAGAACAAAAGAACTTTCCAAAGGTGCAGCCGAATGCTATTAACTTCCATGTGAAAGAAAAATAAAATCCTATTATGGAAACATTTTCTACTGCAGTGCCAGCATTAGTGGCAAGATTTTCCCAAGATGGTAGCATGGGAAATCTTTAATGCAACAGTTCCCACATACTGATTGTAAAGTTTACGGATACTGAAGTAATCACAGTCGTATGTACTCACAGTCTAGGAAGCACCATTTGGGGGAGAGCTTCTGGCATGACAATGTCTTTGGTTTGACTCCATCTCCCTCCTGGATCAAAATAAATGAACAATAAAAAAATAAATTGCCCTGTATTCCTATTTCATCTAGGAACACTTACTGTCTCTTCTGTTTTCTTTTTCTTACTTACTGTATATAGCCCAGGTAGACTCAGTGCATATATATTGTCAAATAGTATGGCATAGAACTAGAGCATAAAGTTGTACAGCTGAACAAACATGCCCCATATATCACTGAACAGGTACTGATGCAAGCTAATCACACTGTATGGAAGCAGTACAAGGAAAAAGGGGACTCACAGGTAAGGAGAGAGAAAAAGATACACACCTGAGGAAATAGATTCTGAATAGTGGAAGTACAAGAAGGGAAGTCCTGTGGAAAGGGAAGGAGCTGAGTTACCATAACAGTAATGAAGAACTTCATTAGAGATCCAGTTTTGTGTAGTGATTAAGGTACCAAATTAGAAACTGGGAGACTTTGAATTCTAGTCCCACCTTAGGCACAAAAGCAGCTGGGTGACTTTGAACCAGTCACACCTTCTCAGCCCTAGGAAGGAGGCAATGGCAAAACATTTCTGAAAATGTTGAAGGCACCCTCCTCCCCCCAATAAAAAGCTTGTATAGCTTTCACTGAGATTTCCAGGTGCATGTCATACCTTTGATGAGCCTCTGTGGGTCAACTGTCACAAGTCATAAGGAGACTTTGAAGAGAGGAACTGACAGTAGAACCTAAGTGCTCAAAAACACCATCCCAGTAATTCAAGGACTACACTATCACAGTTTGTATCATACGTTTCCACTAAATGAACCATTTTCGTAACTTTTTTCTACAATAGTCCAACTATCTGAAGAAACTGAGAGATGTAAAGTTTCAGGACCCTACTAGCCTAAACATTTGCATTCTTCATTACCTGGTTGACAACCAAGTACTAGACAAAGAATGAACCCAGAATGTAAGAAAGAGAGTGCAGAAAGGAGAGGGGGTTAGAAGTAAATGAACACCCATTTTATTTTATTTTATTTTCTTCGGTAAATCTAGTTTCAAGAGCAACCTTCCCAAACTTAGTGTCCCAGATGAATAGCAATTAGTTGAGCTGGATAGGGAAATCACTTGAAGCTACCCAGTAAGAGAAAGCTGCTCTTTCTAGAAGGGGGCTCTCCCATACATTCAAACTGTAAGCTAAAGGAGAAAGACAGCAGGATGAGTCTGTTGAAAGGGAATTTGGAATATTGCTTGTAAATATTTTTTGGTAAAATTCAAGCTTCTCTTAGACATAGGCCATAAAGGTCTATGATGGGTTTTTAGATTAAGGTTGAATAAAGAGGAGAAACAACATGCCGAATCCTTTCCCAACTGAAGTTCTCTCTTGATTTGAGAATGAGTCATTGTGGAAAGCATTTCTCTCTTGTCTTGCAAATCAAGTAGGATTAAAACTTTGTTCGGAATGTCTCTTTTGAGAATATCAAGTGATATGAGAATAAGTATTACTTATTTTCCCCTATCCATCCTCTTGAGTAGTTACGGTGACTCTCTAGATTGTAGCAAGAGCAATTCTTTATTGATTATGGATATTTACATATCTCCTTTCAATTAGTTTGGTAGTTCAGATGGATTAAATTATCACACTGCATATGATTATTATGGATATTGATTACAATAGTTAAAAAGTAATGCAAGCTAAACGTAAAGGAAGACAATAATAAGAAAAAATAAAAAGTGCAAGAAAAAAAATATGGAAAACTACAAAGACTTCCAACTTTTATTACAATAAATATAGACAACTTTACCCCTATAAGGTTAGATACTTATTTCTTCATTCCATATCACTTCCCTTACTTATAAGCAAATGTATAAAACATCAACTTTTCAATGTTAGTGTCAGCAAAAAGTCTGTAACTTCACTTAAAAGTTTACTTACTTCACATCTGCCATGGCCTCATTGACATCTTTGAACCTATCCATATGGTCAGACATTATTACTAATACTGTAACTACTAATTTCTGGATCCTTTCTTCCAAATTCTTCTTGAGTATTTCCAATGTTACAATGTTTTGTGTCAATTTGTAAGTACCAGTTAACTGACACCAAAAGTTGGCTTGCATTTTTTCCCTTCTACTTAAAATCTTTAGTCACCTCTGGTGTTCAGTTTCTAAAATTATAAAGTTGTTTATCTTATGAACTAAGATAGTTCAAAATAATTCTAATTCCCATGAGAAGTTCTATCTTTTTTATAGCTTATTCCGAAATCTTATAGTTAAAATCAATATTCCAAATTTACTTACCCCTTACTCCATCTGTAACTTTCTCAGATCAAAATCTTATTTAATTTTTACTGTTTATTTCAAATTCTGTCAGTTTTTAAGATAGTAATTAATTAATTAATTAATAGTAATTATTTTTTCTTTTATTCAGAATTGTAGCTAAACTTACTCGACAACTTTTCAGATTTGTCATTTCAAAGATCTCTAACAATTTTAAGATGGTTAAAAGGCCATTCCCCCCCCCCCCAAAAAAAAAGAATTAGAAAGTGAGGCTTGTGAACTTAAGTGTCCTTTAAAAAGCTCCACTGTGGTTATGAGCAAGATAGTTTAATCCCTTCGTCCCCCAGGACTTAAACCTGGGGAAGATCGCTGTTCTATGATCTCCTCCTGAAGTGCAGCCATCTGGAATCCACGTGAGTGATCTCTTGTCCTCTCCTTATCTGGGAGGTTCTGAAAAACTGGTCTATTCACCTCCTGAAGCCTTTCAGTGATTCTTTTGTTTCTATCATGGTGTTCAGCTCTGTTATTGCAAAGATTTTTTCAGTTTGCCATAACTTCCCCAGAAATCAGTGACCCCATCTGGATTTCCTACTCCTCGTTTTATCCACATATTTCTTTTATACAAATGGTATTTTTACAGCTCAACCCGAATTCTTTGCCAGAGCATGTGAGGAAGAATTCTGAATTTAAACAAAAATAAACCTCTTCCTTTTCTTCACTATGTATAGTGAACTGGGAACAAGAATATCTCCTTATGTATTCTTTGCTTTTAACTTCAAAACAAGAAAATCATTATCATTGTGGAAGTACACATACTACTGAAGTAAGGATATGGGGCATGCTGTCTGACAAGTCATTAAAGTGTAGCAAGACTGCACTTTCCCCTTACAATAGTTTTTCTAGCAACTCACCTCTTGAAGCCTTTCAATGTGGGTCCGGCATAATTCCAAATCACCGTCTCCTGGAACCACGATAATTCCTAAAGGCACGGCTGTAAAATTAAAAAAAATGCAATTATTTTTGCCTGCTAACCACATTTGTTATGATTGCTCAGTATCCAAGTATTTTACTTTGGCTTATAAGCCCCTGAGAAACTTCTGGGGGGGGAAAAACCTATGTGCAAAAATGGATTTACATTGTGGACTAAATGCTATTTCTAAAAGTGTGCTATTTCTCACATTCTGATGCAAGGCCTTTTTAATATTCATCTTATTCAGTGTGTCACAAAGGCCAAAAGAGGTCTTATTTTAACATTAGTCACTTACCAGCTCTTGAGAGAAAGTGGGTACAATAATAAATAAACAGCTCCAAATTCCAGATGTTCCTATAGGGTGCTTGGCCTTTCTATTTAAACAAATCCCCCAATTACTTACAGGCTTCTTTGAGTTTCTCCTTGTCATAATGAAGTGCCTCATAGTCATGCATGCCAATTCGGCTTACACGGATTCTTAACCGTTCTGGAACTGGTTGCTGACTGTAAAGAAAGAAGCAAACATGTTTGAAAAATTAGGGAGGATAACACTATTGTGGGCAAAAAGGAAAGAGGAGATGCTACTAAGAAGGTGACAGGCAATATTTTCTAACAACAGCGATGATCTCAATGTGTCAGGTTTCTAACAAACTTCTCTTAGTTGTGTACAAGCATGCTCAACAGCTGCGTGTTGCACACATAGTTCCATTCGGAGAGAAATGTTTAATAGCTACCGAAGAAAAACTCACCTGGCCAATGCAGACAGGCAGTAAAGCTATGTGCATTTGTATCTACTGGGATAAGGCTAAATAGGAAGAGTAATACTGACAATCTACTACTGTCATTTTAAACGGGGATCAGGGGAATGCCAGCTACTGTCTATTTGCCCTCCAGAGAATAGGAAGTATTGCTTAAAGAGATATAAATGTTTGGTTTTTTTTACCAGACCTGCATTTTTATGTACTTTGAATGTATTCTATGACATAACTCATTCATCCCAAGAAAGAAGCTCCTAAGATTTCCCAAAATATGTAATTATCAATGTCCGGGAATTAGTAAAATTACTCTCCATTCCCTGACATATTCTGATAGTAGGCCAATGAAATAATTTTACTTCACCAGAAACCTATTTGTAACATACATGTAACATCCCTTTCTCATTTTTTTTTTAATCTGGTTACTAGGAATCTGGAACAACTTTGAATCTTCCAAATAAAATCATCCGAGGAGAGCATTGTGATTGCCTCCAAAGTTTTTGGGATTTAATAGGTTAAGTAGAGAATTGTTACTGAAGCTTTTACACTATTGGCAGAGAAATTAATTCTCTTTTGATTTCATAATGTCTTACACAGCCTCCACCTAATGCTTTCAAACTTTTCATAAGAACCTATTTAAAATAAAAGTAATTGAATACTCAAAATTAAATTAAAAACATTGGCTAAAATTTCAGGGAGCTATAAAACTGTCTTGTAGCCTTAGAACCTTCCCTGACATTGAGTCTTAGACTTTGGGGTGTGACAGAAATCCAATAGAAACTGTAGCCAAGCTGAATAATGTGAACTGGTGAGGCCTCCTTTCTTCCTTGTAGCAAAGCCTGGGAGATCCTCCCTAGAGTACATACTCATTCAACAGAGGCATGGAGTTTCTCCTCTTGGTCTTCTGCACCATGTTTGCTTGGTTGCGCAATGAAATGCGTATGCAGGAAGCTCCCAGCTTGCAAGGTTCCCCATCCACTTGCATGGGGATGGCTTTGGATGTGGTAAGTACCACTTCACGGCACTGGTGCAGCCGCTCTCCATGGCCACCCACTTGCAGTGCTGCCTAGAGAACAAAGAAGAGGGTAAAGTAAATGGACTACACATGTTGTTGTTGTTGTTAGTTGCAAAGTCGTGTCCGACCCATCACAACCCATGGACAACGTTCCTCCAGGCCTTCCCGTCCTCTACCATCTTCTGGAGTCCATTTAAGCTCATGCCTACTGCTTCAGTGACTCCATCCAGCCACCTCATTCTCTGTCGTCCCCTTCTTCTATTGCCCTCAATCTTTCTCTTCTCCAGTGAGTCCTTCCTTCTCATTAGGTGGCCAAAGTATTTGAGGACTACACATACTTCACTCTAATAGATAACATATAAACTGCAACTGGGTCTCGAAATACTTTCAGTTCAACCTATTCTGAGGAACCCTTGCACGCATGCAGACGGTAGCATGACCAACCTGTGGCCTGAGAAGCTCTCCCATAAAACGTAATGCAGGAGACGTGAAATTTGTCACAGAATTATACAATTGGAAAGAAATGTAAAAGGACATGTAACCCAATCCCCTTGCTCTTTGGGACATAATAAATCACCTGCTTCGAGACAAGATTTTATTGGGGCTCATTCTCATTCCATCAGATAGATTCTCTGAATGTATCAGAGAACTTGGCTTGCCTGCAGTTTCCACCCATTGACCCAAAGTAACAACAACAACAGAGTTGAAAGGGACCTAGGAGGTCTTCTAGTCCAACCTCCTGCTCAGGCAGGACACCCTATACCATTTCCGACAAATGGCTGTCCTGTCTCTTCTTAAAAACTTCCAGTGTTGGAGCATTCACCGCTTCTGGAGGCAGGTTGTTCCACTGATTAATTGTTCTAACTGTTAGGAAATTTCTCCTTAGTTCTAGGTTGCTTCTCTCTTTGGTTAGTTTCCATCCGTTGCTTCTTGTCCTCCCTTCAGGTGCTTTGGAGAATAGTTTGACTCCCTCTTCTTTGTGGCAACTCCTGAGATATTGGGAGTACTGCTATCATGTCCCCCCTCCTCCTTCTCTTCATTAAACTAGACATATCCAATTCCAGCAACCATTCCTTGTAAGTTTTAGCCTCCATCTAATCATCTTTGTTGCTCTTCTCTGCACTCTTTCTAGAGTCTCAACATCTTTTTTACATCATGGCGACCAAAACAGGATGCAGTATTCCAAGTGTGGCCTTACCAAGGCATTATAAAGTGGTATTAACACTTTACATGATCTTGATTCTATCCCTCTGTTAATGCAGCCTAGCACTGTGTTGGCTTTTTTGGCAGCTGCAACACATTGCTGGCTCAAATTTAAGTGATTGTCCTCTAGGATTCCAAGATCCCTCTCACAGTTACTACTGATGAGCCATGTACCACTATACTATACCTGTGCATTGTAATATTGCAATACATATATCATTGGGAGTCAGTGCTGCAGCTGACTCCCAATGGTATATGTATTGCAATATGTTCAAAAGTCTTAGCATTTCTTAGCCTTATACCTCCAGACACACTATGCAAACTCACACACTTAGGATCAAATTATCAAGGTGTTCTGCATCTTTATCAGAACCTTTATAAGGCTTTAACCCTTTGATCCCTGCTGAATCTCGATATTAATTCAGTGTCTAGCATTTATATTTTGCAATGGCACCTCTTCATGCAACATAAACTGCTAGCACAGGGGATTTAATCTCAGTGGATTCCACACATGTGGATCTAATCTAGATTAGGTTTCCAGTGCTGACAATTTCCATTGCAAAATGAAATACAATTGAAATTAATAGAATCTGTTTTAGCCACTCAAAATGAAAGTGGTCAAGGTCCAGTTCAAGTCTGGAATAGAGCAAGGGACAAAAGGTTACAACCTTTTATGCCCCATAGGAATAGGGGCATAACAACTGCAGAAACCAAATGTTCCATTGTTTACTCCTAAGCAGGATGTTGCCTGCTTAACAAATAAAGGGTTGATACTATTAATTATATTTTGTGATTACTTAATTCATCTCAGCTATTCTGGGTGTAATCTGAGATGTACAGTACAAAAAAATTTCTATTGTGCCTGTAAATAATGCTTTGATGCTCCCAAGGACTACAAAGGAAATTAATTAATGAATGCACTTCAGCAATATGGCTACTTAGGCAGACTGGTGTAAAAAGTCAGAATAGCTGGGCTTACTCACCAGCGAGGTCATGGTGAAGCCAATGACTTCAAGGCAGCCATCATCATGGCGTTGGGGTTCAAAGTCATGATGCTCTCCAGGGTTGCCCCAAGGCATAGTGCCTGCACAGTACCTATGCATAGACAGGAGGGAGAAAAATGAACTGCTACAACTGAAAACACAGGGAGAGATTTAGAAAATTGGGAATGCAGCTTAAAAGCAATGACTTCTTTCGTCTGGCAATCAATGTAACAGCCCACCTTGGAATGTTTAGGAAGACGAGGCATTGAGGCTTAAGATCTTGGATCTTGGGAGTCAGATCTGTTCCATCACACTGTTTTGATTTGTTTTTTTTTTTTAAAAAACAAAAGAGAATAAGCAGTCAGTATCAAAGGCAAGAAGCAACCAGCCAAATCCTATCCTTTCTATGGAACAGCCATTTTTTTCTTGCCTGAGACTTGGCCTGGGCATAATTTTTTCTCCCAACATCGTCTATAATAATCAGCTTCATCAGCAGACCAAACTTATTATCCAAGCCAATAACTTTTGTTTCTCCAATAAACTGAAAGAACCCATCCGTATCGTAATATACTCACCACCACTTTGATGTGTTTTGCTAAGTCTTTAGAGCTCCCCATGAGAAAATCAGAGAATGCTGTCTACAAATAGGAGAAAAATTGAAACAGCTCACCGAGTTGCCTCCCTGCTTCTCAACAGAAAGGGAAGATTGAGAGGGCAAACTGATTTCAGCAAATTACCCCATTTTAAATCTCAGTGTAAGTGGCAGGGTAGGATATCTGTTTAAGTAGGAATGTTGCACATTCAATTACCCAACATTACCAATTTTCATTTTGTTCTCTACTTCACAGATGGTACCTAGTCCCTATTTTACATGATTTGAGTAAATTTCTAAGGGCATAATCAAGTCCCATCCCACTATCCCCACTCTCCCTGGCTGAATTTAATGCTGAGCTACGTTGCACAATGTCTTCCATTTTCATAGTCCCTCTCAAGGTATAAAAAAAGTCTTGCCGTCTTACTGAAGATAGCAAAACTACATTTAGACAGGGAAAAGCTGCTACCACTTTCTCCTGTAAGTTGATTGCACTTGGAACATTTCTGGATATTCTTCTTTCATTATGCTGACAATCTTCACCCCTTATTTTTTAGTAAGAAAACACTTCATACAAAACTTTGACTCAATACTAATTGAAACTCCTTTTCCAGACAAAGCAGGAAAACTATACTTTCTCATATATACACAAGCCAAATTCTCTATCTCTTTCCCTCTTACTCCCAAATTCTGGTAATGTCAATCAAGTTGTGCCAGTACAGATTTTCAATGTAGATAAAGTATTTCCCCCCACATATATTCCAAAGGAAACCAATAGCACCTTTTCCCAACTCAGAATGCCTCCACATGTGTGAAGCGTGTGACTCCTAGTATTTCTGAGGAAATGAAATCCCAACACATCTGGAAGATGCCAACTTGGGAAAGGCTGCTGTTTATATTCTAATAAATAACTTGGGGGGGGCATATCAAGAGAAAGGTAGAAAGTATAGACTAGGGCATGCAATCTGGTGAACTCACCCCAGCATAGAACATTTTATTCCGAAATCGACTGTTAAATTTCTCGGGATTGGCCTCTGGAGAAAGAAGTTAGTTATCCATTATTACGAGTCACCGGTTCTTAAGAATCTAAGTCCCTCCCACTAGCATTAGAAATAATATATATCTTTACTCCGGGAAAGCCATTAATTATTTTTCTGAGCCAATTGCTTCCAATTCCTAATCACTTTCTTTTTCCCTCCCTCCCTGGTCTTCTAAATTAAATTACAACCTTTCTGACTTTAGCTTCTCCTTAGACAAAGTTGTAAGCATTTCTCAAGCAATCAGCCCAGCCCTCGCATAATCTGCAAAGCATAAGCTTTGACGGTTATTAGACACATAGACATTTACCTCGAGATTCGTGGAATTCCAGTGTCACTCGAGCATCAAAACCAAGGCTGAAGTAATTGTTGAAGACATCAAGAGGGAGCTGAAATAGACAAACAGAACACTTAACCTAGGACTGAAAGACAGAATGGGGTTTTTTAGTTGATATACAGATATTTGTATGGAATAAACAAAGCAGTTTAGAACCGTGGATATAAACCCTTACCTCCTTCATCTATTAAAAGTCTCTTTTGATATTTTATTGTATGATAATGAAATTCTGAATACAGAAACTTCTCTATGAAAATATTGTATAATACCAAATCATGTCTTCCTGAGATTCTCACAAAATTTTCAGAAAGATGCTTTAGCTGAGACTTTGATACTCTAACTCACAGTGATTCTAAACAATGAGAAGACATTCTTAGGGCCAAACTAGCTATCCCACATATAAGTGTTTAAGTCATGATTCAAAAGGAAAGCAGCTTTGTTTTTATAGTCCAATCTACCATCTTTCCAAATTCCAAGGATGCATTTGGAATCTGAAATTCCAGAGAATGGGAAGTTCTTTGCAAGGGCAAATTGGAGCAAAGTAATGAAGAATTGGCAATAGCTTAAAGCATTTCCTCCTCTCTCTCACACATATGGTTTCTCCATTCACAATAGCATTCAGATGAATGGGTGGAGAGTTTAAATTGGGGGGAGGGCAGGGCATTCACAGTGACTCCAGCCCCTTGTCTCTCACTTCAATCGTTCAGCCCTGGATGCCAAGTATAGCGGCTGACTCTGAAATCTGGAAATCTACTTTATTAAGGCTCTATATCACATGGAGAGCTTTATTTCAACAAAAGCATTCCTAGTATGCTGTCTTTCTGACTTTTCAATTTAGTCAGAGAGAGTAAGGGACAACCTCATTCTCTTCTTGGTAAAAAAAAAAGTGCTATGATCTGTTATCCCAATCTTGAAAACCGAAGACATTTGGTTCCAGAAGCACACCAGATTGCATTGTAATGAACCTCTATACTTTTTCTGATGACAGTTTCAATTTATTATTCTTTATCTACTCTATTGATGTTTGTAGCAGCTATTCAGTGGAGATATATTATTACCTGACACTGTTTCAGAGAAAAAGATTTGGGTATCATCAGCAACTCTCTGTAAGCCGCCTAGGCTGAAATAGGCGGCATACAAATTTGATAAACAAATGAATAAATAAAAAAACCGTAGCTTCAAATAAAACTTCTACATGGTAAATGTGTTATCATTTTGACTGCTTATACCTGATCTAACTAGGAAATTACAGCTAGCCTTCCTACAGCTGAACACAGAACTAAAAATTCTATTCTTCTATTGGACTTATGACGAATTATGACAGTAAGCTACTCTATACTTAAGCATAATCATTGCGCATTGGAAGCACAAATGGCAGATTCTAGAGAATATTATCTACTTTATTGGATTTAGATTATGTTTATTGACCCTTTTTCCACCCATTCTTTTCCATCTTCATTTTTAGAATTTACTTCTTCCTGTTGCCCTATTTGTCACACAGGCTCCAATTCATTAAAGTTAGCTAGGGAGCAAGGTATATTTTCTGTGATGTCACAGAATATTTCTCATTAAATTTAACTCATATGTAATTATACTTGACCATTATGGAGTAAATTATAAAGTACAACATGTTGTGTGTGAGAGATAGCAGCTGATTTACCTGGATATGACATTGCTAATAACTTAGAGATGATAGCTTTGGGCTCACCTTATCTGTGGCTGTTTCATCCTTCTCTTCTGGATTTCCCTCAGGTTTGGGCTCCACTTGTAGATTCCAGCGATCAAGTTGCACAATTTCCCCCTCTTCTACATGAGACAGGATTTTTGACAACGGTTCATCAGTATATCCCTGTGGGTTGATATGTCCTCTGTGAGAACTGAGACAAGGTAATGGAAACAAATAACATCCCTTCAATCTATTTAGCTTCGTTCACAGTGCTGACTTGGAACATAGCCAAATAATAAACTTGTAATGAATTGGCAAATTCTTACCCCGCCCCAGTTCAGTGTTCTTGCTAGGTCATTTCCTGTCCCCAAAGGCAGAATGGCCACAGGAGGTGGAGGATTCAGGCGTAACTGGTCCAAAATTGACAGGATCCATCCCACCTACTCAGCCAGGAAAGATATAACAAATTCAGACAGAATTTTTGCTGAAATTTTCTATGTCTGCTTAGTTGCTTCCGCTGTTTATTGCATTTTTTATATACATCCACAGGAGCCAGCCCAAAAATTATAAAAAGAAGAGCTACAAAAGATAGCAGGGTTTGTTAGTGGCTATGCTATTCATTCAATTAGCCCAACAACTAACCAAAATCAATTAAAAGGAATCTTTACTACAACTGTTGGTTTACAATTTAGACAGGGCTACAATTTAGACAGGACTGCAGGGCTACAATTTAGACAGAACTGCAGGGCTCCAGCATACTGAAATATTATATCCTCCAGAGGTTAAAAAAGTAGGAGGCCAGGAGCTAATATAAACCAACCAGTATCAAGAGACAATTCTCATAGAAATGCCCATCTCTAATACATTGCTGAATTAGTGCTTTAGGTAAAATGGAAACAGCTCGGTATCCTTGGACAGGTTAGCTCTGAATGTGTATGGTTGTATTAAGTTATTTGGTGGACAATTCTTCTCACATAACTCAATATAACAAACTATCTGGATACTGATCCAGGTTCTGCTACTGATGCAGATCTACCTTATCACAGCTTATCACACAGGAAAAGGGACATAGCCACTTACTGTACCATCTCCTCCACATGCCAGAATCCGTAAGTTGTGCACTTTACGATACAACTCCAACCTGTACAAAACCCAGAGTGAGCATCACTTATATTTATCTATTGAACCTTATTCCTCCCCCCCCCCAATTTTTTTAATAAAATGTATCTTTACAATAATTCTTCAGCTTTGTCTCCATAGCTGAAAGAAGCTGCATACCCAAGTAATAAAAACTGAGTAACAGGGAGGAAAGGTTTGTGGTTTGAACTGTGTATGTTCTCTTTCTGGCTGTTAGCTTAATGGAATAAGATTTCTTTTCTTCCAAGGAGCAGAAAAGGGCATGGCTAGAAAATGTACTGAAGTAGTTTACTTCAGTACTGGCTTAGGACTCCATATCAGAGCACCATCTAGAGTAGGTAAGGGGAAGCTCTAGTCTAGCGCAAAAGCCAGATGTAGTTTACAGACTAGCTGCTTCTAGTCTTCAGGGACCCTGGTAAAATTCTACTTTTTCTTTTCTTTTTACCAACCCTGCTTCTCTCTCCACAAAGGCATGTGCATACAAGATATGACAGGAAACAATTGATCCTTGTCTCCTTCTGTACATAATAGATTTCTTGGCAGCAGCAATGATAAGGAATGATTTACTTCCTTTGCAGACTGTCTTTCTCATTGGAGCAGAAAGTAGAGAGCAGTAATTCTATGCTTTCTCCTTTATATAAAGAGGCAGCTCTTCCTCTTTACTCAAAGGAAAAGAGAGGATTTATCTGATCCTCCTTTCTATGTAAAAAACGATACCAGGGAAATACGGGCTTGGCCCAAGAAGAAGGGCTTCATGGGTCTGATTTTCCTCCTTACTCACTCGACCAAGCCCCCTCACTGTACATCCCCAAGCTCTCTTGAAGAGATCAAATTCATTCCTACAATACTGTAGAATGGAAGACCCGGACAACTGAAAATTCAGCCCCAATGCTGGGAGAATTGAAACTCTTTTAGCTTGAATCACTCCACAGGATTGTTTATTTCTTCTTCTTCCCTTTACACCGTGTTTTCCTGAAAACAAGACCGGGTCGTATATTAATTTTTGCTCCAAAAGACGCATTAGGGCACGGGTGTCAAACTCGATCGTGCCATGTGACGTATCGTGACATATTTTTTGCCTTTGCGGAGCTGGGTGGGCGTGGCCTGCGTGTGACGCATCCAGCCCGCGGGCTGCCAGTTTGACACCCCTGCATTAGGGCTTATTTTCTGGTTAGGTCTTATTTTTGGGGAAATACGATAATAAATGCGTCTGTCTGGCTGACGATCTTAACTGTGGCTTATTTTGGGGGTAGGGCTTATATTACAAGCATCCTGAAAAATCATGCTAGGGCTTATTTTCCGCTTGGGACTTATTTCTGAGGAAATACGGTAGTAGTATTTTCCTCTTTAGTGGGCACTATTCAGTAACATAGGAAATAGCATGACCGACAATGATTGAAAATCTCAATTTAAATAACTTCTAGGAGATCTCAGTTTTGTTGCATTGAGATTTACACTCAGACGTTCAACAATGTTACCTCATCAAGTACTCTTAAGATCATTCACTCTTCTAATTCTAAAGTGCCACTCTTGGAAGGCAAGATGTAAATATAAAAAAAATATTTTTCCAACAATTTCAGGTCTGTGTCAGTTGGCCATGACAAATGGGCTTGGGCGAGGTTCAGGCTTTTAATTGTTACTCACGCTTCTTTGGGACCTCCCTGGCTGAGATCAAAAACTTGCCGAGGGTTGAGGTACCACATAAAAGACTGGAATATCTTTGTTCCCTAAAAGAATGGAAGAAAATAATAAAGGAAATCTGCCGAAGAAGGCTAACAGAAAGCCAATGGTATATGAGAAATAATACCAGGCAAATAATTTTACCTGATTCCCACCACTCTTGGGGTTCACAAACACAAGCAGAGGCTTCATGAGAGGTGCTGGAATGGGCTTGATAACAAAGGGTTTCCATCTTCCTTCCTAAAAAAAGATGCCCTGAATTACAGAATGCCAAATGAAATCAGAAGTTTTACCCATGGGATTTACACCGCGTCCACGATGTTAATAGTCCCTAAATTCCTTGCACTTCTGACAACCAAAAAAACGGAACAAATGCAAGTACTAGGTTCGACTAGGACAGGGGTAGGCAACCTTGGCTCTTTTATGACTCGTGGACTTCAACTCCCAGAATTCCTGAGCCAGCCATGCTGGCTCGGGAATTCTGGGAGTTGAAGTCCACGAGTCATAAAAGAGCCAAGGTTGCCTACCTCTGGACTAGGAATATGAACAGTACTTGGGTTTTATTTTTGTAGAAAAGATCTTTCTTGCCTTTTATGTCAAGGTCTATAAAAACCAAGAACAAAAATCATGGAAATGATGGCGACCAAAGTTTCAATTACTGTAAAGCCAGCCAGGCATCTACATTTCATCAAAAAACCCTGTTTTTAGCTTTTCTTTCCCCTGCCCTCTTTTGGGCTTCAATTCTCATTTGTTCTAAGCAATAAACAATCTCCATTTGGATTATCTGGAGTAAAAGAGCAAAACATCCATAGACCTTTGCATCTGAGTGGAACTAGAAATGTTTTAAAAAATATAACAGCTGTGCTGGATAAGATCAGTCTTACCCAGTTCAGCTTTCTATGTCCAAATTAGTCAATTAGATATTGTAGGGATGCCTATAAGCAAAACATAAGTGCAGTGATGTCCACCTGTTTTCCAGCAACCAGTATTCTGGAGCTCTGTGGGGACAACATCTAGCCTTTGTAATCAATAACTGTAAAAAAAATTCCTCATTTCTATGAAAACATTTAGTATTTTCTGGAATCAAGACGCTATTAATCAGCTTCCTTTGTTGTTTTTAGTGCATATTTATAAGGAATGACTAATTTTTATCACTATCTGTAAGCAGGATAGTGCAGTTTTATAGCAAATTTGGAGGAAGATATTTCCTCTTTTAATATTTAGTATAATAACCAAGGGGTGATAACAGGACCCCATTATGGCTCTCAGCAGTCTCATCCCAGCAAGGCCACTGATAAGAGGCTACTGGGATGATAGTCCAGCAACATCTGGAGAGCCACACATTATTCACCATCTCTGATCAATGGCATTGTCCAATTTGCTTCAGTTCTGTTGGACTGTTTTTCCTTAGTCTTTAGGAAAAGTTACTAGTTTGCAAATATTTTATTAGGGTCTGGCTGGGACAAGACAGAAGGCAATTCTTTTCACTGAGCGCAGAGGAGGAGGCGGCATTATTTTTCAATCAAGCTAGTCACTTGCTTGGAGGGCTTCCAGATAGCCTCCTACATGGACTCATGACCCAGGAATACCAAAGAAGCAAATTTGTAAATTAAAACGAAATGTAAACATTAAACAGTATTAAAAAGTGCATTTCCCCCATTTTGGTCTAGCAAATTAATGCTCAAAAGTACAAAAAGCATTAGCCAATTTCCTAGAATTTATTTTCTCCTATTGCTCCTTTAGAAAGGCCATCTGATCTTCATTTAGTTCTTTATATCCTTTCAAGTTCTTAATCCTAATCTCTGACCTCAGGCCCCTTCTTGCTGGATTTTCGTTTGAAGGAAGTCCTTTTCTTCTTCTTACTTGACTTCAGAGGGTTCTAGAGAGAGAAAGTGGGGGGGGGAGGGGGACAGAAAGAACAAACCATGTAAATCAGGAGGTATTTTAAAGTACCTCCTCCACATTCCAGAAGTGTCAGGACTGCAATTCCCTGAATTTTGTTGGGAACTTTTGAGTGTTATTCTTAATACATATGAAAGGGCCTGGGCGGGCCTAAGTAAGGATAAAGGGATTTAGGGGAGAAATTTGCATAGGGATGAAGAAAACCTAAAATTGCAACATACTTGGGGATGACGGACACGCAAAATCCAGGTGGGAGGGATGACAACAGCAGCATGTGCCCCCAACGAACAGGGCTCTTCAATCTGCTGCAGCATGAAGCATGAAACTTTACTGTGATACTGAAAAGAAGCAAAAGAACAGAACTGAGTAAGAACAATCGCTGCTTCTGTGAGCCTGTTTCCAATATTGGGCTGGTGTACTCCTGTAAGCAGAAAGGTTTGGAAATCAGATTTAAGTGCTAGGCTTCTCATCCTAAACTTGGAATAAATCTCCTGGGACTTCACAGCTTAGCACACATCCTGGGCCTAACTTGGATGAAAACTCTCAGGCGTGGCTCAATTAGATTAGCGTATTTAGAACAGACAGTAATAAAGCTGTAACACAACAGTCTATTATCCATTACTATGCAAAGACATAAAAAAAAAAACTTCGGGGATTTTAGCTTGACGTTTCTTCCTCCTGCCCTACTGAATAACCAGAAATCTGGCACAGTGCTTAGTGGCCTTGAAGTTTTTGAAAGTTGTTATACATTTGGCCTGGTCTGAGAACTAATGGTTCCTGTTTTGTCTGCCTGAACCTTTACAGGAAGACTGCTGAGATGGTGGGAAAGAGGGTAGTATTTCAGGATGCTAGGTGGTTTCTTTTATATTTCCCTGTGCAGGAGTTACATTTCTAAATACACTCCTATGTCAGAATATTAATATAAAAGGGAGAAATTAGCTCTGCATCTATCTATCATCCATCTATCTATCTATCTATCTATCTATCTATCTATCTATCTATCTATCTATCTATCTATCTATCTATCTATCTATCTATCTATCTATCTATCTATCTATCTATCTATCTATCATCTATCATCTATCTATCTATCTATCTATCTATCTATCTATCTATCTATCTATCTATCTATCTATCTATCTATCTATCTATCTATCTATCTATCTATCTATCTATCTATCTCCACAAAAAAAGTCTTTGTCTTTTTCAAAAAAAAGTGTCTTGCAATTCTTCATTCAGATATTTCCCACTAGCAGACAAGCCAACAATACTCTTGGGAAATATATAAGAAAGTAAAAAGTGGGTGACTAGTTTCTGCACCTCAGATACTACAGGTAGTCCTCGCTTACCAACTATAATACCTCATTTAATAACTGTTCAAAATTACAATGATTGAAAAAAAAAAAAAAGCTTTGCGACCAATCTTCACATCTAGAAACATTACAACATCCTGTGGTCGCGTAATCGCCATTTGTGTGCTTCACAACCGGCTTTCAAGAAGCAAAGTTAAAAGAGAACATAAAAGTGAAATCAAAAATTGCCGTCATACAATGTCTCAATTAATGACTGTGGTGATTTGCTTAATAATGGAAGCAGAAGTGAGTTTTTATGTCTTGTACAGTCACATGATTTTTCACTTAGCAACCGTGGCGCTTAGCGACAGAGCAGCTGGTCCCAGGTGTCATTGGTAAGCAAGAATGGCCTGTATTTTAATTTCCCATTTCCCCCATTCTGAACAAATGTCTTCTCAACCTTGTTTTTTCTTTCTTTCATTTTTCTCCTTGAAGGAGAAGAACTGCATTCAAGAACTTACCATGATAAAAGCGTATACGTTTATATATACAAGTAAAATCATGGTGCACACACTAATAAAAAATTTCAATAAATAGCACATCGTGTTTTGGGGCAAATGGAGGCAGAGAAAAGGAGGATAATACTTTGGCAAACAAATGCATGCTGCACTCACTGCCTGCTTACACCAGGAACAGCTGATGGCTATAATTTCCTTGCTGTGGAAGGCAAATTTCTGCTGGAAACCCTGGACAGACGGAGAAAGAAAAAATAACATTATTCACGTTTCCTTTTTCCTTTTACATTACAGTGAAAAAGTATAAAGCCCACTAAATAATAATATTTTGGTATGTTGCAACAGATGCACATTAACGAATTTAGCAGACAAATGTCTTTCAATCACATTTCTGGAACCTCATGAAGGTTAACTTCTGGAAACCCAATGAATCCCCAATGAATTAGCATTGCGATCCAGGGGAGACGTAGTTAAAAAGGATATGGAAAAAAACTGATCTAAGTCAGAAAGATAATAGTTCATAAAACTCAATCACATTGTATATAGTATCTTTTTATTTTTACTTGGTAGAATAAAGAATATTATGCAAAGATGCAAGTCCAATATAGTTTCTCACCAACTCCATACTAGCTTAGCTTCTTTTTTAAAAAACCCCTCTCCTTTTCTCTTTCTCTGTATAATTTGATAAGATCTTGATACACATATATGCACTGTGTTTCTCACCTTTCCACATTGTCGACATTTCCCTTCCTGGCGTCTCCGGTGTACCCAATGATGCCGCACAATAGTAGGCTACAAAGAAAAAGGAGAGTTCAGGAAAAAAGAAACAAAGGAACAGGAAGGAATTGAACAGCTTTCAGTGCTGCTAAATGTTCTGGTAAGAGCTGGCAAATACAGACCGGCATTAGATACCATTCACAGTTTGTTCTGGTTGGGAGGTAGGGGAAATGTTGCATAAGTGACCTTAGAAATTAATTCAGGGAAGATTGCTTTTGTTCTTCATCCAAGTTTAAAGGCAAACACAGCCTTTCCTATCAAGAATAGATGCTCCTCGTGTTTTTCTATCCTGTACTTCCAAGATGACATGGAACCACTGATTGGTTCAAAATTGGGAAAGGAGTCCGGCAAGACTGTATACTGTCGCCCTGCCTATTTAACTTATATGCAGAGCACATCATGTGCTGCCTGTTGGGGCCGTCCCTGTCAGGCCTGCTAGGCCTCTGGTCTCCAAAATGGCGGCCGCGATGTGCACGCCAAAATCTGATGCCTCAAATTCACCCACTGCAGAGAGAGGCCTTCAGGCTGAATACTTGGCTGCCAAGTATCTGGGAGCCAGCGGCAACGAAGTGCGCGTTGCGCAACGATTTTGGATCAATCAATCCTCACTGGAGGCTACAGGGCCGTGGAGAGTAACGGCCTGGCCGTTTGCCCGAAGGCTGGCGTTCCGCAGTGCCGCAGCAAGCTCCGACTTTCAGCTGTTGAAATTGCGAGCCTCCAGCAGCGCTACAGTTAATGGGGCTGGGTGGTCCGCAGCTCCTGCTGTTGCTGAGCGAGCCCGGAGGCCGACGCTCAGCTGTGCTGCGGCTAGCCCTGGCCCGACGATCAGCTGATTGTCGGGCGAAATCCCCGACGTGGAAGGCTGACGTGGGCGATGGGGCCTGATCCGGCTGATCGCCGAACTACCCTTGCTGAGCGACCCGGAGGCCGACGCTCAGCTGTTTTGCGGCTGGGGAATTTGATAGAAATTTAGTTAATATCCGAATTGTGCTAGATGGTAATGATGAGAGAATCCACCAACAAATGAACAATACGACCTGTCCAGAGTCAACACGAACGTCCTAGCTGGGCTGAAGACTAAGTCGTGTCTGCGATATCAGCCCAGCAGGAGGCGTGTTGACTCTGGCAAACTTAGTCTCTTATTGGGCAGGAAGATAGTCCAAACCCATTGGTGGATTCTCCATCATCATGCTGGAGAAAGGCAGGGCTAGATGAATCAAAAGTTGGAATTAAGATTGCCGGGAGAAATATCAACAACCTAAGATACGCAGATGATACCACTCTAATGGCAGAAAGTGAAGAGGAACTAAAGAGCCTCTTGATGCGGGTGAAGAAGGAGAGTGCAAAAGTTGGCTTGAAACTCAACATTAAGAAAACCAAGATCATGGCATCCGGCGCTCTCAATTCCTGGCAAATAGATGGGGAAGAAATGGAGGTAGTGACAGATTTTATTTTCCTGGGCTCCAAGATCACCGCAGATGGGGACTGCAGCCAAGAAATTAAAAGACGCTTGCTCCTGGGGAAGAAAGCTATGGCAAATCTAGACAGCATACTAAAAAGCAGAGACATCACCCTGCCAACAAAAGTGCATATAGTCAAGGCTATGGTTTTCCCAGTTGCAATGTATGGCTATGAAAGTTGGACCATAAGAAAGGCTGAGCGCCAAAGAATTGAGGCCTTTGAACTATGGTGCTGGAGAAGACTCCTATGAGTCCCTTGGACTGCAAGGCGTTCAAACTGGTCAGTCCTAAAAGAGATCAACCCTGACTGCTCTTTAGAAGGCCACATCCTGAAGTTGAAACTCAAATACTTTGGCCACCTAATGAGAAGGAAGGACTCACTGGAGAAGAGCCTGATGCTGGGAAAGATTGAGGGCAATAGAAGAAGGGGACGACAAAGAATGAGGTGGCTGGATGGAGTCACTGAAGCAGTAGGCGTGAGCTTAAATGGACTCCAGAAGATGGTAGAGGACAGGAAGGCCTGGAGGAATGTTGTCCATGGGGTCGCGATGGGTCGGACACGACTTCGCAACTAACAACAACAACAACTTCCAAGATGGTTACTTATACTACATAGGCAGCACAAAATGCTGGTCACATTTCCCCAGATGGAATGGAGTCCTATTTATCTTCAAGAAGCAAGGTTCAATATGGTTTCTGCAAGCTTTAAACAGCATCCATCAAATACAGAACCATGCATTCTGTCAATATTGTTGATGAAACACTTATACAGCTTGGGAATTAAAACCCTGGAATAAGTTTAAAAATCAGAGTTAATGTAGATGAATAAAAGCTATCTAATGACTGGAAAAATTCAACTGATTTTGTGTCAAAGTTGGACTTATTTCAGAGTCACTATTCTTATGAAGATTATACAGGTTATACTAGCAGAATATCAAGT
Source organism: Azemiops feae (assembly GCA_023970755.1). Classification (NCBI taxonomy): domain Eukaryota; kingdom Metazoa; phylum Chordata; class Lepidosauria; order Squamata; family Viperidae; genus Azemiops; species Azemiops feae. The sequence continues at coordinate 3,625,671 of JALGBA010004098.1, read as the reverse complement.
ATAAGATTAATGAAATATTAGATTTATAAAGTAGTTCATTAATACTGCTTCAGTGTATGAATACCATATAGTTCTAAAAATGAACAAATGTAATGACTAACCAGATAGCATGCATTTATTCATTTATTCCTATAGCTGGTATCTTATTATTTTGTTTAAAAAAATCTATCTATGACCATTACATATGCAATTTTTGGACCAGAGAGACCGCTTAGCACAAAATTTATTTCTTCTCATTATCTGAATATACAGATTCTCAAAGATAAGAAGGCATGCATTATAGTATCCTTTCTATGCCACAAACATATTCATATTTTATGTTCATGGAAAAGTACAGCTTCAGACTTGGTTACAAATTCAAATTTAGGCCAAATATTTTAAACGCATTGGGATGAAGCTGCATATTTTAAAAAATCCCCCACTTTCAACAATGCTACAAAATCCTAACTAGTTAATGCAGTTCTTACCTCCCGGATATTCCTTGATCCAGATTCTCTAAAGGAAGGCTTGCATCGGAAATTAATCTGAGGATTTAACAGAAGGAGGATTTAATCCTATGAATAACAGTCTATTTTGATATTTTTTTTCCTGTGATTCCCCCCCCCCTAAATAGTTTCAATGAAAAAGTTAGCAGAAGAATATATGAAACTACACTCTATGCAACTTGAATTTGTATAGCTCAGTATACTCTTCTCTAAACAGCACTAATACAAGGTACCTCCCAGTTCTCCAATCAGGATTATTTAACTGGTAATATCTAGATTTAAATAAATTTAGATTTAACTGAATCTAGGCCCTTCAGAAGACAAAACTAGAATCAAAGAATTAAAAACAAAAGAGTTTACGTCTTATGAATTTATCCAATTAGGCCAAATAAGTATTTTTCAGATTTTGGTTGTGGCAAGATGGAATCAAATACAGCAGAGCATTTTTCATGATGATCTACTCACTTTTTCTAATTGTTCTATGCAGGGTGTGTGGACTACAATTTTGCAGGCTGCACATTTGCGCTTGGACATAGGTTTTTGCTGCAACAAAGGAAACATAATATTTATACCATCAACCCCCAGTGGTCTGAGAAAATTGCAAATTATCCAGAAAAATGGCTCGACGGAATAAATACCAAAATACACAAAAACCTTGCAGATCAAAGCCATTCTTTTTAGTTTGCATGTTTCCATTCCTATATAAAGGCCAGGCAAGGAAGGCAGTGACTTGAGATATGGAGGGCAATGGCTTCCCCATTTCTTGATCATAATAAATCAAATAGAATTCAGGAAGAGGCAAACAAATCTGAATTAGATTGTAATCCCCCAATCAGAGATTTAATAAAGAGGTGTCTCGAAATATACTTTTATATATCTCTGCTGTGAGATGTCCAAAGATGTGTTTTAAGACAGGTGGCCATAAAAGTCTTTTTGATAAATAAATCCGTTCATAATTCTATTAACTTGGATATAAACACATATGTCACTTTTCAAGCATCACAGAATAAATGAATAAATTGCAAACTAATTAAAACATTACGTGCATCAAATGAAGACTGTCAATCCAACATCAGACTTCTACCTACTTTTTCGCATGTTTGTCTTTCTTAGGAAATCTTTTCAAGAATGTTCACTTTTTAAAAATTACAAAATGCATAGTACATATTTATTTTGCTTCGTATATGAAGATGAATACAATATGTAAAATAAATTATTTGATTGAGAAAGATTAAGATCAAGATTGTGCAATGGTATGGAATTGTAAAAATTTGCTTCTGCTTTTAAAGAAAAGAGAGAGAAAAAGAGAGAGAGAAAAAATGTCATCAAATGTTCAGCAGAAAGCACAGTGAGATTTTGGGAGGGAAATAAACACTCTGAATTAACATATAGAATTATCAACAACATCAACAATTATTAACAATATAAAATTATCAACAATTTTACACTCATTCAGCAAATGTTGGATGCCACAAACAAATTTTTAGTTTGGACTTCATTCCTAATAATGGACAGACTGTTGTTTTGAAGCAGCTGTGACAACTGATGTAATTAGGCAGATAATGCAAAGTAGATCAATTGTCTAAATTCATATTTAATGGACATTTGTCTACAACAGGCACTATTTCTTGCAAATGATTTGTAAAATTGAGGTTTTACTGTACACATTTATATTGATTCAGACAGGTGGACTGGTATACTAGCTCATCTAATCTCTAATGGGCAGCAATTCCACCTTTAATCTTATTTATTTATTCAAGCTTGTTATAGCCACTCAACTCCAATAGACTCTGGAGAGCATACAAAACCCCCCCAAAAATCTATAAAAACAGATAAAACTAACAAAACAGCCCAGACTAATATCATCTTACAAGCAATAGAAATCAAACAAAACAGGCTCCAGAAAATACAATAATACATTAACTCCAGGCTGGGACCTAAGCCAGGTTTTAAGAGCTTTCTGTAACCCTAGGAGAGGGGGTGCTGTCTTTCCTAGAGGACACACACACACACACACACCTCCCCTATATCAGGAACTACTTTATAGTGGAGTAGGCTTTTTGTTGTTATTTGGAACTACACATCGTTATTACAATCATCATCATTAAAAAAACAAGATTTTTTTCAAGGGCTACAGGAATTTGACATGTCACTAGACAAGGCAGATCTGAAATTTCTGGTTTACTGTGAAGGAGAGCTGAGGATATACTTGAGATAAATTCAGATCAGTTCAGATGCTATTCTGGATTGTTTCTGGCATTGCCCAGATGTAATTAGAACAGAACAGAACAGAACAGAAGCTGGAAAGGACCTTGGAGGTCTTCTAGTCCAGCCCCCTGCTCAAGCAGGAGAACTATACCATTTCAGACAAGTGACTATCTAGTCTCTTCTTAAAAACCTCCAGTGATGGATCACCCATGATTTCTGGAGGCAAGCTGTTCCACTGGTTAATTGTCCTCAGACTCCTCACTGTTAGGAAGTTTCTCCTTAATCCCAGGTTGCTTCTCCCTTTGGTCAGTTTCCAACCATTGTTTCTTATCCTGTCGTCTGGTGCTTTGGAGAATAAATTGACTCCCTCTTCTTTGTGGCAGCCCCTCAAATACTGGAATACTGCTATCATGTCACCCCTGTTTCTTCTTTTCTTTAGACTAGCCAAACCCAAGTCCTGCAGCCGTTCTTCATATGCTTTAGTCTCCAGGCTTTTGATCATCTTAGTTGCTCTTCTCTGAACTTTTTCCAAAGTCTCAACATCTTTTTTGTAGTATGGTGACCAAAATTGGTTGCAGTATTCCAGGTGTGGTCTCACTAGGCTTTTATAAAGTGGTACTAATACTTCTTGATTCTATGCCTCTGTTTATACTACCCAGGATTGTATTAGCTTTTTTGGCTGCTGCTGCACACTGCTGGCTCATAATTCACCATCTTCTAGCTCTAGCAAGCATACTCATGTTCCATCTCCCTGATGATATTCTGAAAAAGGCCACTGGTGCATCTGTGACTCTGTGATCTTGGATCTTAGCCTGGCCTGCCTATGCTAGTTTTTGCATTCACTAAGCCTATGCAACGTTCTTGTTTTGAGAGTTATCTTGTTAAAATAAAGGGGGGAAAATGGCTAAAAATATAATTAGGCTGTCAATTTGGAGGGAGGGAAGAGTGCTACTTTAGGGGTAGGACAACATTCCTCATGAATCCATAATTAGACAACAGTTTAGCAGATTTTGGCAAAATTCTCTCCGTGCCCATTTCCTACTGAGGCTGAATTCCTCTTCCCTTGAGAGTTTTTGTCAAACTTCCTATGCAACTAAGACTGTTCAAAATAATATAAATTCACGACTCATATAGAAAAAGGAAATTAAAACTGAAGATTTTATCAAAACTGTTCGGCATGAGGCTTTTATAAACAAGTATTAATACTAGCATCACTTAAGGATCATTTCCAGTTTGGAGCAAGATGTCCGCAATATGCTGACAATTCTCAGTTTTATGTCTCCTTTCCTACTTGTTATAAAGACTGCAAAAACAGGCTGCAGCCAAGTTCAGAAAAGATAGTTTGTTCCGTGGATTTATTTCAAGCTTCAGGAGCTTGCAAAATGAAAGTCTTATTGGTTCCAGCACTGATCCTGAATGGCTGCATATCAGCCGGATGCATCTTACCTTACATGACTGAAGTCCAAACTATCTACAGAAACAAATATTTCTGTACAGACCTCTGTGTACTTTTCCACCCATTTGGCAAGTCCTGCCACAAGAACAGTAACACCAGTAAGGAATTTGGCTTTTTTTTCCTGGATGGGGCTCGCACTGTAGAACAAAGCACTACTAGGGCTGAAGGAGGCCCCTCTTTGCTAGCACTTAGGGAGCAGCTTAAAATTACTTATTCATCCAAAGTGTTTAAGACTATTGTTATAATTTTGGAATTTTTATTCATATGATATTTTAATAACTGTTAAAATAATATTTTGTTGAATTGTTCTAAACCTTTCTAAGTCATAAGAGAGGTGTACAACATATAAAGCATAAATCAATTCAGTAAAATGAGCGTATTTCCTTTTTTCATGCATCAGTCTGATTACACCAAACAATTTCTACGCTGTTTTAATAATTTCCATGTGTCTGATTTCTCCGCTAGGTGGTGATATAGTCTCACATACTCTTGAAGTTTACCAGACAGTGGCTATTTCTTACAAAACTTACCAGCATTTTTGACACACAGTTTTGTTCCCCGACATAGCAGAAGTCCCCAGAGACATTGGTTTCAAACCAGATGTGCTCCCCATAAACTGCAGTCTCCTGAAAGACAGAGGCAATTTAGAACTCCAGGCAAAATTACTCTTAGTTTAGAACCTGACCAGTTTTCCATCATCGTCTACTCTGGTTCAAGGACTTACTTATTTCTTAAGTTCAGCCTCATAGTGAACTGGGAAGAGGCACATTATCTTAGTCATACCAGGGATGCATCCATGAAGTGACACGTTATTGCAGCAGAGAAATAGGAATACACATGAACCACATGATAGGACACCATCATGCTTCGACTTCTCTATGTTGCCTTTCATCAGGTGCCCTAGTGGCACAGTAGTTAGAATGCAGTACTGCAGGGTAACTCTGCCCACAGTCTGGAGTTTGATCCCGACGGGCTCAAGGTTGACTTACTGATCTTCTGAGGTCGGTAAAATAAGGACCCAGATTGTTGGGGGCCATGTGCTGACTCTGTAAACCGCTTAGAGAGGGCTGTAAAGCACGATGAAGCGGTATATAAGTCTTAAGTGTTATTGCTATCTCAAGCAATCTGATTGTGAAGCACGCTGCGGTCAAAGATACTCTCTGCTTCTACCCTTAAAGGCCAACCATATGTGAACTTGATAGTTGCAGCCAAACTAATGAAAGAGAAACAACGCATTCTTCTGTTCTTTCAACCAAGACAGGAACTTACACTCCAGTCAACAGAGTTACGAATCTCCCTCTCTGAGTCACTTCTTAAGGCAAATGTGGGGTTTGGCTGGGCTACCATGTGCTGGAGACCCGACTTGGCAATGGCTTTTCTGAAAGACAAGAACAAGAGTGGCTGTAAGGGCATTTTATTCGCACACAACAGACAACATGCATTATATTTAAAACCTTGCTGCTAAATAAGGGCAACTTTAAAAAGAAGAAGAAGAAGATAGAGTGCTCCACAGTCATGTATACCCCAACCTGTTTAATTCAGCCACCATACTTTGCCACTGATTCAAAAGGCAGTATTTGGGGGAACAGAGAGCCCGCCCCATCCTCTAATAAATGCCTAGCATTTGATGGAACTCTTGTGTCAGGAGAGTATCAGGGCGGCTTTATTAGCCCCATTCAGGCAGCTATTTGCTTCACTGGGTGCTACAACAGACTAGTACTAAAAAGGTTTCATTGGGTGCTGCAGCCCACCCGTACAAGAAAGGCTTGTTCTGTGGGTGCTAGGATCATCCATGGCTGGAGAACCTTGCTTTATCAGCCCCTTTTTCTTGAATGACTGACTAGGCAGGGTTTAAAAACTATTCCACATTTGTCTGAGTTACAGTATTTGCACAAGAAGGAGTTGTTTGGGGTTAAAGCTAATTCTATTTCTCAATTGCTGACTGAGCTATGGGGTTTGCACCATACGCTTACTTTGCCCTTAACTAACTATAGTAAGTGTGTTCTGTAAGCCCAACTCCCGGAAAAAATTACTCCAGAGATAGAGCATCATTTTTCTCAAAAGGCAATTACTCAGGCTATAAGATCCTTGAGAAGCTGAACCAGAGTCCAATTTCTTGTTGTTTCTCAAGCACAAATATTTAAAGTTGATTGGGGGGGGGGGGAGATGAACATAGTTGAAAAGCTGAAAACAATAGTTAAGGTTGCATGTGACTTTTAATTTCTAGTTTGATTTTTTTTTTTTTTAACCTTGTAGTTCCCAGATGTCTAGACTATAAAATCCCAGCTAGCAGTCAATACATATGCAACTCTGGGAGTTGCAGTCCCACAACACCTGAAAATATTTACCAGAACAAGAAAATACTGTTTAAAGCAAGGATAAAGGCAGCTAGTAAAGTGCTAGTCTCGGGAATGTCAGATTCAGATTCTTGTTTTATTGTGATTGGGCGGTTTAGTGTCTCATTAATGCATTCAACTCAAACTCTTTGGAAATAGAATTCAGCCTCCAAAATTAATGAATCTGAATGAGCATTCCTGCTGCCCTAGTTTCTCCTCCCTACTCATTACCTCCCCCCTCCGCCCTGATCACCTCCAGCCAAATGATTTTAAAACCACCTATAAGCCATACATACGTCAAAAGGGCATTGCAGCCTTCAGAGGAGTCACTGCCACAGCTGCTGAGGGCAGGATCCACTCCCAAGCATTTATGGGTACTCAATGGCAGCCAACTGGTTCCGACAGGCACCTTCCACCTCCTGGCAGCCCTTTCAAACCTGCATGGCTGAAGCAAAGCACTTGGCTTGGGGGCTTCACCTGAGCGCCGCCGCTGGTTGAAGTATCTGTAGCGGCCTTGAAGCCCGTAGGCTGCTCTGCTGTGCACAAATTCTGCAGGAAGGAGGTGGGAGGATCTGCGGCGCAGGTAATAAGGGTCTCGTAGGAAAGGTCTTAAATCAGGAAGACGTTGGATTGGGGGAATGGTATATAGTGAGCACTCAGTCTGCAGTTCCTTCTTTTCAAACTCTGCTCCTTCAGATCCTGAGGAGAGTGCTTCCTCACTCCAGTCACTGTCCACCACCCCATCTTTAGGGGACCCTGAGCTGGAGCTTTCAGTACTATGTGACTGTCTCCTTTCTTCTTCCTTGTACACTTGGATGAGACTGGCTAGCAGCAAAGAGGGCCCTATGAGATGTGTATCTATGGTGTGCACGTGGCCCCCACGCTTCTTCTGGACAGAAAATCTAGGGCTCATGCGAGGGGTGGTGGTACTAGATCGCCTCCGGGAACACAACCTACGTTTGCTTGGGAAGCCCAAGCAAGACATCTCTTGCAGCTGAGCACTGGATCTGCGCCGGCGTTCCACAAGTATGGTGGAGGGCTGGCCTACCACAGAACGCCGCCTGGCTCTGCTCGCAGGCAAGGCCACCACACTGGTGCGTTGGGGCCCTGATGATGCAATCTTCCTCCTGAAGTGCTTTTTGAAAAAGGATTCCATGGAGATTAGGGGCTGTTAACAAAAAAGTATATGTTTTAAATGTGGGGCTCCCTCTTCCCATCTAACTTCCTAAAGTACTCCTGAATGTCTAATAATAGATACTTCCAGACCTTCCGCTCCAGCTCCTCAATTGTTACAAGCACTAATCAACTTTTTAAAGCCATATACAGCTCTGTGTCAAAGAGCCAGCCACCTGGAGTTCTAAAACTCTCTGAACTGTGTAATACCAAGACACTGAGGCAACTGAACCATCCAGTTCACCATAAACTAAGGATGAAAGAAGCTATTACCGAAAGAGCTCTGAGAAAAGGAAGCTTAGTGGATACTTAAAATGAGAGAACTGTTCCATGTATGCTAATAACATTCAGATCATCTACATGTGGTTTTTTAGAAGTTAGTGTTCAGATAAGCAGAGGTTGAGGTGTCAATAATTCTCACAGTGAACAGATATGCTCATGTACCACAAATTTGCTTGTCCACTTTACACATAGAAAGTAAAACAGATCCATGTAAAATACAATCCTTTGACCTTGCATATAAACATACAACGAAAGCACCTGACCCATCACAAAACCCATCACAAGACCTTCACTTGACACACCCACACCTGAAGCCCTTATAAACAGAACACTGACATTCGCTAAACTCCGCTGAAAATGTTACCTAGTCTGGTAACGAAACATTCAGAAACCAACCCACAAGCTCGGAGAACGAACCGTCACCCTCACTCTTAGACCCACCTTTTAATTGGCAGAGCAAGGTCTTAATACTCTTCTGGAAGGCCAGGAGAGTGGGGACCTACCTCACTATTGGGAGTAAGATGATCCAAAGGGAAGGAGCAATGGCAGAGAGGCTGTTTTCCTAGATCCTGTCAATCAAACTGATTGACTGAGTGTCTATGGAGATTCTCAGTCATCCAGGTCATGGTTGTCCCAAAGGTGCTTTTTCAAGAAGCAACTGGACTTTCTTGTTTTTCTTTGAAGATGTTTTACTTCTCATCCAAGAGCTAAAGAAGTCCAGTTGCCTCTTGAAAAAGCACCTTTGGGACGATCCAATTGGGTGGTATGGGTCAACATAATTAGGATGAGATGGTTCTTCAGGTAACTTGGTCCCATGCCACGAAGGGCTTTAAAGGTGATAATCAGCATTTTGAATTGGACCCAGAAGCAAATTGACACCCATTGCATTTGTGTAGTTTTTTTTTATTTCCCTTCTCTTTTTTATTTTTTAATTGCTTGGGCGAAATGGAGAGAAATGTATCAGCTGAATCAGTTTTATGCCTTTCAACTGTACAAGAAAACCCAAATGTTTCTTGTTTAATGAAAAATAAAGCTCATTTTACAATGTTGGTATAACTAAAGTGATCTGAGACAAGCTGGAAATGCGGCCAAGCTGTAGTATGAGAAATCCAAGAAGCAACAGCCAAGATCCCTTGACAGTAAGGAAAGGAATAGCAAGAATTCCAAACATTCAGACATATTCAATTTTATAAATAGCAATTCCACGACGTATTAGAACATCACACTGTGGTCAAAATGGATGATTGTATCAACAGTTCCTTCAGATTTCATGCATTTCTAAGTTTTGAAAAATAGTACAAGTAGCAATTGGAGAATTCTCCATGTGTATAAGCTTCTGTCTTCAGAGGAATGCCAGTATCGAAAAGGTAATTACTTTTCCATACTCCATACTTTATATCCCAAGTCTAAAAAGTAGTTTATCCACATTTTATGCTCATTAAAACTGTCAGTTACACACTCTGAACTGAAAAATGTGGAGTATTTTACAATAACTGAAGCTGACACGTTCTATAACATTTTGTAGAAAAGCAATGGAAAGATCTTACCTGACCATTTACTCATGGGAAAAAAATAATTTATTATCCTTTGTTATTTGTACAATAGTTACAATATGTAGAAAGTGCTCTTCTACCTGCAGCTATTTTAGTGGCAGCACAATTCCTATTTCTGCTGTTCTCTGGTGCAAATCTAGGTGAGTATGTTCACCAGTAGTCTTTGTTTAGTGACTGCCTTATTTAGTGACCTTTCAGTTATGATGGTGGTGATAGAGCCAATGGCATTCCATTCAGTTCTAACTTTGGGACCAGTCCTCACATTTATGACCCTCACTGGTCTTAAAGCAAAGGGAAGCTGAAATAAGATCATAAGCATAGCTGTGCTTTCATTAATGACTGCTTCACTTAATGACCAAGTTGCCAGTACCAATTGTGGTTGCTCAACATGGATTATCTAGTGTTTGGGAGCAATTGGGAGGACCTGCTTTCATCTAAATTCTGATAACTGTGTAGAAAACAAACTCCTAATATGTACAAAAGGACACCTATATTTTCCTATTCTTGCAAATTCTTAATGACCGATACATGTATTATGGAATAATAATGTTAGAACACAATCTATCCTGCTTCAAAACAGACTGTAATCCACAAAAGTTGAAACCATAATAAACATTCAGTCTTTCAGACAGTACAAGATTATTAATTGGTTTTATGGCAACACAGCTGTTTTCCTTGTTGCCAAAACTGGTGATTAAAGCTAGCATTATATATATATATATATAAACTAGGAAGTAGAAATTTCTTTGTTGATCTTGTGCAACTGTCCAACACAGCTGATATTTACAAAACTGTAAACAACTGATAATCAAAACTCAATTTAAAAACAAGCAATTTTAATAGGAAAAATTCTACCTGTTTACTTTAAACAAAATTGATACCTGGAACACATAAAAATAAATAAATACATAGATTTCTGAGAATGCATAAAGCATGAGTTGGGGTTGAGCATTAAAAATAAATATGAGTTTTAAAATGTCCAAAAATGATTTCAGCAATCTCATTCTTGAGAACTGACAAAAGTTTGGCAATCTTCTGGAAAATATCAGGTATTAGACATTTTTATTAAAATGTTATAAAACAGTTTGTGATTTCATGGAATTATTTAAGGGTACTCTGAGCAAGTTAGTACCTAGATACTACATTGTCCAATCATGGCTTGGAGTATTTGGTATATGTTTTAAAAAATCATCAGTAAACTAAGAATGGGTCAAACTGTGAAGTTGCATTAGCACCCCCACAGTCATGTGATCAAAATTGGGCACTTGAAAACCAGCATGTATTTATGATGATTGCATCATATCTATGATGGAGTCATGTGATCCCCATTTGCGACATTCCCAGCCAGTTTTAACAAGCAAAGTCAATGGGGGAAGTGGATTCAGTTAACAACCACGGCAAAAAGAGGTCATAAAATTAGATACAATTCAGTAAACGACTGCCTGCCTGCCAGAGAAGAAGATCAGCCATATTTATCTTCAGTTTTAAAAGGCAAATCAGCATAACATAGGACTATGAAATACTTTGTTGGCCAGCTATCAGAACTAAAGGGCAGAAGAACAAAGCAACACATATGAAAACAAATGAACCACTCTTGCCACTAGTACACACAGGTGTGCTGCCACCTGTGCAAACCTATGCATTACTATGCACCAAATTCTGATTTCCTTGGCACTGCAAAACTGTGAATATAGCAGGTGCAAAAGTTTGGATAGCCTTTCAGTCACTGCTTTGCAACCCATCTCGGGTAGAATTAACTCCCAAACATCTCTAGAAAGCTAACAGTCTTTCTAGTCCCCCTCTTACAATTCACCCCCCACCCCCACCCCCGGTCTTCCTTGCAGACATGTTCTAGCACAGCAACATTCTTAGAGTAAGTATCTGCGTTCGTAGGATGTTTGAGATTTCAGCATAGGCATTTATGTCTGGAGACTATGAAGGTCACTCCAAAATCTTTATATTTTTTTCTCTTTTAAGTACATGATGGTTGATTTTGAGGTATGGTTCAGTCTTGCTGAAATATCCAACCTCTTTCCAGATTCAACTTTTTTACTGACTATGAAATAGTAGCTTTTTGGATAGGTTGATATTTAGTTGAATCCATTTTTCCTTTCACCTGTAGAATAGCTTTAGTCCCATTAACTGCCAGCCAACCCTAAAGTATAATCCAGCCATCCCTGTGCTTAGTGATGGGCAAGGTGTTCCTTTCTTCAATGTTTAATTCCCTCCCCCCCCCCTAAAATGTATCTTTTGTGGTTGTAGCCCAACAGCTCAATTTTTGTTTCAATTGTTCAAGTCACTTTGCCACAAAATATTTCAGGCTTACCAAGGTTCTTTTTTGCATACTTTTGGCAATGATTTTTATGAGCAGTGTGGAAAACCTTTTTTTTTTTTTTTTACAACTCTCCCATGTAGATCACTGCTGCATAAGCAACACTGAATGGTGAATATCAACTAAACTTTTCAGCATGTTGTTTACACTGATCTCTTCTGCAGAACTGAGCAGATTTCAGGCAGTTCTACAGTTTTGTTGTTGTTGGGTTTTTTTGGTCTTCGACTTCAACAGTTTCACGTTAACATCAATTCCTTAACAATGTTTCTCATAGCTGGAAATTGTTAAGATTTTTTTAAAAATAGACTTTCTCTGCTTTGTAATAGTGAACTATCTTCACATTCAAATGCTTAGAGAGCATTTAGGGAAACTTTGGTTGCTGAGTATTTGATCATCTATGGCACTGTATTCTGGCTAATTATAGGCTTATCAAGTAAATAAACTTTTGGGCTCTTATTAACAGTATTTTGACTTAAAAACGCAGTATTGAAACAACTATCCAAATTTCTGTACTTGCTATATTCACTGTCTTCTTATTTTGGATTGGCAAACTTTGAATCAAATATACAGAAGGATGTCATATTTAATTTTGTATGATTCAGAGGTTGTGTCAGCTTCTGTTGATTTAGGGGTCACTGTAATACACATTTTGATCAGGAGTGCCTATGCAACTGTAAACATAAATATATACTAAATATCTGCAATACCCTTAAACATATCCGACCTACTTGGGTTTAGATGTTAAGCCAAATCAGGCCTAGTTAATACCTAGAAAAGGAAACCACCAAGGATTACAAGAACTACGCATCATAGAAAAGTTGAAAAAAATTACATGAAACTTGTGTCCATAATATCAGCAACAATGGACATGACTTGACCTTATTTAATCTGCCTGCCATTCTTAATAGCAACATTCCCCGTTGCAAGAAAAGTGGCAGATAATGTTTATGCATTATACAATCAATCAATCAATCAATCAATCAATCAATCAATCAATCAATCACTATCTATCTATCTATCTATCTATCTATCTATCTATCTATCTATCTATCTATCTATCTATCTATCTATCTATCTATCTATCTATCTATCTATCTATCTATCTATCTAATGGATGAGCTTCTCATTTACAAACTGTATACCCATTTCTCTTATAACTTAGAATAAGTATTAGAGACTATTTTAATAAAATGGAAACTAAGATCTGGATAGCTAACTTTTTATGTAGACAACCGAAAGCAAAGTTGGAACGTCGACTAAACATAGTGGTTCAAAGATAAAACCATACTCTCCATCTTTACTCTGGAATATTCATAATGCATACAAACCCACATTCATGTGTCTAAATGTATGGCCTTATTTACATGATGAATAAACAAGCAAAAGGCTTTCAGTGTGGTTGCTGGAATTACTGAGGGAATGCCTTACAAAAACAAGTAAGTCTTTCGTGTCAGCTTCCCATAAACAAAGAGCTAGAATTCTTACCAAATTTTGCTACATCTGGTTGGCAAAACAACAACAAAAAAGCAAAACCCAAGCTTATTTATAATTAACTTTCCATATGAAAAAGAGTTCTTGTTATGGTTTGCCTATCTACAGAATTAACATGACAGAATAACCTTCGTATATCTGAAACTGCAGTTATCCTGAATATTAGTTTGCATGAAAAGAAGCCATTATGTGGCAGCTGTCATTTCATCTCGCCAAAAATAGCCTCCTCTCACATTTACTGATAATATAGCTTAATCCACAGGGCAAGTTTTTCAGCAGAAGTAAGAATATTTACCTCATTCATTTTGGAACACCTGAATGAATCACATGTAAAAAATGCTTCCAGTTACAGAAGCCTCTGAAGGCTCTTGTTTCTGTTTTCTAGTGTTGCATTTGAAGCCAAAGTGCCGTTCATCTGCTTAATTGTATGATAATAAGCTTTATTAGTTAGACATGTTTTCTTGACAGAAGGATCCAGCACTGGGCAGTTCATATATATATATAAAAAAAAGTTCCTTCCTTTTAGGGCTCTAACAGGAAACGTTTCTGCAATAATTGACTTCTTCAGAATCCAGTATCTGTTCCTTATTTTTGGAAGTCTGAATGAGGCCTGTCCCAACTGAGAAAGTTCATTGCAGGTAGTCCTTGACTTACAACAATTCACTTAGTGACCGTTCAAAGTTACAACGGCACTGAAAAAAGTGACTTAGGACCATTTTTCACACCTATGACCGTTTCAGCATCCCCAGGGTCACGTGATTTACATTCGGGTGCTTGACAACTGACTCACATTTATGACGGTTGAAGTGACCCGGAGTCACGTAATCGCCTTTTGCGACCTCCTAACAAGCAAAGTCAATGGGGAAGCCAGATTCACTTTACAACCGTGTTACTAATTAAATAACAGCAGTGATGTACTTAACAAACGTGGCAAGAAAACTCGTAAAATGGGGCAAAACTCACTTAACAAATTTCTGGCTTAGCAACATAAACGTTGGGCTCAATTGTGGTCGTAAGTTGAGGATTACTTGTACAGTTCTGAAACATGTAATACATGTAAACAAGAATATCCCACATCTAACAGTTATAGCCAAGACTCTGATCTATCCAATGCTTTCCTGTGAATGCACTGGGTCTAGCAACCCCAACTCTGGAACTGTGTACAAGCCATCCAAGCAATTTTTGCAAAGGCTGCCTATTTTAGTGCCAGGGAGAATCATGGAGAATATTGTACATCCTGTAGTAGCTCCTCTTTATTGTTTAATCTATAGTAAAGCACGCACTTCTATTTTTGGCTTATATTAAGAGAAGCTAAAGGAGAGTCCATTTCTCACTCTTGCACATTTATTTCTTTAAAATGGGTTTCATAGCACAGTAGCGTAAAGGAGGAGCCTGAAGTTTATTTTACTCTATAGCAGGGGTCCCCAACCTTGGCAACTTTAAGACCTGTGGACTTCAACTCCCAGAATTCCCCAGCCAGCATGGCTGGCTGGGGAATTTTGGGAGTTGAAGTCCACAGGTCTTAAAGTTGCCAAGGTTGGGGACCCCTGCTCTAGAGTATCAATTATAATATTCCCGGGATCTAGAAATTGCTAAAAGTACAGAACTATTAATAATTGCTACTGTTGACACAAGGATATTACAGGCTTCCTTCATTATCACTGCCATCAGAATGCTAAAGAGGCCAACAAAGAGGCTTGGGAAGCGTATCCAGGCATTTCACTCCAAGTTTTTACACAGTTCACATGCCAGAACTTTTTCGTTCACTCATGTTTTCACAGAATTACTCACTCCCATACCCTTCTGACATTGCAAGATGTCTTCTCTTATAGATGCAGCTGCTTCATCTCTCTGCTTCTCTATAAATATCTCCTTTTTACATTAACTGGGCTGATTTTAATGTTTATTGCAGCTTTTGATCTCATTCAGCCACTAAAGTATACTATATTTAACAATGTTCAGTTAATCGAAAGCACTTGGGGAAAGCTGGAGGGTTCCCTTGCTACAACTGTTAGGTCTTATCAAATGCAGCACAACAGATTAAATAGACTGTTCATGTCATTATGGGTTGGTAATCCTGTGTCACTGTGAGACATGGTGGCTTGGGAAGAAGTACATACACTATTCACAGGGAATTTCCCTAACTCTTAAAATAATTTAGCCCCTACTTCCCCTATTACGTGGTCTATGAGTCACAAACAACATGCTTCTACCTGGCATGAGAACATGAAGCCATACATAAGGCAACTTAGAGACTCCTGAACCATCTTTACACTGATAGGGACATTTGACTGAGCAAACATTCAAATTTGGAACTCTTTAAGTAGCTAACCATAAAACCTCCACAGTTTGAGTGCGTGGCCAAACAACGTGCATGTAATGGCCTTATGAGAAGTGATAAGCAAATTGTGTTGCTAAGTGAAAATTTGTTAAGTAAGCTTTGCCCCATTTTACAACTTTTCCTGCCATGGTTGTTAAGTAAATCATTGCATTTGTTATGTAAGTAACATGGTTGTTAAGTGAATCTGGGCTCAACTGTGGTCGTACGTTCAGCGCTACCTATAACAGAAAATCTTGAAAAGCAGGATTGTAAAACTACCTTTTAAAAGCACATAGCCTGATCCGGTTTGTAAAAATGTAGACAAGTCACAGACAACTGCAAAAGCTCAAAAGCTTTCTGCAGGTATTCAAAATGTATTCCATGAGGTCCATCGGAATTTTTGAGAGGCTAACAGTATGAATATGACCATGATCATCATCAGCAGCAGCATTTGGAGACAGGCAATTTTCTATCACTAGAACTTTCCCTCTTTATCAAGAATTCTGGAAGTCCAACTTTCTGTAACTTTTGCCACCGTTTAGTAGTTATCTCCATTTTTGTAGACCAAATCTGCTCATATTATTCAAGGTATCAAAAGGCGAGCCAATCTGATGTAGTAATTAAAGTGTAGCCCTAAAAATCAGGAGATTGTGAGATCTAGCCTCACCTTAGACATGAAAAAACGATGGGTGACTTTGGGCCAGTCACTGTCTCTCAGTTCAACTCACCTCACAGGGTTGTTGTGGGGAAAATAGGAGCAAGGAGTATACCTTGAGTTGTGTATGAAAAACAAAGGTGGGATTAAAATAAATAAATAAATAAATAGAAACCTACTGATGGACAGCATTTTATTTTCTTAATCTCACAATTGTTGGGAAATGCCCAGCCCAGGCAATGAGGAGGAATAAAGTGGAGATCACTGGCAAGTTTTGAGATCACTGGAAGTGCAGCTGCAAGAGATCCAAGATTGATCTATCCTAGGCTCCATGGAACCTTATCTATCTGTTCCCAAGGGAAGGCAAGCAGATTCTTGTATTATGGGCAGAATTTAATAAAATAGTTAGCTTGAACTCTATAAATGTGGCTCTGTAGCTTGTACTTGATATAATTTTAAAAAACGTGGTTTTATGTCTCTCTCTCTATATATATATGCTCATGTTTATGCCAATATTTCTCAATCTTAGCAATTTTAAACTGCGTGGACTCAACTCCCAGAATCTCTCTCTCTCTCTCTCCCTCTCCCTCTCTCTGCAATTCTTGGTAAGGTATATATTGAGCGCTCATGGAAGGACAGTATAGTTTGTTGACACAGCTTTACTGCTCTAGCTACAAAGCCACACATAACTTGACTGCTAATGAAAAATCCCTCTCTACATAATACAACTTCTAAGCTTTTTGCATTTTCATATTCAATCTTTGTGCCCTCTGAATGCTGAAGACATCAAATAATCTTCTCTCAAAGTCTTGTAAACAATTTTTAATATAATTCTTTGCTTCTTGCTCAATAATCATAGCTTTCTTCAGTCTAAGTATCTTACTGATACTGATCTACAACCACAAAATATTAATACACTTTTGTTCTGCCATAGCTAGCATTGTGGAACTCACTGATGATCAGCTTCAACTGTCAAAACAAAATGGAAAGTATGGAATAACTGCCAATTCTGCAATTTCATTCCTTACTGATATACCATGAATATTATATTAGACTAGCATAAACTCTTAACTTTGATACATATCGTTTGGCAGAACAGAAAGATTCTTCACATTCATGCACATTCAAACATCTCATTGGTAACTATTTACAGTTGGCAAAACTAGCTTTAAATGCATCCAGTGACGTATTTTAAACAATGCTATTTATACTGTCCCTCCGCCAAAGTACTGCAAGAACTGATCAATTAAGCTGTATTGCACAGAGTACCTTTGAAAGATGCATAACTAAAAACGCAAATCTCTTGACCTAGTGTTCAATAGCACCATGGAACATGCAGCAATAATAAAGGAGAAGTCCTATGAACAGGAAGCACATCCATAACACAACTAGGAGAGGGGCTCTGTTACACACCCAAGCTTAGGCACAGAACTAGGTTTTCAAACACTTCTGAAAAATCAGAAGATTGGGGCTGATCTGATTTCGAGAGGAATCGTATTCCTCTGAGAAACAGAACCAAAATTCTCTATCAGCTTTCCTACTGCCCATCACTAACATTACCTTGCCTACAGCTACCAGATCTGGGCTGCAAAAATCTATACCACGACAAGATGGCAATATTCTTTTTGCCAATATTAAGTAGTCATTTGAGTTTTTGCAATCCATTATCTGGTGCTCCATCCCTGGCTATTACAAATATCTATGCCTTCTCTGTTGCAACATTTGCTCTCAGAAGAGCATTGTACAGCTCAATCTTGATGGAATTTAGAAAGTCTTTGAAAATGTGGGTAGTATAATATTCTATGGATCTTGACTGTCGTGTTAATATTAAGCCAGTATAAATTATGGTCTTCCATCTGATTCATAAAGTATTTTTTTTCTGAGTTATTACAAAAATGCTGTCTGTTCTATATTTTTCAGTTTGAGAGGAAGTCTATTTAACTAGATTACTAAAAATTACATAATTTCATGCATTCATATTTATATATAGGTACTCTAATAATAAAATCTTAATTATGAAATTTTGTCACTGTTAGCATTAATACTAATTATTTTGGGGCTTGACTAAGTTGCCAGATTCAGCTACCCAAGTATCATCATGAGGATTAAAACTGTCAGATATTCAAGTTAAATCAAATGTTGGTCTACCACGGGGACTCTTCATTTTGTTCTTTAGGAAACCTATAAATTTAAAATGTGAATGGTCTTGATGGGACAAAATACAGACCAAATACAAGTATTCTAGAGACCGGGCACACGATTATGGTTACAGAGGCCATTTAAGTGATTCTACATGCTGAAGTGCCACACCCATGTGGTAAGCTGTAATCATCATGAAAATCACTGTAATTTTGAGTTTGCTGGGTCATGGAAAAAAGTTGTTTGATCCATGTCAGGGAGAAAACTTCATGACACAAAGAGTAGTTAACGGCAGGGCATGTAGCTAGCCAGAACCTATGATTTAAACATGTGTATCAGCTGTCCAAGACAATTCTGAGCTATCTTCTATCCTCTTATTACTGGCAGAAAGTATCCAGGTTTTACCACAAAGCCAACCTCTCCTCAGTATAACTTTGGAAAGACTGAAATATTTTTCAGATACTGTATCTAAAGTGGAACTTGAAAAATTTAAGACAGGTTAAAAAGAGGAGGCAGGCTGTCTAGAAATCGTAGCAACAATCTCAAGCAGGCGGACAAAGAATTTAACCTGAAGTTGAAATATTAAACACATTTCTGTACTGCTGGTTTCTGCCTTAGGAATATACACCTCTCCCCACAGTAAAATTAAGCATTCTCTGCCACAAAGATTTTACAACTAATGTGTGGAATTTGATATGACGGAGGAAAAAGATGATTTTGAGGGTTCTTAGAATTCCCATCGCAGAATCTGGAGCGCTTGCAGGAAAGAAGTGGCAGTTGCAATCTTAGAGGTCAGCAAATTAATGATAGAAACTAAGAAAAAGATACAAACAAGTTTTGCTAATATGGGTTACCGAAGCTAAATTAGACTGTATCCTGAAAAACTGCTGATGAGCCAAATAGGACATTAAAGCGTTCTCTTCCTTACTGAAAGTATCCAAAGATTTAAAACCTAATCAGGACGCATAACGAGTCCTATCTGTTGTCAGCGTACTAGATTTTGTCTCACAAGTAATTTTTCCGTTTGGTGAAGCATGCTGAAAATGCAGCAAGCATTTTAAAAAGCCAAAGTGAACTGGCTGGTGATAAACTAAGGTCTTCCAATGTGGACACAGATACAGACAAACCCCTTACACAGTGTATATAACTTGAAACGCACGCACAATAATCCGTTATTAACTTTAGCCTCCCTACATCTTAGAACATTATGACACGCTTAACAGGTTTGCTGAATACAACAAAAGTGACACCAGTTGCATCAGTTCACGGTCATGCTTCATCCGCACTGGGAAGTCTTTTCAGAAGGCCAGGTTAAGAACCAGAGAAACAAAATGCAGAAGACTCTTTTCTTCCCAAATGCAACAAGCAGCAAACACCTCCAACCAATGGGCACAAGCACAGTACCGCTCTTTAGCAGTAACACACCCTTTCCTGAAACTTTGTAAGCCATCATTGTTTACCCCCAGGGATAATCTCTTCCTTGCTCTCAGATCACGGCTAAATTCCCTTGCTCCGGGTTCCCCTGCAGGGAAGGAAATGGAGCTACTTATACTTCCTCACCCTTGAATGGCAAACCTAGCAAATAATTTTAAGCAGGGAAGGAGGAAGGAAGGAAGGACCGGCAGAGCCTTTATGACCTGATCCGAAGCTGAAGGAGAAATCCTGCAGGTGAAGAGTGTGGGCCACTGGAAGAGGACAGGCTGCCAGCCTGTGGAGATTCAGTCCTAGTTTGGAAAGAGAGGTCTCTGTTTATCCAGCTGCCTCCTCCCCATGCTGCAAATCATGACAGCTCTTTTTTAAAACAACCGAGAGCACTTCCTCTTACAACAGCTACTAGTGAGGGAGGCTACCGCTACAAGGGGCGGGAATGGAAAGCCGGAGACGTGCAGGCTTACTGATCTTGGCTAAGCTGGGGCAAACTGTCTTTTGCTGAATAAAGGCTACATGCAAGAACTATGCTACGTAAGATCAGATTAGTTGTATTTTGTCAGCTCCTGTTTAATACAGAAACGTAAACATAGAGGAGAGAGAACAATGCCGCATACCCCAGAAACATGTCTCAATAAACATGCTTGCAAACACTGCACATTACAAAGGAAAAACCTTAATTCTCAGGACTACGTATACCATAGGATTTTGCTCCCATGCTTTTGGGATGCTTTCATCTTCCTGGTTTTGAAAGACTACACTGGAAAGTCAAAGGGAGGTGCATACAAGATATCTGGAAGTGAAAAAAAAAACTATCAAAAACTATAAAGACAGAAATGGAGTCTTCCTTAGCTAATTCTTCTTGTGTTAAATATCTGCTTTTCCGCCCTATAATAGTCCTCTATCTTGACCTGATTTTGCTTCAGTAAAAGGTCATCCTCCTGCTTCATTTCCGCTCCTCTGTGAGCAATTCTTCCATTTAAATAGACCCTGTTCTCGATGACAGCAGCTACTAGCAAGTGAGGCTACTGCTAGAAGGAGTGGGAATGGAAAGTTTATCAGTGATGCCTCTTTATCTTGAAAATAAGAGGCTGATAAATTATGCTATTTGGGGAAAACAAGCCCAAATAGCAACACACCCTAATACATTATTTCTAAATATACTGTGCTAATATTTTATTTTCTATTATCAGCATAAGCGATAGAGATGAACTAAGTCTAAACCACTGCAGCAGCAACCCCCCCCCCAACTCCAAAATTCCACGGAAGAGCATTAGTTTCCCTGAAGGCCTGGGGTATTTCCCCCCTTTCTTCTCTCTTCTGATGTTTCAAGTCATTTTGCAGGTTATTTGGGGTAGACTGGTTCATTTTTCTCAACAATGAAAACATGGGATTACATTGTGTGCCAGCATATTCTAGGGGGGGGGGAGGTTAAAGGATAATTTGTAATAGATTCTATAGGGGCAACCCATCCTATGGTCACGTTGATCTTAAAGACTGACATATTATCACAAAAGCTTTCTTGAATTATCATCCACTTCATCACTCAAATATTTATATGGGTGGATTTTTTTAAATATATGGATACATACATATTCTTTAAACATATCAAAGACTGTCACAAATTAATCTTGTATGAGTTTTATTTAGTAAAATGTGCACAAAGGTGTTCTCAAATAAGCTTTATTTTTCCTTTTTCCAACTTTTTGCTTCTTTCTTCTTCACCGATATGCATATTTTATCAGTGTTCTTCTCAAAAGCTTTCCTCTTTATTAAATAACAAAACTGTACAGACTTTTGTATTCTTTGATAAGGAAAAAAAAACCCCACATAGGCCTCTCAGCACATGCATTAACCTTTTAATTACATTGCTGAACAATCTTATATTTTTCAAAATCAGATGAATAATCTGTAGTGCAGTATCTAAATATTAAAGTGTCTTACTGATTACCCCATATAATTGTTTCAGCCTTTTAAGAAAAAACAATTGGAAACAGCACCATTCTTCATGCTACAAGTGTATTTGCTATGCATGTTGCAGCACTACAGTAATATATCCTGTTAACATATGCATGAAGTACAAGTGGGTCTTGAAAGAAAATGTTAAAATGCATCTTTCCCTCACGAGAAAGATTCCGAGTATGTTCCCTCCTCTCACCATACTGCTTTCAGAAAGGCACTGTTTGGCATCTGCTCTTAAATATTAAGTGTTGTGTAAATCTGGGCTGTCACATGGCAACATCGTTCATCTTACTATTTCGGTTCCCAGTTTCATATCCAATGCACTGAACTTGCTATTGGAGACAGTGGTCACATGCATGTGAATCTATCTTTACATGGACATGTTTCTGAGGTGCTAATGTGGGGGCGAATTACTGGCTCTTATCATAGATATGTGGTATGAAATTCTGAGTAACCCTGAAGTATGTGCTGCAATCACATTTGTTCCAAGAATTAGTCAACTGTCCTTTTGCAGAACAATCTAGCAAACAGAAGTTGAGTGGTTGGAGACAAATTATTACCCAGATTTTAAACATTTCATATTATTACCAGAGACATTAATTTGGGGGAAAAAGACTGCTATAAAGTAGCAAAAACTTATTCAGTTTTGCTGTTCATTTTAACAGATTCAGCACAAGATAATTTATACTAATGTATCTTATTATTTAAGAAAGGAAAAAGAGGGGGGGGCTCATAAATTAGCTATGTGTAAAAAGCCACTATGCAATGTTAGCTAGGTTAGTTAGCTAGATAATAATACCTAAACCTATCACAGCCTAGAACCAGGGGTAGGCAACCTTGGCTCTTTTATGACTCGTGGACTTCAACTCCCAGAATTCCTGAGCCAGCTGGCTCAGGAATTCTGGGAGTTGAAGTCCACGAGTCATAAAAGAGCCAAGGTTGCCTACCCCTGGCCTAGACAGTCTGTAAGCTGTCATTCTCTTCCTGCCATACCAAATACAAGAGGGAGAAAATGCCATACCAAATACAAGAGGGAGAAAATGGACCATGTTCCACTGGTGAGCCTAGGGAAAACCTCATAAAGAGAATCATTAACCTAAGTAGAGAGATGGATCCAGGTCTAGAGCAATTATCAGTATACAGGAATAAACAATACTAGGTGAAGGTCTATGAAGCTAGTAAAAAGCCAAAAGCCATTTTCAAATCCTTAATGAAGGCTGCCAGTGCAGAATGCAAACGATCTTTCATATATCCCTGCTAATACAGTTTCAGGAACATAATATTTCTGCTTATTAAAAAAAGGAAGTGTAAAAAAAAGATATACTCTACAGATTTTTAAATTCCTCTATTCTATATAAAATTTCATATACTTTTTCTTACATTTCTTTTATTTTCCTGTTACACCTTTAATTCTTTCTCTTATTTTTTTTAAAAAACATTTTCTTTTTCCATTATTTTGTATTTTATTAGTTTTGGAAATTCAGTAAATTTATATTTAAAAAAGGAAGTATGCTACAACCCAGAGAAATAGCAGACAGAAATGGTCTATTAATTTATTTAAATCATTTAATACTGCCTTCTGCAGGCCAGTTCACAATTGGTCTTAAAAACAATAAACAATTCTTAGACCTTAAAAACAGTAAAATAAAAAAAAGTTGATGATAATATCAACAGAGCTAACCATTACAGCAAAACTAAACAAAAAAACACACACTCAAAATAAGAATTAAAACCTCTTGTAAGTAAAAATATTATCAGCTGGTATCATTTGTTAGGTGGCATTTGAAAAGTTTTTCAAATGGCAATACCACAATAAGAATATCCTTTCCTTGTTGCCAATCCATCTCACCTTAGACAGACTTCAAGAAAAAAAGAAAAAAAATGGGCTTCTAAATGTAATACAGCAGGTTAATATGAGGAAAGATTTAATTAAGATAGCAAATCTAAAATGATCCACATGAATCAGTTTAGTGAAAATAAAATACATCAAGTGAAATGTTAGTTGGATACAGGTCCTTTCTTGATGTTCATAAAAAATTGGACTGTAATTATTATCTCCTTCCCAATTCAGACAAAATCATTTTTCAGATCCCATTTTTAAATTCTGACATAAAGAAATAAAACAGAAGATACTGGAATTTCTGAGCAGACTTCTTATTGTCACTGGGACAGTTGTCTTGTGAGAAAAAAATGCATCTAGAAAAAAAATTGATCTCTGCTTGCTGCAGACTCTTGGAGCACTGGTGACAATGAAGTGTCCCTATATAATCCACTTCAATCACAATTTAAATAACAAGAATAAAGATAAACGGGAAGTTATTTTTCATTTTCTTTCTATCTCCTTTTCCATCTGTAGCATGTCTTTTTAAACTGGAAGCCTGAGAACAGGAAATGCCTGTCTTTTATTATTAGATAACCTGCTATGGAATATTTTTTAAAGACATTTAAATATATCAAACAAATACATTTTTTCTTAAATTTTCTAAGCCAATTCTGTAACTCACACTACTTTTGCTTAAGGTCATGAGGAGCACAGGGAAAAAAAAGAACCGGATAGGCCAGGGGTAGACAACCTTGGCTCCTTTATGACTCGTGGACTTCAACTCCCAGAATTCCTGAGCCATCATGGCTCAGCTTGGAAACCTCTCCCTTTCCCCTCAGCATGGCTGGCTCAGGAATTCTGGGAGTTGAAGTCCATGAGTCATAAAAGAGCCAAGGTTGCCTACCCCTGGTAGGCGAAAGCAAATTATTATCTCTCCACTCATCTTCCTTCATCTCAAGTGTCCTCATGATGTATTGGCTGTGCCAGCTGGGAATTCTGGGAACTGCAGTTCAAAACATCTGGAGAACTCTACAGCTTGCCATAACAATTCACAGAATTATAAAATGGACTACTTCCATGCAGATTTCCCTGAGCATCTGGGAAGAAGAAAAGGTTTGTCAGTATCTAGCAACGTAGTGAGCAACGTGATTCCCAAAGCTGGCACAAGCAAGCGTTCACTTGACCTTTACAGAGCCTCCACCCTCTTTTCCCCAACTGAAAGGTGATTATGCTGGGTAAACAGATCTGTGGTTGACTCATCAACATGCAGATTTCAGAAAGAGGTTTCCTGAGTAAAATGAAAGAACAGGATTTTTTTTTTTAAAAAAAGTAGGTTGCCTCTGTCTAATAAAATTGAAAAAGTGATACTAGAATATGTTTTTTCTGGTCAAAATAAATTGCAGGAAGGACAATAGAGAAGAGAATGTGCATCCTGGCTATCAAAAGTTTTAACTCATAAAGCACTAATTGAATTCATGATATCCATAACGTTTTTGGTATACAGGCATACCTCGGAGATATTGCTGGTTGTATTCCACTGCAATAAAGCGAATATTGCAATAAAGTGAGTCACACATATTTTTTTTTGGTTTTCCAGTTCATATAAAAATTATGTTTACACTACTATTGCAGTTTATCAAATGTGCAATAGCATTATTTAAAAAAAAAACAATCTACATACCTTAATTAAAAATATTTTATTGCTAAAAATGCTAATCATCATCTGAACCTTCAGCGAGTTGTAATCTTTTTGCTGATGGTGGTCTTGTAAAAAAAACCCACAATACTTGCAAAGAACAATAAAGCAAAGCACAATAAAATAAGGTAGGCTTTCGCATGAATGTCCTAAAGCCATGGAATATGGAACTTTTTCAGTATCAAGAGGCGTATTTGGCCTTTAAGCAGTGGGTCTAAAGAAGCACACTCCAAAACTTGGAGGGATTAGGACAAAAACTATAATTTAATTTAATTTAATTTGATTTCATTATAGTTAAACATTTAGTAGAATTGCTCTCATATGTGGCATTTAATCATTTTCTTTATGTCTTATTACAAATTACTGTAATGAGCTTAGGAGTCCTTGGGGGCCTTTCCAAGACTTCTCCGGGCTACATGTAACACTGGGGCCTTAAACTATACACCTAAAGAAGGAACTGATAGATTACCACAAAATTAATTCATGAGTTTACCATTAACATTTTTGAGAAATAGTTGGATTGAATTTTTCTTTATAAATTCATCAATTTGTTAACCAGTGAAAATTAGGTATATTGTTAACTTTTTTTATTGGATCATGTTTTATTCAATTAGCCCCAGATTTTGATTCATATGTAATTCATAGAAAAGATGAAATCTGCAGTAATTATTCACAATTACATTTATTTGCATACTGACTTGACTGTGATCATATGGACTGTGCTCAGCACAATTTGCACAATAGTTTAATTACAATAACCATAATTATATTCCAGCAGTAAAGTAATTCAGTATTTCCTGACTTTCCGTGTATATATTAGAGTTCAAGAATTTATTATGGTCTTACAAATTACAAACATGCTATTATTAATCTCCAATCCACCACAAATTAAGGAAGCACAGTTCGTACATACATATATTATTATAGTTTTAATTTACCCCTGTAATAAATGCCCCTTCTATTAGAGGAGAAAGACAAAACAGAAATAATGTGCAAAGGTTGATGTCTCAACCCACTTTCCTTTTAGAAAGAACTCCGTTTGTTATATTTTTATCCCATCTTTCTCCAAAAAGCTCAAGGTGACATACATAACACCTCCTCCTCCAATTTCTTTCCACCGAAAGAAAAGATTCCCCCCAGGATTTACCTCCCAGGATTACTATTGTCTATGCAACGAAAGGAAAAGAAGCTAAGGAGAAAAAGGTGGGAAGAATAACAATTCCATAGAATAAGAATTCCCAGATTAGAGCATTTGTGAAAATAAAAAAGTATATTGGAGATCTTTTAACTTGGTGCTACCTTAGAGCATATTCATTCAGCTCCAGAAGGCAAGCATCACAGCATAGCACCAAACCTGGGAGATTAAATAAACTTGATATTAAAACCAATTGTTGTTTTTTCCTTAGCTGAACACTTTTCCTTAAAAATTCAGTAATTCTTCAATTGCTCCTTAACCTTATTTAAAAGTTAGGAGGTAAATTTAAAGTTAGTCCTTTGCCTAAAAAACATTCAGAAGAGACTGAAACTACATTTTCATCTCTTACAGCCCAAATCAGTTGTACATATTGGGAGAAGAAAAAAAAGAAATTCACAGGACTTAACAAATGATTTCCTAAATAAATGCAAATTGGAAACAACTTCCCAGATATGAAGACAGAGGTACCATTCTCAAAAAATGTGCGGGTTCCACCCAGGACAACCAGATATTGACAGCACACAGTAACTACAATCTTTTAGACAAAGGTAAAACAATCGTATATGCTTCATTTGCATCTGACCTCCTACACCTACAGTCAAAGATGCTGCCGTTGTTTTTGCCACAGTCCACATGCAAGTAACTACACTGCTAATTTCATGAAAGAACTGGCCTTATTTTAGAGCATAAATAGGTGCAAGACAATAGCTTCAAACAAGCTTGGCTCAAAGGAATTGTATTTTTTATATAATACAGCTTTTTTAAAAGAATTAATACGTGCATTCAACAAATATATTTTAATTATATGTAGCAGATGGAGAGGATTGTTCTGTGCTATTTTTATTAGCATACAGGATATGGCATAGCCAGTCACAGACTGTCTCTTTTTAATCCTTTCTCTTTAGTTTTTAAAAGCTGCCCTACAAATTGAATTTATTCTGAACATTTGGGATATGTTCAAAGACACATTTAAGCATTCAAGTGACACTGTGCAACATATTATCTGTTCCACTGAAAATTTTCTGTTTTGGAAATCATTATAAGTGATAATCTAAGCAAGTAAGCAAATGAAAATCTAAGGCAGCAATTCCATGCATGCCAATTTGGGAGTTAAGACTCGTTCTTATTCTATTCTTTAATTCTCTGAACACTATTAAAATTAGACTTAACACTGTACAATTAATACATCCAAGTAAAGTGATGATGCTCAGTGTCCAAATATAAAGAAACCTGGTTGTTACAAATTCCTTTGAATGTTCCATGTCATAAACAAATGTGTTCTTTCCTTTGGTTCTAACAACAAGCAACAAGAAAAAAAAGAGGATTCCAAACAGTTAACCTAAGCATAGATCAAATATAATACATTTGCATGTTTTAATCACTTCTTAAATTAAAGACTCCCCGCCTGATTAAGAAGCAAGTAAACATTAAGAGTATTTGAACAAGCAACTTTAGTCAATAGATGAAGACTCATTCAACTACTCCAGGGGTCTTCAAACTTGGCCCTTTTATGACTTGTGGACTTCAACTCCCAGAATTCCTCAGTCAGGGTGCCTGGCTGAGGAATTCTGGGAGTTGAAGTCCACAAGTCATAAAAGGGCCAAGTTTGAAGACCCCTGTTCTAAGACAAGCCTGGCTTGGTTCAACAGCACAACTGGATCACGTGCTAGCTAGTCTCTGAACTATTAAGCTAGAACAATACTTTTCATTCTTGCACATCAAAGGCAGTCTTTGTGA
The DNA here is from genome assembly GCA_023970755.1 of Azemiops feae. NCBI lineage: Eukaryota > Metazoa > Chordata > Lepidosauria > Squamata > Viperidae > Azemiops > Azemiops feae. Next base: position 3,597,401 of record JALGBA010004098.1, on the reverse strand, counting down.
TCCTCAATACACTCATTTGCTGTCCACGATGAAGCTGCCAGTACTTCAGCGAAGAGGAACTGAGCAAAGAAACAGGACCAAATCACACATATGTGCATTTTGTTAAAAAAAAAAAAAAAAATCCTGTTGTGCAAGTATTTTCCAGCAACAGAAGGAGACTATAGACTCTCTGACACCGATTTGAAAGAATTTAAAAGAATTTTCCCCTTGCCCAAACCAACATTGGCATAAAATGTCTTTCTAGGCTTCAGCAAAATCCTAACAGTAGCTAGCGGCTGCTACTAGTGCAGGTACTACAGGGTTAACTGTATTGACCCTAATAACAGGGAGCTCCCAGGAGGGAAGCAGGCAAGTTCTCATTAATGGCTTCCCTTTTTAAATGAACTTCCCCTGAGAGCAAGGCTGAGTGTCACGGCAGAGGCTAATGAATAAATGCTATAGAAGGTGCTGCGCTCTAGAAAGGAATTCAACAGTTATCTTCCTCCTCTCTTTCCAGGGATGCATTTGCAGGGATTTTCTCCCATAGGAATCATTCTGACAATGACCTGACTCTATTAAATGAAGAAGAAACAAAGAAAGGTGTGATTAGCTATGAATACTTGCAAGGAAACCATGATTAATGAAGTGAAATTATGTAATGCAATGCATATGAACTCGCTCTCCCTCTACGATCTCATAGCCAAACTGGTGAAGTAAAAAAAACACCACTGCTTACCAGAACACTATATGGTTGAAGACAACAACAACAACAATATCACTTTTGATATTAAAATAAAACCTAACCATATAGCCAAAAAACATCATTTCCCCTCTAGTGTTTAAAATTCAGCATTACACCTACCACACTATTTCTCCAGGCCCAAATAAGATGATAACTCTTAAAAAAGTCTTTGCCAACCTGATATCCTCCAGATGTATTGGGACTGCAAATCTCAACATCTCATTAGAGTTCTGTAGTATTGATTTTATTTTCTGTTCTACACGCTGATGAAATTGCAACTCAAGCTTTCGTATGACTTTTCCCCAGCAGCTTTATAACACAATAAAAAGGTAGGGCATAGAACGAAAATAAGCAGCATCATATAATCCAAAGATCATTAAAACAGGGCTGCGATTGAGTTGCAGCTGTCAAAAAGCACAGAATTATGTTATCAGAGAAAAGGTGATCCAGAGGGATTTATGATTTACAGCATTAAAAAAAAAATCCAATGAGATGCAGAAGAAATAATACTCCCCTGTGCCCATTTCCTGGCATAAACACAGAGCTGTTTCCATCATGAATCTTGTCTGGAAAGCAGATTGGAACAGATCTTAAGCACTGGTTTCCTTCAAGGCTGCCAGAAGCTGAGATACTAATTCTTTTTCCGGTTTGACACTGGCAGTAGGTATCTCCACCAAAGATCTTTTTTTTCCAGTACAGATTTTACCACTGGATTTTTTAAAAAAGCAAGACTTATGGTTTTTATGAGACAAGCAAGTTTTGAGAAATATACCCTGCATATTTCACATAAGCTGAAAGGTAGCTAAAACAGTATGTCCACATCATGTCTAATCTGCATCCATTCTTTGGCTAGACGCTAGATTGTGCAATGGCATATCCAAATGAATGCGATTTTACTTACAAAATACAATGTACACTGGTTATAGTGGACTTTCTAAAATTCAGTTAATACAGTATACTGTATTACCTGAATATCTATGAAAAAAATCTTACTTGCTAGCTTTGGTTAGTAGCATTCTGCTGATACTGGGATAGCAAAAAATGAGGATAGAGTTGCTACTGCCCTATTCACAGAAAAAAAATATTCTAATAATATTACACTGCTGTTTGGTTCTGCTTATCACAACATTCCTATCATTTGTAGCCTAGAAATTGACCCTGCTGTTTTACTGTCACACCTAGGGAAAATACCAGGGAACATATGTGATTCCATAATGGGTTGAAAAATGTTTGGATTTATTTATTTATTCATCACATCTCTACCCCACCATCTAACCTAAGTGACTCTGAGCGACAACACACCTCCCATAACATAAAACATAAATAAGAACAAAGTTAAAACAGAATGAAAAAGATTGCAATAAAGATATTAAAATATCTTTTAACATCTTTTAAAAGATATTAAAAGTTAAAAGAGCGAAAAACGTAAAAGGGCAGAGAAAATATCCCCATGACACCAACCATCACCAGGGTTTTATAGCACTCTCCGAGCCCCCATGCCATTTGGCAGGCAGAACCAGGTCTTCATACTCTTTCTGAAGGCTAGAACGGTGGGGGGTGGGGCTGCTTCACCTCTAGGAGTAAGTTTTTCCACAGGACACATCTTGCAATGGCAGAGAAGGCTCTCTTCCTGGACTCTGCCAGTCAAAATTCTGTAACTGATGGGATCTGCAACATATCCTCCCTGCCTGACCTGGTGGAATGGATTGACATAACTGGGATGAGACAGTCCATCAGGTAACCTGGTCCCAGGCAATGAAGGGCTTTAAAGGTGATAGCCAACACCTTGAATTGGACCAGGAAGCAACCTGGCACCCAATGCAGCTTGAATAGCAGAGGTGTCATATGTGCAAACCTAGGAGCACCCAAAACTGCTCAAGCCACTACATTCTGAACCAGTTGTAGCTTTTTGATATTCTTCAAGTGTAGCCCATGCATGTGTAGAGTACATTGCAATGTCCATATGGGGGATGACAAAGTATGAGCGACTGAAAGAAGGTCATCTAGATCCAGGAAACGGCGTTAACTACAGTAAAAGGCAAATATGAGCAAAGGTCCTCCTTGCCACAATTGCCACCTGCTCTTTGAGCAGAAATTGTGAATCTAGGAGGACCTCCAGATGAGGCACCAGATCTGTTTCAGGGAGTACAACCTCATCCACGACCAAAGATGGTAAACCCCAGACAGAGAGGACCTCCCTACCCAAAGCTACTCTGTCTTACCCAAATAGAGAGCAACAGGTTCAGATGAAGCCTGTTGTTCTCCATCCCACAGTCCCCCTGTGGCACTCCTTGGGGGCCATTCTACTGACAGTCCAAGTCAATAGAAGGTTGAGATGGAGGGAATGAAGCAATCAAGTCAATACGTTTCTTTGACTAAGTGAAGTCCTGAATCTTGATCATTCTGGTTCAAGTCAAGCCATAGCCATTTCTCTGGATCCTTAGCAGAGCAGCATGAAAAACCTGATCCCCACAAATAATAAAGCTCACTATAGTTCAGTAAAGCCAATATAAAACTTAATGACTATTAGTGAACTTAATGAGGGGTCCTTGGTGCTTTCTGAGCTTGGTTATTTTCTTGCAGATATTTGTAACAAGAAGTTCAGAGAGCACCAAGGATCCCTCATTTCAACCCTGAATTAACCCTTTTTTGGTTAATGAACTTAATGAACAGTATCAATGTAAAGATTAACCAAGTGAATTAAGCATCTTCCAATAAAATATCCTTAACAATCAATTCATCATGAATGCAAACATAATTCCACATTAAAAAAAAAAATGTACGAGAGTGCACACATAAGCACACACACTTCAAATCTGCACTTTTAACTCTGGCACTGAATACTGTTGTCTGACCCAAAAGCCAGCAAGACATGCAGAGTCCAAAAAGCATCTTTGGATCCAAACCCCCAATTAGTGCAGGTTCTAGAGAGGTGCGAAGCTTTGTTCAGCAGTAGCTGGAACTACAGATAGCAGCATTACAAAGCTTGGGCAAGCTAGTAAAAATATCACATACTTATATACTGCTGGCCTGTGCTTTATCCTGTGGACTCCCCAATGACCAGGTTGGCTGCCCTGAGGACAAGACAGGACATCCCTGTGAGACAGGTGGGAATACAAAGAGATAAGTCAGCATAGCCAAGTCATGTCCCTCATTATGACACACTGTTTTCTTTCTCTGAGCACATGCATGTATCCACACACAAACAAAACACAGAAGGAATACAATTCAGCAGACAATTCTCTTTTTCTATTCTGAATTAAGGCTAGTTGTTCCCTTTTCTAAATACTCCCAAATAAGCGCTCCTAAACTAGGAGTGACCAGCACCAGAGACGATAGGGCTACACTTCAACTGTTAATTTTGTGAAGTGTCAAAAGAGTCCATCTGTTGACATAACATACGGCCTTTTAATTTTGTTGCACTGAGAGTTCAGGATGAGAAAGGGAGCAGGAAGGCCCATCTGGTGCATTATCCTGGTATGTCAGAGGCCATCTGGTGGTACATTATCTTGTGAGGCTAGGCCAGAGGGGAGCTACATGTGGCTGGGGGCTGCCAACTTGTTATTTTACCAAATAAAAACTCATTTGAAATTAATCTGGATATTCAAAGGATAACAGAACCTCCAAGTGGACTAAAGGCAAAAAAGAACAGAATGGTTAAGGAAAACAAAGGAAAAAGGTGGTCCATGACTAGTTCTGTCTCACCCACTGTTGACTTCAGTCCCATACACCAGTAGTCCCCAAGCTTTGTGGCTTGGTGGCCCCACTGGGGAGGGGGGGAGAGGGGAACCGGGCCACGTGAGTGGAGAGGCCGGTTCGCACGCAGCTCCACTCGCGCTGTTTGCACAAGTGGAGCTGCACGCATGCGTGCCAGCCCGACGCTCGTGCGAGTGGGGCGATGTGTGTATGTGCGTGCTGGCCCACCGGTCACACAGCCCAGTCGCAAATAGGCCATGGCCCAGTAGTGGCTGCAGCCCGGAGGTTGGGAACCCCTGCCATACACAGCCTCCAATGGATTATTCCCACAAAGATATATGGCTGATATAAAAAGTTTCCTCCTCCCTTTGACATTATCTAGTCAATGCTTTGTTTTATAGTGGCCAACCATGATACCTCTGAACCCAGAACACTGATAATCTTATCCTGCTTGAATTTTAAAAGTATGTAAGCTTATGGTAGCCGGTGTAAGCAATTTCCCTATGCACTCTTAAGAAATGCTGCCTTTTATCTGTATCAGTGGGTTGTTGTTGTTATTGTTTTGCTACATGACCATACGGGTAAGACTCTAACAGAAATATTCACAGCAAAACACTAATAAATAGCCAGAAATACTATGCAAATAAATGGGATTGGTTTCAAATTTATATATAGTTCGATTACAAATTACCCATCTCAAATCTGGGATTGAAGAAAACTTTAGACTAATTAATCAGACATTCTTGAACATTTTATTCCCAATGATGTACTGAAACTTGTATTTTCAAAAACTGGACAGAAAGTACTTAATAAGAAATGGTATCTTCTCCTGCTATCACAAAGAATATTTTCCTCTTCTAAGCTGTTGTCTGATGAAGTGTGTTCATCATACTTCATCAGACTATATTTTTGCTCCATATTTATTGCCATGACACAATAACTGTAACTTGAACAATTAATCCGCTATGATCAGCTAATATCCTAATTTAGCTGCTGAAATAGGCCACAAAGAACTCTAATGTTTCTCCTTTGGGAAAGAATCCCAGCTGCTTTCTTATAAATCCAAACACAACACACAATGCAGTAGCAGTTAATAAAGTCAATAGGAAGAAAGAGAAAATGCTTTTCTCACCACTAGGTGGAGGCAGTTCCCCACTGAACTGATGTTACTGAAAAAGTAACCTCTTCCAGTGGCTCTGTGGACACATTTGAAACCTCTTTTAACCTGGGCACGTGACCCAGATACCTCAGAAAAGAGCCCACAGAGGAATCGGGTGGCAACTCTAATATGGGATGGTAAACTACCCCCCCCAAACTCTGATCATTACACCAGCTCCAACTTCTGCTGCTTATTATCTGTGGCATAGATATTGATTTGTAATTGAAATACACTGGGACAAGCTCTCAGGCTTCCCACTGTATGAAGTGACCCTGAAGCATTGCCTAACCAGAGCTTGTACAAACAAAACCAAACTAGTGAGGCTGCTTTTGACCAACAAAAAAGTTCAAATAGAGAGAGAATTCTAGTTAAGACAACAGACTTTAACCCCAATGTTGCACTAAAACTTCCATTTGAGTGAACTATGTTAGCCAAATCAGATGGAGATTAATAAATTAATAAAATTCCCTATGCCATAACTATCTTTAGTTCCTCAAAGGAAATTAATGTCCACATCGTCCATTTACCCATGTAGAGAGTAAAAATGTGTCAGTGGCAAAAATTTGCAAGAACCATTACTACAGCAAAAAAGAGCTAAAGCTTTTTTTTAACCATGAGAATCAAGATAATATTTGGAGGCAGCTCAGGCAGAGACCTCCCTGATTCACTGGCCTAGGAGAAAGAAGGGAGGTAAATGTGCAATCTGACTTTCAAAATTCTGTTGTAACCAAACTCATTAAAGTGTAGTTCTGCTGTTCCCATGGAGTTGATTTTCTGGTCTGATCTACCTAGTGGGGAGCTAACAGTTCATGAGTTCTTAAGAATAATTTTCATCTAGAAATTAAAAGGCAGCTTTTGCAAATTAAGGACTGGGTTTATAGATAAGAGAAGGAAATGTACCATTTTGGAAAATGTTGTGACTTACTAGCATCAGGTTGGCCAGTTATCAGTGGAAGAACCAGCTCTAGGGAACTTTTTTGGTCTCTCCCAAATTCACTGGATACTTTTGGTTGCCTAAAGGGAAAATGTTATGGCACTCACAGTTCTAAGTTAACCAGTGCATAATGGATGCTACCAAAGCATTCTTCATAGAAAGTGGCATGAGATGGTAAACTCTTTTAGCTACCATCCCTTTTTAGGACCCTTACAGGTGGTCCAATATTATGCTGCAATCCCACATTTTTCTGCTGATTAACTATAGTTATTACCATTGCTATAAGATACCTCAGATATTTGCATACAATCTGCCTTCCTTAAAGCAACAATACTGAGATGGTCAAATATGTGCTGTACCCACTTCTGTGATATTATGACAGCACTGTCCCGTCTCCCTGTGGTAAGTGGTGATTTTATATTTAAATGCAGCCTCCAGGGCAAAAAGATTGCCTACCAAGGGGAGACTTATGTTTACTGTCATCTGCTCATTATCTCTTCAAAGAATCACCTCAAAATCCAGTTAGCTAATTTTCAAAGATACTCAATTTCACAAATGAAGGCAATTTCCCTGAAAAACAGGTTCTGGGTTGAGAATTTCTCCATGGGGTCCATCTGCACTGAAAGTAAACAGCTGGAACCCCAAAGTATTTCTCTCACTGAGCTAACAAATATATCAACTACCAAGTTCTATTAAATCAAAAAGAAAAAAAACCAAACTTTAGCAAAGGAAAGATTCTAAGATAAGACAATCTTCAATGAGTTGAAAAATCGATTGATATAAAAAGGATTTGAGTGTCTGTAGCCTCCTCTGACTCTGGAGCAGAACTGAGCTATCTGAACTCTCAGGAAACAAAATCAACAGAATGAAACAAGAAGCATAATAAATTCTAAGGCTGTCAAATAGTTTCATATATAATTTTAAAATAAGATAATGGGGCAACGGTCTCAATAATAGCCAATTATGCCCTATATAGGACCATTCTGGATTAAGTTTCACACATACAGAATTGGTTACGTTAACCAAATCAGCGATAACCTTGGCTGAGATTTTTTTTAACAAGTGAAAATCAATTAATTCAGAATCCAGAACAAGCTTGTTACATGAACAGTCACTATGGATTTATTTATTTTTTGCATTTTGTGAGGAAGAAAATAATTTAGATATCTTTCTTTAAAGTAACTCTGAAACAGAGCTGTCATAATATTTTCCAGTATTTAAACTACAATAATCTGTCAACCTCAAAAGTTTTTCCTGCCATATGTGAGAAAAGCAATTATTTGGAGTGCAGAACACAGCTACTAAAGATCAGACACAATACTAGTGTGGAGTGAGGGATCCCACTTGCACCACACTTTCTTTTCAAGAAATCTTCTAAAATCTGAATACTTTAAAGTAAATAAACACCCAAAGGTTCACATAGATCTAAAAATCTGTCTGACTTCATTATGTGCATTGAAAAGGTACCATCTGATACAAAGCTGAGGAGTAAATTCATTATTCTGACATGCTCGTGATGATTATGCGGAGGAGAGCCAATATGCATTAGTTTGTGGAGAGCAACAATTTTGAATTTAGTTTGCCTAACAAGAGTGATGACAAGGAAGGAGGAAAAACAGACATACTTAACACCCTTCAAAATCTTACCATTTGGGTTCCAGTGAAGGCCATAACCAATACTGGCTATTTTAAAACAGCTTTGTATTTTATCAGACAAATATTCTCTTTGAAAAAAGCTAAAATCCTGGACAATATTGCTACCTTTTAATTGAATCCTGGACCCTCCACTCATAACTAAGAATAAACGTTCATTTTAGGGATGAACAACCAAGACAAAACATACTGGGGAAAAAAAAAATTCTGTAGAGATCACCAATTACCCAGAAGTCTTTGTCTTTATGCAGTCTGCATTTGCTCTATTCCAGTAAACATTTCTAGTTTAGTGCTCCTTGTTTGGCCCCGTTATGTGATTGCCTTTAGGGTGCTCGGCACCTGGCTTGCAACTGGCTGCATCAACAGTATCAAGGTCACATGAAGTGTTAGTACCACATGCTGCTTTGGTAAGAGCACACTTGGGATACTGCATCCATTTTGGTCACCACAATGTAAAAAAATATGTCCAGAGAAGAGCAACAAAGATGATTAGGGGGCTGGAGGCTACAACATACGTAGAATGGTTGCAGGGACTGGGTATATCTAGTCTGGTGAAGAGAAAGACCAGGGGCGACCTGATAGCAGTCTTCCAATATTTGAGGGACCGCCACAGAGAAAGTAGGGGGTCAACCTATTCTCCAAAACACCTGAGGTCAGGACAAGAAGAAACAGATGGCTTGCCTCCAGAGGTTGTGGACGCTCCATCACTGGAGATTTTAAAGAAGGGACTGAACAGCCATTTGTATGTAATGATATAGGGTCTCTTGCTTGAGCACAGGGTAGACTAGAAGATCTCCAAGGTCCCTTCTGACAGTGTTATTATGCATTGATGGCCATTTGCAGGGTCCTACAATCACATGACTTCAATTTACAACTTTTCTTGCCAGAAAATTACCATCCAGAAAATGGCTATTGCAAACAATGGGCTGACTTAATAACGGTGGCATTTGCTTAACAACCAGGGTGTTTGTTTAACAATTGCCACAAAAATATATGGTAAAATCAGGCTAGTCAGGTGTTGACCCACTTAATGACTGGCACGACTTACAACTGTAATTCCGGGCTGAATTAAAGTCATAAGTCAAGGACTACCTGTACTTTGAGCTCTTGAACAAAGCTGGGATACACAGCTAACAATTTTTTTTTTAATCCCTTAGGGACAATTGTGCAATTTTATAGCTTTCAATTAAACAAATCATTTAACATTCTACTAGACATCTATTAAAATCTGCATTTATATAAAATCAGAATTGCTACACATTTTAATATAAACATTGATCTATTATACTATAAATTCATTTATTCTGGCTAGCACGTTGTCATAGTGCTTCTTTAAAAGGCTCCTGGTATTATATTTAGTACCTCCAATTGCTCCACTCCAACAACTATATTTTGCATAATCCTTTGCACAAAGGAATATGCTCCACCCCCAAAGAAGGTTTTTTGAACAATACACTCCTATAATTCTACAAATATTTCATTACAAGTATTTTTTCATAAGAATTCTTCTGCAAATTTACATAAGAACAATTTGTGGTAATGAAATCTATGTAGCCTATGTACCCTTGACAATTTTTTCTGGGGGGGAAAGGGCATGTGAAATTATTGTTCTTCTGGTGCAGGGGTGGGGAACGATGGCCCTTTTATGACTTGTGGACTTCAAGTCCTGGAATTCCTGAGCCAACCATGCTGGCTCAGGAATTCTGGGAGTTGAAGTCCCTAAGTCATAAAGGGGCCATTGTTCCCCACCTCTGGTCTAATGGGAAAAAACCCAGCATTTCTTCCCCGAGAGTCATCAAGGACAGTTGATTTTCTGAAAAAAAAAATTCTGAAAGTTTTATAGCCCCTTTCAAAGTTTACCTCTTTCTGGAATGTGATCACATGGAGCTGATTCACAACAGCTGGGATATATACACAACTGGTGGCAGCAGCTTTTTCTTGGGAAAGACTCAACTTATTCCACCTGTTTTTCCAGGACAACTCTGAATAATGTAGGTCCACAATAGATTTTGGATTGGAAAACACTGAGTATGTATGTAGAAGACTGTGTCAGCAGTAAAATGATTAATGACAATGGATAAATCAATAGCCCAAATAGTCATGTTGTACTAAAGAATCTGTTTATTCACACTGATGTACATTAAATAAACAGATGTTTCTTCTTCATGTTTCATCTTACTTCCAAATAATTCGGAATCTTGAGACGAAACGTGAACAAGGTAAAGGAGAAAAGAGTATAGAAGGGGCGTTGTCTTACCTGAACGCCTTTTCTCAGCGTGATGAATGGAGAATCCACCAATGGTTATCTTGGACCTCCTGCCCACGTAGACCAAAACAAATCTGCCACGCCTCTCTGGTTGAGGGCACGCCCCCAGTTTCGAAAGGGCGAAGCCAATGATTGCACGACGTGTTGGCTCCCAGACCCTAAACGCTGGACCTGACTGCGTCCAAGGGATGGGTGTGGATTCTCCATTCATCACGCTGAGAAAAGGCGTTCAGGTAAGACAACGCCCCTTCTCCAGCGTGAAAGAATGGAGAATCCACCAATGGGACTTACCAAAGCCCTACTGTCCCAATGGGAGGGGAGCAGACTGGGCCAGTGTCCCTGCCGCCGGCACCACCTGTTGCAGTACCCTGCGGCCAAAGGATGCCTCCGCCGAGGCAAACTTATCAAGGCGATAATGGCGCACAAAAGGGGAAGGCGAGGACCATGTCGCCGCCCTGCAGATGTCCTCGATGCTGGCCTGTGTGGCCCATGCTGCTGAGGTAGCAGCACTGCGAGTGGAATGGGCCGTCAAGTGACCTGGAACTGGTAAAGAAGATGTCTGATACGCTTCGGCAATACAGGCCCTAATCCACCTACCAATGGTAGAAGAAGATACCTTCTTACCCTTGGAGGCCGGATGGAAGGAAACAAAAAGGGCCTCAGATCTACGAAAGGACTCTGTCCGCTTGACGTAACAGCGCAACGCCCTGCGAACATCGAGAGTGTGCCATTGCCTTTCCAAGGTATGAGACGGATTAGGGCAAAAGTTAGGTAACACGATCTCCTGTGCCCTGTGGAAAACGGTGTTCACCTTGGGAACAAATGAGGGGTCCAGGCGTAGGACCACTCTGTCCGTGTGAAAAACACACAGGTCTTCTCTGACAGAAAGAGCTGCAAGCTCCGAGATGCGCCTAGCCGAGGTAACTGCAACCAAGAAAGCAACCTTAAGAGACAAGGACCTAAAAGTGCAGGACCTAAGGGGCTCAAAAGGCGCCTGCGTAAGGGCCTGCAAGACCCGGGGCAACTCCCAAGTGGGATATCTATGAACTACCGGTGGTCTACTGTTGGTGACCCCTTTTAGAAAGGATCGTACCTTGGGGTGATGGGCCAGTGGCTCTAAGGTGTCACAGGTAAACACCGTGGCTAGGGCCGAGACCTGTCGGCGAATAGTGTTAGGCGCCAAGCCTTTATCAACACCCTCCAACAAATAGTCTAATATCCGTGGAATGGATACCTCTGAGATCGCTAAGTGATTGCTGTCAGACCAACGGCAGAAATGTCTCCAAGTGGAGTCATAAATGCGATTAGTCGCCGGTCTCCGGGAGGCCTGAATCATAGAAATCACTCCCGAGGAATAAGATTCTTGGGTCAAGGCCCTGCGTTCAAGTGCCAAGCGGCTAATTGCAGCCACTGGGGCTCCGGGTGTTGTATGGCCCCCTGCACTAGACGAATCCGATTTGGAGGAATCCTCCACGGAGGGACCACGGAGAGGCTCACGAGGTCGGCAAACCACGGTCGTCTCGGCCAGTGCGGGGCAATGAATATGACCTCTGCCTGTTCCTGCAATACCTTCCTGATAACTGCCGGGATCAGAGGGAGAGGTGGGAAGGCATACAGTAGTCCCCCTGGCCAAGGGCTGCGAAGAGCGTCCGTCCTCTCTGCCCCCGGAGAGGGGAACCTGGAAAAGAACCTTTGAAGTTGTGAGTTCGCCGGAGAGGCGAATAAGTCTAGGACCGGCAACCCGAACCTTTCCGATATCTCCCTGAAGAGATCCGGATGTAGGCTCCATTCCGAATGGTCCACTGTTGCCCGGCTTAAAAAATCCGCCTGACGGTTTGCCTCCCCCGAGATGTGTTCTGCTTTCAGGGAGAGGAGATTGCTTTCTGCCCAAGACCCCAATAGCATGGCCTCGGCCATGAGAGAGCGGGATCGGGTACCGCCCTGACGGTTCACATGGGCCTTTGCCGCCACGTTGTCCGTGAGGACCAGCACGTGCTGCCCCGTCACCTGGTTGCAGAAGTGGCGAAGGGCCAGATGAATGGCTCTCAGTTCCAGCCAGTTGATATTGTGTGCCAGATCTGCTCTGGACCACCGACCCTGAGCCAACTGAGATTGGAAATGGGCCCCCCAACCAAACAGACTGGCGTCTGTGGTCAATGTCAGCCTGCTGGGCTCCTTGAATAGTGACCCTTTTGCCACCTCTGGGGAGGCCCACCACAGAAGGGATCTTAGGGTCTGAAGGGGGACCCATACCCTTTGATTGGAAGAGCTTGTGCCCAGTCTTTGGAATGGGAGCAAGAACCATTGCAGGTGTCTGGAGTGTAGCCTGGCCCAAGGCACTATCTCTAGGCAAGATATCATCTTTCCCAGTAACTGGGAGAGGACAGCCAGTGTTGCTACACGCTCCCTGCGGATCTTGAGAACCATGTCTCGCATGCTGTCTCGTCTGTCTCGAGAGAGATAGACCCGGCAAAGGTCTGTGTCTATTATCGCGCCCAGGTGTAGTAGGCGTGTTACGGGAGTCAGTTGACTCTTGTGAAAGTTGACTGAGAAACCGTGACCCTGGAGGGTCCTTATGTGAAGGTACGCCTCTGTAAGGTCTATGGATGTCAGAAAGTCCCCCCGTCTGACGCTTGCCAAGATGGACCGAAGCGTCTGCATCTTGAACTTTCTGTACAACAGGTGAGAGTTTAGGCCCTTGAGGTCTAGTATCGCCCTCCATCCCCCTGAGGCTTTTGGAACCACGAATAGGATGGAGTAAAAACCCTGTTTCAGCTGATCGACTGGAACCCGTTCTATGGCTCGTATGTGTAATAGATGCCGGATGGCCTCTCCCAGGAGGGTCTTCCTGACTGGATTCCTGGGGAGGGGACAGGAAACAAAGCGCCGGGGTGGCCTGGCCACGAACTCCAGAGACAGCCCGTCTCTGATGGTGCTTAGCACCCAAGAGTCCGTGGTGGTGGTCTCCCATTGGTGGAGAAAGTAAGTTAGTCTGCCACCTATGGGAGCTTCCCTCCCCGAGTCACCTGGATCTACGGAAGGGACGGCCGCCCCTGCCTCGAAAGGGTCTCTTACCCTGAGCCTGCTGTCTGTATCTGTCCCTGTACCCGGACCGGTCGAAGGAACGGTCCGGGCCTGCGGGAAATGGCCGGGCGACCTGTGCTGAGGCCGAATCCGATCCCGTCCGAAAGGGCTGTCGACGGGTGTACGGGGAGAAACGGCGGCCCGATCTCCTGGAAAGGTGATAGAGAACCCTTCGTTTCTCCTTGTTTTCGACTAAGTAGGGGGTCAGGGCCTCCCCAAAGAGGCGGGCGCCGCTGTACGGGGCGGAAGCTACACGCCCTTTGTGTCTAGTCTCAGCCTTCCAATTTCTAAGCCATAGAAGCCTGCGTGCGGAGACGTTGGATGCGATGGCCCGGGCAGAGAATCTTGCCGCCTGCAAGGACACGTCTGCCATATACTGTGATGCGGCCATGAGCTTTGTCAAGTCCTGGTGGACTCTTACCTCTTCCGGGGGAATTCTAGCCTGCAATTGGCGGAGCCACATAAGAGAGACCCTGGCGAAGAATGAGGCTGAGGTAGAAGCTCTTATTGACCAAGCTGAAGCTTGGTGTGTCCTGCGGAAAGAAGCCTCGGATTTTTTATCCTCGGGCTTCAACGCCTCCGCCATATCTCCAGGTACCCTGGAATCAGAATATAAGGGTAGTAAGGATTCATCAACCTCAGGCACCTCCAGGGCCTCATTCAGAACTGGTTCCGTGTCAAGCAGCCTGCGGTCTATTCCCCCAGTAGAGGTGGGAGCACCTGGGGCCTCCCATTGAGCCCTAATGGATTTTAAAAACATGGGGGGACAAGGTATATGCTTGTGTAACACCACCGGTTCTAAAAACAGCGGATCTGTGTCTTGGCCAGGAGGCTGTTCAGGCACCTGTTCAGGTACCGAAGGCTGAGCCGAGTGTATCCTACCGGTCGCGCAGGCCTTGCGGAGCAGAGACGGAAATAGCGAGGGATTAAACAGTCCTATTAGAGGGGGAGGTTCCTGAGTAGGCTCCTCATCGTCCGACCACTCTCCCTCCGCCTGACTGTGCTCTGCGTATTCCGAGCCCCCGCTGGCAAAGGAATGAGGAGGAGAATCAGAAATCGGGTACTGTATTGCACCTGACCCCGCTGGGTCAGGTAATGGCCTGGGAATTATGGGAGCGGGAGTCTCTTGAGGACGCCTCATGGGCGCCATGGCTTGGGCAACTGCCTGAGAAACCAACTGTTGCAGATGAGCCTTGAAGGACGGATCCTCCAGCTCACGAAGCCCCGCTGCTGTGGGGGTAAAAGTGGCAGTTGGAGCCTGGCCCACCAGGGGTGATCCCTCAAGGGGCCGTAGCCCCGCTGCAGTTGGTGTAAATGTGGCTTCTGGAGCCTTAGGGTCCTGAATTCCCTGTTCCTCTTCAAAGAGGGAAAGGAGTTCCTGATAAGGACCAGTTGAAGGAGCCCCTTCTGAATCCCGCTCTGGTGACCATGGGGCCTGAGGCTCAGGTTGAGGGCCACAAGGGAGTGCCACCATTGTGGTAGGGGGCGGCTTAACCGTCTCCCCTACAGCCAGTTTTTGCGCTCGTGAGAACTGTCTCTCCAGGGCACGATGCCTACGATTGGCCTGTTTATCGGCCGCCTTGGAGGCTGCTTTCTTTGAGCTGGCCTTGGTCTTGGCCTTGATTTTTGCGGCTGCCTCCTGACTAGAGGACTTACGCTTTCCGTGCCCACTGGAGGTGGAAGCCTGTGGCTCGGTGTTGTCTGCCATTGTAAAGCGAGAGTCTTTCAGTGGGGTGCTGAAGCGTCTCGGTCTGCAAGAGATGCGGCTGTTCCCCACCTGAGTGGGACTTGCCTCCACGTGGATCAGTGATGGTCCGGCCCACCGGCAAGCACGGACTCACACTTAACGACGGCTGTCGCGGGTCACTAGCGATGATGAGACTGAGCGTGAGACCTACTTTGAGGCCAATGTCGCGCTTAGTGACGGGATCAACACGTGTCTCACTTAGTGACGGCAAGCTCAGTATTGACCGTTCACTAGATGCAGACTCTGGCAGCAGGCTACAACTGGCAAAGGCCCAATGGGTGCAGCTAAAAGGTAAACTGCTGCTGTTTTTTTTTTGTTTGTTTTTGTTTTTGTTTTTTACCTAGCAATACAGGGGATTCCTATATCCCTGATTAGGGACAAATCTCTGGACAGACCCCTGACTGATGATTCTGAAAGGGTAAAGACAGAAGTGGGGCCTTTTGGTCCCTCCCTGTTTAGTGACCAAAGATGGCGGTCGCCAGAAGGGAAAACGAAACTAACAATCCTCCTGGAGTTGCTGGGCCTCCTTTCCGTTCTCTGAAGGGAAAGTGAAAGTGAGGTAAAAGGGCCGTTTTCCACGCGGTGCCAAAAATGGCGGCCGCGACGATCGGGAAGGAATTTGGAGACCCCGGGGCAGCCTGCAGAATAGAGGCTCCCTCCTCACAGCAGCAGCTCTCCAAACAAAAAAACCAGCACCTCAGTTAGAAAGAGAGAGGCTTTTTTATCGAGTCGCGGCATCCAAAATGGCGGCCGCGACGATCGGCCGAAAAAACCAAGGCCTGAAGTGGTCCTAAGGGGGGGGAACACATTCCCACCCCCAGGGGACACCCCCCTAGGCGCCTAGCAGGCGAGAAGAGCCAGAAAATCAAGGGAAAATCCGATGGGGATCGGATCGCCTCCCAGCGCCCAAACGGCAGCCGCAAATCAGCTGTGGGGGGGGGAAACACGAGTTCAACAGAAAGACAACAAATAAGAGCTGATTTCCCCTTCTAGAACAGCGCTGATCCCAGCGCTGGCCAGGGGGGAAACAGAAAGGCAATGAAGAATCCACCAATGGTAGAAATAACTGAACCTGAATCTCAAATCGCTGGGAGCCAAAACTACCATGTCTGTCTGGGCTGAAGACCAAAACGAAACTGGGGGCGTGCCCTCAACCAGAGAGGCGTGGCAGATTTGTTTTGGTCTACGTGGGCAGGAGGTCCAAGATAACCCATTGGTGGATTCTCCATTCTTTCACGCTGGAGAATTGAGCTATTCAGAGTACTAAACTCTAGTACTGTACTTTTAAATCTGTTTCACATTGCCTGTGATTTTTGATGATTCCCTAGACACTGCCTGTTTTATTTTGCAGCATATGGACTAGAACCATTATTGTAAAATGAAAGCTGACGTCTTCAGCAGATGCATTCTTTCTGAATCATTTTGCAGGGAGACAGCTCCATTTTTGTACACATATATAGACAAAGCCTGCATATGCATCTCCTGTCTTGGGAATTAATCCAATGTTAAAATTAAGCTGCACCTAAAAGGAATGCATTCATCTTCCTTAGCTTAACTCAGGGGTAGGCAACCTTGGCTCTTTTATGACTCGTGGACTTCAACTCCCAGAATTCCTGAGCCAGCTGGCTCAGGAATTCTGGGAGTTGAAGTCCACGAGTCATAAAAGAGCCAAGGTTGCTTAACCCTGGCTTAACTGCACTACAGAACATTTAAATTGCATATGTTTTCCCTGTTTAAATTACAGATAGTCATCGACTTACAGCAGTTCATTTAGTGACTGTTCGAAGTTACGACACTTATGACAGTTTTTCACACTTTCAACCGTTACAGCATCCCCACGGTCACATTATCAAAATTCAGATGCCTGGCTACGGATTCATATTTACGACGGTTGCCATGTCTTGAGGTCATGTGATCACCTTTTGTGACCTTCTGACAAGCAAAATCAATGTGGAAACCAGATTACTTAACAACCAGTGTTACTAACTTAACTGCAGTGATTCATGTAACAACTGTGGTAAAAAAAAAAAAAGAGGTGGTAAAATGGGGCAAAACTCACTTAGCAACAGAATTTTTGGGGTCAGTTGTGGTCGTTAAGTTGAAGACTACCTGTAACAGCACAGAAAATGGAAGTCAGATGTTTGGTATATCCTCTTTGGTTAAAATGCTTACCAATGAACGATCTGACTGGAAAAGATTCTGAAAAAAGGGGACTCTCTAGACTTGCACTCTTTGTGCTCTGGAGAAGGCCTCAGCATATCATTTATCAGACTGTACTCAGCCAGCTTTGTGGCCATATTTATATTATGACTAAAGTTTGCCATTAGCTGGCCCTGCCAGGAATAGCTTCAGAAGTGCATTTACAGCTCATCAGTGACCATTAGCAATGGCAGCAGATAGTCCGTAGGGCATATAGAAAGGATTTTAAAAAGTCTGCAGCAACAGAGTGCAGATATGAATACAAACACAGTTTTAAAACTGGAATGCCCGATTATAGGTGAATTTAACACATGTTTGCTTTAGCAACGGTCTTGGATCCTGATGATTGCTTTGGATGAAACAGAAATCTGCCCCTATTGTTTAGGAAGACAGCTCCTAAAAGACGTGGCAACAAAAGTCATTCAATAAACAGGAAGGATCCCTCAAAACAGATGCAGAATATGATTTTTAAAAAGATATTCCACACCTGAAAATAAGGTATCTGTTCCAGAGCAAACTGGGTGGTAATATCCCTGGAAATAGCATGTTCTATAAGGTGATATTTCCCATATCAGCCAGAAAATATTGATGATAAATAGGGAAAACAGAAAAGGAACAAATGCTGTAATTAAACCGACTGAGTAATTATAGGCACACTAGAAAGGAAAGACTCACCAAACTATATTAACAACAGGTTGTACTAATAGACTACATAACCAGTCTCTGCCTTTTACAGAAGGTGGCAAACAGTACTGTCCTAACAGATTAACGAGGGACAAATTAAGCAGCAGCAATTAGTGCATTTCCCTGAAATTTCAGGGAAATTTCATGAAGTTGTTCTAGAGGCAAGTTCTGACAGATGGCTAAAACAGCAAGTCAGAACCTTTAAATCTAAACCAGGGGTAGGCAACTCTTGGCTTTTATGACTCGTGGACTTCAACTCCCAGAATTCCTGAGCCAGCCATGCTGGCTCAGGAATTCTGGGAGTTGAAGTCCACGAGTCATAAAAGAGCCAAGGTTGTCTACCCCTGATCTAAACCTTTAAATTGCTTCAGCAATATTGGCACAACCTTCTTGTCAGAACCATGCAGGAAAATACCCCAATGATAAAACGGTTCTACCACCTTTCTCTAGTGATCTTGATACCACTTGCGCCACAGCAGGTAAACTAAGGCACTCTTTACGGTGACCTAACAGCTAGCGCATTTATTGTTACAAGGGTCTGACAGGCAGGTTTGCAATGAAATTATCATCCGATGATGATTGTTATAATTATGGCCACCTATGCCATATAATGATCCTAGACAGTTCACAGCAACTGCTAAAAACAAGAACAAAACCACCCTTCCCATTAGGCACCAGATCAACCAGACTATTAGTCTCCTGACTCAACCCCATCCTAGCCCAGCCCTTGTGGGAAAAGCCAGGTTTTAATGGCCTTCTGGGAGGCCAGAAGGGTGGAGATCCTTTGAATCTCAAGCAGGAGCTATTCCAGAGTAGCACCAATATTGTCAGAGAAAGCAAAAGACAAGTCACCTTTGAAAATATAATTTATTTTTAGTCTTCATGTACCACTTTCTGCAGCAATCTTGCTGCTGCTGCTTCTCTTCTGCTGCCATGTCAGTCTAACAACACAAACCAAATTGAAAATGAAGGGAAGTCAGCAGTGAATTGGAGGGATAGGGTAGGGGAGATGCCTGTAATTGAAAGCAACCGATGAGTGCTGCAGTGGGGCTGATTCCAGTCCTTGCCACTCTGTTACCCTAGTCACAAGTAGCGCCATGCAGACATATCCTTAAAAATGCTTTATGGGGCACTGTTAGCTGAAGTTTGGAAGGAATATGTGGATGTCCCTCAAAAACTTTTCCGCTCAATTCTTTATGAGAGAGAAAAAAATATCTCTGTACTGGGTATATATTTATACCAGTGTTTTTCAACTTTGGCAACTTTAAGATGCGTGGACTTCAACTCACAGAATTCTCCAGTCAGCATGGGATCTTTCTTTGCTTGTAGTGCATGCTTAGGCAATGCAACCAAAATAAGCACAGTATTTTATTACTTTTACCAATCATAAGAGAGACAAGGAGCACATTGATAGACTTCTGCCCAGGATGTTCACGCAGCCATTTCTCTACATTTAACATTTTCCACTGCACATGAGTCCAGGAAAGGTTGTTGTCTCACAACAATAAGTAATAAGAACATGTCACTGGCCAATCTGAAAATATCACAGGAAGCAGAATGAGAACAAGTTGGCAGATATTAATGACCTTTTGGAAGGGGAAATGTCATTCTATAATAAAAACAATACTTTAATCCAATATAATGGAGAGAAGGAAAAAGTACCATCCTAGGACATCAACCTGTTTACTATAAAATACATTTTATATTGTCCCATACTACTAGGTAAAGCCAGTATTTTGTTCTACCTCTATTTGCTTTCACACAAAAATACTTCCACTTCAACTAATGATTTACAATGGAGTTATTTTAAGTGACTTGAAAACATATACCAGGTATGCCTATAATACGGTATGTCTGTGCATGTTTTGATAGGATAATTATGAATGTTGCATAACAGGTGTATTCAGACAAGCACTCTACAATGAGAGACACTTATCAATGACACCTCCTCAAAAGTTTCAAAAGCTAATCCTTCATTAAGACAAAAAAATATATCAAGAAATGGAAAAACATTCTTTGGTAAGTAAACTAAACAGCACCTTCTATTCCAAAGAACCATCATTACATTTACAGCAGCCATCCAGAATTTATAAGCAATTATAACTCTTGTTTGAAAGCAGTTCAGTGAGTAGAAAAAGACAAAAGGAACACAGAACTACCAGGATTTATAGTCCTCACTATATGGTATTTATTTTCCTATAAATATAGGAACAGTCTTTTCTGTCGTGACATCCCCACCCCTAGAATATCATCCGTCCAGAGATCAAACTGGTGTTGTCCCTGTTGACCACCCCTGAAGACATGGCTCTGTGCTTGAGGCTGGGGCTCTGAGTGTGGATTTGTGATTTTTTTCCAGCTGCTATGAATTTTATATTTTTATACGCTGTATGTTTTTATTATTTTTTATATTATGAGCCGCCAGGAGTCACCTATGTGGGATGGGTAGCCATATAAGTCCACTAAGTAAATAAATATAGCAGGAATAACAAAAGTTGAGAGAGAATTGAGAGAACTAATGGGATTTACTCAGTGCCAGATAAAAACTTCTCTTTCATACACACTCATACTCAGAGCACATAAACAAGAATCTATTAATGCTGGAACACTTCTTCTATGTCAAAAATGGTTTAGTAATCAATGAATATCAAAATGTACTAATTCCCGAGGGGTCCTTGGTGCTCTCTGAGCTTGGTTGTTTTCTTGCAGATGTTTCATTATTCAAACTAAGTAACATCATCACTGCTAAGTGATAGATTATTTTCCTTTATCGGTACTAATTCCTCCACAAAAACTCTGCTGGTGATAATGCCAGAATCTAGCCAGTCAGAAGGTTCAGGATGATCTTGAAATGGACGACAGCTTCACTTATAAATTGGATGCATGGAAGTTCCAGTTAAAATAAATGTAAGATTTCCAGATAGTACAATTGTGCCTTAAATATACTGAACACAGAACTGACTAAATGGGATGCAACAGTGAACTTAATATCAAGTATAAAAATATTAGTAGAAAAGGATCTGATATGGAAGGTAACAATTTTCTCCAAAACATTTGATAATAGATCAAATTTATTACAATATAAGTTCAGCCAGAAAATATGCCACAGGTCAGGAATTATATCAGAAGACCAGGAGATGACTAGCACAGTTAACAACAGTTCAGGAAATTGGTTACAGAAAAGGCATTTCCTTAAAAAAAAACCCATATAATTGTTCCAATGAAGAAAACAAAAAGGAACACAAATATACAAAATAAAAGATGCAATGATTACCACCACCAACAAAATTAAATATATAAAAGCAGAAAATCAGCTAAGAAAATGATTAGATAAAATAAAATCATCAAGCAAAATGGACAAGTTCTGCAGAAGAAAAATCCACATAGCTTTTGCAAGGATTAAATAATGATTCATTCCTGAAAAGGTCAGCAAGCCTGTGTACAAGAGTGATCCAATAATAATTTTACATGGACTTTCAAAAGATTTTTGACAACATTTCTCAGTGTTGCCAAAGATTCTGGAATTAGTTTAGCAATCAGAAGAGAATTCTCTTATGAATTAAAAAAACAAAGTACAGAGAATGCAAATGGCATATTCTTGAAGGTTATAAACAATAAACAAGGATCTGAAGGACCGCATTATTACTTTATTTACAAATAATTGGTTTTAGGGTTGAGCATTAAGATGGATATGCTTGGAAATGATAATTTAATAAGATTAAAACAAAGGGACGGCAAAAAGCTCCAAAAGGATTATCTCTAATGAAGGAATATGTATTACAAAGCAAATAAAATTCAGTATAAGTGACTTCCGGTTTGCCATTGTGGCCGCTGGAAGGCGAGCTCCGTCTTCCGCATTTGGTTTCGCTCTGCTGGGGGATCCTGGAAAGGGTTGAAAGTCGCCCTGTAAGGACAACAAGCAAGGAGGGGACCCCCGCTTGATCATGGGAGGGCAGCAGCCCTTCTGCTCGATCCGGGGCAGCCCTCCAAACCGGCGGAGGAAAGACCGGCCATAGTAATATGGCTCGTCACTAGGCTGCAGACAGCTGAAGTCAAACCCATCACCAAGCACTTCGAAAGCAACGCAGATGAAACTGGGTGAGATCCGATCTTCTCTTTATCCTAAGTATTTTCTTTTCCTGTAAAAGCTGCCCAAAGTATTTTTCGCCCTGTGAGGAGAGAGGGAAGGGAATTTCTATCCCACCCTCTAAGAATAGCGATGACTGACTATCCAGGGGAATCAAAGCATTAAAAGAACAATTTTAATCTAATTGGATTTATATGTTCCTGAAACTTGGGGACCAAAAATTTTCCTATTTCTTTTGGAGACTTTTGCTTTTATCTACAAAAAAGAAATAAAATTGGAAAAAGGATTATAAAAATTTTGGACTTAAAAAACTTTAAACGGCAAAGTTTGGTATTACAACTTGTTATTTCCTAAAAGAGACTTGGCTCGAAGCCCAGACTTTAGATAAGACTCTTTTGACCTTGGCACCACCTGTGAGAAACTCAGCTGTAAAGAGAACAGCTGGGCAACATAACTGGCCTACTTGAACTATGAATGTAAACCTTTACTGACTTTCAGAGCTATATGTGGGGAATTGCCTTCCTATTTCTTTATTTGAGGAACATTGGTTAGTATATGAGATGATGAAATACCTTGGACTATAAAATCTTGCTTGACAAACGACTTCTACTATAAAGACCATCTATAAACACGTGAAAGAGAGGTCCCGTACCTAGTTATAAAATTATTTTTCATGTCTGATTTTAAAGTCCTCAATTTAAGAATATGGATGAAGACCAGGAAATATCCTTTCCATGTTGAAAGCAATACATGAAACCATTCTTTCAGCTTGTGATAAAATAAGACCTAACATAAAAGAACAAGATGCCAACTTAGATACACAAACCCAAACTTTGACTACAACCAAAGAATTAACAACGCAGAAGATAACAGAAGAAGTGGAACAATCAAATATTAAGACAGAGAACTCAATTGACCAACAAATACAGTTAATGGAAAATCCAGAAAAGGGAGTGACAACACTGAAAATGGAAAAGACTTTCTATATAAATCTGAGAAAGAAGAAGAACAGACTGAATGGAAGATAAACATATCAGGACAATCATGGGAATTGCAATAATAGGGAGACAACTTGATGAATACAAATGAGCCAGCCATGCTGAGGGGAAAGGGAGAGGTTTCCATGCTAAGCCATGCTGGCTCAGGAATTCTGGGAGTTGAAGTCCACGAGTCATAAAAGAGCCAAGGTTGCCTACCCCTGGGCTAACCCTTCCAAAAAAATGGCAATTAAATGGTCTCCTTTATTTCAAATAACATATATAATAATAGAGGGAGATCTATTTGACGGTCTAAAAGCACTGATATGTAAGGCTAGTTGGCAAAGGAAGAAAGCCAGAATAAGGCTGAAGAAAATTGGGGTTTTGATTTATCAGAGGGGATTTCATATTATTAATTAGAGGGTTAAAGGGAGAAGTTGAGATAAGGGGAATTTTGGTCACTAGATTTAAAATATTTGGAAATTAGTTGAAAATAAGGATTTTATCTGTTTAATATTCAAAAATTAAACCTAAAAGAAAAAAAATTAATTATTATGAATATGTTTGATTTATTGATTAACCCAGGCAATATATATATAATGGTTTTGATTTATTAAAGGGGATATTGTATTATTAAGTAGATGATTTAATATGGTGGGAAATAGATAATTTTAGGAAATAGAACAAGACTATATTCAAATAGATAAAATGTGTATTTTGAATATTAGATTCTGTTATGAATTGAGATAAGGGAAATTTTGGTTACCTAAAGCCTGAAAATTATAAATATCAAAGGTTAAATTGGAATATTGAAGGGAAACTAAAAATTGGGAAAAAATTAATAACAGGATATGGATTGTTCATGAAGATTGAATGTAAAAAGTAATTAAGATATGTATAAGCTAAAAATTTATTGCTAAATGTAATAATGATGTTTTTACTGAGTTGATATAATAAGAACTGTATTAGCTTAAATACGAGACAGTAGATGTTAAGGAAAAAAGAGAGGAAATGTTTGATGTTGTAACTTGAAATTTGTACTAAAGATTTTTATATGTTATCGAACTATTGATTAACCCAGCCATCAGGTTGCTTTTTAAATACTTAAATGTAAAATTGGAAAATTAATAAAATATTATTAAAAAAAAATTCAGTATAAGTAAATATAAAAGGATCTACTTTTATAGATCTATTCCTCTTTCTATTTTTCCCTATAACAACCAATTTTGGAGCTTAGAAAAAGGACAGAAAGGGGCAGCAAAAGTGATCAAGAACCTAGATTAATTCTTTTATGATGAAAGGTAAGTATGCTACGAAGCATTAAGTATAAAAAGAGGTACAATACTAGAAGCAGGGATTGTTTAGTGGAATAGTGGGATGTTTAGTATAGATATATACAAGTAACTTCACAGAGCACATAATCAAAAAATAAAATTGCTATTAAGGGATATAGTGATAAGTATCATCTTATTTTGCTTTAAAAGAGCTTACATAAATTTAGGAATGTATAGTACAGCACTCAAGGAATACATATCATAATGATTACCAATGATAATTAGTAAGTATATGTTACATCTGGGAGGTAATATATTACCTCTAAAAGAACGACATAATAGGTCACCTAGAATGATCCGCTTCTTGATAAATACAGGGAGTCCTTGACTTACAACCACAATTGGGACCCGAAAATTCATTGTTAAGCAGTGCGATCATTAAGGGAGACATCATGACTGCATCTAATTTTACAACCTTTTTCACCCCAAGTCCGCTACACCATGATCATTAAGCGAGGCATCATGTGACTTGACTTGCAATCTCCTGCTGGCTTCCGTATTGACTTTGTTTGTTCAAAGCCAGCTGGGAAGGTTGCAAATAGCAATTAACGTGGCCATGAATGTGGCAACCCTCATAAATACCTGCTAGCTGCCAAGTGCCTGAATTGTGATCAGGTGACCCACCAGGGACACTGCAGTGATCAGCAGTGATCGAGAATCGATTGTCATTTTTTTCCGTGCCGTTGTGGCTTCGAACAGTTGCTAAATGAATCAGAAGGATATTGCAAGATTAATTGTTGTTCAAGAAAAGATACCTTCTACAAAGCAATTTTACTCTAAGGAAAATGTTGTTGTTCATGCCTTGAATTCTGAAAGAGTCAAATGACAGAAGTGGTTTCATCCAACTCATTACCAGATTTCCTAAATCTCCCAAAACAGTGGCTACTTACATATATTGTGTAAAAGATAACCGTATTGGGACTACCATTTTCTTTTTACTACAGTTCACATAATCACTGGCCTTGCTTGCTGGAATTTAGCAGAAGTGGCATAGGCTTTCATGAACTAAATGCCCATTTGCACATAACAGACAGGACTAGATCAAAGACCCAGACCATCAAATTTTAGCTGAGCAACTGGGGCAGATGAAGCATGCATGATGGACGTCTGAGGAATTGACTTTCACCCAATGTCTGATCATATTCAAAGCAGCAACCTTTAGGAAGGGCAGAGCTCCAGATTACAGCCCAAGTGAAAAGGTATAAATTTGAGTTTAGTAATAGCTCACACAGTCACCTGGGAACACAAACAGGAAAAGAAATTGGAGCTCCAGAAGAGGATAGCTGAAAGCTAAATATAGAACTCTCCTTAGAAGCTGTGCTCCTGTACACGAGACACTGTGAGTAAAAAAAAAGGAAGCCCATGCATGGTATTTCTCCTGTAATATTGTACCTGCTGCTAATGATTTCTTTTGGCTCAACCTTCCCAGCAAGGGGCATGTTGAGCAATCTTCATATTCTGCAGAAAATTATGTTACCATGTGCAAAATTCAGCATAACAATCCGCAACCGTATGCACCCACAAATACACTTTTTCATTTTTAATGTATCAAATGATATTCTGGCTGGCAAATGTTAGTTGGTATTGTGTCCTAATAGCTAACATTCACATACAGCTCTGGATTACTTATCTGGATTACATAAATCATAACTGTCACACTTTCTCTTGTATACCCATAACACTTTGTAAACATGATTACTGCATGTTCAAATTAAATTGTGTACAATATGTCACACTCTGTACCCCATTATGTTTGTTTTGCCCAATATTTTTATTTCTGTCCCAGCTACAAATACTCCTTATATTCCTGTTCAGAATAAAAGATGCTCAGAATGCAAAGTTTTTTAAAAATTATCTTTCACTCTTAAACAACATTATATATGTGCCATGACTGTCATAGAAACTTATTAGGAAATTTAGCACTTCCACCCATAAAAAGGTAAAGGTTTCCTCTGTCCAATTGTGTCTGCTCATCTGTTTCCCAACCGAGGGAGCAAGCATTGTGCAAAGACTCTTCCGTGGTTATGTAACTGGTAGACGCTCATGGAATGCTACCTTCCCACTGAAGTGGTACCTATTTATCTACTTGCATTTGCATGCTTTCGAAGCCCTAGGTTGGCAGGAGCTGAGGCAAGAATGGGAGCACACCTCGTCACACGGAGCTTGGTTCTCGAACTGCCAACAAGCCCAGTGTCTTACCCATAATTCTCCTCAATAAATATTCTAACTAAAGCAGGTTCTACATTCTTTGTCCCCACCCAAGACTAAACTGCACCAAAGCTCATCCTAGAATCTGCTTTTAAAGATCAAAAAGTCCCTTTTTGTTTTTGTATGTCCAAAAAATGTCCACTACAAATTCATTTTAAAAAGTTATATGTTTTTGGTGATTTAGCATTAGTCTTGAAAAAAAATGTAGGCCTCTTGGCTTCACAAACTTAAAAGTTCTATCAATGAGGTCTTGAGCAGGGGTGTCAAACTGCCGGCCCACAGGCCGGACGCGTCATCGGAAAACCACACCCACCCCATTGCCAGCAATGGCGAAAAAGTTCCGATACGTTGCGCGACGTCATGTGACATCGCGAGTTTGACATGTCTGGTCTAGAGGATTCACACAAAATATAAGCTTTAAATAGTGTAGTGTAGTGTAGTGTAGTATAGTAATGTATATAGTCCCTGATTGTTGAAAGGAACAGAACAAATTACACAAAACTAATAGATGAATTAAGAAATTAATAAATTACATTGAGGAATTCTGTAGAATTTAGCTTGATATACAATTTCATTTTTAAAAAATACAAAATACCATCATACACATGCTCTGCTTTCCAGAGTTATCCAGTCTAGAACATGAGTCTTGTTCAAGTGAATAACATGCCCAAATGATTCATACCATACAGGTCTTATGTGAATACAGATGCTGTACATAAACATCATATTGTGTTCAATATGATGCTTTCTGAATTTCATATTGTTTTCTCCTTGTCAATATGGCCTATCATTAGCAACATATAATACAGTAAAGATATGGATAGATGTGTTCCTGACAGTTGAAGCTCAAATAGTTTGAATGCTAGTTCAGAAGGAAACTAAGTTATATTTACTTGCAGGAAGTGGTACTTTTCAGACTCTGCAGAAAATTTAAGCAATATTAAATCACAGACAATATATAAGCCGATATAATCATACTAGAAAAATCTAATTGTGGGGTTTTAGGCTGAAATATATCACAACATAGAGAGAAACCTGTTAATCAACTCTGAACACAAAAAGCAGTTCTCAATCCATCAATTAATCATGTTGTTTTTCATAAGTATAATGCATCAATTAGAAGATTCCTAAAAGGAGTCATTTTTTAAAAAAAATGTTTCGGGTGTCATTAAAGCACTCTACACCTCCTCCTCAACTGTTCTCCACCCCATGTAACCACATTTTAGAACAAGCAAGAATTACTGGAATTTCCCTTTTTTCTCTTTTTGCAAGTCTGCAGTTAACTCCAGTTTCATTTGATCAATGATGAACAATACCTATAAACTTCAGTTCAGTTGACAGATTCACTACTAGAGTCAGATGGCATTTGGCATCTTCTAATGGGTGTTGAGAACAGAAACTTCTTTGGGGGGTGTCTTTTTTTTAACCACCAATGATTTCTCACAGCTCTTATTTATTTCTCTTGCAAGAGTCTTAAAGCTAATCCAGAATTTAGAAACTATAATGATCTGAGGGCAAGAAAGAAAAGTCCAGGTGTTTTGCTTTATTTCATTTTTATTCTTGTCCTGTTCTCAAAGCCAGATAATAAGCTTGTAGATTAGGCTGAGAGTTTAATTTATTCAAGGCTGCTTAAGAATGTTATGGCAGAGAGCTGCACCAGGGCTTCCTACATCTTACAATACCATCTGCTTTGAAGACATGAGGACAGATATATCATATCTTAGCCTCTCTTAACCTATATGCTAACCGTATCTGTAGGTTAACTCCCAACATTCTGAATTAGTATGGCCACTATTGAGAAACCCAGGATTCGTATGTGAAGACTCTTCAGGTCAGAAAAGATTGCTATATTCTATTTTTTTTTTTTATTTCATACAAAAGATAAAATCTTGAGATGCTATACTGTTGAAGACACGCTTTATCTGGTTTCCAGTGTGATTCTCTTGTATTAAGAATCTGAGAGAAGTCCTTAGATCTGCAGAAACCAACGTCTATCCAATCATTAATGGTTGTAAAAGTTTCATAGTTTTATATCTTTATTGCCTTTCAATGCAAATGAAAATCAGTCCCTGAATTTCCCTTTTGGAAACTAATTTCCTTTTTTCCTCACCTTCAGGATAACTGCGAAACTCGAAAGGCAATTTTTATCCTCACTGCTTGCAACTGCACAATTAGAAGCATTACTAAGTAACAACCCAGAGACATGCACTATGCATTTCCTTCAATCAGCACTGCAGCCAATTATTCTAACTTCCCTTCAGATAATTATAAGGTACAAAAATAGGCTTGTTGTCAAAGTGATGGAATCCAACTTACAGCAGCTCTGACTTCAGAGGAAGCTGCCTTTTCCTTTTTCCCATCTCCGTCTCCAGGGCAGAAAAAGAACAACTGATTTCCTGAACACTACATTGTAGAAGGCATATTTTTTTGCTGGTACCCTAACTCTGGAAGCTACTGGAAGTTCTCTGTATTGGAGCATAATGCTCTTGTGGCAGTAAACAATATATGAGTCTGGTCAGGGATGAAAAGGCTCCTAATTTAAAAACAGTCAAAATCTTTTCCCCTCAATGTTTCTGTGTCTACCTTCTGTCCTTGTATCCATTCTGTACGGGCAATGTTCTATGCATACTCCAGAATGTCATCTTCTAGACAAGATATACCAGAATTACCTGGGGCTTAAATAATGCTT
Source organism: Azemiops feae (assembly GCA_023970755.1). Taxonomy (NCBI): domain Eukaryota; kingdom Metazoa; phylum Chordata; class Lepidosauria; order Squamata; family Viperidae; genus Azemiops; species Azemiops feae. Next base: position 3,567,966 of record JALGBA010004098.1, on the reverse strand, counting down.
CAGACTGCCCAGTAACAGACTGTTCTTAATATAGCAATAAAACTTATTATACTACTCACCTTACACATACAGTATAAACAGATATACGGGCTCATCTCTTAATTTGATACTTTGTACAAATATCCCAGTATGGGGGGGGGGGAATACAATCATCATCATCATCATCATCATCATCATTATTATTATTATTATTATGATTATTATTATATTCAGACAAATGGCTGTCCAGTCTCTACTTAAAAACTTCCAGTGTTGGAGCATTCACAGCTTCTGGAGGCAGGTTGTTCCACTGATTAAAAAATATTCTGATAAGGTGCTTTTTAGTTATCACACAGAAAATCTCTATTGGTGTATTTATACTCTTATCTTTATCTTGATTAAAAGAAAAAGGTTATTCTAAGGAATGGTTCTCAGGTAAACCCATAAAATTCCTGTGCATCAAAGCCAATGCAATGTTTTCTCCAGCCACATACAATACACACCATGGTAGTTCACAGAGTTGATACATAAGAATTGTGTAACATGTTACAATTATGGTTTAACTAATACAAACACACAGTTCACGATGTAAGTACTTATTTTGTTGGTTAGCAAGCAACAACAGTTTTTTGCTAAGACCTGAATGGACAAATATTTTTGTAACATTAAATGTTATAAAAAATAATTATTTCATAAGAAGAACTGGAACATTACAAACTTGTGTAGTTAAGTAAGCTCTTGTAGACTTCCTGTCACAGACAAAGAAATTTTGTAATGTTATACTAGCCTATGGCAAACAAAGTTTTTCCCACAAGAAAGACCAAATGAAAGATACAAAAGTGACATGACAAGGCAAAGTATTTCATGCCCATTACATTAAAAAAACCTAATGTGCAAAGTAGATAACAAGACCTGATTCAGTAATGGATAAGAGGAGGAAAACTGAAGAAAGAAATAGAGGGGTTAATTTTGACTGCACAAGATCAAGCCTTAAGAAAAAATGCATATGAAGCCAGAATTGAGAAGACAGCAACAGATAATAAATGCCACCTCTGCAAAGAAGCTGAAGAAACAGTGGATCACCTAGTTAGCTGCTACAAGAAAATTGCATAGACTGACTATAAACAACGGCATGACAAAATAGCAACGGTGCTTTGGAAGATCTGCAAGAAATACCATTTGCCTGCCAGCAAGAACTGTTGGGACCACAAAATAAATGAAGTTAATAGACCACTCTCTGGATGGTTTACAATGTCAGCATATTGTCCCCAACAATCTAGGTCCTCATTTCACCAACCTTGGAAGGATGGAAGGCTGACTCACTGACTCAACCTTGAGCCCTGTCAGGACTAAACTCCATGCTGTGGGGAAAGTTTGCCTGCAATACTGCTTTCTAACCACTGCACCACCAGGATGCTTCACTTGCACCCCCAGTCACCCTCTAGTCCAGGGGTCCTCAACCTTGGCAATTTTAAGACTTGTGGACTTCAATTCCCAGAATTCAACTCCCAAAGCTGGCTGAGGAATTCTGGGAGTTGAAGTCCACAAGTCTTAAAGTTGCCAAGATTGAGGACCCCTGCTCTAGTCGGACTACTACAACATAAGGTTGTCCTTGAAGATCCTTTAGAAACTGTAATTGGTCCAGGATGCTATGGATTAGGTAATTATGGGAGCACCTTAGTAACACCATCACTTCTGACTGATTACCATCTACATATTATTTGTGGCACAACCTGTCTCCATCCCATACATTCTCACAGGATTCTCTCTGAGATTATCTCATTGGATTGGACCTAGGAAGCATGCCTTTTCTGTTGTTGAACTTGGTCATTGGGAGAATCCCCACCCCCACCCAAATATTTGGATGGCCCTGACCCTGTTAGCATTCAAGAAAGCTTTACAAACCTGTCTTTTTCCCTGGGCAAATTGGGTTAAGATGATACACATAATGAGTACTGGCTGTACTGTTGCTTAATATGTCGGTTTATAATTTTTTTGTTAATATTGCATGGTTTTTACAATTTCCATATTGTTGATGGGGGGGGAGTTATTTAATGTACACTATCCAAATTTGTGATTATATCAGTTGGGTGGCAGATTTAGGTAAAAGCATGAATCAGGCAAGGTAAGATCTAAACCTAACTAAATTCCCACACAGACTTAAACTTCAGTAGATTCACTAAAATAATCTGCCTTTATTACTAGATTGCCTACTTACTGCTCCAGTCATAATTAAACCTATGACATGGAAGTAGTAATTGCTGTTCTCCAGCAAGACGATGGAGAATCCACCAATGGGTTAGGACTATCTTCCTGCCCAATAAGAGACTAAGTTTGCCAGAGTTAACACGCCTCCTGCTGGGCTGATATCCCAGACACGACTTAGTCTTCAGCCCAGCTAGGACGTTCGTGTTGGCTCTGGACAGGTCGTATTATTCATTATTGGTGGATTCTCTCATCATCTAGATTGGAAAGCACAATTCGGACATTAACTAAAATTTCCAAACTCCCCGGCCGCAAAACAGCTGAGCGTCGGCCTCCGGGTCGCTCAGCAACGGCAGTTCGGCGATCGGCCGGATCGGGCCGCTTTGCCGCATCAGCCCTCAGCATCGGGGATTTCGGCTGACAGACAGCTGATTGTCGGGCCAGGGCTAGCCGCAGCACAGCTGAGCGTCGGCCTCCGGGAGCGCTCAGCAACAGCGGGAGCTGCGGATCGCTCCATTAACTGTAGCGCTGCTGGAGGCTCGCAATTTTGATTAATTTATAGTCGGAGCTTGCCGCGGAACGCCAGCCTTCGGGCAAACAGCCAGGCCGTTACTCTCCACGGCCCTGTAGCCTCCAGCGAGGATTGCTTGCTCCTCAAGCTGCGCAACGCGCACTTCGTTGATGCTGGCTCCCAGATACTGGGCAGCCAAGGCTTCTGCCTGAAGGCCTCCCCCGGCAGTGGGTGAATTTGAGGCCTCAGATTTTGGCGCGCAAATCGCGGCCACCATTATGGACGCCAAAGGCCTAGTAGGCCTGACAGGGACGGCCCCAACAGGCAGCAGCCACGGCACAAAGCTTTACAGGCTGCTTACAGAGGCCATTGGTGTAAGCACCGGCCCTCCCCTCTCCATCCCTGCAGGGGATTGCCTCAGGTCTAGGCCCCAGGCCTAACAAGCCGCCTTGCTATTGCAGCGGCAGCCATTTTGCGGACTGATCACAGCCGCCATTTTGCAGCTCCAAAACTGCCATTGGCCACCCTGCTCAGATTCTGATCTGGCACAACCAACCCCAGGGCAAAACTTGGAGAGGATTTCACCTTTAGCGTGAGCTGGCACGCCTTCGGGCTCCGTCGCCACCACCTAGGCTTTGTGTGCAGGCACATATCACTCAGGTGATTGCCGCCACCAACAAGGAGAGGAATGCGCAGGCACATATCACCAAGGTGATTGCCGCCACTGATCGGTCAACGTGCATGCCGGCACTTGCCGATTGCGACTCACCCATTGGGTCTCGTCGCCACAAGACGCCTGACTAATACGCCTCTGTGCATCACTGGGCAGTTTCCAGCCTCTCGGAGCTCTGCCTAGGGCAGTAGGGCGCTCAGTGTAGCGCAAAACCCGGAACGGACGCTGTTCATCAGCTTTTGCTATATTAACAGCTGGGCAATCCGCTCCTGCTCCTGAGTTGCAATAGGCCTCAGGCCTCCCTTGCAATGGCTGATGACGCAGCTAATCAATCTGCGCAGGGCGCTTCCGGCACTCCCGTCTCAGGGAAGCGCAAGTTCTCTAAACTAGAGGCAGCAGGCAGGATAAAGGCCAAGGCCAGGTCCAAGGCCATCGCTGGAAAAAAGGCCTCAAGGGCTGCAGACAAGGCAGCCGAAAGGCGAAACACGGCTCTGGAGAAGCAGTTCTCCAGGGCACAACGTATGTCTGCGGGAGACCAACCTCTGGTTCCCCTTGCCCCCCAGGAGAGCTCACTCTTCAACCCCCAACCGGCCCTGCCAGTCCCCACTGACTCGCGGGCCCTTTCCCATCAGGGCCCCATGGCACAGAGTACTACTCTATCCTCTGACCAGGGATTGAACCCCCTAATGGGGGCTTCACCGGCTAGATTCCGCCCCCCGCCCGAGGCCACGTTCACGCCCACAGCGGCTGGACTTCGCCCCCCTGAACATCAAGGGGTCGGGCCTGAGCAACTCGAGGCATTAATCGCCCAGGCGTATGCTCAGGGCAGGGCCTCCTCGTTCTACGAGAACTCCAGGCCTGAGTATGTCAGGCCCGTGGTGCCAGCTCAGGCATGGACGGAGAGGCCGGACTACCCAGAGTCCGTTTATTCGGACCATTCCTCCCGAACACGGGACTCTGGTTCCGAGGATTATGGGTCAACTGACTTCCAGCTGTCAGAGGATGAGGAGTCGGCCCCAGACCCGTCGCCTTTCATAGGCCTCTTCGACCCGGGTCTATTTAGGTCTCTCCTGCTAAAGGCCACCACATCGGCCAATATTGAGCCGGAGCAGGAAAAGCAGCCGACTGCCTCAGCTAGTCAGGACCCCAAGCCACTCTTCTCCGAACCTATGGTGACGGAGCGCTATATCCCTTGCCCTCCCTTTTTCCTGGAAACTATCAGGAAACAATGGGGGAATCTGGGGACTCTACCAACGCCAGGGGGAACAGATAAGAGACTGATGGCCGTCGCCCCGGCCTTGTCAGATCTACTGGAGGTTCCCAGGGTGGACGAACCACTAACCTCTCTTTTTTCTTCCTCCACCGTGTCAGGTGACACGTCTGAGGTCTTGAGGGCAGAGGACAGGAAGTCCGAGCTCTCTCTCCTAAGGTCTCACCTGGCATCGGCATGGGCCGTGCGGGCGTCCACCTCTACTTCCTTCTTTGCCAGAACGTCAATTCTCTGGCTCAGGGAACTCCAAGCGTTGCTTCCCCCGGATCAGGTTCGTGCCCATCAGAATCTGGGTAAGTTGGTGGCATCGGCAGAATACATGGCGGATACTTCCCTCCATGCCACCAGATTTTCAGCGCGCTCCATGGCCGCTAATACTGCAGCCCGCAGGCTTCTATGGCTAAAACAATGGCGAGCGGACTTGAAGTCAAAGTGGCACCTGGCTTCCGCTCCCTGCAGAGACGGACACCTCTTTGGGGAGGCGCTAGAGCCTTACCTTATTGAAAACAGGGATAAGCGTAAGGTGTTGGCCCACCTTACTAGGAGGCCGGATAGGCGAGCTACTCCGTACCCACGGAGACCGCCCTTCCGCCAGGGACCAGGATCGGTGTGGGGCCCTCCGCCTCGTCCCTCCTTCCCCAGGCCCGGCTGCCAACCTGACCGCCCAGCTCCCAGGGCCAGGCAGCAATATCACGGCAAACGGCCCTTTCGGGGCGCGGGAGGCCATCCTTTCAGAGGTCACAAATGACTCGAGGACGGACCTCCCCATTGGCGGCAGACTCACTCTGTTTTTCCACGAATGGGAGGCCACCATCACAGACACCTGGGTGCTCAACACCATCAGGCACGGCCTCACCCTGGACTTTCTGTCGCAGCCACGGGATCGATTCGTTGCCTGCCCCACCCCAAGGAGCCCGGCAAAGATAGGTCTCATGGCCGAGGCCATTCACCATCTGTTACAGATCAAGGCCATCGAGCCGGTGCCCGCTGGCCAAACCCATCGAGGGTTCTACTCCATTCTCTTCGTGGTCCCAAAGGCTTCGGGAGGGTGGAGAGCAATCCTCGATCTGCAGGGATTGAACTCTCATCTTGTCTACAAGAGATTCAAGATGCAGACGTTGCAGTCCATCCTGGCCAGCATAAGGAGGCACGACTTCCTCACCTCCATCGACCTTACGGAGGCATACCTCCATATTCCCATATCTCCCGACCATCGGAGGTTCCTCAGGTTCTGTTACGGATCCCACCACTTTCAGTACAGGGCCCTGCCATTCGGCCTCTCGTCCGCCCTGAGGGTATTTACAAAGGTCCTGGCTGCACTGGTCGCCCACCTAAGATTGATTCCTGTCCGGGTCCAATGCTACCTGGACGACATCCTTATTCTGTCCTCCTCCCTACAGCAGGCCCGGTCGGACCTGGAATTAGCCGTCCGGCTCCTTCAGACTCACGGCTTTTCGGTAAACTTCCGAAAGAGCCTGATAGAGCCCTCCCATCGCATCCTACACCTGGGAGCAATCATAGATACCAGCCTTTTAATGGTCTACCTGTCCCCGGAACGCCGGGACAGCATTCGCTCCCTGATCAGGCAGATATGGAGGGAGCGGAGGATCACTCTGGCCTCACTCTCCCGACTACTGGGCAAGATGGTCTCTTGCATGGGAATAGTGCCATGGGCCAGACTACACTTCAGAACCCTACAATGGTTCCTACTCCCATACCAGAGGCAGGGCACCAGTGCATCCAGCCAGAGGGTCGGGGTCACACCCCGAGTTCTGGATTCCCTTCGGTGGTGGCTCTCCCCTGCTGTAGACAGAGGCTCCCTATTCAAAGAACCAAACAGACTCACCTTAACGACGGATGCAAGTCTGTTCGGATGGGGTGCACACCTGGGTTGTCACTTAGCACAGGGACGATGGTCACCCATGGACCTCAGTCACAACATAAATTGGCTGGAGCTCAGGGCCATTCATCTGGCACTGCTTCATTTCAGCGACGAGGTGGTGGGTCAACACATCCTAGTGCTCACAGACAACGTGGCTGCAAAGGCCCACGTGAACCGGCAGGGCGGCACTCGCTCCAGGACCTTGATGTCCGAAGCACGGTCACTAGGTTCCTGGGCGGAAACCAATCTCTCCTCATTAAGGGCGGAGCACATTTCGGGGCAGGCCAACCTTCAGGCGGACTCGTTGAGCCGGTCGACAGTAGACCACTCCAAGTGGCGCCTGCATCCCAATTTATTCAGGGAGATTTCGGTGAGGTTCGCGCCTCCGGTGGTGGATCTATTCGCCTCGCCGGCAAATGCCCAACTCCCGAGATTCTTCTCCAGATTTCCGTCCCGGGGGGCGAAACGGACGGACGCGCTCTGCAGCCCCTGGCCCACAGGTCTACTCTATGCCTTTCCCCCTCTTCCTCTGCTTCTGGCTCTCATCCGGAAAATTCTGCAGGAACGGGCGGAGATCATAGTGGTTGCCCCACATTGGCCGAGACGGCCGTGGTTTGCCGACCTAGTGGACCTTTCCATCTCTCCTCGGTGGAAGATTCCCCCAGATCAGGTCGCTCTCAGTCAGGGGGTTCTACAACACCCAGAACCCCAGGGCCTACAACTAGCCGTCTGGCACTTGAGAGGGGGCTCTTAACACGAGACTCGTTTTCAGAGGGGGTGATCTCAATGATTCAGGCCTCCAGGCGTCCTTCCACTAACAGGATTTATGACTCCTCGTGGAAGAGTTTTTGTGCCTGGTGTTCCAGGAATCGCCTGGACATCTCGGCTGTCACTATCTCGCACATCCTTGAATACTTGCTGGAGGGATTTAACAAGGGCTTGTCACCCAATACCATCCGCAGGCAACTGGCGGCTCTCTCCACAGTACTCATGTGCCAGGATTCCATTCCTTTGGCCCAGCATCCACTGGTACAGTCCTTTCTCAAGGGTGCTACCAACACCAGACCTCCCGTGGTTCACCGTTATCCCTCTTGGGATCTCCCACGGGTGCTACAGGCCCTTACCTTGCCACCGTTCGAGTCTATCAAGACCTGTTCACTGCAGTTCTTGTCCATGAAGGTGGCCTTTCTTGTGGCGATCACATCCGCTAGGTGCATCTCGGAGCTGGCTGCTCTCTCGGTCAGGAAGGACCTATGCGTCTTTCACAGCGATAGGGTAGTCCTCCGACTGGACCCGGCCTTTGTACCAAAGGTGAACTCGTTGTTCCATAGGGCACAAGAGGTGGTCCTACCGAATTTTTGTCCCCAGCCTGCTCACAACTTAGAACGCCAGTGGCACAACTTGGACGTTCGTAGGGCATTACGCCACTATATTAAGAGGACTTCTGCCTTCCGCAAACCGGAAGCGCTTTTTGTCTCCTTCCAGCCTTCTTCGATGGGGAAGAAAGTCTCCTCATCCACTATTGGCAGATGGATCAGATCCTGCATCGCAAAAGCCTACCAGGCACAGTCCCTGCCACTGCCAGGCCGTATCACTGCTCACTCTACCCGCAGTGCCGCTACATCGGCAGCGTGGGCTATGCAGGCACCCATTGAGGATATTTGCAGGGCAGCGACCTGGTCCTTGCCTTCCCCGTTTGTGAGGCATTACAGGCTGGACAAATTCGCCTCCACAGAGGCATCATTTGGCCGGAGGGTACTCCAGCAAGTGGCATCATCAAGTGGGACACAGGCCCTGACTGATTCCCTCCCATAGGGACAGCTCAGCTTTGGTATGTGCCATTGGTGGATTCTCCATCGTCCTGCTGGAGAAGGGGCGTTGTCTTACCTGAACGCCTTTTCTCAGCATGACGATGGAAAATCCATGCCCATCCCCTTAGGACCGTCAGGTCCTGTGTTAGGGGCACAGAGAGCCAACACATTGGTCCATTGTCAGCAGCTTCGCCTTCATCGTGTCTGGGATATCAGCCCAGCAGGAGGCGTGTTAACTCTGGCAAACTTAGTCTCTTATTGGGCAAGAAGATAGTCCTAACCCATTGGTGGATTCTCCATCGTCATGCTGAGAAAAGGCGTTCAGGTAAGACAACGCCCCTTATTGTTGTTGCTATTATTAATAGCCTAAATCAATCCACTGCAAGATGAAGGATTCTTCAGTGAAGGTTATGGACCATAACCTGCCATGCTGGTCCAGAGCAGATTGGTAGATAGATTTGTTTTCCAACTTTCCAGTCTAGGGCTAGGACAGAGTGACTGGTCCAAAGAATTGACTTCCATGATGAAGGGGACTACAACCTGTATCTCCCCATCTCTAATCCAGTGTCTTAGCATTATACTACGCTGTCTGTCTTATGACTAAAAGGACACAGTTGTAATTCTAGATCAGTTTCTAAATACGATTTAAGAATTTTGGCTGGGTATTATTCTTATACATGCTGCCACAAAATTGTCCTATAACCAAACCCTGTTACTTTCACATATCAATTAAATGTTGCCTAATCAAGGCTAGCCACAGCTAATTCCATACATATACTAAGGTGGACTCACAGTCATCTGTGGGAAGTTGAGGTGCAGCCTGTGCTTTGAATGGTGAATGACTATAAAGGCTTCTGTAGATAACCACTGGAAATCCAGTGAACTTGCAAACCATTGTTTAGAAAGGGTGGAGTTCATAAAGATAAGTAAGTTAGAAAAATGTAGAAGAGTACGAAATAAAAGGGGAGTAGTTACACTTCCCAATTGTGGTATTGGAGGTATTTGCTGACAAGCAAAAGGGTTTATTGTATATTCTACCTTGGTAATTCAATTCAACTCAATCTGAAAAGTGGAATTATTGAATTGACAGATAATTCCACTGGAAATTCCCCCAGGCTGCCTCGTAAGATGCAGTAGTGCCTACCGACTCAGTTGTCCATACAGAGTAAATGAACATGAAAATGAAACAGAGATCAATTTTGTTATTTTAAATACAGCTCATTCATTTGCATATGCCGCCTACACAACTTATTCTTTTCTCTTCTTTCTTCTTCCTTTTTTTTTTTTTTTTTGGCCTTTGAACCAATGTTTTGACACCTGGTGACTGCCCGTCCAAACCCTTGCAGTTTTCTTATCAAGACTTCAGAAGTGGTTTGCCACAGCCTGCTTCCTAGGGCTCAGAGAAAGAGAATGGCCCAAGATCATCCAGCTGGTTTTATGCCTAAGGTGGGACTAGAACTCACTGTCTCCTGGTTTCTAGCCTGATGCCTTAACCATTACAGCAAACTAGCTATTCTTTATACTTGGCATTTAATCCTGGATATTGGTTTAAATAAAAGTGCATCAATCCTCAAGTGAACATTCATCACCATTACAATTATTTTCTATCATTTCTTCTTCCTTTCCTTTACTAAATAAGATTAGTATTTAGAATATTACTAAATACACAGTAATAATCAAGAATTAGGAAGTAAAAGCAACTTATAAAAGAGTACTTAGGCCAAAATAAGACACAATTGGAGCTTAAAACAGAAAAATTAAATAAGATAATACAGGGAAGCGAATGACAATGAACGTTCAACTGTTATTAATGGAAATACAATAAAGATATGGGAAATGTAACTCCTACATATCTAATCTTTGAACAGCAACTGTGAAATGCAAATGTAAGCTATCTGTATATGATAACTCTCTAATGCTCTCTTTTTATAGCATTCACTCCCAGATGCTACCATTTTCACCCCGTATATGAAACAGCATAATTAATTTTTTCCCTATACATCAGATCATAGTATTTGTAGCAAGTCCACGTACATAGCTGCTAGGTTTACCACATCAATGAAGCCTCCAGATGCTACATCTAGGCTGCTCATCTCAAGTAAAAACAGTCATCGTCCAGACAATAGTGATCCTGATGAAAAGATTACAATCCAGAAACACAGAAGACATTGCACAGGCCTGCAATAAAGCTACTGAAATTGGTTCCAGAGATTTGCTGGAGGAAGAGGGATGCTAAATGACTGATCCGTTAGAAGACAGGCAAGCAACAATTTTGGCTGAGGAGCACAGCCCCTCCGAAGAAACAGTTGGGGTCGTTTTGTGTGCAAGGCTGTATCTAGTCACTGGAGGGGCAGAGAACAAGGGGTTGGAAATTTCAAAAAGGTATGTTTTTTATTTAAGATTAAAAACGCAACATTTCCTTTTGAATGACTTTGAATGCAAGTTGTCCCTTTTTTCTCATTCTTTAAGGACATGTCTAGAACCACAAAAAAGCAGCTGTACCCAAACCATCTTTGCTTAAATTAGATTTATCATAAAACAATCAATGGCAGTCATAAGAATTAATTTAATGCTTGTTAATTTCAATGGGGCCTCCAAGGAATTTAATCTGAATGCTACCCATCTATTCTAAAAGCAAACCTGCTATATGAAATTTATTAAATAAATACATGGAACATAGCGCAGCATATTCTAGCAAGTTTCTGATATGGATCATGTTATTAACATTTACAACAGTTTCTTATTTTGGAACTCTTTAGATAGCAAATCAAGTGGGAGGACTGGCATCTCTTCTCCTTCACACATCCTGTTCTCTGCCTCACCAGAGAGCTGAACTCATCTCTTGCAGAGTTTGAAATTAGACGGAAGATCACAAGGGACTCACCCCTACATTAAAGAATCTTAATTGATCAACTGCATTTTAATCAAATAAACCTTCTGAGAACCATATATAACTTGCTGAGACAAGTTACTTCACATTTGTGTGATTTATTAGAGCAAATGTTCACTTTATAAAAATAAATTAAAATAAAATAAAATGCAAGGGTACATTGCTCTTCTCTAAAACATTCCCTTTCTGAAAAGACTCCAGTATTTATAAGGACATTATATCCAGCATTGCATTCTATTGGAAGCAACGTTTCAACAGAAGGGAGTGGTGAACGATGACTTCCACCGTATACATCGGGGAAACAGAAACCGTTGGCTTCCCTTCTCTAGCTCAGATCCTGACAAAGAGTCACAAAGTAGGTTGGAATGACTTTAATTTTCCTTCTGCTCAAGAGATCAAAATGAAATAAAAGAGCAAATATGGACTACTCTGAATGCAGCATGTGCTTCTCCGAGTTAGTATCAGGGTGTGAAAATTAATAATTATCCTGAGAAGTAGATAGCTCCTCAAAGGGGGAGGCAGGGAGGGTGTTTGGGGAGAGATGATGCTTGCAACTCTAGTAAATGTACAGTAATGCAGCAGAGCCAGTTTGGTGCGCGTTTAAAGCATCAGACTAGAAATCAGGAGACCATGAGTTCTAGTCCCAAATCCCACATAAATTTAGATGTGAGGTCCCCTCTCACCAAATTAAGTTGCTAATAAATTCATTAGAAAGCAACAGGCAGATAGTACAGGTCTGGATGAAGGTTCAGGAAGGTTACTCTAGAGCAGGGGTAGGCAACCTTGGTTCTTTTATGACTCGTGGACTTCAACTCCCAGAATTCCTGAGCCAGCCAAGCTGGCTCAGGAATTCTGGGAGTTGAAGTCCACGAGTCATAAAAGAGCCAAGGTTGCCTACCCCTGCTCTAGAGGAAAATGGGAGGTAAAGAGGCTAAACCAGTGGTGGCGAACCTATGGCACGAGTGCCAGAGGCGGCACTTGGGGCCCTCTCTGTGGGCACGCACGCCCACTGTCGCCCCAGCCCCGACTCCCAACAGCCCCCCAGAGGAGAGTCATCCCCGGGTGCGGCCCGCGCGGAGCAGCGCAGCCAAGCACATGGCAGCTGGGCAGCAGATGATGCTGCGGGGCGCGGGCGGAGGGCATGGCCATCATGGGGCTGCAGGGCCGCCTGGGCGATCTGCGGTGTGCCGTGGATGGCCCTGAGGACAGGCGGGGTGAGGTCGGAGCAGGGCAGGGGCGAGGGGGTGGAGCGGGTACAGGGCGGTTTTTGGGCACTCGGTCTCTAAAAGGTTCGCCATCACTGGGCTAAACCATCCTTCCTCTAAGACCAAAGAGACAATTCAAATGCAAGGCCAAAGACAAAAACGTTATGTGGCATAATGCCAGAGTAAGTCTTCCAAATGCAGCTTTTAATAGTTCCTGGCAATATTTTATTCACCCGACATTCAAGTTGGGGGTTGCACAATCTTTCCTAGGAATAAAATATAACAAGATTGAATCACCCACAGCTGTTTGATTAAAGAATCACTATTCCCTTTTTACAGGTAAACCCTTATAATGCTTTTTCTTACTACTAAATATTTTTATGAGCTTTAATCATATAATCTAGGGCAAAACAGAATAAAGGCAATGCGCCCATGTACCCTTTCAGAACATCACACATACATCCGCATCGTTAACAAGCACTTTTGGATTTTCTAGGACTTACTATATATGTAACCAAGGGAACTCTGGGGCCAATGAAAAGGCAAATTAACCAAATACCACAATCCACTGAAGATTCCTTGCCTCAGCCGCCCACAAATATATTTATACCACTGCATTTTTAATGTTTTCATATGTCACAATGGCAAGTACACCACAGCCTTTCTTTAAATATCTGCTAATATGGTTACATATAAAAACTGGCCAACAGCCATCATGACTTTTATTCAAGCCCAGTCATTTGCCATAATATATCGTTGACAGGCTAATCAGATACCAGGGCACTGTTTTCTGGGTTCTAATTACATCCTTCAGGGCTGAAATTACAGCTCACTTCTAATCTTCTTCAATAGCTTCCCACACTGAGGTCCTCGGTCGATGTAGTGAAATAGGATTGAAATTAAAGCAGCAACACCACAATGATCTTAGGATACCTTAGGTTTGCTTTCCATGTGCGTAGTCAGAAACTTCCTATCGGAATACTACTTACTGAAGAATTTCAAGATGCAGCAAATTTTGCCGCTATGGATAAACAGAAAATACATTCCTCTCCACAGTATCAGCTGGAATGAATAATACAAAGGTTCTTTTTACATGAATACAAGATTGGAAAGTATAAGATGAAAAGGATAGTCACAGGAAACAATATCCATTTCTTCATTAGAGTATCACTTCTCTTATTCTTAGCTAAAGGCTAAAAAGATAAAACATTTTATCTTTACAGGTTGATTAGCCATAGTCCTTTTTACCTAGAATTCCTGTTTTTCCACATGTTTCTCTCAAGCCATTTTACACTCTTATTTTCTATTCTCACTTTGTCACCTATGCAAATGAAGTGAGAAACAAAAGTCTTGTCTCCAAATTTATAGTGGATAAGGGAGCTACGTATGAATCTGGTTTGTCCATTTTGAGATGCTGAAATACTGTATCTCCAGTCCTCAGTTCACTGTTTTGTCACCACCTCAGGTGTCAGGGGATAAAGCATGAGTTTTCTTTTCAGTCCTTTGGGCTACACTGTCTCAAAAGTTTGCAATCCTCAGTCCTCAGCTTTCCAAATAGCCTATCTCAGCTGCAGAAATGTATATCAAGGAGAACAGAAGTGACCTTGGGATCAGTCTCACAATCCTAGTCATTGTGAAATAGAATGTGCACTAAGATCTTCCAAGGCCTGAAAAATTTGCTTTTATTGTGAGATTGAAGGATAAAACCAGAGACAAATTATTAAAACAGCCTGTTCCACATTTGTCTTAACCCCCAGTTTATCAAACATATTTGTAGGCCACCTTTTAAAGGGGCTACAAAGGATTTCCACAATATCTTAGGATAAGAGCATTCCTCATATTCTTTTAGGACAGGGGTGTCAAACTCGCAACGTCACGTGACGTGTTGCGACGTATCGTGACTTTTTTTTCCATTTCCGGCAATGGAGTGGGCGCAGTTTCGCCATGACTCATCCGGCCCGCGGGCTGGCAGTTTGACACCCCTGTTTTCGGACAATTTGTTATTTTTATTATAATTAGGAAAATTATACAGGTAGCCTTTGGTTAACAATCATTTGTTTAGCAACCATTTGAAGTTATGGTCCTTCACGAAGCAGCTGTTGGCCATCCTAGACCTTTTTTCTCAGGCCACATGTGCCCTTATTTAAATCATGTAGGGCCTTCCGGCTAGGGTTTGAAGCCTTCCAAAGCCTCATGAGAAGGCCTCACGCAATTTGGTCTGAAGGCTTAGTGCAGGATGGCCAAAAGGGCAGAGATGGGGAGAGAAAGGCAGGTAGGAGTTGAAATGCTCCTGTGGACATAAGTGTGGGTGGGCTGCCAAGTGTTTGAATTTTGATCTTGTGATCAAAGGGGTGCTGCAACGGCTATAACTATGGGAGGGGGGCTATAACTATGGGGACCAAATGTAACTATACTCGTTCAGCAACATAACTAATGTTTTCTGTTGCATTTAATAAAAGTTGTAACAGTCTTCAATATCAGAGTTCTCTTTATCAAGTACCAGCTTTCTCAAATAAGAAAGCATAATTGGTTTTAAGCCTTGGCACAATTCAAACTTTAGGAACAGAAGATCTAATTAGTCTTGTGCTAATTATACCAGAAAGGATCATAAAGGAAAAATCTCTGTTCATTATCTTAACAAGCAATACTCCTAACTAGGACATACAGGGTGTAATGTGAACACCAGAGCAGCAGCAGTCCCAGTAAGAAATGATTCATCAAGGTCTCTTTTTGTATTTGAGTCAATATGGGTGCCCTCGTTATTTTCAGTCCCTATAAGATTAGCAAATTAATTGCTGGGATAGGAAGGGAAAGTCTCATTCTTTAAGAATTAGAGGTGGGAAATGAAAGACCTGTTAGGAATTTAAATTCTCCTATCTATTCTCCACCAATCCATCATATAGGACAGGTTCTACTAGATTTGACAAGTTATGCTTACTATGTTTCTCAGGTCAGGTACTTACTCTGGATTTATGCTATGCTAGGAAAAAATATAATATAGTGTTTACCCACCCAAATGCCTAATCCTCAATCCATTTCCACAAGTAAAGCTATTTACTAAATTTACTAAATGTGCTCTGTATGAGAATGAACAGTGAGATGAACCAGACTCACACCTTCAGGTTTATCCCTCAGAATGTTTCTAAAGTTTAGACTAAGCAAGTTTTGTAACAGTATTTAATACAAAAATAGCTGTTTATCATTGTCACATATTTCTATTTGAGTAGAAATGCTTTTAGCATAAGCCAAAAAACCAAGTCTGCCATGTCTTTCTTATTTAAAAAAAAAAAGCATATTCTCTCTCTTTTTTAAATTTATCTAGTGCTGATTTATTTTGCACAAATGTGCCTTCAATGGCAGTCATACTGGGCAAGGGAAATTATATAAATGTGTACACATATGCATGGCACTGATTTACATGCACAAGAAAGGAGTTCAGTCCAAACCGTCAATTCTAACAGAGGCAGCAAAACTGGCCTGCCTGTACTCTCCTGTTAAGGCTTTGGGGCTAGGATGTTAAGTGAACCTGTTAGCTGATTTGTTTAGTTCCAGTCTCTGGATTGGAAATGAAATTATTTTTAGACATCCTGTACATTACCTATGTTTGGAGTTGCAGATTGAAGCACTAAATTCAATGCTAATTTTTGCCAAATGATAACAAGCCTCTAAAAGAGTGGGGATCAAGTTGTAATGCCAACTCCTCCACATTTTCATGCTTCTGTGCATGTGTTGCTGTGTGTTATATCAAGCCTGCATAAAAACTTGATGACTTTTTAAAAATAGTAAATTTACAGCCACTGCCACCACCCCAAAATGCTCACTGTCAAGCACCTCCAAGCCTTGCTGCCGCTCTCAGTTCTAGTGCTTCCTCTACTCCGCTAGCTGCTGATTGGCACTCCAGGTATTTCTTTGCAGCTCACAAGGATTTTTAATTTTTCCATATGGCCTCTTCCCCTCAACAAATTGTGCAGGCCTGGTATATGTGATACCTAAATAAATTCTTGTATCCTTCTCACTGTCTTTGCTTGAATTTTATATTGGTTCCCATCTGTGTATTCTGTCTCCTAACAAGCTTGGGTTACTTTCTTAATCAATCTAGCCCGTATGTGTTCTGAGTTCACCAAACGTTCTAAGCTTCTGTAAAACGGAAAGCCACTTCCTACTGTGATTTCTTCCATAATTCCAAATAAACTATATGCACTGTGTGATACAATATGCAGATTAATTATACTATAAACTTTGGCTATACACATTTTCAGTATATTAAGTACTGGTTCTTATATAAATAAAAAATGTCATTTCCATAACATTTGGATTAGTGCAGCTGAGCTTTCAAAAACTTCCCATCATGAACAACTAACATTATACTTGTCAATATTTGCAAAAATGTTATCAGAGTGCTTAAGTTCGCTTCTCTGACAAAGTTTATATATTTACTGTAACTAACAAACCACAATGTTTTGATTTTAAAAAATATAAATGCCTGCCACTACTGGCCTAAAAGCCAAAAAAAATCAAATTTATTTATTTTGATCCAAGACCAACATAATATTTCAAACTAAAGAATTATGAATTCCCTCAAACATTAGACTCTCTCTGTATAAAGCCAAATAATTTTAATGTTAAATGCCATAGAACTCCAAAAAGCTACCAGAAGAAATACAAACCAAATGTCTGATTGCCACAGAAAGGTGGTTATAATATTGAAAGGTATGCAACAGCATGGTCCAAGGACACATAAAAAAGATGCAAATACCTCAGTAATATATCTGGACATTGTTATATTTCCTTGTGCTACAATGAGAAACAGACTCACACCTAATTCACCATTTCCAAATTAAGCACTAACAAAACATTTCCTTCTAGAATTTATACCTAACCTTGTTATTGGATTATTCAGTCATCTCCAATTTATGTTTTCCATGATGAGTGTAAATAATGGGAATTGCTGATCAATTCATCAGAGAGCCCTCAGGTTGGGGAACCCTATCATCTGTATTTATAAACACATCTTAATTTAAGAGTAAATTGGGTAAAGAAGATGAGTAAGTGGGGTATGGGAAAGGAGAGGCAGACCCTGAATCTCACTGAAAGCTATTAACTATTTACAAAAATACAAAAACACCCAGCCTATATTCCTACCAAAAGAAAAATACCATTATTTGTTGAGATCAGAGACTAAACCTCAGTCCAATGAAACAAAAAAAAATTGGAGGGGAAAGGTGAAAAAGAATGACATTCTCATCACTACAGCTGACAATCAAAATTTTACATTCCTGAATGACACAGGATTAGGGTTGTTGTTTTTTTGTTTTTACACCAAAGATACTACATTCAAAAACGTAGCACAGACAAGAATCCCTATTTCATATCTACGCAAATATACGTGTCTGTGTGCGAATGCGTGTTTTGAGGTACATCGAAGTAACCAATGTGTTGTAAACTGAGCTTCATTACCTGCCTCAGATTGGAAACATCCGCACATCACAACAATTGATACCCCCACTACTCAAAGATAGTAAGTTTTGCACAAAACACTGAGCCACAAACTAGCCAAAGCCTTTTATTCCACCATCTAAACATATTTTTGTGATTTGGTGTGTGGAGAACCATGCGTTAGTGTGCCATGACCCTCCTATCCCATTACTCTTTCAGACGCGCACACTTTAAAAGCCTGGGTCGCGCCTCTTGCTCACCTGCGCCCAAAGATCTTGAGCCCAAACCTCTTTTTGCTATGCCTTCGTCCCAGCGGGGAGACCTTCTCCGACTCCGGGCACACGGACGTCTCCGAACTAGCGGTGGACGGCGAACTGGAGCCAAGGGAGGAGGAGGAGGCGGCGGCGGCGGCGGCGCCCCCGCCATTCGAGCCCTTCTCGTTGACCTCGTGCAGCTCCATAACCCCGCTGGTCGTGCTTCTCCCCTCACCTGCTCGGGAGAGAGCCAGTCATATCCGCGGGACGAGTAGCCAGCGGGATTAAGCCCCAAAGACAGTGTCAATCTTTCGCTCGAGCGCAGGGATCATTGCTCTGTCAAAACGGGCGGAAGAAGGGAAAGTGCTGCCCTCGCGCCTTCTGCCAGGGGCTTATCTAGGACACCTCCCCTCAAAGCAACCGCAGCCACGAGAGCGCCAAAGACTAGCGTGTCCCTGAAATGGGTGGTGCATGCTCAGTTCCAATTACGATCCCCAGCGCGCCTCGTCGAGAAATTAGAGCCGCGCAGGAAGTATCAATACAAAGCAAGGTAAAGCGCCTAAGGACCCCAGATAGCTGCCCGGGAAGCTGCCTCCTTGTTGCACTAAGGGAAAAGGCGGGCTAGTGGCTCCATCTGCCGCTTGCTCGAACGCCTTGCAATACTCGGGCCCGGCCGCCTTCGTGTAACCGTTGGCCACGGCGACCAGATAAATAGAGCCACATAAGAAGAGCCGGAGAAGTAGAGCGTTAGCTACAATTTTCCAGACTTGCACTGAAAGGCTTAGGAGAGAATTTACATCAAGAGTTGGAAGAGTTGCCAGACAAACATAACCTTGACTGACCCGGTAGCCAACTCTTCTCCCACATCTATTGCTTTGGCGCTGTCTTAAATTGTGGTGTGCCATTCTAATAGGCAAGGAGATAGCATGCTTCCACTGTTGCCTTCCTTTAAAGTGTGGAGGAACATGAATCAATTGTCGCACTGCAAGGGGATGGGGGGATATTGATGACTTCAGGTTATCTGGCTTCCATAAACTGGCTTGTCTGTCTTTCCTCCCAAGTTCAAACAAGATAAAATGCACTGAAATGGGAAGATACCATAGCAAGAATAAGTCCAGAGAAAAGCAGGGCTGGCTGCCATAATTTTGCAACTAGAGCAGGAGAACAGGCACCCACTAGCTTCTTGAAATAAGAAATAGTCTGGAAGCACCTTTTCAAAATAATATGTTCTTACTGTAAAAGGCATAAGCTTCAACAAATTCATTGGAGTGACTAGACTGATGTAGGATTTAAATTGGGACGGAGGAAAATGGGGGAACCCTAAAATTGTTAGTCTGAAAAGGTGGGTATCAGATTCCTCCTAATTTTTGATGATCATATATTAACATGATTTTGTTTTGTAGTCACTAGCTGCTGAGTAACCATTCTCTTACTGAAGTGTAAGTGATAAACCAAGAAATGCCAGTTCATCATCCCTCTTGATTTTCCAGATACTGCAGTGAGAAAAAAAATGGGGCTGTTACATCTTGTAGCATAAATGTATTTTAAAATACTGTTAACATGGATCAGCATAAACATAGATGCCATTCTTCCTCGAATGAAAGAATAGACACCTGCTCGTCTCTCTTTGCCCTTATTGGAACAGAGAGAAGCTGGTATCAATAAGAGAGAGAGCCAGATATGAAAGGAACTCAGAAAATAAAGTACTAATGGAAAGTGCAAACAGAAAGAGAAATAATTGCAATAGAAGATGGCTGATAACTACAAAGGAAGGGTACGCCCATATTTCCCAACACATCTTGGATCATACCTACATGTAACATGTACAAGTATAATAGGTAGCAAATGAAATAAGTTTTACATATCCTGAGTCTCTCAGTGTTACAATAAGGGCATTGGGAAATACTTTTATATTAATATAGTTTATAAGTTATGATTGAGAAGATAAGACTAACATGGTGGAGTAAGGAGGAAAAATTGGCATTGTTAAAACTGATTGTGCCATTGTTAGATGAGCACACAGCCTATATTACAGGAAAGGAAACTATTGAGCATTTTGAGTGCCTGAAGACTAGTGCTGTCAGATTAGAGGTATAAGCCTCTAATCTGGTCACTCCAACAGGGTACATTAAATGGATTTGTCATATAGTGGGAGTGGATGCCTGGCTGTTGAATATTTTTTTCCTAATTATATTATACATTCTGGTTTCTACATTTCCCACCAAGTAGAATGCTGAAGATGGTCTGCTATAGTAGCGAATCAGTGCCTGCAGAGAATAAATAAAAGGAAACTAAAAGGAATTCTGTGTAACCACACAGCTTTTCAAAAACATCTAGATATTACGTAAATGTAGACGCAGTCTCAGCATATCAAGCAATATCACTTGAAAGTACAACACCTTTTCAAAGAAGTTATTTTAAGATTCCGCAGCCAGAATCAGATGTGTTTCATTTTAAAGTAGAACATTTCGTAATTCTTAACACTACTATGCAAGATGTCATTGACATACTCTAAATTTCAGAATGAACATATAGATTCTAGACAGAAATCCTTGTTAGGGATTTTGCTTATCACCATACTTTCATTCTAGATATTTTACTTTTCCAAAATAGATTAAACAAAATGTCACACTGTAATCCTGATTTCTCAACAAGAATGCTGTCTTAATGATAAGCAGGGTATCAGGGATTTTCTTTCTTTTTTTTTAAATAACACCTGAACTGGATAGTAGTATCTTGGAAATAGATGTAACTGCAGTAATGGGTCACAGGTACTACATTTAAGCTTTTAACACATCTTCGAAATCTCTGCACAATCCTATAGAATATGTTTAAAACTCATCAGATTGTTTTGAGTACTTCTCTTAGTTATTTTTATTTATTTTGGTTTATTTTACTATTATTTCTGCAAACCTTAAGAATCATGATCTAACTGTGCTGGTGTTTCTCTCTGTTTTTTTTGTTCGTTTAGATTTTTATTCCACCTTTGTTTTTATATAAAGATAGTCCTCAACTTATGATCACAGTTGAGCCCAACATTTCTGTTGCTAAGTGAGACATTTGTTAAGTGAATTTTACCCCATTTTATGACCTTTCTTGCTACAGTTGTTAAGTTAGTAACACGGTTGTTAAATGAATCTGGACTCCCCATTGACTTTACTTGTCAGAAGGTTGCAAAAGGGGATCACATGACTCTTGGACACTGCAATCATCATAAATATGAGTCAATTGCCCAGCATTTGAATTTTGATCATGTGACTATGGGGATGCGGCAATGGTTGTGTGAAAAATGGTCATGAGTCACTTATTTCAATGGCTTTGTAACTTCGAACAGTCACTAAATGAACTGTTCTAAGTTGAGGACTACCTGTACAATTCAAGGTGGCAAACCTACCTAATACTCCTTTCTCCTCCTATTTTTCTCACAATCACCACCTTGTGAGGTGAGTTAGGCTAAGAGAGAATGGCTGTCCCAAATCACCCAGCTGGTGTTTCATGCCTAAGGTGGGACTAGAATTCAGTCTCCTGGTTTCTAGATCAGTTCCTTAACCACTACACCAAAATTTTAGAGGTCTCACTTTTAGATCCATTTTTGCAGGGCCATACCAGTTGATTTTAATATTTGAAGAAAGTTTCAATTGCTTTCATCAATAGGTCAGTCGAAAGAACAATTAATACAGTAGAACTGAGGGCTAATTTCCCTATTCCTGCAGTATAGCTTCTCCTGATAATAATCAGAAAGGAATACACGTTGTTTATAATGTTCCTTTGTTATCATTTTTGGCTTTATTATTACATTTTAGAATACAATTGTTTTGGCCATCCACTCCAGTAAGGACTAATGAGTGTTCATTACACATAGTCTGCCAAGGCATTTCTCTTTTTAGATACAAATCTTCCATCTCAATTGATAATTATTTATATCAACACTTCCAGTGTAATTACGTGAAAGATTTGGTCAGACCAATGTGTTCAAGGTAATCCTGATGGTCATACAATAAAAATACAATGTTGCCCAATGTCATTCTGTAGGCTTTGAAACATGCATCACTCATAACTGCTTCTAGATTTTTGACTGCATGCAAGTTGTGTTATAACTGAATTATTAGCAAAATGCCCTCCATAAATAGTATAGAGAATATTAAATAGCATGAAGCAATGGTCTGACTTGATATAAGGCAGATCTTTACATCTCTAAAGCTGACAATCAGCAGGAACATCTTTGGTACACAGTTCATTCTCTGGGCTATGAAGGCTGAGCCTGATTAGTACTTAGATCAGGGGTCTTCAAACATGGCCCTTTTATGACTTGTGGACTTCAACTCCCAGAATTCCTCAGCCAGTGTGCCTGGCTGAGGAATTCTGGGAGTTGAAGTCCACAAGTCATAAAAGGGCCAAGTTTGAAGACCCCTGACTTAGATGATAATCAATCGGGGAATTCCATGTCTAGATTTAGGCTAGAATGGGAAGTAAAAAACAAGATGAAGATAATAGAATTGCACTTCTGTTCTATTGACAAAAATACCCCCAGTATGAATATATTGAAGTAATAACCAGGAGTCATTTTGAGGGCATCTTTACCTTTTATTATAGGACTCTTTTCAAATTACGATCCACAAAGAATGAATGGATATTACTTTCCAAAAGGCACTTGTCTCAATGTGATAAACTGGAAGGAACACATTTCTACAGTACACTGTCCTGAAAAATGCCCATGTTGGGAAATCTGTGTAAGAGTACAGATACCACATCTGTGATACTTTGCCTTAGTGGACTAAAAAATGAAGAATCTTGCTGTTTTATGCAAACGATCATTGGCTATCAAATCCAACCAGCAGTTATAAATAATAAGATGTAGAGTACAGTATTGAAAGTTTCTGCCATCTAGTGGGGAAAGTATAAGTTTACTAAAATAAGAAAAATGCTGCATATGATATTATATTTTAAAACTCTATAGTATAGATATAGCTGAAGTTGTGAAAAGATGTGGTTGATTTAGGAAAATAGAACATATGTGTCTCACCAGACTACTATAGAAAGATTCATGGCTTGTACCAGCTTCAGATTATGATAAAAAAAAAATATCGCTAACTACTTCACTTCAAGTATACAGGTAATCCTCAACTTAACACCATGATTGAGCTTGGCAATTACTGTCGTAAGTTGTGATAAATGTAAAATGGACTTGTAAACAGGCTGGACTTGTTTTTACAACCTTTTTTGCAGCAGTCATTAAGTGAACATGGCAGCTGTAAAGCAAATGCCATGGTTATTAAGCAAATGCCATGATCATTAAGTGAGCACCATGGTCACTAAGCAAACTGGTTGTTCACTATGAGCTGTTTTTTTCTGGAAACCAGAAGTAAACACTGGTTTCTGGCAAAAACATTGTAAATTACAGTCACCTGACCATTAGACACTGCAAATGGCCGTAAATGTGGGCTGGTTGCTAACCGCTTAATATGTGGTCACATGACGGGGCAGCAGTTGGAACTTTGGAATTGGATTGTAAGTATTTCGGGGGGGGGGGAATTGTTGAAATTTCAAATGCTTGCTAAGCTACCAGAAGTACTGTACAATCTAAACTCTGGCTCTAAAATGAGAACGTTACAAAATCTTGTCAAACCCTTAGGTACTCCAAAGAAAAATACTCCAAACTTACTTACCCAGGACAAAACATTGCACATAGGAAGAAAGAGGAGAGTAAAGTACAAAATCTTTCTGTGTCTCCTTCATACGTCTTTCCTCTTGGGAATACAGTGGTTGGGTTCAACACATTGTGCTAATCATACTAGCTAGGATCACACAACTTGTTAAGTCAGAACCAAGCAAACCATGTATAGGTGGTACCTTGCTCAATAGTAGCAACTGTGAGAGGGATCTTGGAGTCCTGGTGGATAATCACTTAAATATGAGCCAGCAATGTGCTGCAGCTGCCAAAAAAGCCAACACAGTGCTAGGCTGCATTAACAGAGGGATAGAATCAAGATCACGTGAAGTGTTAATACCATTTTACAACGCCTTGGTAAGGCCACACTTGGAATACTGCATCCAGTTTTGGTCAACACGATGTAAAAAAGATGTTGAGACTCTAGAAAGAGTACAGAGAAGAGCAACAAAGATGATCAGGGGACTGGAAGCTAAAACATATAAGAAACAGTTGCTGGAATTGGGTATGTCTAGTTTAATGAAGAGAAGGACGAGGGGGGACATGATAGCAGTGTTCCAATATCTCAGGGGCTGCCACAAAGAAGAGGGAGTTAAGCTATTCTCCAAAGCGCCTGAAGGCAGGACAAGAAGCAACGGATGGAAACTAACCAAAGAGAGAAGCAACCTAGAACTAAGGAGAAATTTTCTGACAGTTAGAACAATTAATCAGTGGAACAACCTGCCTCCAGAAGCGGTGAATGCTCCAACACTGGAAGTTTTTAAGAAGAGACTGGACAGCCATCTGTCTGAAATGGTATAGGGTTTCCTGCCTGAGCAGGGGGTTGGACTAGATGACCTCCAAGGTCCCTTCCAACTTTATTATTATTGTTGTTGTTGTTGTTATATGGCATAGGGCTTCTATCCTGCTACTGCTGTTTAACTATAATAATATTTCCTCTACAACAAATTAAGTTTCCCACATAGGCAAATACATACATACCTACAGGTGAACTATCAGAAAAGAGCACACACTTTCTCCTAATCATTGGTGATGTTGAGTGAGCATTCATGTCTGTGGGATCATAATCTAAATGTACAGTGCAGAAATGATTGCCATATTTAAGTAAGTTGTACAACAACCTCCAAAGGGGAAGTGTCTTCACAGCCATAGTGGTCTCCTACTTCCTCCACAAAGGAAAGGCTAGATAATAAGCAAAGGAAGAGCACTCAGTAACATTACCTACTCTATTCTTATTCATTCACAACTTCAGAAAGTAAGGAAATTACCATGATAGAAAGATGCAACCTGGGCAAAAGGGATTGAAACATTTTTTTAAGTCCGGAGAAAAGAGGTAATATTTGGAAGTAGCTCTGGCAGATACCTCCCTGATTCACTGGAATATAAGAAAAAGGAGAAGGTACAGCACAGCCAGACCTGCAAGATTCTATTATTGTAATAATAACCAATCTCAATAACAGTATTTCTAGTCTTCCTGTGAAGTTGATTTCCTGGTCTGATCCACCAAGTGGTGCTGACAACACCTGTATTTGTGCTGCTAATCATCCCAAAGACTGCTTTCCCACAGGACTCATCCTATTTCTTTGAAGCCATAATAGAAGTCTAGCCCATGTAGGCATACTAAAGGTAGTCCTTGACTTACAACTATTCATTTAGTGACCATTTGAAGTTAGAATGGCACTGAAAAAAAATGACTTTTGACCATTTTTCATACTTACAGCATCCCCATGGTCATGTGATCAAAATTTGGATGCTTGGCAACTGGCATGTATTTATGACGAGTGCTGTAACCCGGGGTCATGTGATCACCTTTTGCAACCTTCTGACAAGCAAAATCAACGGGGAAGCCAGATTCACTTAACAAACGTGTTAGTAGCTTAACAACTGCAGGAATTCACTTAACAACTGTGGTAAAATGGGGCAAAATTCACTTAACAAATGTCTTACTTAGCAATGGAAATGTTGGGCTCATTGGCCATAAGTCTGAGCACCACATGTATAAAATATCATTAAAAAAATACATGTTTTTCAGCCATCTAGTGATGAACTGGATTTTGCAGCCCTCTTCAAGAACAGCTTGTCCCACAAGGCAAGGGTAATTCCCATTCTCACAGCCTTCTGAAAGCTCAAAAAACCTGACTGTTTCAGAAAATCTTCGGGACTTGAGTCGTATAGATTTCCTAGTGCCAGAAATGATACAATGTTTTTTTTTTCTATGATTAACTGAAATTATCAACTGTAATTACACACTACATTTGTTTTATTGCATATTATTGTTACTCTTGCATTAGTTATAGCTTTTATCCACCACTTAGTTGACTTTTAAGTGGTCTAGAAACTCATTCATTCAATAAAGTATCTTGAGAATTAAATTCGAAGGCAGGTACATAAGGGAGGCACCTGAAGGAGGAAGAACAAGAAGGTATACTAGACTACAGTTAGACAAAATAGCAGTAAGAAACTTATGTAAACCACTGGGAATAGATAAGCTAAAAGGACTTATTGGCCCTTGCAGAAATTAACCTCTGGTGATTGATTCAAATACTCCTAGATGTGTCTTCTTAATCTCCTGAAAAAAGAGCAACAAAGAGGAAGTTCCAGAAGAGAAAGCCTTCCTTCATTTTCATCTATCTAATACCAGAATGAGGAAATGCGTCTCCCGAGGACAAATTTGCAAAGTTATTTGAATATGCTGTTTTATAACCGTAGTTCACCTCTTAAGGCTCTTGGCCTACAATATACTAAGATACTTAATATCCTCGAAAAATGCAACATCAAACTGTAAAAATCCAATCAAATTAGAATTAGGGCTGAGTTAATGCCTTGTATATTACTTTGCAGTTTACCCAACAGTGGAATTACCTGTTTAAATATTTATACAGATTGTTAAAATATGGAGTGCAATTGAATGAATATTACTGATATTACTGAAAAAACTGCTTTGCTTTCTCCTATTACACTTTGCCATTTTAATCCTAAAATATTTCATTAGGCTTAACCAAATGACTTATTCTTATTGTATTTGTACTTGCCCAGACTGTCTGGGAGGGCTCTCAAAGCCCTCCACTAATTCATAACTATTTTTGAAAATAACTATTGTTTTTGAAAAAATGTGCCATTTGCATGGACACTCAAGACTTTATATTTAGACATCTTCAGTGGATCATGGGATGTGTGTAAGTGAGAAAAACTACAGTACAGTGTGTTAGCAAAAGAAACACGTTAAGAGAGTAATGAGAGAGACTACTGTATTTGTGGTTGGCTATTGAAAAACTCTGAACATTTTGTTATTTTTGAAGGGGAAGCCTGTTTTATTTTTTTATTTTTTTTAATTGGACTCCAGCACCGTGTCTTGGTCTGTGGTTTTCAAAAATGGAAAATTACATGCACGTCACTTTGTCTTCTTATTCAACATCCCGACTATCTACACTCTCCAAGAGAGGTTGACTTCATCTAGGAAACTCACACCTGTTCCTTGGAAATGACAGCAGTTTTTGCAAAGCTGTATTTTCTCAAAAATACAGCTTTGAGAACTGGGTCCTTTCTCTTCCAGCCTTTATTACCACACAGAGGACACAGAGAAGGAAAGTTGCTTTGTGAGGAAGAAGGCTTGTATCCATAATACATTCTCTACAGATACTGTATATAAGGATGCTCTTTTGTAGCTTCAGCCTGGAAGGGATCCTTAAGAAGGGTAACACTCAAGACTTTCCTGTCTCCCCTCCCTCAGAGAGTTTCTCTCTCTTCTCCCAACACACCACATCCCACTATGCCTCCATGTGTTAAAGCCCTTCCTGTCTCCAGAGGAACAGATTGCCTGCTTGCCAGCCTGGCCACCCACTCTATGTGTCCCGGCTGAACAGGCCTAACTTCCTACACGCAGCCGGCGAAGGGCCCCAAAGGGAGGAAGGGAGAGGGGGGGATATGGCAAGGCAAAAGGCCTTTCCCTCCACAATAGCAGGATGTAAACAACAGCTCTCCCGTGCGAGAGACCAGGGCGTCAGCCCAGACGGCAAAAGGAAACCAGTCAAGGCCATCCCCGCCTAAAAGTACCTCGCAGCGGCGTTTCTCCCTGGGGGGCTCCGCGGAACATCCCAAGACCGATGCCACCACATCTGCCCTCCGGGGACAGGCCCTCTTCAGAAGGATGAGGCCCCCTCGGTCCCCCTGGCGTTCCTCTTCTTCCTGCCCCCGTGGGTGGGCTCCGGAGTCATTTGCAGCCGGGCAGAGCCTCGCCAGCTCCCTGCCATCGGTCCTGCAGCTCGGGGCAGAGGCTTTGTTCCCACTCTCTCCCCGCCCGGTTCCTCTTTTTATGCGCTTCCTGAAAGGTAGCAGCTAGTAGCCCAAGACGGCCGCGGCACCACGCCGTGGAAAACATAGGCGCGCGCACACCCCACACAATTACAGCCCCGAGACTATCGGAGAGAAGCCTCTTGCTCAAGCCCGGGCGAGTGAGAACAAGTTCCCGCTGTACGAGGCTCCGGGATGAGGGAGGGGATCCTCGCCGCAGGGACAGTAAAGCTTCGCCCGGCAGAGGCAGCGGGGCAGCCGGGCCCCTCGCCTCAGCGGGAGGAAGGGCCAATTGTGAGAGGGGCTTGGTCCTGCGATCGCGCCACATTACACCTAAGCGCAAGTCTTCCCCAACAAGGCGCCCTCCAGGCATGGCCAGCCCACAGTTGGCGTGGCTGGTCTCGATGCTATTCCTGGAGCTCAAGGCGGCATAGATCATCCTTTTCATTTTCTCCCCAGTCCTAGACCAACGATTTAAACAATGTCCAATTGGGAAGGCACGCTTTCCTCCATTTGTGGCAGACCAGACCTCCTTGTTTACACGTCTCTCTAGCGGACTAACACTTTTATTTACTTACCCCACAGTTTAAATCTATACGTTAAATTACAGACTTCGTTGCAATAGTTTCTAAAGGAACAGAGCTGTCTAGCAATTGCAGTGAAAGGTGTGTGGCATCTTAGAGACTGACATGCCCAAATGTTTGTTTTGTGAGCAGCAATCATTTTGTGAATGGCTATACTGTTAATACTGTGGCTGTCGTCAGTCACTTTTGTCATTTCACAGCCCCACCCACATTCTGCATTACGTTTTGTGCATCTCAGCAAAAGAAAGTTTCCCATAAATGTTTATGGTATCCCATAAATGGTAATACCACAAGACTAATTAATGGTGTTTGCTCTCTTAAATTCTACTAATTTTATAAATAAAGAAACTGAATTGGAGAGATGGCCAACTCAAATTCATTCAATAATTGTGGCTGTCTCCACATCTTCCAATATCAACATCAGCCAAAAAACAATAGCCAAAACCAACCCACTCAAATGCTATTATTCCCTGAGCTACTGTATATTTTCTAATTTCAGAAGAAGTAACCAACCCACTCAAAATGCTATTATTCCCTCAGAGCTACTGTATATTTTCTAACTTCAGAAAAAGAAGTGGAAGAGCTAAAGGACAAAGACATATTTAGCACTGTATTTTTAAATTAATACATAACTTTGGGGAAGAGAGAACTGGATGGTGATATGGCAAAAGCTGAAAAGGCATTTACTCTTTATTCACATGGTGCTAAACCAATTTTGAATTTTGAGGAAACCATCACAGTAATACAACATCTATGCTGGGGCACTGTTATTTCTGGAAAATGGCAAAAAAAATGTCAGTGGTTGCAAAATGCAGCAATTAGAATTCAACTAGGAACTAGTTCTACTTATCACATCAGTTTCACAATATAATAGTTTGGTTAGCTCACAATTTCTTTCTGAATTAAATATTGCTTGCTCTTTTTTTTCTCTTCAAATGCTTTATTCCTCCCATCTAATTTATTATTGTTAGGGACCTATCTGGATATTTGAAAGGTTGCCTTCACTCATTTAAATTGATTAAATAAATAAATAATTTGTAGACTGTTTGTACCTTTCATTTTTCAGTGCTCAGATGGGTCATTGTTCTATGTCTTAACAACAGTTATTCAGAGTAACACCAGGTTATGGAATTTTTGTCTCCAAACAATTTCTTATTTAGATGAAGTAATTTATTTCTATGTTTTTCTGTTTATCACAATTGCTACCCATTGGTTTGGTTTCTGGTTATTTTCTGGTTTTATGTATGTTTTATTGATTTTTATTGCCTTTGTAATATGCCACTCTTTGAGAGTTCCATACTGGACTCAAAGATGCGAAATATACATTAAAGTGAAGCTTAAAAATATCTTCCAGCTTTATCTTACAACCTTCACATAATGAAGATAAATTCAAGTGACAGATGTAGTAGGTTGTAGTAGGTTGTGACCCCTGTAAATTTCCTAGGAAGTTAGGTATACAGAAGAAAAATAGCATGTGCTGGAATCATGTTATATGCCAAAAATTCCATGAGGAATTGAAAAGTATACAGCAAAGAGATCAGGAAAAGCACAAGGAGAAGTAATGGAAGGAAAGAATACACTAGCCGCTTCCAGATAACATAATCTGAATGTCAAACCACAGAATTTTATAACCTGCATATTATTTGAATGGCAATGGGAAAATAATAACAGCTATTTTCATGCCCAGAAAATGTTCAGGCCTTCATCAACAACTGTCATTTATAATACCTGCTGATAGTCAGGCAATCTTTTGAGAAGTTGATACTTATTTTTAACTCTGGAATCCCCAGACATAGGATTCACATATGTAAAACTGGAAAACACTATTGTTTTTTCTATGTTCCTGGATGTTATATACAAAAGACCCTTGTCAAAATTTCCTGTCAAATGAATCCCCATATCCCTGCAAAAATAAATCCAAGCTCTCTAGGTTTCTGGTAGGCACAGATTAGGATACTGTATAAAGAAGCAGTTTAAAATCAAAAAAGTTTTTTTCTGATTTTTTCACCATAATATACAGCCATCATGTCAACAAAATCCCAAATACATAAGAATGAATAAGAATGAATGAAGAAGGAACAAATGAATAAGAAAGAAGTTGCCAGTCATGATGATCGTTAAATGAGGTGCCCATGTGATCAGCTCACTTAAAAAACCCCATTTCCCCAATATCATTAAGCAACCATGTGGGTCATTAAACAGAGATGGGGTGTCTCTGGAGTGGGGGAAGCTCTGACAGGCCTAGTGCAGGAACAGGTCCACACTGCACCACTTCCCCTGCTCTCACATGACCTGTGGGGGAGACGCACCAGGCAGCCTCTGGAGATCATGTTGGGGAAGGAGAGCAGACCATTCTGCCCCTCAGCTTCCCTATACAGTGGAGGCTTGTGGCTCTGTTCCAGAAGCAGACACCATTTTGGAAGAGGCTGCAATCAACTGTGGCTGTTCTGAAAAGGCACCTGCTTCTGGGATGAAGCTGTACAGTTTCCATTGTGTAGGAAGACTGTGCAGCAAAACACCTGCTTCCAGAAGGAGATCTATAGTACTGAAAAGGTAAGTGACCAATTGATAACGGGATGGGGAGAAAGGGGTAGGATTCTTGGGGGTGGGAAGCAGGCCAGGGCTTACAGGGTGCTGCAGCAGTCAAAACCTAGGGTAAGAGTTCAGTGCTATCACAATTTCAAACCATTGCTGAACAAACAGTCATTAAGTCATGGGCTACCTTTATATACTTGCATCAGACATATAGCAGCCTACATGTCATGATATCACTATATATGTGTTATTTTTTAACAGCATCAGCAGTTTTCTAAGGATATCACTGATCAGATAAAAACAGTAACTTCTGTAATATTCTGCAATGGCTACTGGGGCACAAGACTGTGTCAGAGCGTGCACAGTCTTATTGCACGAGATAACCCGGGAGTAAACACAGTATGTTATATTTTTTCTATCCTGCTCTAAGGAGTAGAGAGTTGGTCTCTGACAGAAGGCCACCTGAAAGAATAGAAGCATTTGAAATGTGGATTTACAGGTGGCTGTTACGTATAAGCTGGGTGGACAAGATCAGAAATGAGGGGGTGATAAGCCGTCTGGAAAAGCCAAGGGAAATCATCAAAACAACTAAAAATCGAAAGTTAGAATATTTCGGACATGTGATGCGACACCCAGAAAAATACGGCATACTCCATTTAATCCTCCAGGGAAAGATTGAAGGCAAACGAGGTCCAGGCAGAAGAAGAACATCATAGCTTCAAAATCTAAGGGACTGGTTTGGACAAAACTCAGCAGCACTTTTTCGTGCGGCTGCTGATAAAAACAGGATCGCCAACATGATCGCCAATGTCCAATAATGGATATGGCACAAGAGGAAGAAGAAGAAACATAGTAAACAGTGGTCTATAGTAAATGGTGGTTTATCTTACACTATCTACAATATTATACACCAGGAACAATATACATACACGTGTTAATACAGCAGGATCCAACAGAGAGCAGTTACAGCAGGAAAACAGAAAAGAGAGAACACATCTGCGGAGCCTTCCCTTTCATACAAAGGCTCTTAAAGAGATACAGATCCTGCTTTCTCTTAAAGAGACACAGACCCTGCTGAGTCATTCCCATCATTACATCTTATATCTTACATTGCATCAGCTGGTTAGCTTTTAAATCATTACCTTGACAGACTGTTTCAGGCTTGACAGCTCATGTCAGTTATATCTAATGATTTTTAAAAAAAGCTATTGACAGTATGTAGTGCAACAGAATTTGAGATTCTTACACCTAACTCTCCAGAGAAGTGATAATTACAAAACATCATGGTATCAGCCTGGCCTATTTTTAAAAAATTGACATGCTCAAATATTGTTAGTTCTTCCAATTATATTCAGTAGTCTGTGGCCTTGAGAGAAGGGAGAAGGAAAATCAGCAGCCAAGGCAATGGTTAGATAAGAAATATTTCAGCCCACAGAAGGAATGATATATGAAAAAGCATCTCAGAAGGAGCTTTCCCAGCTCTCTGGAAAGTAAAGGCAAGTGAAGAGAGATATGCTTTCAGATTTGCAAGATTATTGTTGTAACCTTACAATTAAGATAATGTTAGTATTCACGGTATTGGTTTACTACTTTGAAGGGCTGATATACAGACATATATATATATATATATATATATATATATATATATATATATATATATATATATATATATATATATATATATATATATATATATATATATATATATATATATATATATATATATATATGTTTTCTGAGGTTTTCACGGGTGTTTGTATGTAGGTCTTTGGTAATTCGGGTTTTCTCTCGCGTAAAATTGAAAGTGTCTTGGCGACGTTTCGACGAAGTCTCATTCGTCATCTTCAGGCTGGTGTCTCTTCGGCCTCGTGCTTCTAGAAGCAATGTGTGATCGCAGCTGTTTCTTCCTTTTAACTGCCAGTGGAGGTATGAACTGATTGGATGGGAGCTTGGCTGTGTTCTGATTGGGTGGAGGTGTGTTCTGATTGGTTAGGGGCTTGGCTGTGCTTTGATTGGATGGGGGGTTGGCTGTGCTCTGATTGGCGGGGTGTGTGCTCTGCTTGGGTGGGGGCCCTGTTGTGCTCAGATTAGTCTGAGTTGCAGGGGGATTTGAGATGGAGAGCTGCATTGCTGTTGTTTGGCTTCGCGTTCGTGGTCGTGCCACATCTTCAAGGTGGGTGTCAGTTTGCTTCACGTATGAAATGGAGGGGTTTAAAATGGCCAATGATGCAGCTGTGGTCTGGTTTCTGGTCCGCGGTCGTGCCTCATCATCGGTGCGGGTTTGAGTCTGCTTTTTGCGTGGATGTGTGGTGGTGACATCATGTGTGGTCTTCGTGAGTGTGGGTCCAGTGTTGCTCATTGTGCTAGGGATTCGTCTGTCAATAAGGCTGGGTTTCCAAACGGCTGGTAGGCGGGAGGTATCATCTCGTTTATTCATGCTGTGTGGGCGTTTTTCTATCTCGATGGCTTCTCTGATTATTCTGTTGTTAAAGTGTTCAGTTTTGGCAATAGTTCTGGTATTTTTAAAGTCAATTTTATGTCCTGTGGCTTTGAGGTGTTGGACCAGGGAGGAAGTTGGTTCCTCTTTTCTGACTGAGTTCTTGTGTTCTTCAATGCGTGCACTTATTCTTCTGTTGGTTTGTCCGATGTATGTGGTGGGGCAGGCGGTGCATGGGATTTCATATACTCCTTGATTTTCTAACTCAATTTTGTCCTTGGGGTTTCTTAGGATGGGGGATATTTTTCGGTTTGTGCAGAATGCTGTCTTGATGTTGTGTTTGTGGAGGATCTTGCTGATTTTGTCTGTGGTGCCTTTTATGTATGGGAGGAGGGCTTTGCCGTTTTCTTGTTCTATGTCTTGGATTTTAGTGGGGGTTTCTTTTTGGATTAAGTTGGTAATCTTATTTCTTTGGAATCCGTTGGATGTTAGTACATTAGTGAGAGTGTGTAGTTCGGTTTTTAGGTGTTGTTCGTCAGCTAAGCGTTTTGTTCTCGAGATGAGTGTCTTGGCTACTGAGTTGATCTGTGCTGGGTGGTGGTGTGAGAGTGCGTGCAGATAGCGGTTTGTGTGTGTTTTCTTCTGGTAGATGGTGTGTCCTAGGGAGCCATTGGATTTCTTGTAGACTAAGACATCCAGGAAGGGAAGTTGCTTGTTAGCTTCTGTTTCCATGGTGAACTGTATTTTGGGGTGTAGGCTGTTGAGGTGTGTGAGGAAGTTGTCTAGTTTTTCTTTCCCATGTGGCCAGATTATGAAGGTGTCGTCTACGTATCTGAGCCAGAGTTTGGGTTTGTGATCAGATTTTTCTAGAGCTTGGGTTTCGAAGTGTTCCATGTAGAGGTTTGTAATGACAGGTGAGGGGGTGATCCCATGGGTGCTCCTTCTATTTGTTTGTATTTTTGTCCGTTGTAGATGAAGTATGTGTTGGATAGGCAATGGTTGGTCAGATCTAGGATGTGCTTGGGGGGGGTTATATTTGTTTTGGATAGCTGTCAAGGCTTCTTTGATTGGCACTTGGGTGAAGAGGGAAATGACATAATAATCCTACCAGCAGACAAGGGCAATGCCACGGTGGTTATGAACACAGCTGACTACCAAACCAAATTAACCAACCTACTCCAAGACTCCACATACAAACCCCTAAACACAGATCCCACCACCTACCTGGAAAAAACCACTAGATCCAAAATAAAAGCCTCCCCCATCAGCGAAGAGATCCAGCAAAGAATCATTCCCAGAGAAAAATAATCCAGATGCCCTAAGCTCTATGGTCTCCCCAAGATACACAAAGATGGAACCCCACTTAGACCCATAGTCAGCTCCATAGGCTCAACTCTACAAAACCTAGCCAAATTTCTCGCCAAACAACTACAGCCCTATGCAGAATCCATCACCTCACACGTAAAAAACTCATTCCAATTCATAGAGATCATAAAGAAACAAAACTTACAGCCCAGCGACCTACTCGTGAGCTTTGATGTCATTTCCCTCTTCACCCAAGTGCCAATCAAAGAAGCCTCCCCATCTCAAATCCCCCTGCAACTCAGACTAATCCGAGCACAACAAAGCCCCCACCCAAACAGAACACACCCCCATCCAATCAGAGCACAGCCAAAACCCCCCCATCCAATCAGAGCACAGCCAAGCCCCTAACCAATCAGAACACACCTCCACCCAATCAGAACACAGCCAAGGTCCCACCCAATCAGTTCATACCCCCACTGGTAGTTAAAAGGAAGAAACAGCTGCGATCACACATTGCTCCTAGAAGCACGAGGCTGAAGACACCAGCCTGAAGATGACGAATGAGACGTCGTCAAAACGTCGCCAAGACACTTCCAATTTTAATTATGCTAAAAATCCGAATCCCAAATCTTACGTTATATGCTCTGATGATGTCGGCAGTGTGGCCGACGAAAGCTCAGCTTTGTAAATTAAACAATCTTTGTTTTAAGATTTTTATCCCGGTGATTGTTTTTATTTGCTTTATGACATATATACTGTGTGTGTGTGTGTGTGTGTGTGTGTGTGTGTGTGTGTGTGTGTGTATAGTGTAAATGACTGGATTTGCAAAACATTCTAGTGTACGATTAAATAAATTGTAATTTGAAGTTTAATGCCTTCGGTGAACTCTTTTTGTATCTTGTAAGAACCAAGCGATCCTATGATTTATTTGTACAAACCAAGCCATCATATGGTCTGTTTGATTGGATATAGCATATTGTATGAGTACAATAATTATGTTTTATTAATCTGGTTTAGATGTTCTATGAATCCAGCTGTTTTGTATTAAAAATAGTAAGTCTACCTTGCAAACAAAGCTTTGAGCATAATATAGCCTAACATCCAACAGCATTACAGCATTGTTCCTAGGTCAGAAGGATAGAGTGCAAGATTCTGTAATTATTGCACTCATGCTAATCATATCCTTGATTAAAAATGTTAGAAACTCTGTTTTATTCTATAGAAGTGATAGCAGAAGATTATTATATAGCCATAGAGATTGGCAGCAGAGGATGGTTATGTAGCCATACAGATCAAATAAAGTGTACAGTCACCATGGGCCTTGCTGCTTAACAGTTTCAACTGTAACAGGAAACTCTCCTCAGAACATAAAGAACCATAGATTATAACCATAGATGCAAACTAAACACTGCCATCTACTGGCTGAATAATTCTGTAGTTGTTGTAATACAAAATACATCCCAACATGTATTCCAACTCCTCCACGCAACAACTACTCCTTATAATAGTCCCATTTCTTATCTTAGTTCTGTTTCCCGTTTCCTGTTTCCTATTCTTGTCCTTTTTCTTCCTCTTCTTCTTGCCGTCCTGGCTGTCCACAGAGCTATTGCTGCTGCTGTGGCTTCAGCCTTGGCTCTCCGAAGTGCTGGCACTGGCGCTGCTGGTGCTCTGGCTCTGGCTTTGGCTAGGATGGGGGATCAGGGCAGCAGCCACAGTCTGTTTTGGATTCTCCTTTCTTCTCTGGGTTTTAATGCTGCGCAAGCAACATAGGATAGATGTTTGGCTGGGATGCTTTTATTGCTTCTGGTGTATCTCTTGACTGAAATCTCTTGTGGACTGTTTTTTTCTTTTAATCCACTTGGATAGTCTTTCTCAGTTAATTTCTTTGTTATATCAGGACTTCTGTGTCCAAGTCTGTGCCACGTGTGAATGCAGTTTGAATGTTTCTCCTCTTTGGCAGTATTAACCACTTTGAGTTCAGCTGATACAGTTTATCTGTAATTTTAGCCTTTGCAAGTAAGATATCTCCTTTTATGATGACCCAATTGTCTCCTTTAAGGTCACTACATTGCCTGACTTCTGGTTTCGCGTCGCAGTGAGACAGGCGCAGGGAAGCAGGGCTCTGCCTCCCATGTCCGATTTCACCCTGCTGGGGGTCCGAAAAGGACCTAAAGTCACCCCGGAGAGGCGATGAAGAAGGAGGGGACCCTTGTTGATTGCGGTGAGGCAGCAGCTGAACTGCTGGATCGAAGGAGGCCCTCTAAACCAGGGTGTCAAACTGCCGGCTCGCGGGCCGATTTCATCATACCGAAGCCGCACCCATCCCATTGCCGGCAATGCAAAGAGTCGCGAAACGTCACAACACATCACGTGACGTGGTGAGTTTGACACCCGTGCTCTAAACCAATAGGTGAAAGACTGCCTGCAAGCAAGCAGACAGTGGGAAGTTGCTGACAGCTGGGGGGAAAAAAGCACGACCAAGCAGAAAAGCATCACATCTGGAACTGGGTGAGACTACCCCTCCTGCTCTATAACTTGTAAAAACTTTCTTTTAAAAAAATATCCCAAAAGCAAGGCTCCCAGAAGCAAGAAGGTGGGGGGGATTTTTCTTTCTGATACCCCTCCCACTAGAAGTAGCGGCGGCTCAAAACGTTTGGGAGAAAAGAAGACAGTACAAAACTAACTTGGAAACAACTTAAAGTTTTAAGACTATAAAAGAACTTTGAAAACTTTATTATTTTCTTTTTTCTTTTTATGGAAACCATATATATATATAAATACTAAATAGAGAGTTTAAGAAATAAGTCCTGGTTGAAGATAGACCTTTCATGACATCTAGCGGTGGAATAAAGGAACAGCTCCAAGATTTTGTTTTTTATCCGACCTGGAAGAAATGACCTTGGCTTGAAGCCCAGACAGAGATAGCATACTAGACTCTTTGATATGTCTGAGCTTCCTAACCTTGCAGATTGCAGCTGGAAAAGGGAGGCAAAAACTCTTTGGGCTGTTTTTGTCTCTATGATGGATTATAACTATAAACTACTTTAAAGCCATCCGGCTTTTTTGGATTATAAATACCATTGGTGCTGTAGTGTTAAGAATTACCAAAAGAGGAAATTGGATTTCTGTATTTTCCTTGGAAGAGGCCTTGTGGATTACCAACTTGGAATAGCAAGATCTTGAGGAGTACAAACTTGGGCTGGGTTTTTTGGGGTTTTTTTTTTTGGATTTTTGGATAATTGGTGTTGAAAGACAAAGTTAAAACTGGATTATAGTGGATTATAAATTCTTTTTTTCTGCTACTGCCTCCCTTTTTTGGGGGGGAGTGAACTGGAGAAGAGACCTCTACTTTCAAGAACTATTTAGAGACAATGTAAATCTGACTTGTGGCAACTCCATTGGGGAAGTCCTTATGGATTACTAACCCTACATTCAGAACTTTGTTGATTACAAATTTGGGCAGAGTAAAAACTGTGGACCTTTAGACAATCTCTTGAAACCGGGACTGAAGGATAGAAGCGGACTAGAAGGTTTTGCTTCTTCCAGCTTCCCTGTATGGGGAAGTCCATTGGATTATAAGAGACTACAGACAAAGAATATAAGACTTATTGAAGGCAAATTTAAAGGATACATGGGAATATTGGTTGTAAGATTGGAGGATTTATACAAAATTGATAATAGGGGTATATACTAGAATTGAGAAAGCTTGTGAGGGTGGGAATAAAAAATGAGTGTTTCAAATTTAGCTAAAGTGAGCAAAAAGCCATCCTCAGCTCCATCTTCCACTATCCCCAGCCCTGTCTATCAGATCAATAGATGTAATGCTACAGCAAGAAAAAAACCAATACCTTTCAGAAGGATATGCAAACCACATTACAATGCATTCAGGAGGCAATTACATCACTTAAAAAAGACATAAAGAGAAACCATGAAGAAACAAAAGATAACTTTGACAATGTGAAGGAAGAAATGCATGACTTGAAATCCCAAATGGAAAACTTCCAACAGAAGATCGCAAAGAATGAACAAAGGATCTAGACAATTGAAGAGAAATCAGCAGAAGCCGATCAAAAGATGGAAGAAATAAAAGATGAAAACCATAGACCAGTGGTGGCGAACCTATGGCACGGGTGCCAGAGGCAGCACTCAGAGCCCTCTCTGTCGGCGCGGGCGCCGTTGCCCCCCAGTCCTAGGCCTTCAGCTGGGTTTTATAAAACCTTTTTGCTTTAGGCCTCCGCCGCCATGTGCAAAAAAAAAAAAAAGGTTCAATCAGTCAATTTCAACTTCTCGCGGGAAAAAAAAAGATCTTGCAAAGTTGGAATTGATTGATTGAACTTTTTAGTCCCACCCAGTCTGCCGTTACCACCGCAGCCACGCCCACCCAATGGGCCACACCCACCTGGCACTCAACGATGCATAAGTGGGTTTTGGGTTGCAGTTTGGGCACTCAGTCTCTAAAAGGTTCGCCATCACTGCCATAGACTGATGCAGACAAATAGAGAACTAGAGGATTCAGTAACGGTTCTAGAAATGGAAAAGGCATCATATTTCTTAAGATTCCAGAATATAATGGAAGACAACGAGTAGGACCTTGCTGACCTGATGATAGAACTGCTGGCTGGTGCGCTGGACGTGGGGAAGCAGGAAATGGAAGGAGAAATAGATCAAATATTTAGAGTTAACTCAAGCTACACAGGAAGAAACAAAGTCCCCAGAGAGATCCATGTCAGATTTGTTAAAAGAACAATAAGAGATGAAATATTGAGAAGAGTGAGAGATGATCCATTGCAATATAAGGGAAAAGAAATTGTGGTGCTGAAGCAGATACCCAGGAGAATAAGGGATTCATGAAGAGAATATCAATTTCTGACCAAAAAACTAGTAAGAAAGGAGTGACCTTTAGATGGCTGATGCCGGAAGGGATACTAATCAATTGGGATACAAAAAGATACAGATACAAGGGAATACAAAGATACAAGGGAATTTTATGACAGGTACAGAGCTTTTCTCGAAGAAGGAAACTCAGAACTTCAACCAGAAGGGGAATTTAGAAAACAGGAAGAGACAGCATTAGAAGGAGCGGCCAAACAAAGAAACCATAAACCAAAAAGAAGGGGCTAAAGGAAAAGAACAGAGACAAACTAGAACAACTAGGAGAATAAATCCTAAATATAATTGAAGAAGATGTAAAAGGACAATGGGATACTCTCAATAAATATAAACGGATTAAATTCTTCCATAAAGAGGAAAAAACTCTTTACACGATTACAAAAATTAAAAATGGATATAGTTTGCCTACAAGAAACACATATTAAAAGACAATATTATAAATCTCTGGAGTGCCCGAAAATTGGGAAACTTTATTTCTCATTAGCACAACTAAAGAAAAGAGGAGTAGCTTTATATATCAAACAATGAATCC
Organism: Azemiops feae; assembly: GCA_023970755.1. NCBI lineage: Eukaryota > Metazoa > Chordata > Lepidosauria > Squamata > Viperidae > Azemiops > Azemiops feae. The sequence goes on along the minus strand of JALGBA010004098.1, from coordinate 3,527,609 downwards.
TAAACAAATCTACTCAGACGAAGAAGGAAGAATACTAATGGTAGAAATAAATCAAAAACAGATATTGATGGTAGCAATTTACGCACCAAACAACAAACAAGAAGAATTCTACCAAAGATTATACAAGAAAATACTGGAAATGGAGTACCAAAATATTTGTTTAGTAGGAGATTTTAACGCAATTGTAGATGGAAAGTTTTAATAACAACAACAACAACAACAACAACAACAACAATAATAATAATAATAATGATGATGATGATGATGATGATGATGATGATGATAATAAGAATAAGAATAAGAATAAGAATAAGAATAAGAATAAGAATAAGAATAAGAATAAGAATAAGAATAAGAATAATACTTAATAAAATTTAATTTGTTGTAGAGGAAATATTATTATAGTTAAATAGCAGTAGCAGGATAGAAGCCCTATGCCATATAATAATAATAACAACAACAACAATAATAAAGTTGGAAGGGACCTTGGAGGTCATCAAGTCCAACCCCCTGCTCAGACAGGTAACCCTATACCATTTCGGACAAATGGCTATCCAGTCTCTTCTTAAAAAACTTCCAGTGTTGGAGTATTCACTGCTTCTGGAGGCAGGTTGTTCCACTGGTTAATTGTTCTAACTGTCAGGAAGTTTCTCTTTAGTTCTAGGTTGCTTCTCTCCTTGATTAGTTTCCATCCGTTGCTTCTTGTCCTGCCTTCAGGCGCTTTGGAAAATAGCTTGACTCCCTCTTCTTTGTGGCAGCCCCTGAGATATTGGAACACTGCTATAGTTAGATTATAGGAGTAGTAAAATAGGGGGGAAAGGAAGGAATATTTTGCCTAAGGCTTTTTTCAGAATGGCAGAAGAAATTTGTATACAGGATATATGGAGAGAAATAAATCCTAAGAAATCCCAATATACATTTTACTCAAACAGCCACAAATCATGGTCTAGAAATGTCATGATATGGATATCCCCTGAATTAAGAAGGGATATACAAGAAATCGAGATAGAAACTAATGTATGGGCGGACCATAATCCAATAAAGATGGAGAGGAACAAAGAAAAAAGCAAGATGGACTTTAAACCAATTCTTATTGAAAGAGAAAGAATTTATACAAAAAGCCGTAAAGGAAATGGAATTTTTCTTTAAAGAAAATAAGAAAGAAGATACATCATTCCAAAATGTCTGGGATACAGCTAAACCATATTTTAGAGGAGTAGCCATAACCCATATGGCGAAAATGATGAAAGACAAAAAACAACAACAAATTAAGCTTAAAGAAGAACTTACAAAACTAGAATTAGAACTACAAAGAGACCCACAAAAGAAAATTCTTAAAAAACAAATGGAGATAATAAAACACAAATTAAATCTATTAGAAGCTGAAGAAATGGCTCAACAAATCAAAAGAGCAAAACAAAACTTTTTGAAAATGCCAATAAGCCGGGGAGATGGTTGTTTTATAAACTGAAAAAAGAAAGAGAGAAGAAATTGATAAACAAACTACAAGATGTGAGAGGCGATCTACAATGTCAAAATGATGCAATAAAAAAGCAATTAAAGAATTTTATGAAACACTTTATAATACAGAAGAAATTCCTCAGGAAAAAATAAGGCAATATTTAGAAAATGCTAAGTTGCCAAAAAACTCAGAGAATTTCAAACATATGCTAAATGGGAAAATAACAGTGATGGAGTTGACAGACGCTATAAAAAGACAAAAAAATGATAAGACACCAGGCCCAGATGGGCTACCGGCAGAATTTTACAATCTTTACAAGATACATTAATCTTACCAATGCAAGAAGTGTGTAATGAGGTATTACTAAAAGCCAAATTATCAAAAAGATGAATAGATGTCAATATTACGCTAATACCCAAAGAAGACACAGACTTGACCCTGATAAAGAACTATAGATCAATATCTCTACTAAATGTAGATTATAAAATCTTTGCTTCAATAATAGCAGAAAGATTAAAGAGATTCTTGATTGAATTTATACACTCAGACCAAAATGGATTTTTACCAAAGAGACAAATAAATAACAATTTAAGAATAATTCTAGACACATTGAAATATTACGAAACGCACCCAGGGAAACAAATGGCTTTGATTTTTTTGGATGCACAGAAAGCCTTTGACAACGTCAATTGGCAATTTATGATTCAACAACTACACCATATGGATTTTGGAGAAAGTTTATGAATATAATTCAAACAATTTATCATAGACAAATGGCAAAATAATTGTGAATGGAGATTGCACAGAGAGTTTCAATATTAAAAAAGGCACAAGATAAGGATGTCCATTATTCCCACTATTATTTATTTTAACCTTGGAAGTGTTGAACAGGAATGTTAGACAGGATCCAGAAATTAAAGGAATGGAGATAAAAGATGAAAAGTACAAACTACAAGCATTCGCAGATGACCTGGTATTTATATCGGAGGATCCGTTAGAGACAAGTCCTAAATTATTAGCAAAGATTGAAGAATTTGGAGAAGTAGCAGGACTGAAAATTAATAGAGAAAAGACTAAAGTTATAGTTAAAAACCTCACAGATAAACAAAAAAACCAACTATCAGTAAAAACAGACCTTCAAATAGTTAAGAAAGTTAATACTTGGGGATATACTTAACAGCAAGATATGCAACAATAAAAGAAGATAATTATGTAAAATTATTAAAACAAATAAAACTAGATTTGGGGAAATGGAAAAATCTACAACTATCAATCCTGGGAAGAATAGCGACGGTGAAAAAGAACATTTTACCAAAACTACTTTTTTTATTTCAAACAATACCGATAAAAATTGACAAACATTTTTTCGATGAATTAAATACATCTATATTGAAATTTATCCAGCAAGAGAAAAAAGCTAGAATCAGACTGAAAATGTTACAAGAAGCAAAAGAAGCAAAAGAAAATGGAGGCTTTGGCCTACCAGACTGGGTCTTGTACTTTCAAGCAGCCACACTAACATGGTTAAAAGAATGGATAACTCTTAGAAATAAAAGACTATTATACCTAGAAGAGCATGACCTACAACTTGGATGGCATGCTTTCCTATGGTATGGGAAAAACAAAATTCACAAATACTTTCAAAACCACTACGTAAGAAATGCACTGTTTTTGACATGGGAAAAGGTAAAATCAAGAACTTACATGAAAATACCAGGATGGATTTCGACAATGGAGGCGTTTGACACCCAAACTTAATCAATTATGAGAAATGTGTGACTTATAAAGATATTTTGAATACTGATGGGAAACTACAAATTAAACAAGAATTGGAAGAACAGAGCATTATCATAGTGGCCACACCTGCAAATGCAAATAAGATATGAGAAAGATGCAAAAATATATGGTTTTTACAAAGACCAGACAACGTTAGACCAGATACTATTGTCATCAGATGACAAATTGATTAAGAAACTGTACAGCTTTCTGTTAAATTTAAAGATGGAAGATGCACAAGTTAAAGAAACAATGATAACTTGGACAAAAAACTTTGGCCACAATGTAGAGCTAGAAAAATGGCAAAACATATGGGAAAGAAACTACAAAAAAAGAAAATGTATATAAAACGTTCTATAGATGGCACTTACCACTTTGCAAGATTAGCAAAAATGTTTTAAAATGTGTCTAGCAATTGTTGGAAATGCAGACAAAATCCAGGCACGTATTATCATCTTTGGTGGACATGCCCTAAAGCAGGGGTCTTCAAACTTGGCCCTTTTATGACTTGTGGACTTCAACTCACAGAATTCCTCAGCCAGGAAGACCCCTGCCCTAAAGCAAAGAACTAATGGTTAAAAATACATAAGCTAGAAAAGATGATAGGAGCACATGTAGACTATAAACTGGAATTATTTCTTTTAGGCATAATTTCAGAAAATTATTATAAGAAATGTGTATACTTAATATTACATATATTAACAGCAGCGAGAATTATATTTGCTCAATATTGGAAAATGAAGAAATACCATGTGAAGAAGACATAATAAAGAAAATTTTGGACTGTGCAGAAATGGATAGGCTCACATTGAAAATGAAGGGGAAGCAAGATTCAGAATACTTTCAAACTTGGGAAATTTTTTATAAATGATTAGAAAAACGGAATAAAGGGTAGGAATGGAAACTGTATTACTATTAATGTTAAACACATAAACCCAGACAATGTGTTGCTTATTAAATACTAAAGACTGTTACTATAAAAAATTAATAAAATATACATAAAAAAGGTCACTACATTGTCTTGTTTTGTGAGCTTCTTCACTTACAAAATATTAGTTTCAAGAGCAGGGACACAGGGTACATTTTTCACAAGTATCTTTCTGGTGATATTCTGAGAAATGAGACAGTAAAGAAACCATCTCCTGGTTCTATTATTTGCCCCCTGGCTGTGGTGATTTTTTCTGTTTTATTCTGGTCAAGGTGAATAAAGAAATTTCTGTCATTTGTGATGTGACTCGTAGTTTCTGAATCAACACACCATACTTGCAAAGATAAGGTGCAACTTTTGGATTGAAAACATGTTCATTACCTGAAGAAAAGTCAATTTCTTCCTTCACACTTTTGGCTTTTTGTTGTTTTAGCATTCTAGCTTTCCCGATTCTTCAATCTGCTTTTAAATGACCCTTTTTCTTGCACACAAAGCATTCATGTGTTTCTTGCTTTATGTAAATGTTTTTCTTCTTATTTTTCATCTTTAAAGCAGACTCTGTGACAGAAGCACCATCACTATTAATGCTTTCTATTTTACACTTATATTCATTTATAAGCTTGCCCTTAACGTATTCCAATGTTAGCTCGTCATCTGGACGTGCATCAAGCGCTGTGAAAGCATTTCATAACTTTCTGGTAAACCACTAAGTAATAGTGTTGAGACATAAAAATCTTTTATTTCTTCTCCTATATGTCTCAGGCATTCAACCATTTCCAAGGTATGCCTTATGTAATCCTACATATCCTGGCCTTTCATCAGCTTCGTTTGGTATAGCTTTCTAATCAAATAGAGTTATTGCTTAGATTAGCTCTTTCATGCACTTTTGTAATCCTTCCCACATTTCTTTAGCAGTTTCACATTGACATATATGTATGATTTGATCATCTTCTATACTAAGAAAAATTGTGCTCTGAGCTTTCTGATCTTTCTCTATCCACAATCATCTGAAGGGTGTCCTGGCGTAACTTCATTTATACATTTCCATGTACGATCCCTTATTAGCGGCATTTTCATCTTGAATTTTCAAGATTGGCACTTCTGGTTTGTCAGATTTGCAAATGAAATCTTTGTTTCAACTGTGTTACTGGCCATTTTCTTTTATTTTGTTTCAGTCTGCTTTCTGTTGCTCTATCTTGCACTTATTTCCTGTAGCTGATTATGACTGGTTTGCTCTGTTCTATGCTGAACCTTATATTTCTCCTCTAATCTGACCTTATACTGAGTTTATACTGGGTACAGGGCCCATAACTGTTAGAAATTCTGTTTTATTCTATAGAAATGGTAGCAGAGGATTTATATAGCCATAGAGATTGGCAGCAGAGGATGGTTACTTAGCCATACAGATCAAATAAAGTGTACAGTCACCATGGGCCTTGCTACTTAACGATTTCAACTGTAACAGGAAACTCTCCTCAGAACATAAAGAACCATAGATTATAACCATAGATGCAAACTAAACATTGCCATCTACTGGCTGAATAATTTTATAGTCGTTGCAATACAAAATACATTCCAACATGTATTCCAATAATAATAATAATAATAATAATAATAATAATAATAATAATAATAATAATAATAATAATAATAATAATAATAATAATAATAATAATAATAATAATAATAATAATAATAATAATAATAATAATAATAATAATAATAATAATAATAATAATAATAATAATAATAATAATAATAATAATAATAATAATAATAATAATAATAATAATAATAATAATAATAATAATAATAATAATAATAATAATAATAATAATAATGGAATACATATACTCCAGACTAAGCTTCAGATCATTCTTGTGAACCTAAAAAAATGTGTCCTCTATAATATGATGTGACAGCTTTGCTTCTAGTCCAATGCTTTATTTGTAAGACATCAAGAGAAGTAATAGTGGACTGAAGATGACTCCATCATAGTGGAGTTGAGGACTGCAGTAGAATGAGGAGCTAGTGAATGGATCAGCACATTAGAATTTCTTTCTGACGTAAGGAGAGGACTACGATTACCCATAAGTGCTCCATACAACAGCTCTCCACCAGGATACTTTAAGAAGTGAATTCTGCAGGATTTTAGAGTGCTGGCAGCCAAGAGATCATTATCTTTACCCATGCTGCAGTTCAGAGCCTTTATGGGTACAGGTTCACATGCTCCTTTCTTAATCTCTTCTGGAAATTGCTTGTTAATGGATTTTTGGATATTAAGAAAGGAAAGTTTTGTTACAGCAGGAGGGTTTCCTTCTATCCTTGACAAAAGAAGTTTCATGGAAGTTTAAGAACTTGAAAAAATATTTAAAAAAATAAACAGTAAAACGGTCATTACAACATTGGTTTTGAAAAGTTATAAATGGATTCAGGAATCAGACAAGCTATTATAATTAAAGGAAAAGAGACCCATTAATACAGAATGGAATAAAAATATCTGAGTTTGGAAGAATAAAAGGATATTTGGAAACAATGTGCTCAGAATTACTCTTAAGATTATCTGCTATTATAAAAATGGATTTAGAGGAGGTTATAGAAAAGGAACAGATTTTACCGAACAAAACAGAGACTGAGGCTGATTGGAATATGGATCTAAAAATGTATTTAAAGTTACAAGGATGATATGGAAAAAGATGCTACATTGGATTTACAAATGAAGCTGACTGATCTCTAAAGAGGACACACAAATAATACATTAGAAGTCTGACTTGGATAACTTTCTTATTTTGGATTTACAGAAGAGATGTGCGTAAACTTATGAAGGTCTTTCTGAGAAGGGATAAAGGGAATAATCTTTTGAGGTACTATTTAAAGGGATTAAAGATCAAAATTCTTAAAAGTTAATGGATTACAAGGTTTATTGATTTGATCAAGACTAAAATATATATGTTGTTTCTGGTATCTCTTAATGGCCTTTTATTTGACTAGGAGTAAGGCCTTAAAGATTTATTTATAAATAAGAGATAGCATTTGAGAAGAGATTTTTTGCTGTATTTTTAGACAAAGTGATAAGTTACTATGTTAAAAGTAAAATAAAGGAATAAAAATTTATTTATTTGATTAAGATTAAAATATATATGTTATTAATGGACTTTTGCTGATTAGAACTGAATGATGAGGCTTTACAATGTGTTTATTGATAAGAGATAAGATATGTGAAGAAGAGATCTTTTGTTGAAATATCAGAGAAGGAAATAAATTATTGAAGTTGTTTGTACTTGTCTTGATGGAAGGGGAAATCACACTTCCGTGTATGTATGTGTGCGCGCGTGTGTGCGTGTGCGTGTATTCTTTACTATTTTTCTCCATGTCAATTTTACCAAAAGGCAAAGAGAACAATATCAAACTGAAAGTGTCAGTTGTGCATCGAATAAGTCATTTTGGGCTATCCTGAACCATTCGCACAAAGCTATATAGATGTGTTCTACTAATGCGTCAGCTTTAGAATTTCATTTGGGCATAAGATGATTTTAACTATGAAGGAATATGTTATGATCTCACTCTTTGTAAGTATTAAACTGCATTCTTATAAGTGAATTGAAGGGCAGGATTTCCATTTCTAACTATAACAACCCATAGTTAAAAACTATAGCACTCTGAAATGTTTTCAAATACCCTATGTTATTCCAGCAATTACTGATATGGAAACTGCAACTCCAGGTTTTCCTTAGAGAATAGGAAATGGCTCAACATTGATGCAGCCTGGAAGAACTTTGGCTGATGAGGCCATGTGGTCATCCACTATAGACAGGGAAAGGATGAATGCAAAATGTCCATGCCTGAATCTACACTGCTAAAATGATTAGAACAGAATGTTCCTGCCTTTATTAAGTCATTATCAATGACTTAGATGAGGGAATAGAAGGGGAACTCATCAAATTTGCAGATGACACTAAACTGGCAGGAATAGCCAACATCCCAGAAGACAAGCTCAGGATCCAAAAAGATCTTGACAAACTTGAACAATGGGCCCTATCCAACAAAATTAATTCTAATGTGGAGAAAAGCAAAGTTTTACATTTAGGCAGGAAAAATCAAAGGTATAAGTACAGATTAGGTGAGCCCTGGTTCAAAAAAGGTAACTGTGAGAGGGACCTTGGAGTCCTAGTGGACAATCACTTGACTATGAGCCAGCAGTGTGCAGCAGCAGCCAAAAAATCTTGGGTTGTATAAACAGAGGTATAGAATCAAGATCATGCAAAGTATTAGTACAGCTTTATAAAACCCTAGTAAGACCACACCTGGAATACTGCAACCAATTTTGGTCACCAAACTACAAAAAAGAAGTTGAGAATTTGGAAAAAGTTCAGAGAAGAGCAACTAAAATGATCAAAGGCCTGGAGACTAAAACATACGAAGAACGGCTGCAGGACTTGGGTTTGGCTAGTCTAAAGAAAAGAAGAAACAGGGGTGACATGATAGCAGTATTCCAGTATTTGAGGGGCTGCCACAAAGAAGAGGGCATCAAATTATTCTCCAAAGCACCAGAGGCAGGACAAGAAACAAGGTGGAAATGACAAAGAGAGGAAGCAAATTGAATTAAGGAGAAACTCCTAACAGTGAGGAAATTAACCAGCTGGACCAGCTTGCCTTCAGAATTGTGGGTGCTCCATCACGGAGGTTTTTAAGAAGAGACTAGACAGTCACTTGTCTGAAATGGTATAGATTCTCCTGCTGAGCAGGGGGCTGGACTAGAAGACCTCCAGGTCCCTTCAGCTCTATCTATTCTATTCATTATATCTATTTATTCTATTCTATTGATATTCTATCTATTTACCTATTCTATTCTACTCTACTCTACTCTACTCTACTCTACTCTACTCTACTCTACTCTACTCTACTCTACTCTACTCTACTCTACTCTACTCTACTCTACTCTACTCTACTCTACTCTACTCTACTCTATTCTATTCTATTCTAAAACTGACATGTTCCATTTTTGACTTATTAAACAATAATAAAATTATTGTTTATCTGTATTCTGCTTCAGTTCTTTTTAAAGATTGGATATACACATCAGCCTAAAATCTTTGAACTTGGAGACTTGAATCTGGATCATTTCAACACAGTACTAAAGTAAGAATCCTAGCAATTATTTTTGGGAGAATCATGCTGTGGGACACTTTGGACATTTCAATTTTTTGTGTAGCCATCATAGACAGTGATCATCCCTGAGAAAATAAATTCTTTTCTAATCCAGCCCTCTCTCAAGCCATCTTTCAAACAACCTCATTTAGGCTTCATGTAGTTACCTTTTTACAGGTTATGTAATGTGACAGTACGTATAACAGAATCCAAGTCAGCTAGTCCAGACAACCAAGCCAGCAGGCACATATTTCAGAATGTCTCATATCATTTCAACCAGGCAATCTGTAGATTTTTGTACCAATCCTGCCTGATCAAGACAGCACCAAGTTACAGCCAGTGGTTAAAATGTAATAACCAGATTGTTCCTTTGCTCAATTATATAACTTCAAATGCTGCATGGAAGAAGCAGTGCCCACCAGCTGGGAGGAGAAAGCACAGCCATATGCAGGATAAGAGAGCATACTACTAAGCAAAGGGCAACTAGCTGAATGAAGAGGTGGAATTGGCAGGAAGAGAGCAGAACAGAGATGCGCACCATGTGTTGGTTCCTGCATGTGTTCAGTCTCTTCAAAAAGTCTCATCCAGCCAAAGGAAGAAGGAAGCATTAGCAAGTGAAAACCATCTGTCAGAGTAGAAGATGAAAAACATGGGGGCGACTACCTCAAATTATTCAGCAAACAAAACTGTCTGCAAGTGGGCTTAGAAAAGCTTCCTGGCAGAACTGCGTTGGCCCTACCATAAGGAAGGGTGAGGGAGTTACCTCACACAACAGATGAAGGCAAGTGTAGATGGGGCAGCAGAAGCCGCCACCTGGCCTTTCAGCTCTCTTGAAGGTCAGAACTACGTGTTCCATGTGGGCTGCTCTGCATCTGGTTTAACTAGCCTGGCTCTCTCAGTTTTCAAGTAAGAGAACAGCGCCTGGTGCTTTGTGTCAGGCAGTATGATATACTGGGGTGGTTCTCCTACATATACTGTACACTTGGGGTGGGCAATACTTTGGAATCATGTGCTAAAAGGTGCTTCAGGTGTGCAGCATCATGAATCTAGTACAGTCTGAAACTTATTAAAGCAGCTGCTATGCAATCCCAGGAAAAGATGCATTTTGTTTAAGGAATTGCAGATAAGCACTACATATGTGACCCCCACACTCTACAAAAATGGTTTGATTTCAAATCCAAAGTGTTGCATTGTAGCACACCATATTATACAGTACTTTCCTCCACTCAACATCAGTCACTTGCGCAGAGCAAGAATTGGCCTTACTCATAGAGAGGAGTAAGTACTAGTGAAGTAAAACTAACAAGACTGGTAATGCTGTACATATTTCTATTGTATGTCAAGCTCTTCATGATCTACACAAAACCTATAAAGAATATTTGAAGATTGAAATAAGGGGTCCTTGGTGCTCTCTGAGCTTGGTCATTCTCTTGCAGATGTTTCATTACCCAAACTAGGTAACATTATCAGTGCACAGTTGATATTACCTAATTTGGATAATGAAATGTCTGCAAGAAAACAACCAAGCTCAGAGAGCACCCTCTACACAAAACCTGTTAAGAGTGGGCAGAAAAGGCACTGTCCTGGAAACCAAGACTATTACATTCCTTCTCAAAAGTTCCAGAACTTTCCCCACTTCTCTTTGAGTCTGAGGTAGTATATACTTTCCCTAAGTTGCCAAATTCCCTTGCTCCAAGTCCTGTTGGAACTATGGTAAGCTGAACCACTTTTAGCAAAACTCAGGCACTGGGAATACCTCCATATTTGCAGCAATGTCCACCTAATACTATGGCACTTTGATTTTCCTTGGATCATACTTACTTTTCACCTCCCCCAAAGGTAAATCTCATTGTTTGGAAAGCACCAGTGAGTACCAGCTGGGGATGGGAATGCTCTCCCCCTTTAAATTGGAAACGTTATAGTTAAACAGTATTTGGTTCATTTGTCTGCTGTTTTATCTTCTCTTCACAGGTATGTACAGCAAAACCAATCTCTACTACTTTATGTGAATATCCATTCCATTGAGCCTGGTGATCAAATATACTTTAAATCCTGGAAAAATGACCCCCCTACAACCTAAGTAGAATTGCTCCTGCCAGATGTTGCTCACTACCCACAAAATATTGAAACTTGATGGGACCAAGCCATGGATCTATACCAAGATGAAGAAAACTACTATTCCAGAAGAATTCCAACCACCATCCACCCACTAGAGGATGTTACCCAGGACTGGACTATTCCATAGAAGGTATGATGTTTTTATTTAAACAAAAAAAGATCAAAATATAAAGGTTCTATGGAAAGCCTTTGGATAAAGTTGGCAATATTAACAACCATAGGGACTTCAATGTGGACTTTAAATTTAGAGTCTGGAGGGAAATTTTTACTTCAGAACTGTTGACAAAATGGTAATGGTGCCTAACAATACTGATTTTGGATATGTGTACATCTTCCACCAAAATCTGGAAAGGGGGTGGTGTTAGAAGATACATTCCTTGATAAGGAATGGGAAAATATTTACTTAACAATTAGAAATTGCTCATACTTACCCTACACAGGATTACCAAAGAACTATACCCAAAATGCCACTTGCATAGAAAAGCTGCCCTGGGGCAACTATTAGAATCAAATTGTGTTACCGTAGCTCTGGGGAGTTCTTGGGTAACTAAAGCAAGATTATGCTTTTCTTACCCCCAAAGTGATATAGCAACCGAAAAGCCCACCTATGTTGGAGTTTATCCAAGGGGTTCCTTAACAGGTAACATCACCCTAAAAGAGATACGGCATTGTTCATTATAAGGGTTGTACAGCTCCTACTATCTCTGCTGTGAAATGTTTCTTGCCCCATGGGGAATAAACTGTACTAAACTAACTTATACAGCACAAATCATGTTTTTACAGTATGAATTAGCCCATCAAGCAGTCCAAATTGACATCATTTCAAAAGCCAGAGCCCCTTTTCTGGGACTTGGATATCCAGGACTGTGCTTGTTGGGTAGGTGAGAAGCCTTAAAAGTTCTACCTCATGGCAAATGCACTTGGGGTTTTGTGGTACCAAGTGTCAGACTGATATCTGATATTAATACCCCAGGAAGTGTAGGGATTGAAGATTGGTCTCAGAAGAAACAGCCCCAAGAAACCCCAAGAAAGTCCAGATGCCTTTTGGAAAAGCACCTTGGGGACAATCATGACCTGGATGATTGAGAATCTCCATAGACATTTAGCCCCGATAAACTCATCTCATGGTATCCAAATAGGAAAAACCATTGGCTGAGGACTAATACCCTCTATGGGTGTCATGTTAAATTACAGAAACATTTTAGCATTAGGAAACTGGACTGAAAGCATGTTCAATAGAACCATCACAGCACTAATGAATCTAAATGAGGAACAGGCACAAATTTATCAGATGGTACTTCCGAACAGGCAAGCTTTAGACATTGGTTTCGCTGCTAAGGGGGGGTGGGAATATGTGCCATTCTGCATACTCACTATTGCACATATATTAATAACTCTCAGGCTGACATCAACAGAACCATACATGAAATGGAGGAGTTGATGAAAAATAACTCAGTATCTGCGGCATCTGGCTCATCAGATGTTTACCTTTGGAATTGACTGACATCTTGGCTTCCTAGCTTTGGCTGCCTAAAATCCTTATTTTCCTTTCTAGTTCTCATTGTATGCCTCAGGATAGTTAGCTGCTGTTGTATTCAATGTTTACCTTTGATAACCATTATCTTGAAGTCCTGTCTGCTTCAGAAGACAAAGTAATGGTATTGAACTCTTTCACTACTAAATATGATCCAAACTACTTCCTGGCCTTACAACAATCATCTGAATTACAAGATAGTCCACTCAGCTACATATAAGACAGGATATTTCCTTAAGTTTGATACAGCCAGCTTGCCAGAAAGAGAGGGAGGGGAGAACACACCAATCTCAGGGAAACAAATTGTAGATTACAGTTATAAAAGGTGTTTTTTTTTCCTTTTTATGACCCTGTGATCCTTGTATCAGGGTGGAGTCGGGGTAGACTGAATAGAGCGGAGTGTTTATTGGCTGGATGCCCTTCCTGGCACCTACATGGAGTTTACAGCAGATATTTTCTCTTTGTGCCCCGATAGAGAAACATCTGTCCACTGCCTAGGATTGAACTCTCAACCTCCCAAATGGGAGGCGAGCATTTTCACCTCTAGGCCACAACTTCCTCAGAGTTATAAAAGGTGATAAGTAGTAAAAATAAATGAAAATAAAAATTGTAAAGAAATCGTTAAACCAACAGGACATGAAACCTGGGGAAACTGTCAGGATAATGGGACAATTTCCATGGATAGAAGTAAACAGAAAACAAGCTAATTGCAGATCCTTATCAACTCCTATGGCGGGAGTGGAAAGGCAGTAAGAGACCTAATGATTTATGACTGTATATTCCTTTAAGGGAACTTGTTCTGTACCATATAAAAGGAACTCAGATTGAAGTGGGCAACATGCTTGATTTGGAATCTATTCTCAAGTATCAATTATTCTGTACAGAGTAAAGCTTCGCAAAGATTTTTATGTTTGGTGTAACTCAATTGGGCAGAGACTAAGAACCTCCAGCATTCCTGGAATAGCACTAGGAAGCCTGATTAAAATGATTTAAAGGGCTGATAGATTCAGAGGAAAGGATGAGCTAGAAAAACTATTAATCAACCCATACCTATAAAACATCTACCCTACTCCGCTTGGCTACCCATTTGGGACCCAGACAATGTGCTTTTGCAGCTCATCTCTCAGTCCATAAATAAAATGGCATACGTTTCACTGTGGTCATAATGGGACTCAGGAAGGACACAAAGAGTGCCTACGGGTTAGCAGCAGAGGTTGGTCACAGCAGATGCACTACATCCTGGTCATACCTATACAAAAAAATATGCTGAACCAATCAATAACATAAAAATACAGATACATATAACAGCATCGACACAGCCTCAGAACCAATAAGCACAACAATAAAAAGTCTCTCCATCCTATCTCTTTGTCATAGGTAGCTTATTTTTAGTATACCATCCTCAGAGAATTTTAAAATCTGTAAGCCAGATTTAATATGAAAGAAAGCACAATGTGACAGCAAGTAATATCCAAAATGAGAAAGGAAATAGAAGTACATTGTGGCTTGTAAATATAGTTTCTTCCAATTTAATACAGTTGGCAGAGTTTTTTGAATTTGGAGTAAAAGTTTTATTTTGATTTGGTTTTGGAGTGTGGAAGACTTTTTGCCCAGTTTTTAGAAATTTTATCTGGCTAAACCTGTGGTCTTTCTTGTAAATTAGGACAGAGTTTTCCCATTCAAAAAAAAGAAGAAATGCACTGGCAAAAAAAAAAAGTGATCGAAAGAAAGCATATATTTTGATATACAAAATATGCATATGTTAATTTATACTTAGCTGAAATATAGAAATAATTATAGTTCTTATTAGATTTTAATGCAATTTTCCAGATAGTAGCTGCTATAATGGATAATTTCAAGTCCTCCATATTTTGTTTATGTAATTCTTTGTTTTTAAACAGAAGAGGCATTGGATGTCCTTTCAAAGGAATAGTGGATGTCTTCAAATAGGAGAGATAGCCATGTTAATGTGGTTTGCGATTTTAAAAAGAGCTATGTCACATTGTAAATTCATTTAGGGTTAGTTAACCAGTCTAAAAGTATCTCACAACAAGGCAGATCACAAATGCGTGACTAATATCATACCTCTCCTCCCTCCTCCATGTGCTTACACGTGACAAGGTCAGGACGCGGGGTCTCCATAATCACAGCTTCCTCTGTACTTTAGGGGGTTCTTCACAGCAAATTATTGGCAGATAAATTGAATGTGTAAGATTAGAACTGTGTTTCTCAACCTTGGCAACTTTAAGCTGTGTGAATTTCAGCTTCCAGAATTCCCCAGCCAGCATGTCCACACACCTTAAAGCAGTCAAAGTTGAAAAACACTGGATTAGAATATAAGTAGCATCTCATTTCATTGCATAATATTTCATTCTATTCCTTAATAAATATCTTCATTATTTTGCTTCTTCTATGTCATTAAGGTTGCAGTGCTAAGTAAGAAATTAATTTCACTGAACTCAAGAAAATGTATTCAGGATCATACTGTAACAGAGATGCATAGCTAACAGATGCTAAAATGAAGTAGCAAGCTGTCTGCACTGGAAAAACACAAGCTCTGGAGAATAACTGAATCCTAAACATTTCCATAAGTCTGGAAAAGGAATTGGATTCAGTAAGGATGGATTCCAGATGGTTCAGGGAAGGCTTGTTGCCAGTTTGAGAGAAACTGAGGCAGCGTTGGTGGTAGAGTTGCTGAAGTCCAAAGAACACAAATGGGATTCTGTTGCTATGCAGGTTTGGGGGAGCTAAGGAGCTGCTCTGGTTGCACAAGTGAACTTTCTAGTGTGTAAATAAGACTAATATAGGGATGTGTTGAGAGAGGTGAGTATTGTCTTTATGATCTTTCAGGAAGGAAACAAGGACTCCCATTAATTCCTAACAGCCAAAGTGTGGGAGAGAGTTTTACAAATCACATAATTAAAGACCAGCCCACTGTAGGAAATATAGAGACAAAGCAGTGCTTGCAGCAGATAGCTATTCAATTTTTGCTTGAAAACTTCTAGCAAGGGAGAATTCACTGTACCTCTAAGAAATTGGTTCTCTTATTCTGGTCTACGGTTGTAACATAAATTTGATTGGCCGACTGATGGATTGATTCAACGATTGAGCTGCTCTTGCCATCTATATATGTGTAGCCTCTTGTGGATGTAATCCTGTCTTCCAGAACTGCAGCAAATAAGTTATTGCCCTCTTTTACATGATGGATTTGGAGGTATATTAAGTGCTGACAACATAGTTAAAATGAGAAGAGAAAAATCTTCTTACTGTTTCCTGACCTGTTGCTAAATATAATAATAATAATAATAATAATAATAATAATAATAATAATAATAATAATAATAATAATAATAATAATAATAATAATAATAATAATAATAATAATAATAATAATAATAATAATAATAATAATAATAATAATAATAATAATAATACGATATCTAGAAGGATGCTTCCAATCACACAGTTCCATTTTATATTGTCCATTCTGCCCATAGGGCACTTACAGCTTACATTTTCAGAGTTAGTTTTGAAAGATGGTATATAGAGTAATGACCTGGAAAGCATTGGTTCAAAGGAAAGGGAGATGGAAGAAAAGAAGAAAGGCAAAGGCAAGGCAAGGCAAGGCAAGGCAAGGCGGAAGGAAGGAAGGAAGGAAGGAAGGAAGGAGAAGGGAAGAAAAAGAAAAGAAATAGGATAAGTAAAAAAGAGAAAAGGAAAGGAAGATGGATAGGAAAAAGAAATCAACTCAGGGAAAGAAATGGAGAATGAAATTATGAGTATAAATGCCAAGGAACAAGGAATAGAAAGTAAAAAGAACTTTGTTTCCAAAAAAGAAAACTTGTGTTAAAAAAGAAGAAAACTGCAGAGAAATTAAGGAGAGATGAAGAATGAGTTGGAAAAGAATAACATTAGGCACAGTAAGAGTTGGCCTAAGCAGTTGATTTTGCATGTCACAGAATAAATAATTGAGTATGAATTACTGCTATTATCATTGAGATATTCTCTTATACTGTAATAAAAAGTAATTTCATTAGCCTGGACCACTCTGTATCTTAACTGATGGGAAAAAATGCCTACCTTAGACAGCAAAATGTCTTCGATGACCAACCCTAAATATGATAGAACTTAATAAAAGAATAAGGAAAGGGTTTTAGCTCTACATCTTGGAGATGTAGATACAACGTATATATGATGAAAGGGAGAGAAATCTGCTTCTGTTCATTTGGGACGTTTGTGGGTTCAGTTTTCATATTGCCAGGGGAGGTTTGGTGGTTTAATTTGATCATATAACTTATTTACACAGAACGTGTCTTTTTACAAGATTATTCCTTTATTTCAGTTTTTAGCTGCCAAGTCCTTATAAGACAATTACAAAAAAAATAACAAATCAGCAAAAAGCATAAAAATTATATAAGAGGCAGGGCAAACATAGCTATAAAATTTATTAAAGAATAATAAAATAATAACGTGGGAGCAGAACACCAAGTATTCTACTCCAACAATGTCATAAAACAGACAAAATAACACAAGTTAACAGCACAGTCCTATGATTTCTATTAACACGTAAAATCATATTAATTCACTTGGTCTTTAGGTGTAGAAGTGCAGCCTGTTTTGAGGTTATGCATCTTGACTTTGATACTGTTTTCCCAACATTTTATCCATGGCTTAGCATTTCAAAATTGTTGGACCAGATCCAACCTGATAGCCACTAGATATGTTGAACTACTTCATATAATTCTCAGTTCAAGGTCATGCTGGCTAGAAATTTTAGGAATTGTAAACCGAGACAGCAGGAAAGTTTGCAGTTGCAAAAGACAATTATATGACATTATCTTATTGTCTTTCCTGGATACCATTGCCCACCATTATATGGAGAAAATCCACCAAATGAATTAAAAAACGGAAAACAAGGGGATATCTCAATTAAATCTGTTTTTGCTCTCTATCTAATTTTAGATCAATCTTTAAGCTGGCATAATAAAAAGTAAGAGTCAGCGGCCTTACCATAACTGAATCTCAGTTCAACTTTCTTTAGTTTTATGAAGTCCATCCATTGCAACCCCTACTCTATCCTTTTAATTTTGTAATGTACCGATAAATGACAATCTTGTAATATGTAAGAAAAAAAGGGCCTTGAGAAAGCTTTGTTTCCAAGAATGGCATATATTTTTAAAAATGTAATATAAAGAAACATAGAATTGGATTGCCTTAGTCCAGATTCTTTTTCTAACTATCTTTCACAAACCCCAAAAAGAATTATTTCTGGAATCAGGTACGTAAACATGAAACCTGCTTCGTTCCAAACACAGCAGTTTCTGCAAAGGTTGATGCCAATAAACCTTGTAAATCCACTCTTACTAAGAGCTTTGGCACTGGAAGCACTAAATATAACTGTGAATTCAACCCACACTCCACCCGCCTGAGACACCTCCACACACCACAGTCAGTCTATTTCTGGAAGAAATATTTAATTCCACCAACTTTATATATCAAAGGTGTTCTTTTTAAAGCCTTTATGTAAAAAGCTTATGCCATCCACCCCTTTTGCTAGCTGCTGATGCAGAACAGGAACAAATGAAGGGGGAACAGACAGGCTCAGCAAGTATTGTCCTGTCTTCTAGATAAGGCTCTTCTTAAATTATTCTCCCTCAGTTGTGGCATTTGACAGGAAACCCATACACACAGTGGAGGTGTAGGGTGGAGTGCAGAGTGATGGGGTGGCAGGAGCAGCAGAGGGCATGGTGGCCAGAAGGGCAGAGATGGAGGAGATAAGTGACAGGAGTTGAGATGCACCCTGGAGTTGTAAATGTGGGTGGGGTGCCAAGTGCCCAAATATTGATTCCATGCAACAGCTGTAAATTCGGGTCCTTCCAACTTTTACAAAGAACGATCTAACTAAAAGGTTATCTGGTCCAATTGTTGCTTAATTATAAAGTGAGGGGCCTTGCAGTTGCTCATTAAGATGTATCAACTGTATTGCAAAAAGAGCAAGTGTACAATCACTTGGCCAGAGCCATTGTTGTAGTAGCGTGATAATTGAATCTTTTTGTTACATTTCTGTTTAAATTAATTATTTCTAAATTTAGTATCTAAGCCAATACATTAATGTATGTTTGTAAACTGTGTGTATATGTGAGCCTTGTGAGGTAGTCCAGACAGAAAGCATGCCCAGATGATCTAATTCTACTTTATTGTAAGGTTGCATTGTCAGAATCTTGGAAGTGTGAAAGTGCATTTCTCCACTGTCACCTTTACGGCCTAAGGAACTAGGGAGGATCCTTTCTGAAATGTTTGTCATGCTCACATTCTTTCTGTGAGCTAAGATGCCTCTTATCCTATTTTTCCCCTTACTGTATGTGTGTGTGTGTGTGTATACATACATACAGTAAATGTTCAGCTGATGAGTAAATAACTATTGAACAGGGAGAACTGAGGGCATCCTAATAAGTCAAGAATCTGATGATTGTTGTATTCAGGGTTGGAACCACAAAAATGTACTTAGGGGAATTCTTATAACTTGCTTAACTAGGTTCAGGTGGTTGTTGTTTCTGAATAATAAGAGTTGTTGAACTTGAAGTTTATTGATCCTTACTCTTCCTGTGCTCAACATTAAGTCTAGAAGGGCTAGATGAAAAATGGTGCTGGTTTTTCACTCCCTTTAGCCATATGAGAAGGAGGGTAAAATGTGAACAGAAATTAGTCTGAATTCACCAAAATCCCTCTCACCCCATCCCCAATTTGTCGATGATATGGTAGCCAAATGTCCTATGAATGTTTTCTGGACTGGATTGGAATAATAATAATAATAATAATAATAATAATAATAATAATAATAATAATAATAATAATAATAATAATAATAATAATAATAATAATAATAATAATAATAATAATAATAATAATAATAATAATAATAATAATAATAATAATAATAATAATAATAATAATAATAATATGGATAAGGAAGTGATAGCCTGCCTGGAATGGCTGGGAAGACTGTAAATATGGTCCCCTACTATGCAGAGCCACCTCTGTGTCTACTCAGTGGGGAAGAGAGTGATTGGATTGTATCTTGGATGCAGGGCTTTGGAGACTGTGTAGGGCTTTGGAGAGTGAAATAACTTGTCATTATGAACTCAAATGAAGATTCCAGCATATAGTAATTTGTCCCCATTCTGCATATATTTTCTATGGAACCTGATTTTTCTGATAGCTGCACACAGGAAGTACACTAAAAGTCTAGATCACAGACAGTTGTTCCAACATCTTGTCTCTTGTCTCTCTTTCATTTTCCTCATCTGATTGTAGGTAAAATATTGACAAAAATGCTAAGCTTTCCTATATTATGGTTTGAAAGGCTATTGTTTCTCCTGTATTAACATACAGATTTGATTAATAACAGATGCCCCACCATAGACCAACACATTGTATTCTTAGAGTATTACAAATGGGCCTTAGCATCCCCAAATATTGTACGTCTTTTTTGCATTATGGAAAGAAGTGTTTGCATCTATTCTTAATTGCTTAAGAAACAAAGTTGTCCTGACTGACAATTCAGTGAGTCACTCTCAACAGCTATCACTGCATTAATTATAACTAGAAATGGTTATAAAGGCACGGAGGATATCAGCGTGTTAGATGTTTTCTGGGTTACAAGCAGACACAAGATCAGAGCAGACCAAGTATGTGCAGAAGAACATGGTGTGTGCAGAAGAATATTAAAAGAATCTTTGGCCAGAGAGGAAAAAGAAGAGGAAGCCAGTGTCCCGCAATACAAATAAGAGTCTGGACCCAATCCTGTAGTTTGTAATTGTACTGCACCTCTCTTCTAGAGGATTTTGAATAATAAACACAAGCTGATGAATTCAGAATATGTAGCCTGTGTATCTAAAGTGACAATGCTACAAAAAAAATAAACCTACTCTCTTTTTGTATTTAAGCCTTGGTAATCCATTGTTCTGCATAATAGTTAGGCTAGAATGGCTTTACAGCTTCAGAGTCTCAGTTAGCAATTTTCTTATGGGCAGGATTTTATGGCATTTTATCTCTCCCTAGTTTTAAAGTATTCCCCCTCTATACAATTGCATATTCCAGAATGTTGTTTCAGGCTGCTTAATGAGGGTTAATGACCCGGAAATCTGTCCCAGATTTCTATGGAAGATCACAGCTCCCTTTTTCTTTTGCTGCTTTAACCGTAGCATCTTAAACCAGCACTTAGGATAGCAATTCTTTTAGGAGCCCCAATATAGACATGGGGAACCCGGCTGAAGCTCCTCAATTGCCTTTGCACAACTTACATGATTCTGAGTGTAACGTGTCTCAAATGTATTTATTGATAGAATATATATATATATCTTAGCTGGACAGCAACATTCAAAGCAAAGTAATCAGCATTTAAACAATCTAAGCAATTAAAAACCATTTCCCCAAATTGAAACAGGGCAGCACATCATTAAAATGCCAAGTTAATAAAAAGCCCAGCTGAATAAATGGCTTTTGCTTAATATCCTGAAAATCAGAAGGCGGTTCTCAAGAATGCCTGATCAAACGCCTCAGTTACCTTAGCATTCATCCTACCTATAAGAAAAAGCTCAGGCTGGTCTCGGGTATGAGTGCAGCTCTGCAGAAAATTAGATCAGAGTTCAAAATGCGTGTGTATTTGCTAAATGAAGGGAATAAGGGAAATCTGCCCTATAGAAGATTCCAATGTCAGCATAGCAACCTTATTTTCTGTGTAAAATGTACAGCCAGGCCAGCTTTTCAGAACAGAGAATTGTTCTCTCTGTATAAATCTCCCCAGCAGAATTGGAAGTTATTAATAGATAAATGGCTACATGATAATAACCACAGAGAGTTGGTAGTGCAATACAAGTTAAAAAAAAATGCATCACACTGGAAGTAGATTTAAGTTGTTTAAATGTAAGTATGTGTGTATATGTTTTACTCACAGTAAAACAAAGAAGCTTGGTGATCTTTTTAGTTTTCCAGATGAGGAATACAGTGACACTCAAAAAGTGTTCACCTTTTCACCTGCAGAAACTCAGGATGCAGCTTCGTAAGTCACACGAGCAGATTACTTTGTATCAGGAGAAATGAGGCTGTTTCATTTCTCCAGACTTCCCATCACACTTTGGGCTCTTCTCACTTGATCACTCCAATTTACTACGTTGGTATAAAATGTGCAAGCAGGTTTTCTACCTTATGTGCTTCCTTGTCCTTCATACAATACAAGTGCACAGTATTGTCAACATTTTACATAAAACCTGGGTCACTATCCTGGGCCAGGAAATAAAGTGCTTTGCTAGAGATGAGACAAATATGAGTGCATGGCAATCAGTGGCTCAGACACAAATCAGTGCCAGCAGCCCTATCACCCAAGAGTCAAAAGCTCTTGCATTCAGCTGTATGTAAATCCAGACTGGACATGAATGGCTGCAGGTGGTTTTTGCTTGTTCAGTCAACCTCTTTCCTCCCCACCTCACAGGGGTTTCCTATTTACTAACTCCAGAAGTTTTAATAACCATTTTTTATGACTTAAAAAGAGATGCTTGACACAAAACTAAGGAACAGATAGTATGGCTGGAGGCTATTATCTTGATTTAGCCAACCGGTAGAATTTATTAGGTACTCTTAAATCTAGTGTATTCATCCACCTCTGTCATGATAGAAGGTTCTCATTTAACGTGTGTGTGTGTGTGTGTGTGTCTGTGTGTCTGTCTGTGGGGGGTGGGTGTTTGCAAGATTAAATGGCAACAGAGCTGTATGAGGTCAGCGGGACTTATTTCAGGAAAAGCCCAAGAGCATCGGAGATGTAAACCCTTCATAGGAAGGAAGGAAGGAAGGAAGGAAGGCCTGTTTTACTTTCAAGACCGACCCTGATCCCTGGGCAGCAGCTTACCTGTAGGAGACCTGCTTCTTGATAGCTAAGTGCAGGAATTGGTCGTCCATCCCCGAGGACGGACCTGCTGCAGCTTCAGAGGGTTTCAAGCTGGGGCCCAGACTCGACGGCAGGGATTTCCCAGCTCCCAGGACCCTCCATTCGTCTCTGGCAAACCTGCGCAGGGGGGTTTTCACCTCTCTGGCTGCCCCTGCAGCGTCCTCAGCAACATCCCAGCCGCTCCGGCGCCGGGGCGCTTCAGCCATTCTCTTCGAGCGGCTGTTTTTGCGCTCGGTTTCTCCCTCCCCCGCGGGCTCGGGCGCTTTGGGCAGGTGGATCAGAAGGGAAGCAAGCAGCCCGGCGTGTGGCAGCCTTTCCGGGGAGGGGGTGGGGGGGAGAAAGCTCAGGACCGCGTCTTCGGCTCCCCTCTTTCGGGAATTTCCCAGTTCCTGGGACGGCGGGGGTGAAATCCACAAACTTCGTGAAGATTGAAGGAGCGCCCAGCGCGTCTCTGGCGCTCTGGAAGGAGGGACACCAAGGAGTCCCGCAGGGAAGGAAGGCTGAAGTTTAGTCCGAGAGGGAGCCGGGATGGACGGCGTGGAGAAGAAACCCGAGGATAGACCAAGCTCGCCGGCAAGAGAAAGCGAGAAAAACTGCTACGTCTCCTCTGCCGGCGGTGGGGCAAGAGGCGAGCGCAGGTGGCTTGGCCGCTCCCGTCCCAATGCTCGGCACCCAAGTCCGGAGCCTCCAGGGGAGCCCCAGCAGAAGAGCCAAAGCGGAGCAAGCGGAGCAAGCGGAGCAAGCGGAGCGCCGGCGCAACGGATCCTGCAGCTCCGGAGACCGACCAGAAGAGGCAGGGGGGGAAGGGGGGGCGTCGCTGTGTTCACGCTGCCCGAGATTGCAGTGTCACCTTAGAGACACGCGGAAACGGGTTCTTAACCCTTGCCAGACCAGCAGTAGGAGAAGGGAAGCCTGGAAGGAAGAAAGTTTGGGGCTCAAGAGATACCCCTCCAGGACGATCCAGGACGGGCCGGCCAAAACATCGGAGTAGTGCAGGCAACGGTTTTGCCGGTTGCACTCTATGGAAGCGAAAGTTGGACTTGGAAGAAGCAAAAGCATACAGAATAACAGTGTTGGAAGGGACCTTGTCGGTCATGTAGTCCAACCCCCTGCTCAAGCAGGAGACGCTATACCATTTCGGACATGCCATATCTTTCAAAAATCCACCATAGCTTTCAAAAATCTCGGAGCACCGGGGAACTGCCTGAGGATTGAAAAGAGCTGATTTGGCTCCCATCTTAAAAAAAAAAAAAGGGGGGGGGAACCAGACCCAGGATACTACAGATCAATCAGCCTAACATCAATATCCGGGAAGATACTGGAAAAGATAATAAAAAAACAGATCTGCGAACATCTAGAAACAAAAAGGACAGAAAGAGTATTTGATGCTTTTGAATGCTGACGTTGAAGACCTCTGAAAATATCACGCACAGCCAAGGAAACAAAACTGATGGATCATGGAACAAAGTTTTCACTGGAGGAACAAATAACCAGGCTGAAATTAATCTATTCTGAACATATTATGCGAACACCTAACACTCTGGAGAAGGTTGTCATACTGCAAAGCGTGTAAGGAAAGATAAGAGGATGATTAGCTGCAAGGTGAATGGACTCAGTTACAATAGCAATAGATGCACCATTGGAAGTCCCCAAAGAGCTAGGTTCAGGACAGATTGTCTTGGGGGAAATCTATCTATGTGGTCCCTAAAATCACTAAAGACCTGATGGCCCATCAACCAGCCAGCCAGCCAGCCGTGAAATCCAGTTGCCCAGCAACATGGTGCAAAAAACAGCTGCTGAGTGTATTGGATCTAGGAAGAGGAACTGCTTTAAGGACCAGGTTTCTGGCTGAGAGTGGATGGTCATTCTGTTTTCATAATTGCTACAAAACAGAGACCCACAAAGCCTTGTCCTGTCCTTCTTCAAGGGATTTACCAGCAGACATTTCATTTCTACCATTGTCACATCTTTGACAGAGGTGATATCTTTCACATTAATCTCCCAATGTAGAAAGACTAAAGTGAAGAAGACAAAACTGAAAGGTAGACCAGATCAGGAAACCAAGTCCATAGGAAGATTAGAGCTATACTTTATTATGACAGGCTATAGTGAGGAAATCTTGCAAGCCTGATTGTGCTTTGCCTCCCCCCCCCCCCCCCCACACACACATATGAATCGGAGAGGAGCATGCTTGATCTCCTCTGAAGGCTATCTTGTTTCTTAGACTTAAAGAATGTTTCAGCCTTCTTTGCCTATTTCCCTCAAGGGGCCTCTTCCAGACTCTCTCCAAATACTATAATGCAGTCCCAGTTCTTCGTCTGTAAGACTGGAATAATATTAAGCCTGTTTTGACAAGGACACTCAAATAATTTTTTAAAAAATTAAGAATCCCAAGATTCTTTCATTCAAAAGAAGAAATAGACCTTGGTACGATATTGTTCATAATGAAATTTCAAATAGCACTCTGCATTAGGGCTATTGATGAAAAGGAAAGCTGGGCTTTGCAGGGCTTCTTCTTCTGCAAAACAAATGGCCTTCCTTCCTTCCTTCCTTCCTTCCTTCCTTCCTTCCTTCCTTCCTCCCTCCCTCCCTCCCTCCCTCCCTTCTTAATTTTTCTTGATCATCTTGCTCTGAAATCCAATTTTTCCTTAACCCCAAGAACAATTCGGTATTGCTGGCTAAATGTGATTCTCTCCAGAGCTAATAACCCAATTCTTACTGAGATTGCAGTGTGTAATATAGTTGAGCAACTGTCAGGGTACTTTTTGTCATGAAGATGGTGCCAATGGAATCACTGATAATCACCCATAATTTAAAAAAAAAAAAAGCCACACACCACCAACATACACAAACACGCTTCTGAGTAATTTCAGTTGTAATTTGTTCTTGTCTCTTCCACCTCCTTGTCCATGTACTTTCATTTTCTAACACCAAGGAGCAAATGTTCATTTATTTTGCTTGATTATTTAAGGGAGGAAACAGATTTTTTTTAAAAAAAACTCACCACAATTTAATGTGTCCTGTAAGAAAGCTATTTACCTCCATTCTTTTTACAAAGCTGCAATTACTCTGTTATAGGACAGGGATTAGCTTAAGTGAAATTGCTCAAAAATGTTTCATATAAACCCTCTGATTTTGGATCAAAGGAATTATGGAGTACTATATAATTTATCTTAAACCCAGTAGAGGTTTGCTGCCTAAACCTCTCTATCATTACTCTTGTTTCCTTTCTCATGGAGTCTTTCCACACTGGTGAGATGAAATCTTCCCCACCCATTTTTGAATTCACAGAAAATAGTACCCACATGACATTGCCAAATCCTACCAATCAACTACTGCCTCTGTTCCCAGTTACTGTCATCACCTCACTTCCTTCAAATAAATAGTGACCAAACCTAGCGGATTTATACCCCTCGAGGCAGCCTTAGACAGTCAGAAGAAAGAGGAAATAGTTACCTAATGATATCTGTCTTGCCATCCACCGTAACTCTTTGGCTCAGGTAAAATATTTTCCACAAGGGAGGCATAGTCTTTACTGTCAACATAACCAATGTGATCATGATGCATTTTTTAGCACAAATTCTTATTTATGCAACCCAGGTTTTTTTTTTTTTTTTACATCTTAAATTACATTAACCAAACTATTTTGAGTGATATTTATCTAAATCCAGCCTGTAATTAAATTCACATTTTGGGCTGAACTGAGCCATGTTGAACAAACTACATTTGCCTGGATTTACATGCTACACTAAGCTCTAAATTATAATTTATAAAGCTCAGTGACTGGAGGTGCTCAGCATTACCTGGTTAAGACTTGGGTGAAAAAAAAATAGCAGGCAATGCATTCGTAGCAGGTTTAAAGGCCAGACTGGAAAATTGAAAGAAAAGCCCCAGAAGAAGATAATGGCAAATCATGATTACAAATGATCTCTGCCACAGTATGATTATCCCTTCTCTGCATTTGGGGGAGTGGGGCTCTTGGCAATCCTGCAGTTTATGATGCATGCTGCAGTTTGTTCAGTATCACTTAATTAGAATTGCATAGACCACTTGACCACTAAGCTCTCCTGTTACTTACCAGTACTGTGACTTTTGTTTTTAGCATTCCTTCTCATCTAAATTAATTTCGCTTCTGCTTGTAAGCTTCTTTCTACTATGGAAATGCAGCAAATTGTCTTCTGCAGTTTTCACTTTCTTTATTCTTCTCATGAAGCTCAGTTATTCGTCTCTATAAGGGAGTTAGTTAGATCTGTGCCTCCTGCAGCAGATCTGCACAAATTTCTCTAACCAGATGTTCACAGAGCTTTGCAAAAGGGAGCCTTTTTTTGTACAGTCCCCAAAATACACAAGAAAATCTTGCAAAGAAGAGCAAAGATTTCATATAAAAATGACTTATTTATAAAAAAAAAAAAAATCTGTCTTGTGATGATAGTTCATTGCTTTTTCTGATTTTCTCCAGGGTTTTGCCCATCATTCACCTGATATCTCTAAACCCCCCCCCCCAATCTTCCCACGTCTCTCTCCTGTCTTGTCGTGACCTGTCATTCAGCCAAACTCCAAGCTTTCAATTCCTCCCATGACTCAGCCCCACCAACCCCCAGACAACATTAATAGACTGCCAGGTCTGGGTTGCAAAAATCCATGTGACCCCTAGATGGTAGCAAAGTGATACAGAAAATCCTATTGGTTTGTTCATTTGCTTTGTTTTTATGGTCCTCCAGTCAGAGTTGAGCCCGAGCAGTTTTTGTATCCAATACAGCACAGTAATCAGATTAAAAACAAAATACTTTAGAAAAATGTAATCTAATGCACTAGGTCCAGTTAACAACTGGTCCCATTCAATGGTTTCCCATAGGAAGAACCAAAAATAATGTCTCAGATCCCAAAGTATGCCAAAAAAAGCTAGTTGCTGTTCAAGAATTCAGGAAACGGGCTGATCTAAGATCTGGGAGAATTTATTCATTTATT
The DNA here is from genome assembly GCA_023970755.1 of Azemiops feae. Lineage (NCBI taxonomy): Eukaryota > Metazoa > Chordata > Lepidosauria > Squamata > Viperidae > Azemiops > Azemiops feae. Next base: position 3,499,732 of record JALGBA010004098.1, on the reverse strand, counting down.
TGTATCCTGCCTTTATTATTTTTACAAATAACTCAAGGTAGCAAATATATCCAACACACCTTCCTCCTCCTATTTTCTCCACAACAAAAAGCCTGTGAGATGGATTTGGTTGAGAGAGAGTGACTGGCCCAAGGTCACTCAACTGGCTTTCATGGCAAAAGGAGGCCTTGAACTCATGGTCTTCTGCTGTCTATCTTGGTGCCTTAACCACTACTAGACCAAACTGACTATTCTGGAGAAGGCCATACTAAGAAGACCCTGCTCCACGGCCATGCAAATAACAAGGTAGGCTCCAGCAGGGAACCTTCTTTTCCAGATATTAATGGATTGGGAGAAACTCCTGGGAGAAGATGGACCCAAAGATATTCAGGTCCTGAGTTATGAAGGGTTTACAACCAACATCTTGATGTGCATCTAGATGTACACTAGTAACCAGTGCAGTACAGCTGCTCTTGAAGCAGTGATGTTAGATGAATAAACTGACTGGACCCATAATTGCTTGAGCTGTTGGATCTTAATTTCTTGCTAGTGGCTGTTCAGATATTTGCAGCTTCAATGCCCACATGCTGTTCAACGTATGAAACATGCATTCATCAAGTTGTATTGTATAAGCCCAGTTGCAAGGGGAATACTATGTATTCAGATTCAGTTTGAATTCTGATTTTTTCCCCACGATCTGTTTTCCAGATCTTGTCACCCACCAGCCTAGGAAGGAATCTAAGCCTCTGTATACATAAATTATTTAGCAGCAGGTTGATGGATGTTGTCCCTTTGTGTCCAAAAACTACATCAACTTTCACCAAAGTAGAAAGATACTAAGATAGACAATGGTTGGATCCACATATTATACTAAGGCAGGGGAGCCATTCTGGCTGGTGGTTTCACATTTTGATTTTGTACTTTTTTCCTCCTAAGGCTTAATGCGTTTTTATTACAGGCTCAATGGAACTCCCCTAGAACATATTCACCAAAGCAAATAGTGATTCTTTCTCCCATCTGTCCATTCCTCCCTGTGCTTTAGAGTTGGAAAAGGCAACCTGGTGGTGACTAGGCAACCTCACTACAATTTTGCCAGGCTTGCTTAAACAAGTTTTAGGAATCACAATCAGTTGTAACAGTCTAAACTGTAATCTAGGACTGTTGAAACATAATAGCTGAAAATCACTCAGCATACTAAACTAAGGCTTCTAAATACAGGCTGCAAAAAAATGGGATGAGGACCAGATCATAGCGAAGACTTACTTTGCTGCCATCTTGTGGTTGTCTGGATTTTTGCAGCTCAGATCTGGTAATCATGGTTAAGCCAGAACCAACTGAATCATATTGTGGCTTAGCATGGTATGAAAACTCAGCCAATGGCATTAGGCATTTATTTCAGAAGTTGTTAATCAGGGATTCCACATTTCAAATGCAAATTCGGTATAAAAATTGAGTTTTTACCAGAAGATTTTAATCTGTTGCTTTGCAACCAGTGGGGTTGCAAATGTCTTCTGTAGTTACATTGACTGATTTTTACTTAATCTGCTGCTCAGTGGAAAAGCTGCAAAAGTAGTTCTGAAGCTGCAGGGTAAGCTACTTCCCTCAGGTGGAAATTCCCATCCCATTCTGTCTATTGTCTCTGCAGGGTTTCCCCTCTTGCCTGAAACCAAATCACCAGATTGCTTTGTCAGCATTTGTCTTGTTTCTGGCTGCTCTGAGGCAGGGCTTGGGTGCTTCCCCAAGAAAATATTTTCCTTTCCATGAAAAGCACACAGCTCAGGGGAGATGGAGAATTAGGTTGAGGCACCAGCTGGCTGCCATTTTTGTGCTTTTCCCAATGGTCCTCTAGAGCAGTGGTTCTTAACCTTTTTGAACGAATCGCCCCCTTGAGCCAATGAGGAAGTTGTCATCGCCCCCCTCCCCCAACATAACCTCTCAATCACAACATAGGAAATAATTCTTCAATTTATGCAAACACTTTTTTTGTTTTCTTTAAAATTGTCATCAGGACATATCGATGCAAATAATTTATTTCCAGTCTTTTTCCCATATCTCAACTGTGTGAAAAATTTTGGTGCCACCCGTCACTTTATTCCCAAACTTCGTGATACATGTATTTCATTATTATCTTATTTATTGAAGACATTTAAATGTAATGACCACTGAAAACAAAATTCAATTGCAAGAAAGTGAAATGCCCAAAAAGAAAAACTAAGAATTTCAAGACGAAAACTCTGAAACTAAATTAAGATTCGAGGAAAGTATATATAGTCACGCACACTGTAAAAAGGATTAAAAAGACACAAAAATATATAATATTGAACTGGAGTGCACGCTAAAAAAGTACAATACAAAGAGACACACAAAATGTTTTACAGAGCACAACAAAAATTCAAAAACGAAGCCGAAAACTCAAACTGGAATGTGAAATCCAATGCAAGCAAATACAACAATAAAAGCTCAGACAATTATTAATGAAAAAAATGTATGTACACAAAAAGCAAAAAAAAAGAACATCAATGGCTGCCTTGTGCTCCATCGCCCCCATATCGCCCCCTTTTCATTCCTTCGCCCCCGCGTCGCCCCTTTTCATTCCATCGCCCCCCTGAAAAATGAAATCGCCCCCTGGGGGGCAATATCGCCCAGGTTAAGAACCACTGCTCTAGAGTCTAGAAGGAGAATTCTTGGGCACAGAAAGTGGGGCAGTGGAGCAAAAAGGCTGCAAAGGATACAGGAGCAATTTGGGCAAGGCACAGCCAATGGGATTCTTAATAGACTAAACTGTAGTGGTTAGAAAAGGGAGAGGAGCATGGTCTTCAACTCTTTGTTAGCCATGAAATGTAAGGGTGACCTTGAGATGTTCATTATGACTCAGCTAGGAGATGGAGATGAATAATCTTGCATGTTATTTTTAAGTTCTTGATGGAAAGATTGCATTAAATGTCATACCACAAATAGCCTCCATTATTATAATCTGCTGACAATAGTCAATAGAGGTCTGCAAAATTAATCAAGGAAGAATTGCTGGGTGGTGAAACCTACTGTCTAAAAACGTTATTTTTTGTTTGGAGATGGAGAGGGGCAGCTTAAAAAGCCAGTATCCTTATTATCTTTGCTGTTGCCCAGAAGGAGAATCTCATTTGGTAAATATCTGCCACAATTAGAAATCTAGTAAATGCTCCTATACTCTGGAAAGCGGTTATTCCATTTCTACCAGGGTGGACTTCTCTGCTATTGATGGCACAGTTCCCCTTGGCTGAGAGAGCCATCCATTGCTCAGAAATTTATTTCCAGGAAAAAGATTCCTGTCTAAACTAATATGTCTATGGGGATATATGTATCTGAAAGTCACAATATCTTCCCAATGAGGAGCTGAAGAATCTATTAAGGAAGGTGATTGAATTTGTCAAGCATAGCTTGTTCCCTATACACTTCATTATGATGATTTTGTCTGGTACCATTTCTCTCCAAATGGCCCTCTGCCTACCAGGGCATGCCTTGTGATATGTTACAGGATCAGCAGGTCAAGAAAAAACAAAACAAAACAGAGCTACTATCCTTCTTCTGCGAGTTTCACTGGTTTGAATTAACTGCTTGTTTATTAGAATTTAATTCTACCTTTCTAGAGGAGTTCAAGGTAGATAAATAGTATTTCCTCAAATTTTCTCCTTATATAACATTCCCATAAGTTTGAGTTAAAAAATAAAGACTGGCCCTAAGCAACTGAAGGAGCTTGATGCTGGATTCCTCTAATACTAATTTAGTACCCCCTGAGATACTAGTTTGGTGTAGTTGTTAAGGCAGTAGGCTAGAAACTAGGACAGGGGTAGGCAACCTTGGCTCTTTTATGACTCGTGGACTTCAACTCCCAGAATTCCTGAGCCAGCATGGAATTCTGGGACTTGAAGTCCACGAGTCATAAAAGAGCCAAGGTTGCCTACCCCTGAACTAGGATATCATGAATTCTAGTCCCATTTTAGATACAAAGCCAGCTGAGTGATTTTGGCCCAATCATTCTCTCTCAGCCCTAGGAAGAAAGCAATGGCAAACCATTTCTGAAATCTTGTCAAGAAAACTGCAAGAATTTGTCCATAAGGTTGCCAAGAATCAATCTAATACTTTAACCAATATATCATATATCAACCTTTTCTTCACCACAGACTCCCTTTTAAAGCCTTTAAAAGACCACCAAGACTTAACTCAAGATTTAAATCATAACATTTCTTCAAGCCTTCGTGGAGCTCCTTTGACATCGCGCCTCCCCAGAGATCCGCGGAGCACAGGTTGAGAACCACTGCCGTATACAGTAGTTGCAGAAGTATCCTATTTAAAGGATACCTTTTTCATTAATTCAAATGAAGATTGTCTGCTGCAAAATAGTTTAGGAACCAAATTAGGAAAATTAGGATGTGCACAAGCACATCCCAGCAAGCATGTCCTTTTTCTCCCCATGGTCTCATTCAATTGTTTTCAGATCATCCTCAATCCATATCTAAGCCTTTTAAAATCCATCTTTAACTATTCTGGGTTAAATGGGAGTCTGTATTTTAAAACTATACCAAACAGTGGTACTTCTGCTGTGGTTGTAATCCAACAGGCTTAATCAACCATTAGGGTGGTTTCCAAGGCGAACCTTCAGATGGCAACTCCTGGCCATTTTAAGCTGGCACAGCTACTCTCCCTCCATCCTTCTCTCCGAACCCTGGGCTTTGTCTTTTAGAGTCATTCTGCTTTAGGTCATAGTCTAAAGTCTGGTTCTTTCCAACTGGATTCTGCCTCACTCCAGGTGACCAAGCAGATTACTGGCTCGGAGAAGAGTTGCTGCTGATCAGAGGGGGGCTATCCAGGGAAGCAAGAGAAAGGAAGAACTAGGTCTCTTGTTTATGGCTTCATAATAAATGAAGAAATGCTGTTCTTCCCCATACCTCTCAAGTATTGATTCCAGGCTGCTTTTGAACATGGCTCTAACTCTTTTATAATATAGCATTAAACCTGTGTCAAAAAGGAGTATAATAATCAGCTGTGCTTTAGCCTAAATGCTTTTCCGTAGTAGATGCATTTAAAGAGAGTTTGACACTTACCTAACATCAGCAAACCATTGTTGATGCTTCTGGTTTAAGTATTTGTTAAAACTTGCTGCCTCCCCATAGCCCAGCCCTTGCCATCATAACCAAGGATGGATAGTTTCCCCAAAGCTGATCGTGGAACAAAACAAAGCCGAGAGAACCGACCAGCCCTTGCCTTTAATGTGCCCTTGGCATCATAAAGACAGAACTATTCACTCACATTGTGCCTGAGATGCAGCAGACGTTATGTTGATATATGTTTTTCTGCTAGCACAAGAACTGGGTAATAGGATATTAAGGCAACTCAGAGAAAGAGCTGTAGATGAACAGCAAATACTTACTTTATTCCTTGCCTAAAAGCTGTCTTTGGAAGTTCTGTCTTTTATTTCTTTTGATAATTTTAATAATTTTTATTCTAAATGAAAGTGAACAAATTTTCACTTCTTATGTATCTTCTTGTTTTAAGACATTACAACAGATGAGCTTAAAAAAAAGAAATATACTTATTTCAGTGAGTTTCAAAAAAGAAATATATTTATTTCAGTTATAAATATATAGATTCAATTACAACGACCATGAAGCTGAAAGCTTAACTCCTTATTTCCTTCTAATGCAGTTATGAGTGTGCTAACACCAACTATATTGTGATTCATTATTCATCTGCCTTTTATTTAATTACCCGATGCAATATGATTTGGCTTATCTGGTTGTTAGGGCTGTGATTGTTTATGCAGCATTGTTATATAAATATGTTTTCATATTCATTTAAAATCATACTGAATATTTAATTAATTTCTGTGGGCATTTAAGTTGCTGTTCTTTTGATTTTATCTGCTGATAGCATCAAACAGGATAAGGTGGACTATAAATTTAAAATACATATATTTAATTCAATTTGCATGTTGTCCTGTTTAAAAATGGACATTTAAATATTTGAGATTGAACAAAGTTCAACAAATAAGAATCAAACTGCTGTTGAAGAAAAGTTGATGTATACATTTTTCTTTCTTTTCAGAACTTAATAAAATCAGAATAGAATTAAACATACTCAAATGTGTTCTGAAAACAATCCCCTACAGCATAAAGCTGCCTATGATTGTTTGCCTAGTAGTTGATTTATCTATCAGTCAAGACAACCAATAATTCAACCTTATCCATATTGGCTTACAAGTAAGTCTTAATGAATTAAACGGGAATTTGCCCATGGCAAGCTTGAAATCAGATTTCAGTCTGAATCTTGCAGCTGTAGCTTTGTTTCTAGCTCTCATTTTAAGCACTAATTTTTTTGGCTTAAATTTCACTTTCTTAATGTCTGCTTGTCAGGCTGCTGTTCATAAGCCCAGGAAGAGAGCCAATTAAAAAAAAAACCCCGACAGCGGCAGTGCTGCCTGCCTCCTTTGATGCTGAGCAATTTGCAACTGCTCTCAACCTAGTAGGAGGTTTTAAGAAGATTTGGACAAGAGGACCCATCAATATGGGACGTGAGAAGAGCATTCCAGAAACTCCAATCGTCCCATAAGCTAATTTTATTTCATTACCTTTTAAATAAATCCATTTTATAAGTGACTCTTTAAGAAACGACTGTTATGCAAAACTATTCAACAGAAGAAAAGTATAGACACATACAATATTAACAAAATAATACACGTTCAGAATTAATAATGGTAACAGGAAAAATGAATTATGGACACTTATGTTATAAACAACTTCAAAACAAAATTAACCGTATTGGCTGATCGTATTCTTTGCCCTTTTGTTTTAAAAAGAATCTAATTAAATATTTATCAAAAACAAATCAGCACCCCACTGCTGCAAATCAGATGCAAATTTTTCCTTCTAAGTTTGTTGGATAATTCAATTGGCCTCATAGCCCCAAATGCCACAATTCTTGATGTCTTATTACTTAATTTGCAGCCAAGAGGAACATGCGCATCTTATCACAGTGTGATTGATGTAGTTATATTAATCCTGTTGAGGTTTAGCCAAAATGTGACAACAGGACAAAAACAAATCATATGAATTAATGTTATAGCTTCTGAGGTGCATCTCCAAGAGCGAGATAGATGCAACATATTAAAACATTTTTGTCTGATATATATATGCAGCAATTTTTTTGTACTGAGCTCATTTTAAATCATAGCTACTAATGGTAAATTGTGTAAAGCAAGTAGCTATTGATTTGTCATGTGAGAACATTCAAGCCTGTTATTCTAGAGTCACACAAGTAATTAACATTGATTCCATCAATTTCCCATTAAAAAAAATTCCGCAAACCTTTTAGAAACAGTCTTCCCATAATTAAGTTAATCCAAAATCATCATGTAAGAGGTCTAGGTTATATCTGCTGCAAAGCAAGCTGAGATGTTATTTTTAACTTGAGATGGTTATCTCACAATGTAAATATTTCATGAATAAAGAGATCCAAATTATATCTCTGATTCAAAGCTCCGATTTGTCCATGCTGGAGGTGGAAAGCTCTATGGGAGCTCAGGATAATCTCGTTTTTTCTCAGGAAGAGAACCTGTATGTGAAGTCTAAGAGTTTCTCTGGGCTAATCCATAACATCATTTCATTAATGTCTTTTATCCTGTGACATTTCCTCTGACACCTGCACAACACACCCAAGAGCTAATTAGCAAAGCAACCAACAGAGAGTAAGGCATGATTTCCAGTCACCTGGAGGTGACATTTTCTTTCCTTGATGTTCTTGCTGCAGTTGATAAAGGCCGCAGTGTTGATCTTAGAACAAGAGCTTTTGGAGTGGTACAAAAGACCTTACCAGATAATCTCCCTTCATTCAGGTCAAAGAAACAAATGTTTCAGGAGGAAACTGAGGATACCTGGGAATGGGGAAATTCCATCACTCAGCAATGGGCTGGGTTGCTAGCCATCCTTGGCATGTCAGTATGAGATCTTCTAACAAAGGAGTTGGTCATTTGCAGGGTCCCTTCAAAACCTGGACTTGAAGCTAGCAAATGAAGTGAAATACAGATAGCCCTAGACTTACAACCATTCATTTAGCAACCTTTCATAGTTATGACAGTGCTGAAAAAAGTTCCTTCCAATTGGTCCTCACACTTAAAACCATCATAGCATCTCCTCGGTTATGTGATCAAAATTTGGACACTTGGCTTGTGATGGATGCAATGTCCCAAGGTTATGTGATTGCCATTTGCAATCTTCCCACTGACAAAAGTCAATGGAGAAAGCTGGATTCACTTAGCAACCGTGTGATTCACCTAACAACAGTGGCAAAACAGGTGGTAAAACTGAGCACACCTCACTTAACAAGGTCTCACTTAGCAACAGAAGTTCCAGTCTCAATTGTGGTCATAAGTCAAGGACTCTCTGTAGAGTATGGATGGATGACCATGTGGAAATTACACAGAAACTGTTGAGGCTTAAAGTAGCATGTATTAGATCAACCTTCCTTGACTTGGATGTGTTATGACTATAATTTTCAGATTTCCCAGCCAGGGATGGAAGTTGTGACTTGGGTATTTGGTGATTTCTACGCTGAAAATTGCAGCAATACCTTGTGCATTAGGAAAAATAACACAGCTGGATTGGCACTTATTAAACAAACCATAAATAAAATGCAACTTGCTGCAGTTTCATAAACAGGTTAAAGTTGTTTTATTTCAATGTCCTTTTAGATTCAGTTCAGTGATTGGGGGTACCAATCTTAGGTTTTATTTGGGTCTCACCTTAGGTTTTATGGTCAATATTTTTAAAGTTTAATACTTTTCTCAATTTATTTATTATAGATTGTTTTCTTTTTGTTTGATATTGTATGTCACTAAGAATCCTTTGGGATCGGGATGAATTCTAAGTACTGCCAAACATAAATTGATAAACATAAACCGATGAGCAAAATACAGGTTCCACATTAATAAGCATAAGGTCTGGTTTCTTAGTATATTTTGGGAGTGACTGTTGATTACAGAATCAAAATATTACTAACTTTAGCCAGTGAAATAACAGTAAACAAGAGAGGAATATCCTGAACTTCAAGGACATGGATCAGCTTGAAAGTTTAATGTTGCCATTCATGATTTGGATTGGAGATGCTATTTCAGTGCTCTTGAAACATTCCCTCTTTGCTGAGAAGTCAAGTTCACTTCTCTCCAATCCGCCCTCTAACTTCTAGATCTAAACTGAGTGGAAGGAAAAAACACAGTTAAACTGCCTGGCAACCAGGACTCCATCACCATTTCAACTGGCATGTAAGTGGGAGGGAAATTGTTCCAGTGCTCCATCACAGTCACATTGCTTTTTAAAGAGGAAAATGAGTTAAAAATTAGAGGCTTAGTAAAAAAAGATCTGAAATGGAATTGTTAGGAGGATCAGTTCTCTTCAACTGCAACAAAGATTTATTATACACTAGGGTTATAAATGTATTCTGAGTTAAAAGTTAAGGAAATCAATTGCTTGAAGAGTGGAAAATTTACTTATTTGGTGTCCCATTTGCTTTTTTAAAAAGTTAGAAGAATAAAATACATGAATTGGGGTGGGGAGTTTGCTGGGTGCCAGGAACCCAGTGATATCCCAAATTATGTAGCCTGGCTCTGGCCAAAATGTTCAACAGCTAAGAGAAACATCAAAAGGGGCTAATTCATCCTTTAAGCACCTCTCTTTCTTCTAATCTACCCTTCATTCTGCTGGTTGGGCACCAACATACACCCTTTTCTTCTCTGTTCCCTCTTTTATTTATTGTACTATTCCAAAACATTAAATATGTACACCTGTTCCATGCCCCCTCAAACATTAAACACACATTTAAGAAAGTTCAATGAGGTAGAATGGTGGTGCCAAATAATCTTCTCCCACCCACCTTTAAGGTCAAACACAATCAATCTTTTACTAAGTTTTGAAATGGAAGCTAAATTGCACAATGAATTCATCAGAGGCAAAGTGGGTTGGCTGTGCCCACCATGGGCAATAACACTTGAACTGTATTCAACACCTAAGAGCTGGGAGGTAAGGGATATGATTATCTGTTTCCAGCTTTCAGCATTCTGCAGCATATAAGAAGTCGGACGGAACAGGATTGTCAAGCACCTTTCCAAAAAACTTAGGAAGCTAAGAATAAAAATGTCTTAATGCAACAAAAGAACAGTGCAAAGTGAAGGCGACAAGCAGAGTTATTGTGGAGCTAAGTAAGCACACAGAAAATTACTGCAGCTATATGATGTTCATTACTAGATTTTTTTAAAAATTGCCAACTGATCAAAAGAAAATCACCTGGCCTGCTTCTATGTCTTTAAGAGCAATATAATTTCTTTCTACAGGAGAATGTGAAAATTTATCTGTGTTGATCCCTGAAAATTAAACTGCTGCGAAAGATACTGGAGCCAAGTTCTTTTCAGTCAGTTGGTAATTCCTCTGCAGGAACCTAGCTGGAGTTGGAGGAGGAGCAGCAAAAAAGTAAGTATGATTATTGTGTGTTTTCATCCTGCAACCTTTATATTTCTCAGGAACGAGGAAGACAAAGTGGTGCCATGACATCCCCTTGTGAGCAAAGAAGTTAAGTGTTGAGAGGGAAGTGTTGAGAGCCCTTCCATCTGCTCCCATAAGACAATGTAAACACAAATCTTTGGCAGGATGAGAAGCCCTGCTCAGAATGTAAAACTCCCAGCTGACAGGGCAGTTACGGGACAACCGTTGAGCCCTGCCCTCGTGACAGTTGAAATCCTAATTGGGGAAATAATCACCAGATTATTCACAGGTGTGGGAGTTTGGCTTTGAATGAGAAGCTGGCAAAAAGATCTTCCAAATGATACTTAAAATCACATGACTGCTGAAAATTGTTCCCCCAAAAGCCAGGTAATGTTTGCCCCGTGGCTTTCTCCACAAGAAACCATATCCGCAAAATAGGATGGGTTTTCTTTTTACCACGTTAAATATTGCAAGTATGAGGCATGTACTTCATATCTAGTAGGCAGTGCTAGAAACGTAATGATCAATGGTCATGTATTTATGGGCAGCAGCTGACTTTTCTTAGCCAGTTTTTGATTTGTGAATCAGGTGTAAGCTAATTTTGTTCCTCTCTAGTATATTAGGTGAAGGTTGAAAACCCAAAAAGAGTTCTGTTCAGGAAACTAAGATTTAGGTCCCCTTCCTGCTATTTTCTCCTTGATCCTTTTTTTAAAAAAAATTTGTGATCTATTTTTCACATTTTTATCCACAGAATACTTACGGGGATGAACAATAAAGTAACATATAAACATTTAAACTCCCATATAAGGTTCATATTAAAACAGATGGTTCTTTAGCTATTCCAAGGTAAAGTCCTTTCACATGGTCTAGTTTAAAGCCATAAATTATGTTCAATAAACAATTGGCAACAAGCGTAGTCCTTTCAACCTGGATACAACATGTTCCTAGTATCAAGCCTTGTTTGTTTTCTGGTGAACTTCATAAATCAACCTGATCCACAAACCAGCTTTTATTCTTCCTCTAGTAAAATTTGAGATGTCTATAATCCAATCCAACTTTGCCTATTGTGGAACTTTCCCCTAGCAGCACCCATAAATAAATGTGAGAATATTGCATCTCCAAAACTCATTGTCTGGGTTTGCGTGACATAAATTGGCCAATCACAATTTGCATTGTGAAAATACAGCTTATGTAAATAATGTTCAGTGTGTCACATAAGCTTGAAGAATTGAGTTCATTAAACCACAGTTACTGTAGGCACATCATTCAACCACAGACACTGTATGTGCAGCACATGGAAACTGTAATGGCTCAAATAAAAAAAACTGGATGAGGGTTTTTTTTTTAAAAAAAATTAGCACTTAAATAGTGAATTGGAGCATTTGGATGTGAATTCTAGGAATGAGAACTGTTTGGATCTAACATTTGGGCGCAGGTAATAAGGGAATTGTAATGTGGCCTAGTGTTGACATTTCTCTCTATATTACCTAAGTTACAGGAGACTTTAACCAATGTAAATTTAAATTAATATGAGAGTGGTTAAGGTACCAGGCTAGAAACTGGAAGACCATAAGTTCTAATACTGCCTTAGCCATGAAAGCCAGCTGGGTGATCTTGGGCCATTCACTCTCTCTCAACCCAAACCACCTCATAGGGTTGTTGTTGTGGGGACAATGAAAAGGAGGAGTATTATATATGTTCACTGCCTTGAGTTATTTATAAAAATAATAAAGGGATATAAAATAAATAAAATAAATTTCTAGCAAGCAACTTAGCTAAACAAATAAGACACAACTAAATAACAAATGGAGGACAATTATACTTTAAAATTACAAGTACTATAACAACATTTGTAAATGTTGCCTTCAGAAGTTGTGGAAGCTTCATTACTGGAAGCTTTCAAGAAGAGACTGGACTGGTGTAGAAATGGTGTAGGGTCTCCTGCTTGGGTGGAGAGCGGGACTAGATGACTTACAAGGTCTACTCTACTCTACTCTACTCTACTCTACTCTACTCTACTCTACTCTACTCTACTCTATTCTAAATATGAAAGCCTATGTTTAATTTTGGAATACCATTGGTGGAGTTTACAGTTTACCCCAAACCATGGTTTGTTGAAGCACATTCCTGTTCATACATTACACTAAAACATAAATTTGTTTACAAACAATAAGAATTGAATTCATTGCAAACTTATCTATTGCCTGGCAGTTTGTGACCATAATCTGTGTTAGTATGGGTTTATAAGGGATATATTAACTGGTTGACACAGTGATTTGGTTCATCTGATAAATCATACTATAGTTTGATTTTGTATTACTATACAGTGGTACCTTAGTATTCGTCATTAATTGGTTCCAGGAGGTGTGACGAGTACCAAAACCAATAACTACCATACAAATTTTTCCCAGAAGAAATAATGTATTAGTCACAAGGCAACTGACACTGATATGATCTAGCTTGCACATCAAATACCAAACAAACGACAAGTATTGGGCCAAAATGTGTGTGTGTGTGTGTGTGTGTGTGTGTGTGTGTATATATATATATATATATATATATATATGAGAGAGAGAGAGAGAGAGAGAGAGAGAGAGAGAGAGAGAGAGAGAGAGAGAGAGAGAGAGAGAGAGAGAGAGAGAGAGATAAAATTCTTACAAGAAAAAAGGCGAACACCAGGATAAAAATAAACAAGGCTGTTTAATATAAACAGGCCTGTAGATAAAAGAGCACTTAGCTTTCGTCCGCCAAACTACAGACGTCCTCAGAGTTGGAGTGGGAGGCATTCTGGGAGCTGGCCTATATAGCCTCCTGCCTCTGCGCCCGGCTTCTCGAGCGCGTCATCGGCCCATTGGTTGTAATAGTCCACAATGTGCTGAGTTGGTCTACACCTGGCAATCTGTCAGTGGCCTTGCTGGTTGCCTTCAGATCCTCCTTCGCTTTCCTTGAGCGCGTACATGCACTCAGGGGGTGGCTGTCCAGCTGCCTTTGCTCCTTATCTCCTTCCCCTCCCGTTTTGGAGCGATCTCTCAACCTACAATTAAGACGCCCTGTGAGGCTGTCACCCTCACCCAAGGCCACTGTTGTCTCACCCGTAGCTCCCTCACCCCAACCTTGCGAAGGATGGCCATTCGGGCATTCCTGCTCTCTGTTTCCCCCCCTCTTTTTTTACTCTTTCCAAGCCGCTTCCGCACGTTCGTTTCAAACGCCCGATCATAACCCCTTGTTAGTCCATCATCTCCTCCCATGGCAGTCATCGCCGCTTCACCTATAGCCCTATCTCCCCACTCCTGCAGGGAGCTGTCCAATTGTTGTGACTCCTGATCCCCCTCCCCTTCTTTTGCCGGTTTATATATATGTGCTGGTATGTTGTCAAAGGGACATAAGTTAATTCATATTTCAGTGCAATATATACAGTTTTGGGGAAGGTTTTTGTCAAGAACAAAGATATATATATATCTTTGTTCTTGACAAAAACCTTCCCCAAAACTGTATATATTGCACTGAAATATGAATTAACTTATGTCCCTTTGACAACATACCAGCACATATGACCAGTACACCCTCTTTTCTGCAAGGTAAACTATGAATGAAACATCCCACAAAGATTGTACCTGCAGAGGTCTCAATGGTACAGATCTAATAGAGGAAAGGGGCTCATCAGAAGGACAAATCTTCCTTAACAGTATTTAAATGCTGTAGTGCCTCCTGATTTATACCTATTGTAATAACTCTTCTGCTAGTTAGATGAAAGCTCATGGTAATCAAACATTTATGAAGCCAAATTAAAAATGCAGAACAGCTCTTATCAAAATGATTAGGGGGCTGGAAGCTAAAATGTATGAAAAGCGGTTGGATATGTTTAGTCTATTGGTATGTCTAGTCTAATGAAAAGAAGGACTAGGAGGGACATGATAGCACTGCTCCAATATTTGAGGGGCTCCTACAAAGACGAGGAGGTCAAACTACTTTCCAAAGCACCAATAGGCAAGACAAGAAACAATGGTTGGAAACTAACCGAGAGAAGCAATCTAGAACTAAGGAGAAATTTCCTAATGGTGAGAGCAATTAACCAATGGAATAACTTGCCTTCAGAAGTTGTGGATGCTCCATCACTGAAGGCTTTCAAAAAGAGACTGAAATGTTATAGGATCTACTGCAGGGGGTTGGACTCCCTGGTGGCTTCCATATTCTATTCTATTCTATTCTATTCTATTCTATTCTATTCTATTCTATTCTATTCTATTCTATTCTATTCTATTCCATTCCATTCCATTCCATTCCATTCCATTCCATATATGGAAGTATACTGTTTCAAAAATGAAAGTGTCCCCAGTTTCCATGGCAAGAGCAAAGTTGATCTAAAGACATAAGAAAAAGTTACATTGTCCATGGGAATACTGTACTGCTGAAGCCAACATGCTAAGTTCTCTCCCCAGTTTACACTTGCTTTTTGAGATGTGAAGAACATTTTCTATTTTAAGAGAGCAAAAATTCAAAATATTTCTGCTGGACCAGACTGAGGGTCAATGTAGCCCAGCATCTTGGATTAGATCTGGAATTCAGTGGGCTTTCAAATGAAAGTTTCTAATTAATTGTGGTTCTTAATCTTGTGTGTTTTCATATCCCTGCAGACAAAGGGTTCTGACATGTATGACTCTGTGCAGTTCTGTGAACGTTGTTCATGTTAAAATTTATAAAGAGGAAGAGTGCCATTTAAAAAAATGAGTATTCATTATCATTACCAAAGCTTCTTTTTTCATTTGAGCTTGAAATGCAGGAAATTAAAAATATGAACACCAGGTTATCATGCAACTTGTGAAAACAATCTTCATATGTACTCTGATTGCAAGGATTTGCTCACATTTTATGATGGAAAAAGCTGGCAGCATCCTCGAGGCTGTGATATTTTTAGATTAGTGGGTGTTTAGTGCTGAAAGATTATTTGAATATTTTGAAGCAGGATCTGCAAGTCTTTATTTGCAGGCCAAGCTTCTTAATTTAATATTCCTAAGATTGCTGTTGTGTTGTACCTTCAGAGAACAGCTCAAAAGAATTTCTAGTCTACTTTTCCACACTGAACTTTTTAGAGCTCTTAGACACATTTGATTTCTTGAGAGATAATCTGTTATTAGTTATACGCCCACTTCTTCCTCCCAGGTCATGCTGCTATCACCAACGAGAAGCCAGTATTAGTTGGAATTGCTGGGACAATGGGGTGAAATCCTATTTATCTATGGGCCTCGATAGAGCAGTTCCCAGAGGCAGTACCTGTTGACGACCCCTTTACCTCTTGTGACTTTTTCTAGACATAAAAAAAGATTTGTTTTTTTTTTTAAAAGCAAGCTACTCTGAAGTTTATACATATTATTAGTTCCAATAAAAGAAAATATCTGTGGCTCAGAGTTGAATTGTGGAGTATTGTATAATCCCCAAAAGAATAAAACAGAATCAAAACAAGATTTTGCCTTCTTCCATTGCAAAGCAGAGCTAGTGCCAAAATATTTTCTGTTGTTGTTGCTTTCCCAGTGACTAGAAAACATATTTTCGTTTGTTTTAGAAAGCAAATAATCCTTTGCACATAAGAGTGAAATTAAGTCTCCTGCAATATGACTTCTTCCATCCATTATATATAATAATATAGCTTATTATTACCAGGCTGTGGCTGCAGGATTGGAAAGACAGATTGAAGTGAGGAGCTACTATCATAATTTCTCAGTAATGCAAATTCTGTTCAAGCCCTCAGAGAAGCCCTTTTAGCTCTGGTAGAAGACCTCTGCTCATGATGGGAGGGCATAGCTGTCACCATTCAGAGATAGAGAGTGGGGCTACACAAACATTTACTAAACTAATAACCTCTCAGTTAAATAATGAACAATCTGAACAACAGAGCTGATGCTGCATCTTTTTTTTTAATTTTGCTGCTTGAAAGCGATTGCAGAGCCAAGAGAAGAAGGAAAGAGTGATATATTAGAAACAAACAGGGCAAACATCAGTTGCTAGACTGAATGGAAACAGTACGTTGCAAAGAGAGGAAATCCACAGATGCAAAGCCCGCAATAACTCTTAATAAAATACAATACAGAAAATAGGACTTAAGGATCTCCAAAATACATTATCTTAAGAGTTGGCAATAATACAAAATAAAATTCATTATGTACAAACAATTTCTGCTTTTGGTCTCTGTACAACAATATGAATTTGAGGCACATGTGGACAATTCTCAGAAGTTATGACTAATGGCAAGGATGTCAAAGATTCACACTTGTTGAGAAGTGGTTCTTTATGCTGGTTTCAGATTTTTGAAGAAGTGGACACCTAGAAAATTGTAGTGTTTGTCCTAGTGGACTTTAATGAAGAATTGCTGGGGGAAATTTCTGTATGTTGACTATTGAAATGGAAATCATTGTTGAACTATGCTGATCTATCTGTCCCAAATGCATATATATGTATACTGTGCGGGTGGGAGACATTGAGATGCCCATTATCTTTGGTTGAGGAGGAACATTTGTAGACATGGTCAAACAAAATTTCTTAGTTGATATAGAGACTGGTCCAGATGGCAATCTCATCTTTTAAAGGGAACAGTGTAAGATAAAGAAGGAACTCATTAAAATGGGCTGCTATTAGACTATTTGAAAGAAAAGCCAAAATTTAAAAAACACTTAACAAATATCAAAGATTGCAATGAATTTTGGAAAAGCTCCTTATTCAGAATTAAATCTTCAGACTGTGGTTCCAATCATCAGATAAAAAGACTGATTTTATTGATTATGATTTCTATTCATGAGAAACACTTTTTAGAAGACTAAATGTGATATGGTCATGTGGTAATGTCATATTTGATCAGCAAAAAGTATCTTTTTGAAATATCCTCTTATTTGGATATTTAATTGTAAAGTATACAACTATGTAAAAAACTGAACTAATCAGTAGCTGAACAGGAATGTTTTTGCTGACATAGAAACAAAAATGATTTGGGAATGATGCAGTTGTGTGGTAGACTTCAGTCCAGGGAAAAGCATAACCAGTGGCTATGGGAATCACAAGTGAGAATACTTTAGAGGGTTGAGGTGCTATCCCTGATTATGGAAAATGTTGTGAAACCTGACAGAAAGATCAGTATTGATACCAGGGCCTAAGTATGAGTGAATAAGAGGTTAAACTCAAGGCCAGCTTGGAGATGTCTAGGTAGGGCATCTCCTTCCACAGTGCAAGCCTGTTCATTTTACTCAGAAATAATTCCCACCAGATTGTATTTATGAGTCTGTTAGTTTAGACCTGTAATCCAACCTCCCCCCCCCCAAATCTTGCAATCCTAGTCATGCTTACTTAGAATTAAGAATGATGCTTACTTCTAAGTAAGCATGCAAAAGATTGCAATGCCAGTCATATCACTAGAAAAGGATCCTGCATCCAGATGGAAGAGGCCCGGAGAATTTGCAGCTGCTACAAATATTCAGCTGTGTCACTGGAGGCTCCATCTCTGCAGAAAACATAAAACCAAAACATTAGCCATTTATTTTGTCAACTCTAATTCCCTCTTCATATCAGTCAAAGACCTTTGAGTGGATCTTCCCTCAGCACTTGGTTGGATTCTTTGGCAGATTCTTTCAGTTCCTCAGAATACCTTGATCTCTTCCTTATTTTCCATTGTCCTAGTCTCACATGTAGTGTCAGCTATAATACCTGCTACAGTCTGTCACAAATTGAATAGCAAAGGTTGTCTTTCAGTGCTACAACTGAACATATGTGTCTGCAAAGAGCCCCTAGCTCAATTCCTGGCAATGATTAAAAAAGGGATAATTAGCAGGTGGCAGGAATAATAGAGGCTAGAGTTGGCTAGTAATTCCAGAGATTCTTTGGAGAAGGCCAATCTAATCAATCTGAAATATATTTAAATCATACAACATGTGTCTACTCTGATTTTTAACATATTTTTGATAGACATTGAAAATTGCTCTCTGTTAATTGAGGTTTCCATAGTCCATAGAGCTTCCTCGCCTGAGATTTTGGGGCGAATCAGATAATTTACAGTTGTAGAAAAAGAACAAAAAATCATTTATTCTAGTTTGAGATTTTGTGGTACAGAGCTTGCCATAATGCGTGTACTCAAAGTACCACGCAACTCCTTAATTGTTTCCGCTGCAGCAGATCAATAGTGCTACCCTGCTGGAAACTGAGAATGAGAAAGTCCAGCCTGTTCTTTATCTTTAATAGCAGACTGATTGGCAGAAATAAGCAATGAAGTTTTTGATAAAAACAAGCATGATTAGCTCCTGGGGTTTGCAATCACTGCAATCACACATGCCTAAGTATAGGAATTGGTTAAAAATGAGACAAATGTATTTGAGGCCTAGATAGGAATGAAAGTCTTGATACCAACAATCCCAACTTTGCTTACCTCTCATGGAAACCTTCCTTGGAATGAGTAAGAGCTGAGCTGGTCTGATTCTGATTTGGACCTGTAAGATGGGTTTTGTTCAGATACTTGACTGTTTCACGAGCCACTGCCAGGGTACTGTGCACGTCCGCTTGTGGCTGCTTCTCCTCTTCCCCATTTTTTTCAGCTTCCCACTCTTCAGGATGCTCCACAGAAATGAAGGAGCTGTAGGTCTCCTCTAAGGAGCCCCTGTGCTCATCATAGAACAGCAGGTTCCGTGATTGGACTGCAGAAAAGAAGAGCTCCATTAAGCAGCAAAAACATGTTGCCCATTTATTTGCTATGTCTTTATACCAATAAATGTCACTCTTGTAATTTCTGCCTGTCATGAAACTATATAACAGTCGAACTGCCAAATAATTGCCTAAAATCTAATACAGTTTGGCTTATTTCCATTTTCTACTATATTAACATAAGGTTATTCTATGAGGTCTCATCATTTGGCTTCAAAAAGCAAACCACAAAAAGCAAGTCTCTTCCTCAAACCCCTTAATCAGGTGCCAAGTTTAATTCTGACCGTTAGTCTTCAAAAGGCATAACTGATAGCACAATTTGTAATAAAATGCTTTTTCTTTTTCTTTTTACAACCCTTTAATCCCTTAATTCAGGATAGAGTTGGGGTGACAAAATGCAACTGAGCATTTACTGGCCGGATATCCTTCCTGATGCCTACGTGGAGTTCACAGCAGATATTTTCTCTTTACACCCTGAGAGAGAAACATCTGCCACTACCTAGCATTGAAGTCTCAACTTCCGAGTGGGAGGTGAGCATCTTCACCACTAGGCCACCACACTGCTTTATAATAAAATGCTTTATAATTGTTTTTAAAAAATACAGATGATTTAATACAGTTTTCAGACAACTGAGGGACTCAGTGCCAGTAGAAGTGGTGCCAGTATACAGTAAAAATATATATGTATTAATTGCAGATTTTACAATTATATAATACTTATGTAAACAACATCCAGGTTTTCAGATTATAGTCATAATTTGCAGTACTATATACACAAGACTATTTGCTTGGTACTGTCTGGAGAATATCTATACCAACATCGGAGGTTTCTAGCATCTGATAAAAGTTATGCCTATACTATGGAAGAGCTATTTATTTAGCTCAGCAGTACAATCAACTTTAACAACAGTGCATAAGACAGACAGGGCTGGCCCTGCTGCTTCCATTTCTGAGATTGGTATATAAGATTAGAATGAGGGGTTTTATTTACCTTTACTCAGTGGTGGGATTCAGCCGGTTCGCACCACTTCGGCAGAACCGGTAGCTAATTTTTTGTTGCCCAGACCCAAAATGGACTTCCGGAAGCGGCATCCTTACAGAGAACCGGTTGTTCACATATTTGAATCCCACCATTGCCTTTACTTAAACATGAGTTTTTATATAGGGTATAAATGTATAAATGAAATGGTCGTGTATATTGTTAGTTCATTTTGGTTAATCATTAGTATTACGGTGAACCAGATTGTTGGAAGAAAGTTAAAGTTTGAAGATGTTAATATTTTTATTTTATTATACCACCCAAATATGGAATTTGCCGATCAAGGACAACGAGCTCTGGACATAGCATGCCTCTGCCTCAGATTGATAAGTTTTATGATAAAGTCCAGTCTGAACTTGACAGAACATGCCGGAAATGTGCTGCTTATGGTTAGAAACTAGAATACCAAAACTGGAAATATTAAGGAAGAAAGTTTAATTGGACTGTATGGTCCCAGAAAATGAAATGAAGCAAGATTTTCCAATTTCTGTCAATCCAGTAATAGCACATACAGTATATGGATATACATGGAAATCACCGGACAGAATACATAGAAATCAATGTACAAGGAGGTGGAAAAGTTCGGTTATAACAGCAGATACGTGGCCAGGGGCTGACTGCGGAAGAGATCACAAACTGCTCATGTTCGAGTTCCATGTCAACCTAAAGTAAAGTAAGTAAAGCTAAACTAGAAGAAGCAAGCCAACCAGTGTCCACGATAATGATCTTTTAAGGAAAACATCAGGAATTGCTTTGAAATCCTGAAACTCATTGATAGGGAACCAGAGAAACTGTGGAATTAGATCAATGTAATTGTTAAGGATGAAAAAGAAACTGCTGCTGCCCCAAAAAATGTAGGAAAGCAAATTGATTGTTAGAGCAGAGGAAATGCCAAGAAAACAAGCCAAAGTCAAAAAAGACAATAATCTCAGGAAGGTCCTTAGTTCTAACCAAACTGTGCCAGCAAATCTGGAATACAAACCAGTGGCTAGCAGATATCTAAGGACCAATACTAAAGAAAGGAGGCTTCATAGAGTGTGAAAACAATCATAAATATCTTTAATTTCACATGCTAGCAAAATAATGCTTAAGATCATTCAGTGCAGATAGGAATTGTACATGGAAATGGAATTGCCAGAAATTCAAGCTGGCTTTAGAAGAGGGCAGGGAGCAAAAGGCATTATTGCTGATGCAGATTGAATAACTGAGACACAAAAACATTAAGAAGAAATTAATATATACTTCACTGTATGTAGAAAGGCCTTCAACAGTGTCAACTATGTTAAGATCTGGAATGTGCTTTGGAGAATGTGAATCCCAACACATCTTGTGATCTTATGCAAAACCTGTACCCTTCCCCATAAGGCCAAACACACTAGGTCTGGGTTGACAAAGGAGTAAGACAAGGTTATGTACTCTCCCTTTATTTATTCAGACTATATGCCAAATGTACTGTATATGGAGGGTAACTGAATTGGAAGAAAATTAGAAAATTTAAAATTGGAGGAATGAATATCAATAAACTGTGTGATAAAGCTGTTCTGCAATATGCTCAATGTATGGCTACCTTGAATAGAAATCACAACTGACGCAAAATGTGGCTACTATTTGGTATAGGTTATACCAGGTCATAGGTGTCTATACTGGAAAATCTGCACAAGATGTCAGTTGCCTGTCAGACACAATTTGAACACCTGGTGTTGATCTTTAAAATTCTAAAGAGCTTAAGCTGATATCTGTGCGTATCATCTCCATCTACAAACCTACTGAGTTGCTTACATCTGCAGAAGAAGCCCTTCTGAAGATATCCTAGCTGCCAGAATTTAGCTGTCAGTTATGTTGGAGGGGGCCTTCTCTTGTGTGACTTCCAGGCCACAGAAAGTTCTCCCTTTCATACTCCCATTATTTAGAAAAAGGGTAAGAATACATCATTTAACTATTTGTTGTAATTGTTAATCTGTTTTAATGATGCTAATTTTAACTCTACTGATTTTAGCATTCTGCATTTTGATTAATTGGTGGAAGCCACTTCAAGCACTACTTACCTAATAGTAAGTAGAAAAGTAACTATGAATTTAATAATAAACAAGATAAGTTAATGTTTGAGAAAAAGAAATGAAAAATTGGAACTTTATCACACACTCCGGACATGGATTAATGACTATGGAAAAAATAAATTGGAACCAAAATCTCTGAAGGATAAGTTACCCCAAAATCTAATTATCCCAATACTGGGCAAATTACAGTCCATTGGCCAGAGATGGCTCAGGATTTACATCTTTCCATTGTTCCCTGAAATCACACTGCTGAAATTTGGAGCACAATGGTCCACTTTGAGGGCTGCAATTCATGTGTGTAAGTTAAATAAGGTTGGGAATAGGAATGGGAAGCTCTAGGAGGTTCCACATCTAATTCCCACTCCTAAACACCCCAAACCACCCAAAGTATTGGATTTGATGGAATGGCCGATGTTGATATGTTTTACTGTAAAAAGTTAAAGGTCGGGAATGAGAGCAGGAGATCTGGGGGTGGGAGCAAACTGCTTTTATTCTTGCCTTCTTCAACACTGTGTCTAAATTGCCCTCCCCAATTATTTCAGGTGATTATTCAAGTTATAGATTTTTTTTAGGGTTGAAATGGGAGTGCTTTGCTTTACAAAGGCTTCCCCTCCCATTTGTATCCTTAAACAAATGAACAGGAAGCAAAAAAAAAGGCTGTACACTCTTAATAATATTGTTGGGCCACTAAATGTCCTTAGAAATTAGAAGAGCAAACTTATCCAAATTAAGTCTTATAATCATTTCATTTCAGTATATTTCTGTTCTCCCTGAACAGTTTAATTCGCCGCTTCTGTCTGTAGGAGGGCGGGGCAAAGATCCCCTTCCTTCTCACTTTTGGAGGCTTTTTGCTTCCCCCCCCCCCAGGAAATCAATTTTCAAGTAGAAGAGAGAAAATCACTGTTCTTACCCAGTTCCAAAGCACTTAAAGTAGTGCTTTTGGGCTTCGGCTGCTTGTAGCTTGGGCTAGTCTCTGACGTTAGCTAGCCTTTCTCCTGCCAGTTTCTGGAGGGCTTTTCCCAAACCAATTGGATCGACTGCCGTCTATCTGCAATCGGCAGGACTTCCTTCCTTCTTTGTTGCCTCTATGGGGCAACTTCAGGCCTATTTAGGGTCCCCTAGCAGGCAGAAATCGGCCATAGGGTACGGAGCCCCGGGATCCCTTGGCTGCTCGCTACTGCACAAAACCCTGGAGTGGGGAAGGCTCTGACAGGCTTAGTGCAGGAACAGGACCACACTGCACCACTTCCCCAGCTCTCACATGACCTGTGGGGGAGGCATGGCACCAGGCAGCCTCTGGAAATCCAAAAATCATGTTGGGGAAGGAGAGCAGACCATTCTGCCCCTAAATCTGGATAAGTTTGAAATTGGTGGAATCTGTTAAGATTTCCTTTTAAATCATGAAGAAGAAGTAAACAATTGTCCATTATTGAAAAATGAAAAAAAAATGAACTGGTGCTGACATCTAGTGGTGGATGAAAATATACAACAGCAGTTGCTCTATTACAGGGATTGGCAAAGCCCAGGAAGAGATAACTGGTTTCTGGTGACCTTCAATGTCTTAATAACAGAAAAAAGCTGTGACGAAAGAAAGAAAGAAAGAAAGAAAGAAAGAAAGAAAGAAAGAAAGAAAGAAAGAAAGAAAGAAAGAAAGAAAGAAAGAAAGAAAGAAAGAGAAAAAACAAACATTTTGGGCTATCTACAAAGTGAGAATCATAAACTCTAAAAAAACCTTGACCTTTCTGGATTACAAATACTAACTCAACTGTGATTCTAAAGCTGTCTGCAGAGAAAGGAAAACCCTGACTTTTGGCTATCATGGAAAACCAGAGATCTGCAGAAAGAATGTACCAAGAGAAAACAAATACTTTCCAGAAGGAGATCTATGCTATGTTGCAACTAATTCAAATAACAATTATCTCAAACCACAAGGAAATTAAAAATAACTTTGAAAATATAAATGAACACATCTCTAATTTAACTTTACAACACAAAAATTCTCAGAAAATAAAAATAGAGAATGAGCAGAAAAAACAGACAATTGAATACAAGACAGAGGAGAGAGATTTTAAGATGGAATTTAACAATAGAAGGAAGTATGACTTAACACAGAAGGAAAAAAAATTACAGGAAGTACCGGACACGGAAAAGATAACTTACACTCTAAGATTACAAAATAAGTTCGAGGACAAGAAAAAAGATTTGACAAAATGGATTCTGCCAGGATAACTATGAGAACTGGAGAGACAAAAAATGATAAATAAAATAAAGAAAGAAAGAAAGGAAAATATTCTCAATGAATATGAAGGGGCAAAACCTTCCTATAAAAACCTTTTACCTGTTTTGCCTTTTGTACTTGCAACATTCTCAAGATTATGGGAAGATTTTTTGATTCAGCGAAACATATTGATCAGGAAAGATGTTTGGCAAAAAAAAAAAAGGGCTAAAGTGAGAATTAAGAAACTAGATGATGGGATTTACCAGAGGGAATATTTAAAAATTAAACATTTGTTTGATATGGTTAAAAAAATAAAAAGATTTTGGATATAAATGAAGATTAGTTTAAGAGGGATGAACCCCTCAAATAACATAGTATTTTTTCTTTCTTTTTTCTTTTGTGTTTTGTTTTTTGACATGAGAAATATAAAAACGTTGGGATGGTTTATATAAAAGAAATGTTTTCTGTTTTTTTTCTTTTTGTTTTTTTTAAAGATATGAGAAATATAAAAGTGTTGGGATGACTTGTATGAGAAAAAGGACTTAAATACTTAACTGTAACTAATTTTGAGAAAATCTTAACCAGTAAGAATGCTCTGAATATTGTGGGGAAAACAAATTTAAATAAGAACTTTGTAAACAGGATCTATGATGAGGAAACCAAGATGATCAATTAGAAAAGAAAATTTATATTGATGTGGTTATTATTTGCAGAAACATGAGCAAAATATTTATATTTAATTGTCATTTATTCAAATAATAAGAACTGTATTAATTTAAGTTGGCAAAAGAGAATATTATTGGAAAAAGAGAAAATCAAGCAAAGCCATAATATGGACTATAGAATTATAAAAATTAATTGTTATTGATTGTTTTTAAAATATTAACCCAGACAACACGCTGTTTACCAAATATTAAAAATCAATAAAACATATTTTTTTAAAAAAGAAATTAGGAGAGCAGAGGGCCCACAGCTCAAACTTCCAAACTTTACCTGTTCCTGCAATACCATGATATATCTCTGTGGACAAAATGAACCATGATGTGGTTATTCCTGGAAAAGAAGGATTAAAGAAGCTTTTAGTAATGAAGGAAATGTCCACATTTGACTCACTTTTACTTGTTGTGTAGATATCTGGCGTCGGAGCTGCTTTTACTGTTTGTGATGATGTTGAGAATTCTGGGAGACATGGCATCATGGAGCCCAAAACCAGAACAAAGCACAGCACCAGGACCTATGAGGGAAAACACAGAGTAGAAATATTCAGTGCATTGACTCAATAGAAAGGACATTT
Source organism: Azemiops feae (assembly GCA_023970755.1). Taxonomy (NCBI): domain Eukaryota; kingdom Metazoa; phylum Chordata; class Lepidosauria; order Squamata; family Viperidae; genus Azemiops; species Azemiops feae. Next base: position 3,473,964 of record JALGBA010004098.1, on the reverse strand, counting down.
GAAGAGATGAATATTAAGAAAGAGAAGAGCTGGAAATCATCAAAACAACTTTGTAATGGAGAAGTGACTATAACAAGGAAAACCCAGTCTCACTTCTCTATTGAGCCATAAAGCTTACAGATTATTTCCTATGGGAAAGATGAGCTATAGATCTGATAAATGAAATATATTTAGGGAAATCAATAGATTTTAAAAATTTAGATATATGTGTTTACAAGAATTCTAAGAACAGATTTAAATTTGTAATCAGTCCAGTCTATTTATCACTGGGAAATTTTATACACACACACACACACACACACACACACACACACACAGATATATATATATATCACATTTAGAAACTGCCCACCTTCTAGAGCAACTCTAGATTAGCGGCAAATACATTCATAAGGCTTTTCAAAACCATATCAGGCTTCCAAGAATCCCTGGTCAGTATATACAGTATATTTTTCATCCAGCCCTATAAGCTACATGCTATAGGTCAGAGTTCAGGAATAGTCCACATTGAGCCTGCCACTAAGTAGGAACTGAACATTGCATCATTTGGTCCATGCTACAAACACATCTTTAGGTAAGAATAGGAGGAATAATATTAAAGACCCACTGAAGCAATATTCTTTTTCTGCTCATCTAGAATTGATATTCTCTCACCAGCAAGTGATATAGAGATGAAAAAAGTTTCATCTACTGAATTTTGCCTATCAGGAAGATGTTATTTACAGGCCCAGAAAAATTTACCAGAAAAAGGAGAAAACTTTAAAGTTGTAATGAAAGGGGGGGGGAAGAGTGGGAGGGGGATTTTGGTTCGATTCATCGAACAATAATCTTTTATTTGGTCACTTTGAACCTGCAGCACAGAGAATGCTTATCTGAAGCTGCCTTTATTTTTGCCAGAATGGAACAAAAGTAAACGATATTTTAAGCTTATTTGACTTTCATTTAAAACTGATAGAAAAATTGTACCATTATGTCTTTTTTACAATGAATTTTCCTGTGACAGCTATAAAATGGATGTCAGCTTTTGCTATTTTTATATCAGAGGTAAGAGCCCATTAGCATTCATTAGAAAAATTCCTTGGTTTGGAGTGGGAAGCGGGGAGGATGAACCACACATTTAGCTGATGGTTACAGGCAGGGCTTTTTTTCTCATAGAACGCTCAGAACGGAGTTCCGGCACCTTTTTTGGATGGAACCTTGTAGGGCAGGCAAAGTGGGTTGTATGACATGTGTGAGTTCTGGCACCTTTTTTTTTTTTTTTTACAAAAAAAGCACTGGGAAGGAACATTACTCATTCTATGAAGTTTGCAATCTAACTCTTACACTGTGGATTCAACGTGTGCAGAAACACCATAATTCAAGCTACATTTGGGGATTCAAAAATAAATATATAAATTCTCCTGATGTCTAACAAAACTTTATTCAAAGTGAGGAATAGAGGAAGAGGAAGCAGGTTGATCAGACTACCATCTAAACAAGTTCAAAATATTAATCCTTACTGTTCTCACACTATAATAGTGACTTTACAATACTAAGGGCAATTTCACACTGCAGCCTATGTTGCTTGTCTCATGTAATGTCCCAGCTGTTTCTTAAGCCTCGGCAACGTGACTGAGCTGATGCTTAGTCCAAATTGCAGCCTGGTGTTACCCTTTCAAGGCAATCCAAACACAAGAAGCACAACCATGAGTACTAATTTTTATCTTTATTGTAAAGTTGAATTAACACAGGGGTCTTCAAACTTGGCCCTTTTATGACTTGTGGACTTCAGCTCCCAGAATTCCTCAGCCAGCATGCCTGGCTGAGGAATTCTGGGAGTTGAAGTCCACAAGTCATAAAAGGGCCAAGTTTGAAGATCCCTGGTATAGGGTTTCCTGACTGAGCAGGGGATTGGACTAGATGACCTCCAAGGTCCCTTCCAACTTTATTTTTATTATTATTATAGCCTTCACCACCATCCCTTTCCCACATTATGTCCTTGGACACTAACCCTTTCCATTCTTCTTTTCCCTTCAGATACCAAGATTTATAACCTCGGGATTATAAAAATCAGTCATTGTCAACCAGCAGAGATCAGAATCTGACAGCTTAGGAGGAAATGGCCACCCTGGGCACCAACCAGCTACTGGGAGAGAGGGGGCATATTAGATATTGCAGCCAATCAGAGTGGAGGCTGTTACTAGAATGGAACAAACTTTCAGAGACTATCCACTGTGAAGGGCTTCAGATTCCCAGGTCAGAAAACAGCTGTTTTGATTTTTTTATATATAATATTTTATTGGTTTTCCAGTTTTACATTTGAATATTTAAAAAGCAACGTGGTGACTGGGTTAATCAACAGTTCAGTAACAGAAATTTTTAGTACCAATCTCGGGTTACATCATCAAATATTACTTCTCTTTTTCCCTTAAAATTTACTATATCATATTTAAACTAGTACATTTCTAATTGCATCAAATTCAATAAAAACTTCATTATTACATTTATCAATGCATTTTTAACTTATACATATCTTAATAGGTCTTCATAAACAATCCATGTCCTGTTATTAATTTCTACCTAATTTTTAATTTTTAGTTTATGGTCAATACTCCAATTTAACCTTTAATATCCATAATTTTCAGCTTTTGGGTAGCCAAAATTTCCTTTATCTCACTTCATAAGAAACTATAATATCTAAAATACACTTTTTACCTACTTGAATATAATCTTATTCTATTTCCTAAAAATTTTCTATTTCTCACCATATTAAATCACCAACTTAGTAATAGAGTATCCCCTTTATTGACTCCAATCCATTATATATATTGCCTGGGTTAGTCGATAGTTCAAACATATTCCTAATAATTGATTTTCATTTCCCTTTTAAATCTAATTCTTCGGTATTAAACAAATTAATTCCTTATTTTCCACTAATTTCCAGCTATTTTAAATCTAATAATCAAAATTCCCCTTATCTCAACATCTCCTTTTAACCCTCTAGCTGACAATATAGAATCCCCTGTAGTAAATAAAAAACCCCAGTTTTTCAACCTAATTCTAGCCTTCTTCCTTTGCCAACCAGGCTTCCATACCAACGCTTTTAAATCATCAAATAGATCTCCCTCCATTCTTGTATATGTTGTTTGAATTAAGGGAGGCCATTTGATTCCCCATTTTCTGGGAGAACTGGTCCATTTATAATCATTGAATTGTCACCCTAGTGTCCCAGATCCCCATATTTGCTCTGGTATAGTTGTCTTCAATTCGATCTGGTCTTCTTCTTTCTCAAATTTCTTCAGATTTGTATAAAAAGTCATTTCCATTTTTAAGGTTGTCGCTTCATTGTCTGGATGTTCAGTTGACTGTACTTGCTGGTCACTTAAGTCCTCTGTCTTGGTATTCAGTTGTTCCATTTCTGTTGTTTTCTGGATTGTTGGTTCTTTAGTTGCAATCAAAATTTGGCTTTATACATCTAAGCTGGCGTCTTGGTCTTTCATTTTTTCACAAGCTGCAAGAATAGTTTCATGTATTAATTTTAACATGGCTAGGGTTTTTTGCTGATCTTCCTCCATCTCTATCGTGGAGTTGTAAATAGTCTTTCTAGTGAAGGCTGTTTATTAAGCAAAAGACAGTGAAAGTTCACCTTCACAATTCATGGAAGCCAATTTCACTGCCCAGCTGTTCCCTTACAGATAATACCAAGGTCAGGGAAATCTTATCTGGTCTGGGCTGTGAGCCAAGTCTCTTTGTAGGAAATAAGAGATTGCAATTCCAAGCTTCCCCATAAGGTGTCACCAATACCATTTAAAGTTGTTTTTTTTTAAAATCCCGGACTTTTCTAGGTTCTTTTCCAATTTAAATTCTTTTTTGTAGATAAAAATATAAAGTTCCAGTAAGAGTAGGAGATTTTTTGGTCCCCAAGTTCCAAAGACATATAGATCCAATTATATTAGAGTATTCTTTTTGATGCTTTGATTCCCCTGGGTAGTCAGACGCCGCTGTTTTTAGAGGGTGGGAGAGAAATTCCCTTCCCTCTCTCTTCACAGGGGGACAATACTTCAGGAAGCTTTTTACAGGGAAATATTTAGGGTAAAGAGAAGGTAAGATCTCACCCGGTTCCTCCGCGTTGCTTTCAGAGTGCTTGTTAGTAAGTTTGACTTCGGCTGTCAGCAGCTAAGTGATGGGCCATATTACTATGGCCGATCTTTTTCCCGTCGGTTAGAAGAGCTGCCCCGGATCAAGCGGGAGGGCTGCTGCCCTTCCGCGATTGCGCGGGGGTCTTCTCCTCGCTCCTCGCCCCTCCAGGGTGACTTCCTTTTCAGGGTCCCCCAGCGGGATAAAACCAGACGGTGGGGACGGGGATTGCCCCGACACGTCCAACGCTGTGATGGCAAACCGGAAGTCCAGAAAACAGCTGTTTTGATTTGAAGCTGGAAATATGGGTGAGGTGTACATTTGCAATGGACCAGGAATGGGAAGACAACATCCTTTTCTGCTTTCAGGAAGTGATGAGCATCCTTTACTGCAATGGGCCAAACAGCAAGTGGGTAATCTGTCCTTAATTTTGCAAAATTTCAAAGTCAAGATCACTGTGAATGGAAAATGATATGTCTACAAAGAAAGTTTAAAAAGGATACTATGTAGACCTTACCATCAGGCATGTTCCTGTCTGTGTAGAGGCCATTTTATATGGCCTGGAAACCTTCCCTGCAACCAGAGATTGTAGCTTTTGTAACTGCTGCAGAAGAGTCCTAGAAATTAATTTTAAAAAATAACTTTTTCATCATCAGAAGAAAACACATTAAAAAATTAAGAACACTAAAAATAGTATGTTTATGTCCTTCTCTAAGAAAATAACATTCTTTCTTTCTTTCATAGATTTATATGGTTGTCTACCTCACAAAAGTGACTTTGGGAGACTAACAATGTGTTACAATAATTAAAAACAGTAATTAAAATAGTCCAAATACTTGAAATGAGCAATTAGTACAATAACCTACACAGTACAATAAGCATAGCTGAAAACCATATATTATATATTTACTATTGAACACAGGAAGTCCCTGGGTTACAGCCACTCATTTAGCAACTGTTCAAATTTACAAAGTTGCAGCATTGCAGTGTCCCTGCAATCATGTGACCATGATTCAGGCACCTGGAAACCAGCTTGCAATTATGACAGTTGCAGCATTCTGCGGTCACATGATTGCCAATTAGGCTCTTCCCTGCCATTTTCAAATTCAATGGAGAAGCTGATAGGAGGTTACAAGTCACTCCCACAAGTCGCTCCCACTTCCACTGGTTTTTTTCCCAAGGCGCCCCTGGGCGGCATGGGGATGCTGTACTCTATAGTCTATAGCACCTCCACCCACACTCTCTACTGCCTGCCCATGGCACCCATTTGCATGTAGCTCTTGCCAACCCACTATAGGTCTTGCCTGCCAGGCTGCTTGCCTTCAGTCCCTCTTAAGATGTTGTGATCACATGAGATCCTCGCTTAATGACCTGCATGGTCTTCATTTATCAACAGCAACTGGAATTGCTGGGATTGCCATCACTAAGTGATGTGGTTGCACAACATTGTGCTTTATGATCATATCTCTCAGCAACATAAATTCCAGTCTGTACTGTGCTTTTGTTGCAGAAGAATCTACTAATAATTCACATAGATAGGCTATCTCTCTCTTTTGGTCCTTTTGAGTCAATGTTAATACCTGACAACGGCCTAGACCAGTGATGGCGAACCTTTTAGAGACCCAGTGCCCAAATTGCAACCCAAAATCCACTTATTTATCACCGGGTGCCGGGTGGGCGTGGCTGTGGTGGTCATGGCAGACTGGGTAGGAGGGGCCAGCACGGCAGGGGCCAGTCCCTCGCCATCTCCGGGACATGGCACGTGTGCCCACAGAGAGGGCTCTGAGTGCCGCCTCTGGCACGCGTGCCATAGGTTTGCCACCACTGGCCTAGACTATTCCCTGCAGGGTTGTTGTTTTTTTGGCTTTATTTTTTTTCCTAGGACTGAGAGAGTGACTGGCCTAAAGTCAGCCAGTTGATTCTGTACCTATGGTGGGATTAGAACTCAAGGCCCCCTAGTTTTTAGCCTGGGGCCTTAACCACTACTTCAAATTGGCTCAACTAGATGGGGACTTTGGGAATTCCCAAAATGGGGACATCTGGTCCAAATAGTTGATTTCTTTTTCCTGCCACAACTACCAATAGGAAAATTGGACTTGATTAAGGTTATGGTGTGCTCTTGGTACAAAGATGTCTTCTTTGAGGTTTAATGATTAAATGATTTTAAAAATGGTTTGACTGGCTGTAATCTGATAATTCATCTAATAATGAATCATGGAATACAGTAATTTGAATGGAAAAGCTGGATACAATTTCAGAAGAACTACATTGGGTCATGCAAAGAATATTCTAAATGGAAGAAAAAATACAAGAGACAAGGATTTGGGATTCTGAATGCAGAGGAGAGTCCAGAATTGGTGGGAGAATCAGAGAAGGTAATTACTTGTCCAGTAGATGGCAGTCATCAGCTATCAACAAAGTTATCAAGCCTACTGAAAAGCACAGAATCTTTGAAAAACAGAATATGCTTCAAACTTCGGGAGTCCTAGGATACTGTATCTAACTATAAAGTAGGACCAGAACCTGCTGTTGAGCATAAGAGAAAAGCATTTACTAGAACCACTGAATGAGGGCAGAAAGCACAAATGGAGTGGAAAAGCTCAAGCACAAATCAAGATTATTTGAGGGGGCAGATTCTGGATAAAAAAGAGCGCATCTAAAATTGTATCCATAGCACATTAAGCAAAACCAGGTTCCTGTATTATTCACACTTTTATTTACTGATAGCATTTATTTGGCCACTGAATTCAAACAATAAATTGACACAAACTCTGTGCAATGAGCAAAAAAAAATTCAATAATGCTATTAACAACAATTAATCAGTTATCAAAGACTTAAATTTATTGCACTCTTTCAGATAGGAACTCTCATCATCCTGACTCAAACACCTGAAAAGCCAAGATTACACAACTTTTCTAAAGGCCTGCAGGATTGGACCAAGTGTTAGGGAGGTGTATGTAAGAGATTGTTCCAGAGGGCAATTGAGGTATGAGATGGGTAGATAGCTTTGAGTAAAGGTGCTCCTTTAAATAACCCACTCCTGTACCATGTAGGACTTTATATGAAATAACCAGCACCCTAAATTGCATCAGAAGCCTTCAGGAAGCCAAAGCAAGATCACAAGGTGGTGTGCCATTGCATTCTGGCCCAACTGTAGATTCTGGATGGTCTCCAAGGGCAGCATCATGTAAAGATAAAGATTTCCCCTGTCCAGTAGTCCGTCTGGAGTGGGTGGTGGTCATCTCCATTTCTTAGCCAAGGGAGCCAGCATTGTCTGAAGACATTTCTGTAGTCATGTGGCCAGTATGACTATACACCGAGGCACCCGGTACGCTGTTACCTTGCCACCGAAGTGGTACCTGTTTATCTACTCATATTTGCATGCTTCTGAACTGCTAGGAAGGCAGGAGTTGGGGCAAGCAACAGGAGCTCACCCCATTGTGTAGCGCCTAGGTCTTGAACCCGAGCTGTCAGCTTTCCAGCTGACAAGCTCAGCATCACACGGGTCCCCCATATAGGGTACATTACAATATGAAACTGGGAATGTCTACACTTTGACTGACAGAGAACAGAGCTTACCAGTCCAGAAACAGATACAACTGATGCAAAAAAATAGAATTCTGCAAATATTCCCTCTGAAGCAGGAGTTGTGAATATAGGAAGACTCCCAAATTGTATTATACTCCCAAATGGAACTATATCACATTTACCTATTGTCAGTAGGAGATTGTGTAGATGTTTTTCTGTATTTTATAAGCTATTACTTGGTTTAATTTTCACCATTCATTGGTGGCTAAGCCAATACTGAGGAATCTTGCTATTTCCCCCCATTTTTACATGAAGTAGATATTTGAGTTCCCTGCATGTCTCTTAGTCCAAGCAAATTCCTTGGGCTGAGATGTTGTTATGTAGGACACTGTGCCTGTGCAAGCAAAGACCAATTCTAGGAAAGATAAAGTACATAGATTTCTCCTTTCCAATCATTATGATTTGTAAGATAGATTGGAAGGGCAAAAACAGTAACCAGTGAGAGACACCCCCCCCCCTTGGCTTCAGAAAGAGGACAAATTTATAAGGGATCTCTCTTGATTCAGACTCAACTCCTGGCAATTAGATGGTCCCAACACTGTTATTTTTATGGCAACACAAGTTCTTTGCCATTACCTTCTTCTGAAATGGCTTTCAACTTCCAATATAGTCTATAGCTTTTCAACCTGTGGTACGCGTACCACTTGTGGTACATTAATGAGTGGCAGGTGGTACGCAGCCCTGCCTAGCCAAGTGTAGTGGGGAAGGGAAAGAGCCAGCACAGGCAAAGACTTACAGTGAGAGAGTCCTCTGGAGCTGCAGATTTTACTTATAAATGGAGCCATTTGGGGAGGCTGCCTTAGCCGGCAGCCAGTACTTACATTTTTTTTTCTTCTTTAAGTGCCGGCTGGGCTCCTTACTTTCCTTTCTAGCCAATAGCTAATTCTTAAAGGGGAAGTGCCTTTTTAAGCTAGTTCACTCAGCAGCTTGTCTTTTCTGTCTCTGGAAGCCTTTCCTTGTTTGATCAATATATGGAAGAGGGAAAATATGGAGGGGTTCAAATTCTTCCTTCAGAAGGAGATGGGAATGAGAAAAAGGGAGGCAGGGAAGGGAGGGAGGCAGGGAAGGGAGGAAGGGAGGGAAGTCCCACCTTAGCAGTTGGCCACCAGCAGCTCTGCCATTGACTTTGCTTGTCAAAAGGTTGCAGAAGGGGATCACATGACCCTGGGACACTGTGACCATCATAAATATGAATCAGTTGCCAAGCATCCAAATATAAATCACATGACCCTGTTGCTGCAATGGTCATAAGTGTGAAAAATGGTCATGTCATTTCAGTGCAATTGCAACTTTGAACAGGTTTTTTTTTTGTCACCAAGTTTTTGACACCTTGCTAGGTGGTACTCGAATATTGCCATATCCTAAAAGTGGTACAATCGGTAAAAAGGTTGAAAAGCCCTGGTCTATAGTCCAGAGACCTTTGTGATCTCTCATCTAAGTACTAATCAGTTCTGATCTCACTTAGCTCTTTCAAACTTGCCAAGCTTGACTAGATGCTGTCATCTGCAGTGGCTTATCTTCTGCTAATATACATCTTCCCCAAAAACCTGTCAGCAATTGATTCCCCAAATGGGACTATGCCCTTTTCTTGGCTGTCTGTGCTATGCAACCAGAGAACAAGTTCTCAACCAACAGTCAGTTAACAAGGTCTAGGAAGGAATAGCACTTCCTCACAGGCCTCTAAATCTTCAGGGATTTCTCTGTTTCCAGTGGACTCAGGATTCAACTAGTTGTCAACTCTCTCTACCGACAACCTTTCCAAACTACTATTAAAGCAGAAGTTCAGACCCTAATAGGTAAAATGAATAATAAAGGAGGAGCCAGATGCAACAGGGGTGCCTTACCATATTTTAAACTAAGAAAAGAAACACTTTCCTCTAAGTAAAGCACCACCCTCTCCTAATATGACAGTTATGTCTGGAAACTAAAACCGCCTAATAGCTGTGCTGGACTCTTCCAAGAAATGAGCTTTAGCAAGGGAATCAGGGCACATTGCCTTCCTGACATTTTTTCCTGTGTCCTTCAAATCTTGTTCTCCTTATCTGTTTTGTGCTCTTGGCTATAAATGGATTTCCATAACTCTGGCTTATACCTATTTTGACATTGGCACACATCTCGCCAGTGAATCTAATCCTTGATGCATTTCAAATCAACTAGCAGCCAGCTGAGTTGACCTACCATGCAGAAGAGTGAGGAGGCTGCATAAGACTGCAGGTGTTGTGTGCACGTGCATATGCAGTGTCTGATCACCAAACTATATTTCAATACTACTGGCAGAAGAGCATCCTCTGTATGCCAAAGCCAGCTGGACAGTTTAAAGAGAGCAGAACAGTTCTGACTTTGGGTGCAATGCAGTAATGTGGCTTTGTGCAATGGAAGGCAGTCTCCTGCCTCAGTATTGAAATATGGTTGAACTCCTAATTATTCTGTGAACCTAGACTTGAGGAAGGAGCCAATTTGTCCTTCAGTTATGTAGAAAAAGGGGTTGAGTCAGTCTGACAGAGACAAGTGCCTAAAGATGCACTTTCTACTTGGCCCCATCACCAATAAGGGCCACTTACCACTTGCCGAGTACAGGAATGGTTGATGCCCTATATCTCCCACTCTCAGCCAATCATAAATAAATCTCACCCCCATGTTTCCCAGTTTCAGTTCAAAACTGCTATGCTCTGACCTAAGCCATCTTGAGCCATTCAGAATAGATGGTTTCCCTCTCTTCTTTCCATTCCAGTAGCAGCCCCAGCTCAAGTTGGTGGCAGTGCCTGAGATGCCTCTTCTGCCCCACTGGCTGGTTGCTGCCTGGGCAGCCATCTCATCTTAGGCTATCAGTCTGCTCTGATCTCTGCTGGTTGGCAGTAGTTGAATTTTGATAATATTGTGGTTGCTTCACTGATTATTAAGTCAATGAGCTATCTTCCCCATTAGAAATTCCATTCAGGACCTACATCTCCCAGTGAGTATTCTTTTAATCTCTGCCCAGGCTGGGTGAAGCATGTTCCCCTTACTTACCTGATCCCTGTCCAGTGCTCTCAGTACAGCAAAACTTTGTTTTGCTTCACTTCTCTCTCCTTTTTTAAAAACTTATTTAAATGGCAGCAAAGAAACAGGACTTCCTTGCTTCTATGAAACTGGGGACTACCAGTTCTATCCTGGATCCGCACAGAAGCAAGGGAAGGGAAGAACAATCTGCTGCCCCTTGCTTTGGTTTTTATAGCACCAGAGTTATGATGGTACCACAAAGGATTATTGTTGAAGATGTTGTTTTTAAAAAGAGTCTGCTTTAGTATCAAGGGAGATAATGTGGGAAGAGAGATGAAGGCATCCATGGGTGCAATCATCTGGGTCTGGGAAAGCAAAGAGAAGGCACAGTAACTTGTGAGGAAGGAGCAATCACTTAAAGGAAAAAGCAGGTATTGTTAGACTGGTCCCCACAGGTAGGCAGGTTTACCTTCCCTGCAAGGATGGTAAGAGCGACAAATCAGGTCTTGCCATAATTCCAATTCCAGTTCAGGCTGGAATTTCTGTAGTTGCCCTGAGAAAAGGCTGGAGGCAGCACACGTGAGAAACAGCTTCGGCTGCAAGATATAATTGCCCTTAGAGGAAACTGTCAGCTTAAGAATTGGTCTGGAAAGACATTTGTAGCAGAATTTCAGTACAGTATTAGGGTTGGAATACACTCAGGAAATGTGCCTATTTTTCTCTCCCCCTGCTCCAATTTTTCAAAAAGCAAATAAACCACAAAAGTTCAGTCCTGGCTGTCTCAACACAAAAATTCCTAAAACTTACTAACCAAATGCAGCTGATTCATTGCTGGGGAAAAAAACTAGAACAGAAGAAAACCAAAATCTGTTCCTGCAGCGTAATCTAACATCTATCAAAAAGTAGATATGTAAAAGAAATATATTGCAGATTTATTTGCTAGACAAATCAAAGAATGCATTAAATGGAATATCTTGTAGCAGGAGTGGGTAGTGAATCTTGTAATATTCAACTTGAAATACTTTTGGCCCTGCAAACTATGTGGCATATATAAATGCAAATATAGGAGAGATTATATGGAAATATGGATATATTTGGTAAAACTGCATATCAACATGCATGTACAAGGAGAAATTACATGTACATGTGTGAATATTTAAGGAAAGTAGGTAAATACAATATGCAGATTTTAAGACTGCTGTAACAATTACTTTCAGAAAATCTGGATGCAAGCACTACTGGTGTGGATTTAAGATAATCTGTATATATCATGAAGAAAGGGGGGGGGAGCTAAGTGATCTTCCTTCTCCCTTCTTCTGCATTCTCCCAGCCCTTTTTCTCAACAGGACCTTTTGGTAAAGATAGGAACATTTGGGTTCTCCTCACCTGTTTGCATTTTCTAATGTCTCCACCTTTTTCCACAATTCATTATTCTCAGATGTATACGTTTCAACTCTGGAGAAGTAAAACAAAATCATGAATATGATGTACACCCACTCTACTCCAGATTCTAGTTCCTAAGGACTCAAACCAAATAGGATATTATTTGTGTGGAAGCAATTAAAGTGCACACATTTTGTTCTGTAAATAGAAATTTTGGGAAAGCCTGAGCAGGCTGGGAATTGTGGTGGGTGCGCATGGAGAGAATGGAGGATTTTAACCTGTTCTTTTCTCTGCCACAATTCTGACAAAACTGGTCTTTCTATTTACAATTCAAGGAAAGCCTCTATCAGACATGTGGTAACAGTTGTACATATCAGACTGTCTCAAAAGACTCCGCAATAATTATTACATTTCACTTAGAAAACCTTGAAGAGAAAACATGCAATTTTTTTAAAGAGGCAGTTTAAATAAAATTAATTCTAAATTACCAGTCTGCCTAGGCCTGGGCCCATTTTGGCCCCTGAAGAAATTACGCAGCACAACCGCTGACATGAATTCCTCTTGCAATCATGAAGGATTTTCTTCCAGGTCTTGCACATGGCCTGCTCATGGGAGGCCTTGTGGCTGACTTCTCAGCAAGACAACACCCACAATTTGCACCATTTGAAACTAAAACAGCAATTTTGGAGTGGCCATTTTGTTGGGAGTTCGGCAAACAGAGAAAAACCTATACTTCCGTTCTACCCTCCCTCACAATCCCAAAGCTGTTCAGGCTTCCTTGGGACTCCTTGGGACTGCTAACATTTCTATAAAGAATTTGTGTGGATTAATTTCAACTGTGTGGGTAATATGACATCCAATTTGATCTTAAGCATCTCTGTGATTGCTCCATGCCAGGAAACAGGCTCTATCTGATAAATGATTTGAAGCAGCTTAGCACTCTGACTAAAAATACAGAAATCAGGGATGAGTAAGACCTAGTCATAAATCCTGTGTTTGTTCTAAGGACTGATATGTTGCCTTACAATTAGGAAACATTCAGGATGGTTAAAAATTGTATTAAAGATGACTATAAATAAAACAGCCAAAGATAAATATAATTACACAAAGTCATAATGTCCCACTGTACACCATATGTAGAAAGAAAAGCAAAATTACTATTATTGACTGCAGTGTATTTTTGATGCCTTCAAAATTATTCACAAGGTTTATTATATTTATCTTCATTATACATCAGAAAATAGACAATAATGATTAGTCAAAAGCCATTCAAGGAGTAAATAACACTCCTCCAAAGCCTTTCACCAAGAGAAGCACCCAATAGTAGAATAAAATCAATTCAAAGGCTCAAAAATGAATTTAATTCATAGGAACAAAAAAAAAAAAGACATTCAGCAGAAACTTTCACTGAGGTAGAAACAGACTTGAGTATAAATAGAGACGTGCCTTTTTATTATTGGTGTATTCCCCCCTTCTTTGTTCCATGTTATTAAATGAAGAAAGGGGAAAAGATTAAACATAACACAATAAAGTAATGGCCATAGACTGTATTAACTTCTAGCTCTGTGTTAATCAGGCTGCATTTGGAAGGCTGTGTCCAGTTCTGGCTTCCCCATTTTAAAATGGACCTTGGAATGCATTCAGAGAAAATCAGTTATGATGGTGAATAGGCTGAAAACCAAATTCTATGAACTACAGCTAGTAGATTTGCACAGGTTTAGCTTGGAAAAGAAAACATTAAAGCAAAATATAATCGCAGACCTCAAATATCTGAATATCTGTCACGCGAAAGATGGAACAGATTATTTCTTTCTCCAGGCCTGGAACAAGTGAATAGAAACTCCAAGGAGGCAAATTTCAGTTAAGCTTTAGAAGAAATGTACTGAAAGAGCTGTTTGGCAGCAGAAGTGGCTGGCCTGGGAGGTGGTGGACTCTTCTTTGCTGGAAGGAATCAAATGGAGTCTGAATAGCCATCTGTTGGGGATGCAGCAATAGCATCTTGCACTGCTGACCTTGCATTGAGCAAGGAGTTGGATGACATGATGTTCAAGGTCTTTTCCAGCACTATGATTCCATGGATGTGAGCTGTAAACATCTTGGCTTCTTTTCCCCCTTTACTCAGCTATTTGTGCTGCTTGGAAAACTACATGCTAAATTCAAGGATTTTTCAAGAGGCCCAAGGAGAGTTCTTTATTCTCCATTTTCCTATCGATTCATTTGCGTAATGTTACACAGTGAAATTACTGCTTTAAACTGTATCCTGGAAAACACATCACATTGCTTTATTATTTATTAGATGCCTTTAATAAATAACGGTGTTAAATTTATTAGTTTACGAAACCGGTGTACATTGTATAATAACAATGACAACAAAGCAAACATGTATCATCGGCAAAGAGGTAAAGGACAGAAAGGCTAGACATAATCTCAAGATGTTTCTGTGACTAACCATAAATAAGTTCTGATTATTCCATGGCTGATGAGTTGCATAAATCATCATTATGCTTTGATACAGCCTCTGAAATGCATGATACTTGGTAATATTTGGTGGCAGAACAGTTTCCAGTCTTCAATGGAAGTAAAAAGAAAATAGAGATGTACAAATGAATAAATATGCTTGTGGGAAAATAAAATTATTTAAAATTATTTATTTTAAATAAAATAAAATTTATGTGGAGATTCAGAAAGGGTTTGAGCTTGAGATTTCTCAGACTTGGAATATTTTCTAATAAGTTGCAGTAATCTTTTCATATTTTAACCTACAGCGTATTATTGCTTATTAAATTAAGAATGATAGAATCACAAGGCTGGAAGGGACCTCAGAAGTCTTCTAGTCCAACCCCATCTTAAGGCAGGAGCCTTATATTAGCCCAATCAAATGGTTGTCCAGTCTATTGTTGAAAACCTCCAGTGATGGAGCACCCACAACCCCAGGAAGCAAGCTATTCCATCGCTTAATTGTTCTCACTGAGGAAAATTTCTCCTACCTTTGGGTCGGATCTCTCTTTGACAAGCTTTCACCCATTACTTCTTGTCCTGCTTTCTGATGCCTTAGAGAACAAGTGAATTCTTTTTTTTCTTTTTTTTTTGGTAACAGTCCGTCAAGTACTTGGAGACAGTTATCATGACTCCCGGATCCTTCTCTTTGATAGGCTAGATGTACCTAGCTCCCTCAACCATTCGTCATAAAATTTAGCCTCCAGACCTTTTATCTCTAAATACTTTGCAAGTCCTCAACATCTTTTTTGTATAATGGTGATCAGAACTGGACACAGTATTCCAAGTGTGGTCTCACCAGTGTGAATGTAAAAGTGGCACTATCACTTCTTGTTGTCTTGACGCTAGCCCTCTGTTGATGCAGCCTAGGAATGCCTTGCCTTTTTTGGCAGCTGCAGCACAATGCTGACTCATACTTAAGCGGTGGTCCGCTAGGACACCTGGATGCCTCTCAAAGTTACTACTGTTGAGCAGTTTACTAATAGAATATTTTGGAAATCAATAAAGGGAGAGATGTCCTGAAGAACTTTGCATTACAAGCTTGATTTGGAGGAGAAAATGAATACAAAGAAATTAATTAATGGGGAATAATATAGAGATGAAAGAAGATCTGGCCACAGACATTTGTTCTGAGTCAACCCAATGTTTTTTGATGCAATCCCCTTTCTGAATACACAAGACTGATGGCAGCCCTTCATTCAAATAAATTTGTGTATTTTAGACAAACTAAATCCTAGCAACATTTATTTAGTTGAACCTTAATGGTCCTTAATCTGAAGTCTTTATCTGTTTTTAAAGGATCCAGGTAAGATCTCCTATAGTTTTTGTGCTTTTGTTCATGGAATTCTTTGAAACAGGAGAAGTGCTAACAGCTTGGAGGGGAGGAATTTCAGTGGGAAAAAATGACATTCAAGAAATGGCAGGCCAATCCCAAGCAACACTTCATTATTATTATTTTTAAATACCGTGTGAGCTTTATTTGTTTGTTAGATTTTTATCCTACTTTTATTTCTGGTCAAGTAAAGGTGTTGTACACACCTAATGCCCTGGCCTACTTTTTTCTTCACCACAATCCTGTGAAGTGAGTTGGGCTAAGAGAGAGTGGCCCCAAATCAACCAGCCAAGTCCTCTAGAAGGCCTATAACTACCGTAATGGTCTCCTGGTTTCTAGTCCAGTACCTTAGCTACCACACCAAACTGGCTCTCTAATTAGGCTTTCTAATTAGTCTCCCTTTTATTTTTATTCAGAAAGATTGATCACTCATCACCCATTTACTTTGGCTCAAAAAACTCTAATCTGTTTTTAGAAAGTTGTTTCTAATATATAATTTTAATCTTTTTGGCTCAAGTTTAAACCTATTACTTTTTACATCCGAACCAGAAAAAACCCCCATATCCTTTATTTTTCTTAAGGCAAACTTTACATGGAGCATTAGGTACCACAACATATAATTTTGTCCCTGACTGCCAAACTGCCCTTTTAGTACACAGCTGGCTACTATAGGTCATATAGCAATAGCACTTAGACTTATATACCATTTCATAGTGCTTTACAGCCCTCTCTAAGTGGTTTACAGAGTCAGCATATTGCCCCCAATAATCTGGGTCCTCATTTTACCCACCTTGGAAGGATGGAAGGCTGAGTCAACCTTGAGCCATTTAGAATCAAATTCCTGGAGTGAGCAGTGAGTTAGCCTGCAGTACTGCATTCTAACCACTGCACCACCACGGCTCATATGGTCTTTAAACATATTAGAGAAAATGTCTAGAGGACAAAGGCAAAAGGAAATGACAGAAAAAAAACAGTAACAGGTCTTAAGGTTGCAAGATCCAATCTGAGTTGGTCACCGGGACCAGAGGCCAGCACAAGTCTGAAATCTCAGATCTTAGTGACCAACTCAGATTGGATCTTGCAACATTATCCTGGGACACATATATTTGTCTTCATTCACAGTCTTATGATTGCTACAGATGCAATAATGCAAGAAGAGGCAATTCTATTGGGCAGTAACTGAACCAAAACAAAGGCTTGTTTGTCTATTAGATAATTATCATACTAGAAATCCCAATCAAGTTCAAGAGAAACTAATGACATCACAAGCCTAGCATCAACTTCCTGGGGTCACCCAGAGAAAAGAATGGCTTACTTTTTCTCCAAGCACTCTACATATTCTTTCTTCTTTCTGCGACTCTCCTGTGCAGAAATCTAGAATGAAAAATAAAAATATTAGCTGCACTCACAAGAATAATTGCATATTATGTAAATATAGCAACCTATGGTCAAATTTCAGGCAACACAGAAAACTGTTGAGAAGGATCACCCACAACTACACAGGAGTCCCCTTTGAATCAGGACTGCTGAACCTTCCTCTTGTGATTTATGTTGCTGGACAAAAGAGTTGCTTGATGAATATTGGTATGGTTGACAGATTGTGGTTTTAGACCAGGAAATGGCATGAGTTCTTTCCCATCATTAAAGTTCCAATTTAATTTGGGGGACGGGGGATTCTAAATTAAGACACAGGACATCTGTTTGTGGAAACTGTCTCTGAGGAAGGCTTTTTTTAAAGAAGCTGCCAACATAAGTTGTTTGTGATTTAAAGAGATGTCATCAGGTGCAATGTACACCCCACAGATGCTGCAAATCATCTTCTCCCTGTGCAGCAATCCAGATTGCTGCACAGATTTAGAATATAGACTGAAATGTTATGACTATGGTCAGGGCTGGCTCAGGATGTGTTGCCTGAGGCAAAACACAAAATTGTGTCCTCCCGAATACCACATATAGAAGCCAATCCAAATGATGGTTGACTATTATTTCAGATTGAAAGTAGTCCAACATGCTCCACCATATCTGAGAATAACAATGACAATTTGGGGTTATATAGCAGATTGCAATTCACCTGGCTCAGGCTTTGGCTTCTCCTGTTTGAGGCAAGTGCCTGACTTTGTCTAATGGCAGGACCAAGTCTGTCCGTGAAGCAGCAACAGACCCTTATATTCTGCTGTTGATCACCCATAAATTGTCCCAATTGGCAGACAGTCTATTATATATGTTGTATGCATAAAAGTCTAGGTTCAAACCCATTGTTAATTTAGCCTTTTTTAAAATACATTTAAAGATCTTGGAGATATGCATTCAATCAGTACGAAGTGAGCTAGATGGACTAACAAAATTATAGAACTGTAGAGTTGGACAGGATTATAAGGATCATCTAGTCCAACCCTCTGCAGAGTTCAGGAGAATCAATTAATCCATGAAGTTGTTTGTCTGTTCTTAAATACCTCCAGATATGGACCACCCACAAATTCCTTAGGTAGTCTTCTGTGTACAGAATTTATTGTCAGGAAAATTTTCCTTATATTTAAATGAAATCTTGTTAGCTAGCTGCAGCTTGCATCTGTTATAGCTACATACAGGATTATTTTCTGTACAGAAGTGGTATGCCTCTCCATAGCATTTTTGCTGTTGCATTCTTGTACTGGTGACCATTAGCCTCTGGTTAAGCAATTTTAAGTCTGAACTCACATGACTCTTCTTATATGTGTATGGTCGAGCTGAGCATATGTTTTTATTTTACATTTATGCTTTTATATTATATGCAAAAATAAAAGTTCCTGGCATCTCTATTTTAAAAATTCTTTGAAATAGCGGTACTGAGGGAGAACTGGAAAGTAATTGCCAAACTGAATAGACAATAGTGTGACAAAGAGACCAATAGTTTGCTCAGTATATGCATATGTTATAGATTAAGTTGGATTGTCTACTCGCATTAAATTTCTCCATATTTGAATCATCTTCCTAATGCATTATTCTATGAAAGGATTGACTCTTTACTCCTAAACATTTGCTCTCAAGCTACATTGCCCAATCCAATATATAGATTTCTCATAATCTCTACACAGATCTATCTTGGGTGACATAAGTTGTAGTCAGCTCTAAGATATCTAACTAATACTGTGCAATGTTTTGCCTGAGAGACATCTCATAAAGTTCCCACAATATTAGTATAGCACATTGTCTTCTGAGGTTGTGCCAGAACTTTATTTTAAATACATATTTATGAATCAAGTCTACGTTATATTCAGAATGCAAATCAGCCTGCAGACAAACGACTGTAGCTTAACTTCTTGGTGGATCAGAATTTCTAAAAGAAGCTGAATCATTCTTTCCAGATGAACTGTACCTTATCTTGGAGACTATGTTTGATTCATAGAAAGTGACTAACACATGCTGTGGGTTCATGAAAATTCACATTTAGGAAGGAATCCACAATTATGGATATGTGAATCAGTAAAAATCCTATCCAGTTTATTGTCTGAGTTACTGACCACAACTGCAGTTTAATAAGCGTTTTCTTTGCAATATTTCAGGTTTTCCAGACATCCTTTCCCAAATTTAAATATTACTAATAATGGTTCAAGAGTTGGGAAACTGAAATATTATTCTAGATGAAGACAATGGAAAACTACTCCCATACTGTTGATAAGACTGTTGGTGAGAAAATTAAATGTATGGGTCCAGATATTTGCCTGGAGTATCTTTACTTTTTTATTTCATTAGTACACTATTTTCAGCAATGCATTTTCTTTTCAAAAGTGTATTTTGTGTTTACAGATTGCAGGAAAAAGTTAAATGTTAACTAGATTTTAAAAAATATTTTTAATAGTTCATGCTGCTATGCAGCGTAGTGAAATGGAACATTCAACTTTGCAGATTCATCCTTATTCAGAATCAGTATTGTACACATTTGCTTCTAAATTCACTTGAGTAAAAAATATTTATTGGGCAACCAGCTGATGGAACTAAGTTTAAACGTTGTACATTATGAATGCAAAATAAAACAGTAATATGAGGTAAATATTTCTTGATACAGTGATATATTTATACTCTCTCCAAGATCATATAATATATGAGCATAAGAAAGGGGAAGAGGAAAGGGGGATATGAAAATAAAATTGTTTCGTTTCCAAAGCACAGGGCAGTTCCTAGCAGATCTTTGTTGATTTCAGAACCTAAGTAGGGTTACCCCTAAATAATATTTAGATGCAGAACTCTCTGAGAATTCAGAACAATAAAAAATTCCAGAAGCAAACAGTGGCAAACTTTTTCTGTAATATTGCTATGAAAAGTGCATGAACACAGCCATAAGGAGTTGAGCTGGATTTGAAAGTGTCTTTAGCATTTTAGAACATTAGGGCACATAGGTGTTCAAATGTCATCAAACTGGTTATCTATGCCTTTTTTCCCAGTGTAACTCAGGAAATTCTATGAATATGTATATAAAATACACGAATACACATCCAGAGTGAACGAGCATAGATATAGCATCTGTCTGCAATTTCTTAAAGCAGCAACAATTTTTCCATGGAATACCTGGTTCTCCTCCAGAGGTATACTGAAATCCCAGATAAAGGTGCATTTGAGTTAAGAAGTTGCAGTTAATGCCTGCTTGCTTCACTTAATGATCATGGTGATTCGCATAACAACCACAGCAAAAAATGTCATAAGATCAGGTACACTTCACTTAACAATTGCATCACTTAGTGACGGAATTTCTAGTCCCAATTATGGTCATAAGACGATGGCTACCTGTATTGCTTTTGAACCCAGTTCCATGCAGCCATGTGGGTTTATACATGTAAGCAATGTTGCAGTGATGGCAGATGACTTGGGGAAGATGTGAATAAATCTTGTGGAGTAGCAATACATAAACAGAGTTGGATGGGAAAAGAGGAACGATGAGTGAGAGAAAGTCATTTTTTTTTCAGGGTACAAGTGTAGTTCTCTGATTGTAATAAATACTTTCTATTTATGTAACTTTCTAGGAGTTCCTATCCATCTAAGGCTTTTCTCCTTAACCATTAGAAATTTTTGTCTATTTAAAATAAAACTACCTACACAAGACAAGGAGAAGTAAGTTTATGGATATGAAGAAGCCTTATCTTGATATGTATACACATACTTTATAGTAATGTTAAGATTTTTCACTACTAAGTCCCTGTTAGTTACTTTATTGTTTCTCCAGTCTCCATTTATTTCAGCTTCCCCTATGTTGAATTTTAGATTACAATCTCCTCAGGGACATATTTTCTGCAAGCAGTTTGCCCACTGATGACATGGAGCAGAGAAATAGATAGGCAAGTAAGTAAACTGGCAGGCCAGTAGACAGATGATCAAAAGTCAATTTATGTTGGAATTCCAAAAATTACTCCTTCATATTCTTGATTCCTTCCTAAATTAATAAGGTGGCTTTGAAAAGGTCAATCATTGCATGATTAAATATTACTGGGTGAATAGAAATCAAAGAAATACCTGCACCTATATTTATATATACCTCACCCCTGCCTCTCTTAGCACTGCTCTTTACTAGTCTTGTATAGTTGGAATAACAGACCTTGTTCTTGATCTTTCGCCTTACTCTCTTCAGTGCTTTCTCTTCTGCTTTAGTCAAAGGAAGCTTGGTTGGGATGGGATAGCCCTCAGCAATCAGGGTGCGCTTTTCCTCCTCAGTTAGGAGCAGGGGCCCTGAAGTCCCTTGTAGTTTCTGGGAACAAAAGCAAGAGCAAACCAATTTCCCATGATATACATTATAATCTTACCCCAATTTTTCTGTGCAAAGTAATGCATTGTCCTGCACTGTCAACATGAGCACAAGGGCTATCGAGGGATGAGAAAACAAGGACAGGGGGAAGGTAATTCTTGCACATTCAAATATAACAGTATTTAATCAATTTCCAAAAGAATATAGCATGAACATCACAACATTTTAAGCAACACGGTAGTTTTCAAGGAGAGATCGGACGGGTCTCCTGGACCAGAACGTTCTTCAGCATAGACACTATAATCCTGTAGCTCAATGAATCCTGACTTTGAAGGCTTCCTCAACTAATCTTGTTTGCATGTTAGGGTTTTTAGACTATTCCAGAACTATGGATAAATTACAGAATTTGGAATCAGTATTGATTCTGTGAAGCCAATGTGTAGTGTCAGCCTAGAAAAAACAACAACAAAGCATAACAGGCAATTTGGAAAGCAGCAACTGAGGTGACAGGAAAACCATACTTTGAATGCAGAGCAGAAAAATGCATCCAGAAGTTGTATTTGTACTCGGTGAGGGTGAATATAGAGCAACAGTTTCAAATCCTGCCCTCCTAAAATGATTGCTGGGTAATACAGATGACGGGGCAACCTGGCATGGCAGTTAAGCCTAACGCTTTTCTCTTTGCTTACATGTGGTGCAGTGAGGAGAGGAGAAGAAGAGATTGCTGTAGAAGACCGAGCAGTGGGGCGGGCTGGGCTGGAGGGAGGCAGGGACCTTGGGCTCTGAGATCCATCACTGTCACTGCCATGGCTGCTGGGAGGTGTTGGTGGCATCTGCACCAAGTCATCTTAAGTCAGAAAAATACAGAAAACGGGTTAACAACAGACAGAGGTTGGTCATGGGTAACAGCAGAAAAAAGTTCTTTGGTGAAAGAAGGCTACACATCTAACCAGTTCCAACTAGTTTGAACAGCAATCTGAACCTTCATTTGTGAGAAGCAGTATTCTTTTTGGGAAATGACAAGAAACAAAACAAGAGATCCACCTTCTCTTCATCATATGTTAACATCTCATCATCGTTACTTACCAATGGGCTTTATTTTCTTGTTTTGATTTTATGTAAAAAAAAAAAAGGCCTACTTCAACTGCCTAACTAATACTCCAGGATAAGTGGAAACTTTGAGAGAGGTGGGCAGTACGGAAATGTGAAAAATAAATAAATAAATAAAAACTTGCCTCCAGGTTTAAGATATATCCAAATCTTGGAACTAAATATGCTCGGGGACAGGGTCTAAGGGACTTTTGGGGCTGTTCATTGGCAGTACTTGGGCATCCCTGGGGAAGGGCTAAAAGAAATCAAATTGGCAGGCAGAAACGTGCATTTGACATCCTACCCCTTTTGAACAGTTATGTGTGTCACATATGCACAAAAAGAGGGCAGGGCTTCAATTACATGGTTACATCCACCATCTTCATTTTTTTTGTGTTACAGCTTTCCCAAGTGCTTTCTTCTTTGATTTCCTTTACTGAGCTTTGATTATGGCTAAGATAAAATCAGTGAAATGAAGCTGATTTCCTTGTTTCTTCCTCTATCTTCTAAAAGAGGAAATTGTCCCAGAGGCACATCAGGAATTAGAGAGTTTGAAGCTTAAGTGGACTTTACCTCACAATGGATAACAATGCCAATGGAGCTATCAATTACCTTTAATTCTTGCATTCATGAGATATCTACAGTTTCTTTCAGGAAACCCTGTTCTAGGTCCAGTAGCATGTGATAGATATTGATGGCAAACTTGTATGTCTGTCTCCCTGCCCTGCTTCTTTTCTATCATCTACATCTCTACGTGGTCTCCACAGAGCTACCTCATGCACTTTCTTGAATTTATGCACAGGTGTATAGCCAAAACATTTCTACTGTTACATCTATTCTGTTCTGAATAAGTTATATCCTTCAGTTGCTAGATTCCAGTCATGGGAGTTGTCTCACAAGTCTTTTGGAACAAGTTCTGCTATGTCATTTGCCAGAACGTGAATTTGTTAACTGCTGGTTCTCCCATGAATCCTCTAAATTTCCTGCTGATAGAAGATGGTGCTCTTGCTAATGCTTACATTATTATTATTATTATTTTTAAAAGCCTGTTCTGTTGGGATACATTGTGAGCCAAACATTTGAGAGAGCCTAATATTTTCTGTAAATTATTGTTTGCTTATTTGAATATGAATTTCCAGTACTTGGGAAGGACATTACATTTTTAAAGTAAATAAATAAATGTGTTCATTTGGCTAAACAGGTCCCTCTGTGCACTGTTAGTGACTGCCAAGCAGAATTCTTGATATTGTTATCTTTCTGGAAATAAAGCTAAGATCTTTTTACCAGGCACATTAAAAACTGGCAGCGTTCATTATTATCCTTCCAATGACATGCAGCCAATATCTAATCCAAAAAAGCCAGAGAAATGTGGGCTGGGTTTCAAGTAAGACTACTGAAACTGGGCAAGCTTTTACTGACTTCATTTAAATCTCTGTCTTAAAACTTAACAAAGTGACTATGGTTTTTGTAAGGTGCTCAGCTATTGTAGTGATGGGAAGAATGTCATTTAAGGAAAGACATTTCAATGTCTAATTACCACAGATTTCCCCAGCCCTTTGCCTTCTAAAGAGATGATTGTCTTCTGGCGGACTCAAGGAAAACCCTAACCTTTAAAAATTACAGGAAATGTTGACTTATTAAAAAAAATAACAACAATTTACTAATTTTCACACCAGAAAGGCTGGCAATTTGGGGTTTTGAGCTATCTCCATATCATACAAAGCATATACAAAAGGAGGAGAAAGTCAAAGAACACAAGGCAGACCCAGAAGAAGATGGAGAGGCACCATGAAAGACACACTACCACAACATCATTTAAAAATAGTTAAGGCCGCCATAAGAGCAAGAGCCAGAACTTTGTGTCTCTTGACACCCAAAGCAGTAAAAGAGGAGAAGAAGAAAGAAAGAAGAAGGAGAAGAAGGAGAAGATGGGGAGGAAGGAGAAGGAGGAGGAGGAGGAAGAGGAGGAGGAGGAGGAGGAGGAAGAGGAAGAGGAGGAGCCAGCTTTTCAACATGGCTGATCCTGAAGGTTTGCACTTCACAGACTTAGGCCAGATATAACATTGCTGAAGGGAAAGAATATGATTTAAAGTTTGCACTTTAAAATTATATACAGAAAATGGAAATTGCCCCAATCAAATTGCTATGAAAGTCAACTCTCTTAAAAATTGTTCTTGCATTCTCTCAATTAACTATGTATAATGACAGGGCAGATACATGCTCCTATTCGAATGAGAAATTCTAATTTAATTACAATAATGCCTAATAGATAAGTTCGTAAATTTTGATAGATGCTGTTGTATTGATCTGCATTTTATTTTCTAGAAATGCTAGCAAATATTAGATAAAAGAAGATTAGAAGTAAATCTGATATTTCCACTGCTGATACGTCACATTTTCACAATGCCACATACTCACAATGCCCATCACACCCTAGTAGTAGCCTATTTCAAAGAGATAGATGTAGGTGCTGGTTGCTACCTATAAAGCCCTACATGGCTTAGGGACTGGTTATTTAAGGGTCTGCCTTTCTCCCATAGTATTTGCCCAGCCAGTTTGATTCTGCAGGGTTGATGCACTGTGGGTTCCTTTGATCAAATAGAGTCATCTATTGGGACCCCAGAAATTCTCCTTCTCAGTAGTGGTTCCTGCCCTCTGGAATTAGGTTCCCCCTGAAATGGCCCCCACTTTCCTCTTGTTCAGAAGAGCCATGAAAATCTGATTCTTCACTCAGGCTTTTGACAAGGGAGAGGGAGACTTCATATCATATCCTCTAGTCTGTCACGCCATATTTTATCATTGATCTATTGATCAGATTGACCAATTTCATGAAAATCAATCTTTGATTAAAATAATGCATTAAATTTGCGCCCTGCCCAAAGATTGATTTAATCTTTGATTGATTTTATTGTAATTTTATGTTGTTTGATTGTTGTAAATCACCCAGAGTTGTTGAGAGTTAGGCAACATGAAAATTTATCAATTATTTTTATGGTTGGTAGTACAGTCAGCCAAATGTTTAGATTGGATTTGGCATTTTTATCCACTATGGTATTGCATAGTCAGCCAGAAGTTTAGATTGAATTTGGCATTTTTTCCCACCAATCCAGTCCTTTCCAAAGACCTGGGATAAGTTTGTTCGATGGTGTTAAAGGTATTATAGCGGAATGTGCTTACATCATCATTATTATTATTTTGTCTGGAAGTTTACCCCAATAGCATAAAGGCAAGATGGTCTATAAAAATAATAATATGAGATTGGAGAGCACTGAAAGCTCATTGAGTTATCCAATTTTCTCACCGTTTGGCACATTTAAAAATTGGTTCACTTCTCTAGGTTCAGCTTTGATTACAGGTTGGGTAGTCATTTCTATCGGTGCCTGTAAAACAATTGAGAAAAGTATTGGGTTAGTGATTTTTTTGAATATCTTGCTTGGAAGAATCATAAATTTCCCTATGAGATCACATCATTTGCAAGGACTCAAAACATTGTCACGTGAGGGAGATGGGCAGTGAAATATAAACTCAAACAAACAAACAAAAAATAAAATTGTGCTGTATCTTGTCATTTGCTTCTGGGGTCAGGCTACACACATCTCTCACGTCTCTTATTCTGAGACAATAGGGCTCCATACAAGGGTGGTGAGACCATCATCCTTCTAGAGATCACCTACATGCTGTTTTTACTATTCATCTGTATATTATGGTATGTGGTACGGTAATAATCTGCTCCTTGCACCAACTGAGCCTCCCGGTAAAGAAAAGTGAACATCATGCAGAATTGCCGTTGGGCCCACAGTATAAAAATGACAATAAAGGTTATCTTATCTTATCTTATCATGCAGAATTGATGTTCTGCATGATGAAAGAGTGCATTGCACAGATAGTGTTCCATGACTGACAGTCATTTTCCTATTACCTCCTTCCTGTCTCTAAAATGTCCACTTATTCAGATTCAGATTTTGATCTATTGCAGTATTGCGTAGAACGCTTTTGCACAAACTTTGGCAATACAGAATACTTTCTACTGTTCACTGGATTTTCTGCAGGGCTATTTAACAGCTGTTTCTGATCAAAGGAGATGAAGAATTAACATGAAGAGTCATTAATTCCCAGCTACACCAATGCAATCTTTTCTTTCCAGCCTTCTTTTCCCACCAAATGCCAGAGATTTTTTTTTTCATTAAACAGATATATTTCACGCTGTCTCAGACTGTAAACATAGCCTGGCAAAGGAAGTTAATATGGTTTTCAAACACACACCACATAGATCTACATTTGGAAATCCAGGGAGTTCAAAGTTAAAGCAACAGAGGAAGTTTTGTGTACAAGTTTGATTTGAATGGTGTCCTTGTTTTTCCCCTCCTACTTTTATCCACAGTAAGTGAAAGGAAGATAACCCACAACTGAGTACAAATGAAGGGAGTTCTCTTACTTCACAGGGGAAAAAAAAGAAGGCTGTAAAATATATATGAGAAACTGATTCTAACTCTCACCTTTCAAAGGGCAGAATAAATGATTTTATTGAATTGACACATAGTTCATTTTCTGAAACCTGTAGGCCCACATCAGATCAGACAAACCCTTTGAAATTAACTCATTGGCAGCAAAACACAGTGGGAGGAAGTTACTACCATATCTTTCAGGACATCCCTTGAAACACCACTCTCTAATTTACACAAGTTTAAATTGAAGTTACAATGAAGCATGTTGTATGATTGGGAAGCAAGTAACAAGGAAGGGTATTTGGCGCTCCAGGACAGAAGTTCTCAGATGACATTCCACACACGTTTATTGTTCCATTGGTCTTCTCAATAGGGATGGTCAATAGAAGGGGGGGGATGTTGTAAGCCCCCATTGTAAGCCACTTAGAGTAATCTAGAACCACGAGATGGGTGGCATATAAATAAATAAATAAATGTTTGTTGTACCATGGCTACTGAAAGTACTCAGTATGTCTCTGACTATGATTCTGAAACTGATAGAAGAGGCAAAAGCAACAAAAGAAGGGGAAAGAATGGGAAAGAATGGTTGAAAAGACATCACAGGCAGAATCTGGCTCAGGGGCTCTGATTTCTCATCTTGCAATATATACAGCCCCTTTCCCAAAATTGGTATTTTCCAGATATCCTGGACTAAAAGTTTCTAACTTTAGATTGCTATTCTAGGAGCTATAAAGGATTTTGCATTGACAAGGCTGCTGTGCTGTACAGTCTATATAGTAAGCTGGTGTACCTTAACAGTCCAACAGATGAAACGGCTTATAGGAAGATGATATAAAAAGGCCGATCCAATGTGTCTAAAATAAATTTTGATTTGTTTAAATTTTGACATCTCCATTTCAGCTTCTTGAATACTATCCTGGAATTATGCTCTTTGACAAGCATATTTGAAATATCAAGGAGTTGCTTCCTGAGGGGGAATGGCAGCCTGATGTTCTCTGAAATGCCGAGAGCTGCTGCAGCTTTTGAAAACTGGATGGGAGATTTTTTGGTTGGCTTTTATCTCCCTGGATCAAAGGGAGATCAGTAGATTAACCACCTATGTTCCAGACTGTTCCGGACGGCAGGGCTTTCTGATTAAACTGCAAATTCGGGTAGTTTTTTTGCAGCTAGATCCAGGAGCTGTGTTCTCAGGAGCCCTGGACATTCATCTACACCAGGGGTCTGCAACCCTGACAACTTTAAGACTTGTGAACTTCAGCTCCCAGAATTCCTCAGCCAGCTGAGGAATTCTGGGATACTGAAGTCCACAAGTCTTAAAGTTTTCAAGGTTGCAGACTCCTGATCTACACTCATAATGGCAGCAGAGTCATTACAAACATTACTGCTTTGCTCTCCCTTCTCTTAATCACTTTAAGAAGTAATCAATTACAGCTGAAGAAAGATTTCGTTTCCCAACAAAGATAAGATTCTTTGCGATGAGTTAAATCTTCTTTTGAGGCTACAAATATACAAGAGAAACTTTGGTTTATTGATCTTATTTAAGTTTTATTGGCAAAAAAATCAATTAAAAGAGAATCTACAAAAGTTTTCAATGATTAAGGCGATGGTCTTTATTTTTTATCCTGCTATTTTTATTTTTATTATTTTTACTTTTAATGAAAGTGCTTTATACAATTAATTACTAAGTTGGTAAAAGAGAGTAGTCCAGCATGGAATGTTTGTTAATTATGTCTAAAGTTCTCCATAAACAAAAGACTCAGTAAAGACTCAGATGTGACTCAGATTGTGATGTTTAGTTTCCATGGAAAGTGCTGTTGTTATATTTTACCAAAGACTTCTCAGATCATAATTCTGTGAATTTTATAAAAGAATATCTAGTCCTTTCAGATGGAAATTAAATGAAGTGTTGCTACAGAAAGAAGTTGTTGAGAATTGTAAAAGGAAATTAAAATATTTTTTTTGAAAATAACTTAAATAAAGATACATATTTGAGAATGGTTTGGGATATACAAATAAAGCCTTTATTAGAGATTATGTGATACAACATAATTTTGAAATTAAAAGAGAGAGAAAATACAAAAATTTGGGGGTGAAATAAAAAGAAAAGGAGAAGGAACCCTCCAAGGAATACAAGTATCTCCCAACAAAGTAAGATTTTATAGCAACAGTTATCTATGTTAACAATAAGAGAAATGGAAATAAAATTGAATTATGCAGAGCAAATAAAATTTGAATTTGCGAATAAACCAATGAGATGGTTACGTTATAAACTGCGAAGAGAAAGAAAAAAGAAAATGTTAATGAAATTACAAGAGCAAGATACTATACTAATGCACAATGTTTTAACGCAAAAAAGACATTTTTCTGATATTATTTTAATCTGCATAAAGCGCATGATATTGTCTTGAAGAAAATAGATGAATGTCTTAGAGAACAAAATCTACCAGGGATTAGAAATGAACAAATGCAAATGATGAATGGACCTATAATGATAACAAAAGCTTCAGAAGAGTAAGATAAAAGATAAAGATAAATAACCTTTATTGTCATTTTTATATTGTGGGCACAATGGCACACATAAAAAATGAAATTTGGTTGCCCGCTCTCAAAGTGAAACATATACATGACACACACCTAAACATACTATGTACAACATATATATAGACCCACATCCCTACATATACATAGCAAATAAATATTAAATACTGTCCATCTTGAATATATAACGCAAGGAGGCATAAGCCAGGAAAGATGCCTGAACCAGATGAACATACTAGAGTTCGCATTATAAGTGGTTTGAGGATGAACTTTTACCACCTTTGCAAAATATAATGAATTATATTCTATAGGGAGGAGGGATACCAGAGACTTGGCAAGAGGCCAACGGAACATTAATACTTAAAGAGGAATAAAATTTGACCTGAGTAAGAAATTACAGACCAATATCATTACTGAATAATGGTTATTAGTTGTTCACAATGATTTCAGCTGAAATATTTTTTCATAAGGTCTGAAAGATACAAATTTTGGGAAGAATTTTATAAAACGGGTGAAATCTATTTATGCTTCATAGATATAGCACAAAAATTATTAATGAAGATTTAACTAAAACACGTGAGTTTGCTGTTTAGTTTGGATGATAGATTGGGTTTTGTTAAGAAATAAAAGATTATTCGATTTAGAAGATAGATCATAATTCGAGATTTGGGTGGCATGGATGTCTATGGGATGATAAATTTAAGGTGAATATAGACTAAAAATTGTTATGTTAAACAGGCTATTCTAAGAGTACGGAATAAATATAAACGGAAGTTTTACCTGAAAATACCTTTATGACTTTCAGCACAAGAAGCATTTTATAGATGAGAAATAAGCAAACATAAATGGCTAGCCTACTGAGATGTTGAATTTTTTTCAAAGGGATTTTAAAATGAAACCAACAGATCTGATAATAGAGGGATAACCTTGTCAATGGTTTTCTTATGTGCAACTGACAGAAAGGTTTAAAGTAGATAAAAACATAAACATGTTATTGCTAAAAAGTATAAATAGTTGTTGAAATATAGTATTACACAGAAGATGAACAAGTGAAGGAATATATAATAATAAAATAAGCTAAAACTTTTCACTATAGATTACAAATGGACCAATGAAAAAGTATGTGGTTGAAAGGATTGAAATTTACATTATGTTCTAGACTTAAAGAGATTTTTTATAAAATGACGTATCATTGCTATTTGTCACCAGAGACGCTGTCTAGAATATATACATGTATTTTGAATCTTTGTTGGAAATGTGAACAATATGAAGGGACATTTTATCATGTTTGGTGGACATGTAAAAAAGCCTAAATATTTTGTATACAAATACATACATTAATTCAGAAGGTTTTAAAAGTTAAATTACAAATAAAACCAAATACGTTTCTGTGGATATTAATGGACAAGCAACTAGAAAAAAAGTCATGGAACTTTGTTCTTGTATGTGAACTGCAGCAAGATTATTATATGCTCAAAAGCAGAAAGGACAACAGAGGAATGTTGATGAAGATGATAGAACTTGCAGAGATGGCTAAATTAACCACTTTGATCAGAGGAAAAAAATGACATTTATGTTCAACTAGAAATGATTTGTAGACTTTTTCATGAAATAGAAAAATGCACTTATGATTTGTGGTTTTGATGATTAGGAAAAAATGAATAATAAAAAAGTGAGGTGGTTTTTTTTTGTAATCACTGATTAAGAGATAATTTTGTAATTGTACTTATAGTTGCTGAAAAGGAAATTGGAAGTTTCTTCCGATTTTTTCTTTACAATTCATTCCATACTTTTGCTTTTCTTTTTTTTCTTTTTCTTAATGCTTCTGTTGTTTGTGTTGTAAAACTTGAATAAAAAAATATTAAAAAGAAAAGAAAAGCATCTTTGAAATGTCACCAGCAGAAAGATTTGTATTTTTACAAAATAATAAAAATAAAGAGAAGTAGTTCAATAGAAAAATACCTCTTCTTTTGCAAAATTACTAGCAAATGATGAAAAGGTTGGTTCAGTCATCCAGATGTATTGAACAATAACTCTTAATGTTCCCGTGCTGCCTGGTGGTGATGGGAATTGATCAAATATATAATTGCAACAGATTGGCCTAGAACATTAGAAGTTGCCTCTCTTCTGAGAAATTGGCCATCTTGTAATTATTAAAATTATTCTATTTTAGA
The DNA here is from genome assembly GCA_023970755.1 of Azemiops feae. Taxonomy (NCBI): domain Eukaryota; kingdom Metazoa; phylum Chordata; class Lepidosauria; order Squamata; family Viperidae; genus Azemiops; species Azemiops feae. Next base: position 3,442,109 of record JALGBA010004098.1, on the reverse strand, counting down.
AGAGAGATAATTTGAATTCTATCTCAGATGTTGGCTTCATCCAGGTGGTTTGCATTATTTGTAGACAAAACGGTTCTAAGCTAGAAACAAATGGGCTAGTTAACCTCTAGAACTTTTGCAGGAGATTCACTTTATAGTTTCTATTTTGGGTGTATTTTTCCACTTACGCTGATCGTAACAATCCTGCCCACTGTTTGGACTAGCATCCCTAATAAAGGTAAGTATAGTTCCCATAAAATCTGCCATTTCTGAATCAGGATCAAAAGCCCTCTATCCAATTATCCTTCAACTTCCCACTTTTCTCTCTGCTATGTCACTTTTTAAAAGGTGGTTATTTCAAATCAGCAGTGATTAAAATAAAGACTACCTAGGCACTTTTTTCTTAATTTTATTTTCCACCTTGTAGTAGCCTTTCTATTTAGAATGAAAGATGAAGACATCATGAAAAATGCCACATTCTCAGGTCCAAATCATTCCAGTTATTTTTAGTGCAACTCACCTCTTTGGGGGCTGGCAACCTTTGCAGTGGGTTAAGATTCATCATGGGAGCTGCATGCGTTGGCAGCTGAGTTTCAGGTATTTCTGGCACCATGTTCTGCTCCTGCTTCACCATGATGGAACATAGCTTGTGCTGGAGTGTCCACATCCCATTTTCCAATTCTAGAAAAGAAGCACATGACAGTCAGGTCGTATTACCATTGTCTATGAGAAGCATTGTACCATATAATGAGGTGTGTTCTGTTCCACGACAGAAGTAAACCTGAAAGAACAAGGATTACAGCTAAGAAGCACCACAATCAGCTTTTCTTTGTTTCAGAACAGAAAATATAGTCTATTAAACTCTAATACAGGGATATGCTACAATTTCCAGGCCGAAGACTACACTAAAGCTTTGCCCAGCACAGCACAGCCATTTTAGGCATTATGCCTCAGTTTAAACGATTTTAGAGGGTTTTTTTAAAAAAAGAAATGGAAAAATTCTGCAAGATCACCAAATCTTACCAGACTTCACCAGTCTCACCTGAAATGTCACAAGACCTCAAAGATGAAATCCAACCACATTTTGACAATATTTAAACTTTTTTAAAAAAAAGACTGGTATCACACAAGATGTTGATCTCTCCTATATGAATCTGTTCTGTCAGGGTAGTCTGTCCTATACTGTTTATGAAAAAAGTATGTTAGTAGATTGACACAAAAAGTTTCTTTAAAACAAGGATGGACAATGTTTTCTGGGTTAGATCCACCAGGTCTAACTTTTTAATTATTATTTTTTTTGCATGATTCTAGAAAGCCAGGGTGGGGTATTAAGGGTGGAAATAACAGCATTTGACCTCCAAGAAGCATTTTGCTCCCAACACATCCTTATTGTCCTATTTTAAACTCAAAAACAGTTTCACAGAAATGTGTTTATTTTGCTTCCAAATTTCAGCAGTTAAGAGTTCAGCCCATTTGCAGCACTTTGGGAGTTTAAGGGCAGGAATGTGAACATTTCATTCTTCAGAAGACTTTTGATCCTGTTTTCATTCTTATTTTCATGATTTAAGTTGAATGTGCACTGTTCCAATTCAGTCATTTTTGCCATCATCTTAGGTAGCATGATCTCAGGGTATTCTAGGATTACAAATGGAATATATAAAGAGGTTCTTGTGGGTTTGAGGGGTTCACCACTGTATTAAGAGAGAAAAAGTGTAATGTTGCTATCAATCTGGAAATACTTTCCTCAAAAGAGTAGAAATCCATACAGCAACTCTTATACAAATAAGGCAGTTCTTCATTTGGATATACAGTATATACTGTTCTGGAAAGTATACTTTAAGAAAACTAAACAGGTTCAGAGGAAAGCATAAAGATAACTCAGTATTACATAGGACAAGAGCAATACAGGAAAAGGTAAACTAATTGAGATTAATTTGGAGAAAAGAGGAATGATAATAGCCCTCTTGAAATGCATGCCTGGGTGTCACATACAGTCATGTGAAAAAGTAAGTACAGTACATCCTCTTTGAACAATGTTGCAAAGAAGAGAGGGCCAAAATTCCTTCACAACGATATGAGAGACGGATAAAGTCATACAGAAAATGACTTTAAGTTATTAAGTTATTGCTGCTAAAAATGGTTCTATAAGCTGTTGAATCATAGGGTGTACTTACTTTTTCACACATGGCTTCTTCATTTTGACTTTCTTTTTGTAAAATGAATGATGACATGGTGTAATATGTCATGTGGTGTTATTCATCTGAAATTGTATTTACCTACTTTAAGAACTGCTGAGGACCAGATGATTTTTACTATGTGTAAAACCATATAACTCAAAGAGAGTGTACTTTATTTTCACATGACTGTAGAAGACTATATAGTTCTACCAAGCAGGTTAGATCTTAAAGTTTATAAGAAGCTGGATTTTGACTGAACGTAAGGAGTGAGTGCATGATGAGAAGAGCAATGGAAACAAATGGTTATGGTTAGAATGTACTTTAGAAACTATATTCACCTACTTTGATTTTTATCCAAGAATCAGAGAATGCAAGATATATCAGGCAGAAGAAAATCTTCAACAGGGTTAAGTTGTAGGTATAAAGTCTGGAAAGTTATGGCAAGACAATACTCTGAGAAAGCCTTTTTAATAGATATGTGATCCTTATATAAGCTCAGAAAGGATTTCCCAAAAATAATTATAGCTCCAAAGGGTGAAAAAATGGCTGTCTGATCCTATGTTAGGGATGTCTAGAATTCTGGCTTGAGCAATTTCTTTTACACACACACACACACACACAGAGAGAGAGAGAGAGAGAGAGAGAGAGAGAGAGAGAGAGAGAGAGAGAGAGAGAGAGAGATTTAAATTAAAAACATTTTGTGCCCAAAGAAGTTCAAAACAGATTGTTTCTACCATTCTGTTTTGAGCTTAAAACAGTCCCATTTCCAACTCAAAATGTCTATTTTAAATTTGAACCAGGATTCTTTCAAAGTTCCAAATATTTCCAGGATGGTCAGAATAACCCTTTCCTAAGTTGAGAGACTTATTCTGAATTTGAAGCAGAATACATTGAGTTCAATTTTTTTTTTAACTTCAAAACAGTTTGGTTATTCCTATTACATAGTTAAATATTTTGGGGATGGGAATGAGAGTTGTGAGTGTGTGTGTGTAGTAAATGGTATTATTATAGCTATTAGAGAGCCGTTAATTCTCTCTGCAGAGAGCTGCATAAGGTCACTGAAGAGAGAAGAACTGTCAGAGAAAGCTGCCTTTTATCATCTCTTCTTCCATGCTGCTCCTTCCCAGATTTCTCAATCTCCATTCTTCTGTGCTGTTGCTCAGAGCCATGATGTTCTTATCATGCTCTAAAGAATTGCATTCCACTATGAAGTAGCTGGCATGATGCTTCTAAAAGATGCAAGGCTCCTTCCGTCTCCAGTTTTACTGGTAGTTCCACCTCCCTAGTTAACTCTTTGACTTAAAAAAGGAAGGATTTGGGAGGGTTTTGTACTAAGCATACGACCCTTTATATTATAAGCATTTATATTAACATCTAGAACAGAGGTCCCCAACCTTTTTAGCACCAGGGACTGGTTACGTGGAGAGAGGTTTTTCCACGGACTGGAGGGGGCATGGTTTTGTGTGCTGTCTGCATCCTGTGGATGGGGCTTTCCTTGTTTGTGCGGATTGGTAACTGGCATGCCACGGTCCGGTACTGGTCCACGGACCTGGGGTTGGGGACCCCTGATCTAGAAGAATTTATAACAGAACGAACATCTAGAAGACTTTATAACAGAACTCATAATTAGCACCTGGATATATAAATAGTATGCCGCATCATTTTCATTGCAAATAACCATATTTACAGAATGTTAGATGTGAAGGAAAACCGAGAACAGGAACAAGAGGGAAGAGGAAGGGGAGGAGGAATAGAATGGAATATCCAGAAACAAGCATTCTATGAACACTGGTGCTCCAGTGCTCCTTTCCCAGCAATCTTACTAAAATATATCTCTTCTAGATATTGAGGGGGTTTTGGAGAGTAACTGTCCTCCCTCATCTATAGTCTGAGGTGAGATAGTTCGGTAACAGTTCTACAAGGAGGCAGGATATTTCTTTGGAGCTGGACCAAGCAAGAATGACCTATGAAAAAATTATAGTGCTTTTGCCCCTTCTCTTCTTGATGTCTGGCAACATTCAGCCAGGATAATCTCTGACCACTGTGGGGAAACATTCCCTGCTTTTATGGTTTTTTAGCTTTTTTTATTTCTTTTTTTTAAAGAAAGGTCTTTTTTCTCTTGTATATACTGAATCTGTGCCATTTCCTTTTCGGGCTGACGGTTGTCCTTCAACCACTCGGACACCCACAGGGTCCCACAAATAACAGGATCCTCTGCTAGGATTGCTCTAAAAATATCCTGTCGTCATGAATCATCCTAAAATGAATTGTTTTAAAAATAGGTTTTGAAATGACTGTGCCTCTCCATCTCCTGCAGAGAAATCTGCTGGTAAAAAAGAAGCCCACTTAGGCCTCTACATGTGCCAATAAGCATTAACTGTAAGCAGTAGCTTTCATTCGGTCTACACCCAAGACAGAAGGACCAGGGAAGGTGCTGATTTCATTGCATCCACACCCAACAACCTCAGGGTCCCTCTCAGAGGCCGCCCAGAGCTTGGCAGTGGGAAAAAGAGGATAAGTTGACATATTTTATTTAACCTCCTTTTCAGTGCGAGTATTACAGAACTTTTCAGGGCAAAACCCAGCCATTTAAGCTTTAGTACATGAAGCCCAGCTTTATTTAATGGAGCAGGCCTGATGTTGAGGCTTAGACCAGTGGGCTGGGAAGTACTCAAAATTCAGGGAGGCAGACTGGCCTGAAGGACACAGCTCAGGAATCAAATAAGTTCCACCAGTTTACCCACTCCTCTGTGCCACAAGGTCAGACAGAGAAATGACTTTTGTCTAAAGTCAGTTCAATTTAAGAAACGAGTATTTTAGTGCCACATGGAAAGCATAAGGATTTCTGTAGGTTCTTCTTGTGAGCTGAGGAGAAAAGGGAAAGAAAGAAAATCTCTCCCTTTTTATCACACATGAAATTGTCTTCAGTACTTATGCTCTAGTAAATTGAGTTAAACTGGCCAACCAATTTTCAGCCTATAAGTAAGACTAATTGTAGACAAGCACATCAGAATATAGCTATAGCCAAAGTGGAAAGGGTCAATGCATTCCAAGCCTGCAATCCTTAAGCCTGAACCTGCATGGATACACCTATGGTCCAAATTTCTTCTGCTCACAAATTAGAAGAGATACATGGAAGGAACAGAGGACAGAATTGGAGAAAGGAACTACAAGACCAGGAGACCTCCTCAAGGAATATATTCATGTTAGAAGTTATCCATCCCTGATTTAAAGGGAAGAGAAGAAGAAATTAAGAGGGGTTTTTGCCAGAAAGAATGATAAATTAACAGATTCATAGGTGTTAGGAATAATATTAATAATACTAATATACTACTACTACTACTACTACTACTACTACTACTACTACTACTACTACTAATAATAATAATAATAATAATAATACTAATAATAATAATAATAATAATAATAATAATAATAATAATAATAATAATAATAATAATAATAATAATAATAATAATAATAATACAGCAAAACAGAAGAGAAAGAACTGGAAAAAATCAGAAATACAAAGACCTGCAAATAGAAGTAGAATGATTGTAGTAAAAGAAAGCAAAGTTAATATGATAGCAGTGTTCCAATATCTCAGGGGCTGCCACAAAGAAGAGGGACTCAAGCTATTTTCCAAAGCGCCTGAAGGCAGGACAAGAAGCAACGGATGGAAACTAATTAAGGAGAGAAGCAACCTAGAACTAAGGAGAAACTTCCTGACAGTTAGAACAATTAACCAGTGGAACAACCTGCCTCCAGAAGCGGTGAATGCTCCAACACTGGAAGTTTTTAAGAAGAGACTGGACAGCCATTTGTCCGAAATGGTATAGGGTTTCCTGCCTGAGCAGGGGGTTGGACTAGATGACCTCCAAGGTCCCTTCCAACTTATTATTATTATTATTATTATTATTATTATTATTATTATTATTATTATTATTATTATTATTATTATTATTATTATTATTATTATTATCATTATCATTATCATTATCATTATCATTATTATTACAATAGTAATAAGCTCCTTGGGTGCAATCCAAAACATCTGGAGCACCACTTGAACGCCATCAGCATTCAAAATCACCACTAGCCAATTGCAAAAGGCAGCTTAGTTGGAAAAGCTTACATCCTGCAACAATACTTTTAACACCATCAAACAGTATCTGCCTATCCCAGGTCCTTGGAAAGGACTCAACAGGTGAGTAAAAATGCCAAACCCAGTCTAAACATCTGGCTGAATGTGCATTGAACCATAATAATAACCTCCATAGGTTATTATATATGCTCCATTCATATATTATATATGCTCCATTCATATATAAATATTACTGTGTCCCCCCCCCCCTAGTTTCTGTCTACAATAAAGAACAACTCCTGAGTATGGCACCCTTTTGTGAATATGGAGCACTTCTGCCACTGCATGAACCGGCAGCTATGATTATAGCTATCAATAAAAATGCCTGATTGCAGCTTTGCTTGTAGCTGTAATTTTACCACCAGAGCTTACAGGAGGCTTTTAAATGCAGAAGGAATGGTGGCTTTGCTGCAGGATTTTTTCTGTCATGGCAAATATTGCTACTTACATATTCGTTTAGCAAAAGACCAAATGAATCTACACAGCATCATATACTGAAAATGTGAATTCAGGAAGAGAATACTAGCAATTTCTCTTTTGGGTCTAGGTAGGACTTGTGACAACTCATCTGGCTCATGGTGTTTGTATGGGGGCAATCGTAGATCAGTTTTCAAACTCTTCAGAGATTGAGGAATGGAAACAGTGGATAGAAGGAACCAGAAACAAATCAGAATTAGTTCCCCAAGGGAACTAATTTATTTAGCATTGTTCAGGAAAAAAAATAAACCTCTTTGGCAAAGAACACTGCTTTAAAATGTCTACAATAATGTTGTGTGAATAATGAGAGGTAGTGAGAGGTCAGTTTCTTGGACAATATCCAGGACTTAAATAGTCAGTTTTTATATTAAATGACTGTAAGACAGTAAGCATTCTCCTCTCTTAAAACAGTGGGCTATTGGCTCTTTGCTGTGACTCATGAGGCCAAAACCCATGTTTTGTCTGTTTTCGAAGACCCTGATGAGAAATTAAAGGTCAACTCTAGTATTTTTTTTATATCAGAGCCCTGCTTTATTTTGTTTAAAAAAATCTCTATTTCAATTTCCTCCATTATTGCTGTTTTCAACAAAGGATACTATAAAAAAGTGAAGTTTAGTTTCTAATTTCAGCTTGTTGATATGTGTATCACAGTCCTATGCATATTTATTCAAAGGTATGTCTTACTGTATTCAATTGGACTCACTTCCTAATTACCGTGTTTAAACAGTGTAGCATTCCATTATTCCCCCCTCCCCCTTTCTTGAACTATCCCTTATTTGGTTTAAGCACAACCACTCATCTTCCCCAGATAGCTTGTGGGGCTTCCTGATAATACATTCCAAAGAGAGAGAATGTTAGCAGGCAGATAAAACCTATATATATTTCCGGTCCGGCTCGACTCTTTTTCTATTTCCAATAGCTAACCGAATAATGTCAGCTGTCATCATTAGATGATTCAAATCAGTTAAAAATGGATTAGATTAATTGCCTGGAACCAATTTTAACTCTGGACCGCTTTTAATGACACAGGAAGCAGGGGCAGTTTGCTAACAGCAGATTGTCTGCTTTCAAGAGAAACAGCGCTTTGGAAGAAACACATATTGGACCTGCCTGTGTCAGTATTATCCTTTCTCTATCACATCAGCAGAGGATATGATGCAGTTTGGGCATATGCTTCTGGATCAAAACCTTCAGGATTCTTCTACTCACCACTGGCATTTTCTTCTGTCTTGACAGGCATAAGAGGGCTCTGTGGAGCAGAGTCTCCACTCAGGGAGTAGCTGTGCTCTGCCTGGATGCCAGGAGTGGGAGGATCCAGATCCATGTCCAGCAAAGGGTTCTTTTCCACCAGCATGGGGTCATCAAAGAAGCTGTTGAACAGTTCATTGGAAAAGTCCTCCATGTTCTCAGAGAAGTGGTCAAAGCTCTCGGAGAAATGCTGAGAAAGGAAAGAAAAGTGTGAACCACATCATCTCCATGAGAGACTAGAGGGCCTTCTACTGAAATGTATCCCAAGCAGACACACTGCGAGCCAAATCATTTGGATGAGAAACAACTATATTCATCTTTTATTGTTTCTGTTTTCACAGCTTCAGAAGAAACTAACCAGCCAAAATCCACAATGAAGTACACGCCTGCCCATTTTCTTCACCTTCATTTAATAAATTTTTATTCTCTCTGTATTCTGTCTGTTCCTACAACAAGCTCATGTTTTATTGAAATGCATTAATTGGAACATCAGAAATACAGGTTTGAAGTATATTACTTTCTTTTTACTTTGAAGCCTTTTAAACATATTTCCTTACAACTCTCATCATCTTCATTGGTGTGTACACTGTGTTGGTGTTCATTTTTCAAACTATCAAAGCATCTTTATTAGGTTTCTGTGTAGTGACAATGATCAAAGGCATACACACCTAAATTATTTTTTATAAAATGCAGTTGGGGTATCATTTTGATGTTCTCATAAATAACTGTGAAATTAAATTGTTATATAAACCATTTCGTAGTTTGAGGATGGAACATTATTCATCATGAAAAGAGATGTTAAGGATTACTATGAAACTTATCCCTTTACTGCCTTTTTTTCTATACAGCATATCCATTTGTGGAACGTTTTGTCATATAATGCTTTGGAAAAACCTTGGCAGAAACTCATGCAGCATGATACTGATATTTATTCAAAATACTGTTCAGTATTAATACAGTACAAAGGTTTGTTTTATAATGTGATCCAATTCTATGTACCCTCAGTGCACAGAGTGGTAACTTGAGAAGCAGACTGAACATTAAAGAGTCTTGAGCATCTTATTATATATGTTTACAATGAAAGCACATGTCACAAGTCACAGTAAAGTAGTGATACTTATAGAAGACATAAGAAGTCATACCTCTGCTTCAAATCATACTTTTAAAAAAGTGCATCCATTTCATACACATCGTTATAGCTATGTCGGACTGCAACTGCTGTGTCAGCAGTACAATTCTATTGAAATTCAATGAATCCAGATTTATTTTCCCTTCATTCATACACACACACACATTCATACACACACACATACACACACACACACAAATCTATTGCATGTTCATTTTCATAAGTAACAAGAATCAAATTTAATTAAAAATTCTGTAATAATTCATAGCTGTGTGTCTACATAGATGCATCGTGAAAATAGCCTTCAGGGAAATCTGTCAATTTTCTCTTGGCAAAATCCCTTTTCTCCAGATAAAAAATGAAGATGAGTGAAAATACTTTAAAAATCATTTTAGACATGCCCGCTAGTAAAATTTACATTTCTGCTAGATTTAAATATATATTAATTGGTAACACAAGAAAACTAGAGTCTTTGAAAAAGGTGGTATAGAAGTTTAAAGTTTATGGAGATTCTCAATCCAGGTCATGCTTGTCCCAAAGGTGCTTTTCCAAAAGGCAACTGGACTTTCTTGGTTTTTTTCCTTGAAAATGTTTCACTTCTCATCCAAGAAGCTTCTTCCGTTTAAAAGAGAATACAGGAAAAGAAGTAAATATTACCAGCTGAATGGGAAGGGGACGATATTGATGGACCAAATTACAAGGAAAGAAAACCACTAGTGTAAATTAAGCCCCTCCCCACAATCTTCCTTGTAGGGAGGAATAATCTGCAGATCTAAACATATTTTTCTGTATCATGATCCTTGTATCTGAAAATGGTATTCCAGACCATGCTGTGTGAATGATGTTTATTGCAGGAAACACTATTATAAACATTGTTATTTCTCTCAGCACTTATCAGTTATGGAGATGATCTTTCAAAAGTTGTTTTCTTATCTTCCTTAGTTTTTTCTTAAATTATCTTACTAGGATATATTTCTTAGTCTTTTGCAATTTAAAATATGTTGCCATTATCTCTTCACTCAGTGACTAAGTTCTTCTTTTCCTCACATTCTGCTGAAAATTGTACCCCCTCCTATTCTGTTCACAGGACTTAGCTTTCATATAAGAAACAGGAACACTTTCACACTATGTCCAAAATCAATCCATCCATTAAACTTTAAATAATGCAAAACCTGAGGAACTTAGAAACAAATACTATATATTATAGATAGGGCCACAGAGAGAACAAGAAGACACCTCTGGATGCATGTGAGTTCCAAGGCCAATTATTCCTGTTCATTTTTTTAATATAGCAATACATTTAAATGACTGTAAAGAAATTTAACCAAATAAAAAGAGTGCTATTTTTTAAATCTAATAATTGTTTGAGCACAAGGTTATCTAATATCTGCAAATATTTGGCTTGTTGGCAATGTTTAACTTGATTTGGTAATACCTCAATGATTGAATAACTCACATCCAATAAATCAGAACAATGGTTTAAATATATATTAGCAGCTTCCAGTTCTGTTTTTGTTTTGTTTTGTTTTGTAAAATCTAGTCTTCCAGATTTTTTTTTTTTAACATCTTGAAGTAAACCTGAATTCCTATCTGGTAGATAGACTGGAAGCACTACATTCTAAAGAATATTTGCCCCTTTGCAAAGGAAGGTAGATAGTATTAAAATCCCATCCACTGGGAAAAAATTCTGAAGAGCCACCTACATTTTACTAGGACATAATTCATGTTTGGTAGGTAGTTCTGGCCAGGAAGTGACCAGCTGGAAGGAGATACAATAAGAAATCAAATGTGTTTTTCAAGTTATATTATTATTTATGATGATGATGATTTATTTATTTGTATCCGACCCTTTAATATTTTTACAAATAACTCAAGGTGGCAAAGATATTCAACATATCTTCCTCCTCTTATTTTCCCCACAACCTTGTGAGTTGGGTGGGCTAAGAGAAAGTGATTGGCTCAAGATCATCCAGCTGGCTTTCATGGCTAAGGCAGGACTAGAACATACAGACTCCCGGTTTCTATACCAGCACCTTAACCACTGGTTTTCCTATTTTTTTCAATGAGATTACTGAAAAGAATTCCCTTTCAGTTTGATGTCTGCAAAACGAAAGGAACTAAATTGTCCTCTTGCATCTTTATGTTTCCTCTTCTCCTCCATATTCACAGAAGCTCCACATTCCTATGAAATGCTAGTTATACTTCTAGATTAGAAGATGTCCTTGTGGGTTTGGATGTCATTCCTTATCTATGGTGGGGAGGGAGGCACTCTAAATAGCATTGACTTTCATCTCTAACTCCATCTTTGTTTTTCCATTCTCTTTTCTTTTACGTACATACTCTTGCATACATACAAAACATAAGAAGAAAAGAGTTGGGATTCCTTCATTTTAGGATGTCTTTTAAATAATGTTAGGAGTTGTTCACTACAAACTTCTTTGGGGCAATGGTGGGATTCAGCCGGTTCACACCACTTCGGCAGAACCGTAGCTAATTTTTTGTTGCCCAGGCCCAGAATGGACTTCCGGAAGCGGCATTCACACAGAGAACCGGTTGTTCACATATTTGAATCCCACCACTGCTTTGGGGGATACAGGAACAGGATCTTCTAAGTATGTTTAAGCAGCCAAATGAGGGAGGCTCTTCAAATTTATAGTACGGCATTGGAGGAGAAAAAATTAAACATTTTCTCTATGCTGTTTTTTAAGAAAACATAAATACACACAAAACATATGATTCCCTTTGGATGACAATGAAAAGCTTCAGGGGCAATTTTCACAGATCAAATAACAAATTACTCTAGTTCTGTATCATCTGCAGATGATATCTAATCTGCATCAAATCTAAGATTGGGAGAGGCGTAGTCCATTTAGTCCAATATTATCTACATCAGTGGTTTTCAACTTTTTCTTTACAAAAAAATACTTTTTATTGCCATGGACTCCCATCACTTAACTCAAGATTTAAATCATAACATTTCTTCAAGCCATCGCAGACCCCCTGTGATGACATTGTGCCTCTCCCCAGGGGTCCACAAACCACAGGTTGAGAACCATTGGTCTACACACTAAACAAGCAATAGTTCTTCACACTTCATATTACAGATCACATCCAATGCCTGTAGAAATTTGGGTTATATGCAAAAAATTAACTGTATTCTTACACCACACTTATCCAAGTCATGTAAATAGATGTTCACGCAGCATGCCTAGCTTTTTTCATGGCTTAGGATGAAATGCAAACCAAGCCTGTCCATTCCATTTACATTTACATGATTTAAATTGGTAATCTGATCGTCTGAATGAAGTCATTATTTTCTGTAGCAGTGGATAACCTTGGAATTCTCTAGTGATGAAATCTTGCAAGTTGTATGCTGAAATAGCAAGATACACCAGATGCTCTAGATATCATTCAACAACTGCATATTTATTTCAGATTTACTGTGCAAAAAATATAATTATTTTGAGTTGGTGTTTAGAAAGGAAAAGCTGGTGTTAGAAAAGGAAATGCTTTAGACGATGACATAAAATGTTCATAAGTGACAGATGGAAGGCCAAAGAAGGCTAACTAATCTTCATGTTGCAATACAGTATATGATCTTTTTATTAAGCTATTTTTTTTAATCTATAGCCATAAAAAACTAGGCTACAATGTATATAAAACTTTAAAAAATAATACTCCTTTTTCCAAATTTCCTGACAGGTTGCAAGAAAGCTTTTCTGTGCGAAATGTAAAAAGTGAGAAACTTCACCTTCAACCCTCCTGAGATTAAGCCTAATTGTTTCAATTTACTCATTCTTGAGCTTTGGCAGCTGGTTAACTAGCTGACTTCAAGCCAGTCATCCTCTCTCAACCCAATCTGTCCCACAAGGCTGTTGTGAGAAGGAGTGGAGGAAGGAGTGCTGTGTACAGCGCCTTGGGATCCTGGAGAAAAGGCAGGATGTAAATCTGACTAACTAACTAAATATTTACATAAGAACAGTATATACACGTACTTAGATTCACACATTGCCTGAAGCTAAAATTTCTTCAGTGAGCTGTAATGGCTGGATACACGCATTATACTAGAGGATAAAATGTGTCTTAGAAACCCAATGGCTGAATTAAGCTAAAACCAAGACAAAATTCATTGCAAGTAACAGACAGTTACTGACTCAGAAGCAGGAATACTAATGAGATTAAATACCATACCTACGTTTTACTCAAAACTAATGTGGTTGTTTTAAAAAAATATGTTTCTTATATTACAATTATATTTCCTGCCTTTTTAAAGATAGCATCTTCAAGGAAAAGATAGGTATGAATAAATATTTAATGTGGTGGTTTATATAAACCGCCAACAGGGGGGAAAAAGTACCCTTTTGCTACTCTGATCTTACTTTCCTTTGGCACACACTGGTTCTTTGCTTTATCCCAGGGTGCCAAAATCCCTTGTCAGTCTTGCCAAGAAAAAGACAGAGGCAGGAGATGACCTGAACACCCCGGATACAGGCAAGCGTAAGTTCCTGTTCCAACATAAAGATCTGTTTGTTTTATTCAAAGACAATATCATTGTGTAAATAAATGCCAGGCAATAAGAAGGATGCAGAAATACTGGTATCAATGCCATTTACCAGACATCGGTCTCCAGCTTTGTTCTTAAAAGTATAAAGGGAGTGTAGTTAAAAGAAAGCTCTAGTTTAATATATACTCAGTCAATGGGACTATGAAGGAAACCTCAACATGGAAATATTTATGCTTTTAATTGCATCTCAGTTGTCAGCCCTGTGAAATCTTTCAAAATGCACACAAGAGAGATACATACAATTATTCAAACAGACTGAGTAGCTATGAATCTCAAATGAAACTATATAGAATCTTTAGGTTGCTCAAAGAAATTATCTCTACGATGCTTACAAGGAAGGCGACATCTAATATCAATGTTCAATCATGTTACTGTTTCTGAACATCAAATGCCCAAATTTGTAAGATAAACTTACCATTTCTACTAACACAGTTGCTCACTTGTAAAATGTTTATCTGTATTTTAGAAGTTATACATCTGATACAAGGCAATGGATTGTACCTGGGCATTTTAAAAAATTAATCTCTGCTAGTTAATCCACTGTAATGTGGTTTACTAAACATGATGTCATGAAAGTTGGAGAAGAGATAAAATGAAAATCTAAAAACAAAACAAAAATGAGAACATCTAGATTTGCTAACAATCTTTAATATATTTTATTTAGACTTTACCGTCTTTCTATTTAGATGGATCAGGAACTCAAAAACCTGATTTGCAGATTTAAAGAGAATTCAGGAATGAATTAAAGAATTTGGTCAGATAATTTGGATAGCTGTCTTGAGAAAAGTGTTCTTGTGAACTGGGAAAAGGTCTAATGGCAGTTCCAATATAACATGTTGGCTGGGAATTTATAGGAAATGAACTCCAAGATAATACTAAAGCACCACCTTGGGAAAGGCTGCTGTATACATTCTTTGTCTATATTTAATGAGGAAAATTGTGGGAGAATAACATTTCTTCTATTTAGCAATCTAAAATATTTACTTCCATGGTGTATTGTGCACGGCTAAAATTGGAAAGATGGGCAGAGAATCTCTGCAACATCTTCATCAACCTCTGATGTTACTTTTATATGAAACTGCCTTCTGTTATCTCTAGCCTACATGGCTGATATATGACTGGCTGAAATGATAAGAGCTGTAGTCCAATCAACACATATGGAAGATGCTACACTGGGGAGACCTACCCTAAAATGTGAAAGAACATATAAACAGAAGGGTTCAATAGTATTTTTGATTGCTGTGACAGGGAGCCGTGAAATCTGAAACTATACATTGGTTTTATACCTTGGCTTTTTTGTCATTTTATTTGTTTTGCCAAAGATAAAACTGAAGCTTGTTTGATTCACTTTAGAGCACAGGTGTCAAACTCGCCACGTCATGTGACGTGTCGCGATGTATCGCGGCTCTTTTTGCATTGCCGGCAATGAGGTGGGCGCGGCTTCGGTATGATGAAACTGGCCCGCGGGCCGGCAGTTTGACACCCCTGCTTTAGAGTAACACTCAATGTTGTATTAAACTTATACACTATAATTGATAGAGAACTAAGGAGGTAACCCTATATCTGGACTTCCAGATACAAGATTCAGATGCCAGAAAGATGGCCACATTTTTCATACACATCATTGCTCTTTCTAGTATTTCAGTGGGGAAAAGTTCCAATGCTGGCATATTCACTATTTTATGTGAATGATACATTATTCTATGAAGGAATGCTATATGGTAAAATCCACACCTTTTGTCTTTTAGCCAAAAAAATGTTGGCCCCAAATTAATTGCTTACTGGAGTACAGTAAATAGTTCCCAACTACCACCAATTTGTTGCTAGGACTAACACTTGTTGAGCCATTCAAACATTAATTTCCATAATTAACTAATATGATCCCTCATGAAACAGCTTTTTTCATGGTGGGACAAACCTACAGTATATACATAAGAGAAATATGGGCGCTAGTGATGATTCACAAATTGATGCTGGAAGGTAATAACATTAAATCCGTAATATCCCAAATGAGTGCTTCATAGAAGATGACAAGATTTGTTATCTCTTGTCTTAACAGACAGAACCAGGTCAAATAGGCTTAAGTTACAAAATAATAAATTTAACTGAATATTAAGGAAAAATCCTTGACAGAAAGCAGAATGGAACCAAGAAGCTAACAGATATGAAATGCCCTCAGAGAAGTCTTGAGAATGGAGGCTGGACAACCATATATTGGAATATTCTTCCTTTAGATTTCCTGCATGAAACAAATGCTAAAGCTTGCGACTATCCGAGACCCCATATGATTCAAAGAGTCTGTGTTGTTGTGTCTCGTGATGCGTCACTTTCCTCAACTATGCCTTTCCCTTTTATCTCTGACCAAGTCCTCATTTACCAGATTAGTACTAAAACCACATATTGGTTTTAGTTTCTTCCTGGGTCCCACTCCAACAAGTAGTTTGCGCATTTATTGTAGTTTATGCTCTGACATAAGGCATAATTATGGTAATTGCCAAAGATAGTATAAAGAGTAGACACTCTTGAAGGGGGGGAAAAAACACTCCTTGCACACTTCAAATCTGAAAATTCCATTTAATTTCAGGCAAGGCAACAGATGCAGGGATGAATCACAGTTTATATATGGAAGGGGTGAATCAAGGTTGAAAAGAGTTGAAAGCTATTAGGGACACCCCCTAGTGAGATTACAGATCCTCAGTTTTCCTTTTTTCAAAAGCTTGTTATCTCCAATGGGTGGAGTTCATATTTCCATACAAAACCATAATGACCTGTCAGTGACCCAAAATAATCAGCAAGAGTGTGAATCTAAAGCAGTCTGGAATTTAGTAGCTTCAATAGCACCCACTTCTTTATTATTCCTTATCTTCCTAAATATTACTTTCTAAATGTATCAGACTGCAACCTAGAGTTTTCCAAACCCCAAGGATGGCAAGAGGGAGGGGAGAAGAATTAAGACCAAAATGTTACAAGGACTCAGGTTGGAAAAGGATGATCTAGTGGAAAAGAAAAAAAAATGCTTATTGAGCTTGTAGCCTAAAACCTTTTTGAAAGAGGATACTATGCAGGATCTTCTCTGTGGTTTGAAAATATATTTTATGCAAAGATATTATGCTGATTTAGTGTATAAACGTGGTACGTAGTAGTTCTGCTTCATTACTGCTTAGGCAAATTTCCTAAATTTAAACCAGGAATTGCAAATTCTGGCCTCAGATGTGGCCAAGCTACAACTTCCAGCATCCCTCAGTATTCACCATTTAAATGTTTCATCACATTTTTGTTTCAATTGATAACATTTGGGGGTTTTTAATGTTTGAATCCATATGCATTTTTATGCTAGTTTCTCCTAATATGTATTTTTCTTTAGACATATACGTTTTGCCAGCAATTCTTCCAATATAATGCTTTTCATGCATGCTTTTACTTCATGCCTCCATTTTATATGCAGTTTTGGGAGAGGCAAACTATCCAGATTTTTTTTTTAAGAGAGTTTCAGCATGCAAGCATGTTCCAGTTCACACTGGGAAACTGGCTGAGTTAGCATAAACATGTGAATTGTCCCAAGTAAAAAGATCTTTTGCTGCAGGCTTCATAGAGCAACAACTTTTCTGAGACTTCACCAGCTGGTAAAGTATCACCTACCATAAGAATGGATCACCCTCTCTTTGTGGAGAAGATTGCTGATTTTAAAGGATGGGTGGGAAAATTAGAAACATAGTGTAGGAAGTCAGCACCTCCCCCCAGAGAAGGAAATATCTGGGGGAATATTAAAAAGGCAGAATATTATATTTCCCCATAGGAATAACAGAAAAATCTTAGGAGAGGCAGAAACAGCCCAGTCTCCCCCAGGCAGAAACTGAGCAGGCCAGCTCTGTAGAAATCCAGATTTGATAATTCTGGGCCACCTATTCATAAGCAAAATGCCTTCAGCCACAGCCCCAGTGAAGCAGGACATGACTTTTAGGACGTAATAGGATTAACCCACCACCATTAGAATACCAAAAGCTCAGGACAAAGTATACAGGAACAGAAACAACCTCAAACAGGAACAAATCCAAACCACAAAACCTCAAAAAGATATAAAAACACACCCACTCCCAGCTCCATTTTGTCAGCCACCCCAGAAACATGCTGTCTCACTGAAGTTTCTGGGAACTCAATAAACAGAACCTTCTTTCCTAAGCAGTCTCCATTTTGTTTATTCCCGGCTTGGACTGGACCCTGATGATTTTTCTTTCAACAACAGATTCCACATCTTCTGTATCTCCTCACTTTCACCAGTGTTTTGTTTATCTTTCTCAAACTCTTCCTCACTCCTCCTTCACAGTCAAGAAAAGCCCCATATGTGTTCCCAAAGCAGCATTACTGAGGAGCAGTCATGGTGGGGACAGCCAAAGTTCACTAGCCCCATTGTGGGACTATGGATTGTCCCTCTTCCAAGTCAAAATTTCACACTGCTCCTTCCAGTCAGCTGTCTCCCATGCACTGGGAGATATGAGGTGTATCCCTTGATAAGATGGGTGGGAACCATTCTCTAAGCATCAGCTACCTTTAAACTCCCTAGGAAAATCTGCTCCTGTTTAAGCTATCTCATTCCTGGAGCGAGCATGAAAGACTGCCAAGCCATTGGCTGTGGCACCCGTTTTTCTTCAGGGATGCATGCGGGATCGAAAGAGGCCTGCTAACATATTTCCACCACATGTTCTCATTATTGCACCCTCACAACACACACACACACACACACACACAGAGTGAGTGACAGAGAGAGAGAGAGAGAGAGAGAGAGAGAGAGAGAGAGAGAGGTTTATCTCAGGAGTCTGGGTGAAATATCACAAATATGAACTATTCTTCAGCATCTTTTAGATACAGCTTCCCTCACCACCTTCAGATACAGTCCTGATATTCCTACATTAAAATAAAAAGAGAGCAGCAAAAACCAGTACGGCTGGATGGAAGCCTACATCCAGAAGATTTAGCCTCTCTGCAAGTCAGAGGTTCTCCTCATGCTGGCCAACTGTGCCAAATCGGGAGGGAATTCTTATAAGTTTTCCCTTTTCTTTTTTGGAAATATATATATTTTCCTTTTCTGCCTGCCAAGATAAATCTTCATTTCCAGCTGTGACATCTGTGTTTCCCTTCTCTCCTTTCAGTAAGGAATGAACCTTCCCCCACCACACTCCAGCTTCACAGTTGAGGTTTCCATTACTCTACAACAAAAGAAGCAGCTCTAACTTCCACCCATTCTTTACATGCTTTAAAAGAAAAATGTGATGGTAAATTTTAGTGCTCATTAAACTGACAACACTAATAAGAGACAGGCAGTGGTGGGATTCAAATATGTGAACAACCGGTTCTCTGTGTGGATGCCACTTCAGGAAGTCCATTCTGGGCCTGGGCAACAAAAAATTAGCTACCGGTTTGCCAAAGTGGTGCGAACTGGCTGAATCCCACCACTGGAGACAGGCATCATATGCCGAGTGGCTAAGCATAGTTTAGCCTGACAGTGAGGTTTAATGTACCTCAGCTCTTACTAGGAACTCCTCCCTATACTGTATTCGCTCTTTCTTTTCCGGTTGTTTCATATTGTTTCTTCTTAATCAATATATATCAATAATTCCACATAGCAATCACATTACAAACCATTCTAAAATTAACACTTATAATGCTAAAATTATGGGACATGGGTGAAAGTAATGGTCAATATTGCAGAAGGATAATGTAGGTAATGGTCATTTATGTTCTTCCCTGCAAGGAGATAAATATGACAGGCACAATACTCCATGAATGCACCATATAGATTTTCATGAATGTCCACTGAAATAAGATGATACTGTAGGTTGATTATCTAACATTCTTAATTAGTGATGAGATATAGGAACTCAAAAGGCAGAGCACCCATGATCAGATCTAGGCAACGGTCCCAGTCCCATTCAATTCACAAGCATGGCTGTAATTTATAGATATGGTTGGCTAAACAATGTCAAATTTCCCACAAATTAAATATAAAACCTATTCTAAGTTATGAGGAAAAGACTTTTGCATATGGGCTGCTTGGAGGAAGGGCTGGATAAAAATGTAATAATAATAGTAAACGACAAACTAAATCAATTAATACAGTGTTTCTCAATTTGTGTGAACTTCAACTCCCAGAATTCCCCAGTCAGCATGCTGGGGGGGGGGGGGAAGAGAGATCTTAAAGTTGTTGAGGATGAGAAACATCAGACTAATAAACGGCAACAGGCTAAATTCACAAGCAATAAATGAGCCAAATGAATATTTTAGTCTTGAAACATGGGTGATATTCAGTTTGTTACATACTAGATTTATTTTTAGGAAGTGTTAGCCAAATTAATCTGTTGCAGCTAAGCCCTTCCTCTGCAAAACCTAAGGTCTCTGATGGTAGTCATCTACACACTCATTTAGAGTAAGTCTCTCACTGTGTACTGCAGTTGACACCCAGATAAGCATAAAAGTATAAGAAGAAGACTTGTTCTTTCTCATTCTGGAATACAAAATACAGTATGATGGATTTCCATTACAGAAACGCAGATCCCAACTGAATATCTGGAGAAATATAAAAAGCTGTTTTACTGTGGAACCAATTACCTAGACAGATGTGGGTTCCCCTTCATTTGGTTTAAGCAGAGATTAGATAGCTGCCAATCTAGGATATTTTAATTTTGGTTTCCACCTGAAGCAACATTTGGACTCAGCAGACTAAACACCCTCTTCCAACTTAGTTGACCCACATTTCTGGACTTAAAAAATCTGGATGACCTCTTGATGGCAACATAGAGGTAGAATTTTAGGCATCTCATTCTCACTCTTTAGTGGCTATCCAGAAATAAAGCTCTAGATTCAGTATTATCCCAAAGCACATGGGTTTTATCGAAAAGATCCAATATCTGTTATACTGTCCACCTTTAAATTTCACTGCAGATCTACCAGAGGAAGCCCTATAAGGTAGGAATAGTTCAGTGTCTTCTTCTTTCATACTGTATCTCTTTTGCAAGAAAGTTGTATAAGAGAATAGTTATTTAAAAAATCCTGTCCAGTTCCTTGAATTCTGGAATCCCTGAGTGTCTAAAGATTCTGGGCTAACATTCCGACATTTCTGCCAGCAGCAAGAACAATGGGTGGGAAAGGGGGCATTTTTACATAATCAAAACCAATAGAGAAAAAGAAATATACTTCTCAGACAACACTGAGAAATATTGTTTTCCTATGTGTTAAAAGCTTTTGAGAACCAGCAGTGGAAGATATGTAAATTAGTCACATTCTTCATTCTTTTACAAAAGCCACAAGGAGAGCTCACCATTTGTTTTACTGTAAATCATTTCCCAGTAAAAGATCTTTACCAGATTTGGGTTATGCAAAATCTAATGCTGAATCCCACATGTGCTACAGAGGGGATCATTGACACAAAACAAAAAGGGAAATATTCTGAAAGCTGCAACATTCTCAGGAGCAAGTTTGAACAATTGGGTACTTGCTTGGACTCCTACCAGTATGAGGAAGACACCAATCCTTGCTTATCTGCTTTGCTTTTTTGCTATGACAGGTCAATAACTACAAGTTGCCTTTTCAGTTACCTTTTGTTCCTCTTGACCATACAATCTGAGCCCAGAGGGCAAAACCTAGTAAAAGTGGGCATCACAAGATCTGAGAAACCGGCTTTCTTAATTTTGTCTTCATGCTACATTCTACTTGAGGTATAGATTTACTTCACCATTTTGGGGTTTATCAGTCCTATCCCAATATAAGTAGATACTCCTGGAAAACATGCTGAATTGCAGTACCATCAAGCCCAAGAGATCAGTTTTTCATTGAAAGATTGAGTGATAGACCTTAGAGATAAATTACAAGTACAAATAGCTTTTGATTATTAGAGTTTCTCTAATAGCCAGAGACATAAGAGTCATTCAGATGGATTGTCAAGAAAAATGGTAAGACAGAAACTTCATCCTATTGAATAAAGGTATACTATATAGCACAAATATTTTTAAAATGCATACCCAGCCTGCCTTTCAAATGCAGGATTCCTAAGGTGTCACATATTAAATATAAATAACAAAAGTTCAAAAATAGAGTGGTGTAATCTATAAAAAAACGTGGTAAATGAACATTTTATTAGAAAACAAAAGCTTGACTGAATAGGGTTTTAAATATTGTGTAGTAGAGCATTCTCATATAGGTTATTAATTCCTACTGGCTACAGATAATTCTTAAAATGTCAAACTCTATTCAGTCAAGCTTTTGGGGGGAATAAGAGAAGCAATTCCAAGCTCTTGTCCTGAACACCTTACAGTTCATTGTCTCCAAAGCTGGTAAGAGAAAAGAACAGAACTGGCTGACAAAAGTAGAAGCTGAAATTGCTTGAATCCCACAATAAAAACCATGCCTGGAAGCACAGACTACCATAAATTAATCTGGAACAGAAATGCAAATGTGAGAATCCCCATCTTGGCTAGGAATAGAGAACACAGACTTTTTATGCTCAGAGGATTATATCGGGGAACATGAAATTTACATTCAAAAGGGTGGGGGGGGGGGAAAGAACAGAACTTTCGTTAGCATTTAAAAACGATCTAGGAAAGGTTTTATTCTCGTTGGTGTGTGTGTACTGAACGGAGGAGCTACTTTGAATTTATTTATGTCTAGACAGTATAGGGTGAAGATTGCTGTGAGGATCCAAAAGAAACAGGCCCGAAAGGAGTAAAAAAGACAGCAGCAACTAGGCAAGGAAAGGCCAGAGGGAACGAGAGAAAACAGAAATGAAGAGGTGAACTCCCTTAGCAGCCGGCCAATCCAAACGCCTGAAAAGGGTTAACTGACTCCCTAAAGAGACTTTCTAAAGAAACAATAAGAAATCTATCAGCTTATTGGACAGTTCCTAGAATCCCTGAGCCAATGGGAAGGGCTGCCAGCTGAGAAGGATTTTTGGTGAGCCGATCAAGAGGAGTGCAGGGTTAGAATGGAGCAGGCTCTGCTTATGCGTTTTTCGGGGCCGAGGTAAGGACCCCAGCCAGCTTGCTTTGAAGGCAGATCGGTCTGCAGATAACAAAAATAATCTGAATCGCTCTGTGGTTGCTCCTGAAGGCAGGGCCACGACACAAGAGTTGTAAGTGGCTTAGTAATGCTTTCTGCGTGTTCGGTCTGTTTGCTTTTACCGCAGTTACTTCTTGCTGCCTAGATTTAATCTTATAATCGGAGTGCGACTTGGAAGATGGAGAGAAAATGCACTCTTTGTGCTACAGAATACAGGCCCTGCGGCGTGGGAGTGTTGTTAGTAGACTCCATGCAGCATGGAGGCAAAAATGTCACAATTGGAAAAAACATAGACAAAAGCCACTTTAAAACCTCCAGTGTTTCCAGCCCCGAATCTTTCAGAAAACATTTTAGCCTGATCCACAGTCTTTCATAACCCAGAGAAAACACAAGAATCACTAGGAGACCATCGGTATTAGAACTGAAAAAGCAGCAGAATGAAAAATTTCACCACCTGAATATCCTGGATTTTCTGGTATAGTCACCCTACCCCACTACACAAAAATAAATTGCTAGTATCTCCCATTCATGTTTTTCAGGATACACATTCATGTGCATTTGCTGCTTTGCAAGAAAATCTTGCAGGGTTATATATTCATTTGCATTTCTTGCTTTGCAAGAAAATCTTGAGGTTGCCATAATGGGAAAAAATATGGGGATAAAATAAGATCAAAGTATTACAATCCTCCAAAGACTTCCTAGCCTCTTTGCCAAAATTCTTTTGTTGCATTTAACACTCCCTGGAAAGGTGATATAATAGCATTGCACTGTGATCTGTTTTTCAGCCAGACACTTTTCCCGAAAGCTGTGACCATGATTGCAGGTTGCTACAGTAGTTGGATCAGCGGGGCAGAGAGAAGTTTTAAATACAATAATGCATATAGGAAAAGACAGGCTGCAAGAACAGGATACTGAACCTCAGAGTTAAAATGAGGCAAGAGTTCTCACCAATGGACCACCTACAAAGTCATCAGAACCACAGCAAATCAAAGGTGAATTGCATTTTTCAGCAGCTTCAAATAAATTGGCACAGAATTGGAAATAAATTGAACAAAGTAGGGAAAGCTGTTGAAATTCTTTTAAATCCCTTAAAAATAGCTCCATTCCGAACCACGTGACCCGCGAGGAAAAGAAAAGGAAACTTAGAACAGAGAAGCCATTAACTTTTTCTAAACTTTTGCCCAGTTGCTTCTCCCATTTTGATGTATGGGAATGGCTGGAATTTTTTCCCAGCTCTTAGCAATGCCACTCTGATCCTGTGGCAGGGTCTCGTTGATTACTCCCAATCATCTTTCCCAGAGGAATGTCTTAGGGATTTTTTTCTCTCTACAGCCCATTATCAAACTTGATTTGGGCTTATTTTTCTTTTTTTTGCAAGCTTCTCTCCACATACCAAATTTGGTCCTTATTTCCATTTGAGGACCAACTGAAAAAAATGCTTATGTTTGACTGCTTGCTTTATATTCTGCCTTTCCTTCAAGCTGCACATAGTACCATACTTTTCTACCAACAACTCTGTGAGGTAGGTTGGGTTGAAAGATAGTGATAGTAACCCAGCAGATTTCATAGATGAGACTGGGCTTGAACCTGTTTTCTCCAAGCTTTTTCCAGCTCCTTAGTCACCAAGTTATGCTGGTTCTCAAGGTGTGATTGGTGATTGTTTTCATTTCGGCCCCCAAAATGACTTATTTTCATACTTGAGAGCCTTGGCCTCCTGAGGCCCATAAATTTATCCTCTGAGTCATGTGGGGGTGGGGGTGAGAGTCACTGGGAATCAAGCCACACAATTAATACGGATCTACTAATCAGGATGTTGAAATTTTTTTGCTGAATATTTTCAAACTTCCCCTCAAGTTCATGAAGCTCTTAAGCTGAAAAGGTATCTATTTTATCACTTAGCTGATAAGCAGCTCACTACTAGAAGAACAAGTACAATAGTAAATCTGGCTTGTCATAACGGCATTCCAATTATTTTACTTCAAGTTAGAAACATTTTTCTGGCTTGCTCCACCAGTACATAAATGCTTAGTGTTAACACCAGTGAATGATACAAGCTGGCACTGCAGGAGGAAAACATGTAGAGTCAAGCAACCAGGTCACAGTCTATAAACTTTCTCTAAGGGTTATAATGCTAGCCCAAACCCCAAGATTTCAATTGTCATTGAAACTATTTTGGAGTATTTTATGCATTGAGTCATGTGCAAAAGAAAACCAGGTTAAGAATGCTTAGGCACAGCCTACTTTAGCTTAGAAGCACATCATTTTTGTGCGTAAATGCATGTGACTTGTGACATCAGCAAAATAGAAAAGAACCACAGGGTCACAAAAATTTCTAATCTGATATTGGTAATCTGGATGGGCTGGATAGCAGCTTTTTAAAAACTGGATCCTGATCATCCTATTACTGGTAAAATATCCAGAGAGGTGGAGTCTATTACTCCAAGAGAAAAATGGTCAAATCCAGGAAAGGCTCTGTCTGCTCTTGTATCTGTCTCTGCTTCCCAGGCTATAAAGAATTACTCTGTTGCCTCCTGCTATTAAGCAGTACTGAGGGCCACACTAGATATGAGGTTGGCAGAGCTGGAAGAAGCAATAGCTCTCCTGACTAAGAGGTTCAGCAACCAAGGAGGAGCAGTAACTTTTTCAGCATGCCATTTTCTTGGTCTGGATTGTTTTCCTACTCCCAAAAGGTTACTATTTGCTCTGTATATTTTCTTCTTCAAAGCACATTAGGATCTTGGGGAGTGTTGAATTTCTATTTTGTATTATTCAAGGGCTATCCTTTGCAGAAGATCTGATCTGGAACCTCCGGATATTACATCTTATTTGGCAACATGGAGTTCGGTACTATTAATGAAAGACTACAAACTATCATCTCTTGTATGTAGTTCAGTTTAGTCATTTTTTTGAATTCTGTATAGTCCAAGCCCAGTGTGATTATTTTGGCTTTCTCATGGCTTACAAATTCTGAGTTCTGTAAACCCAAAGTGGTGGCTAGTCCAGGTTGAAAAACATGGTCTGCTTAGACTTTAGTTAAATATCTGTGGGTAGCTCGCGAGGTGAGGATTAACATAAGTAACTGGATAAATCTCAGTTGGCTGGGATTTGTTCAGTATGCTCAGCTATTAACCAGTTACTATGGGTTCGTAAAATGAGCCAAGGTAATATCAGATACTTACTATTATGCCCTAGATTAGCGTTTCTCAATCTTAGGAACTTTAGGATGGGTGGATTTCAACTCTCAAAGTCCCCAACTAGCAGAGAAATTCTGGGAATTGAAGTCCACACATCTTCAAGTTGCTTAGTACAATGTGCGAACTTGGCATAGAATATTATGCAGTGTTTTATTTTGGACACCAAAGGGATTGTACATTTATCTGGTTTTATGCTATCCTATCAACTTTTTTCTATTGCAATAACTGCAAATCATCTTGGATTAGTCATGGATAACACTAGGAAGAACTTATTTTTGCAATGCAGTTCCATCAAAAGGCAGCTGGGTTTTGTTAAGTATAATTTACTAATCTGCAGTACAGATTGTCAGGGAATTCCCTGTAAATTTATTTCAAGTCCTTCCTTCATTGAAGGGATTTTATATTAGATTACTGTATATGTGATGGTAATAATGCTCCAGTTCTCTCTGGCTCCTTTGAGAAAGTTAAAAAAAACCTTGTCCATTCTTAACAGCTTTTGCTATTTATAAATGTGTATTGTTAATCATACTTACAAGACATTGATGTAGTTCAAATTTCCCTCTTCAGGTTCTATCAAATATTTACCATACTCTGGCTTTTGCTTTTGAGGAAACTTTCATCCCAAACACTTGAAAGCTTAGCTTTCCTGTTCTACCACAATATACAGATCATGAAGAGTCTTGAGACAAGAGTGGTGAAGAGTTCTTAATATCTGGTTAATGTTCCCAATGCTCAGTGGACAAGCTGTGACTGACAGTCCCATTGCTCTTTCTGAGAAATTACAGGTAAAAGATTATAATCATCTACACTCCCCCACCCCACCCCAGTAGAGATGATTTTACTTTTCCCACTCCCTTGCCTAAAGAAGCATGGGGAGGGAAGAAGCAGGACATGATCTGCAAATTTCTGTGTTACAGAGATTGATTATTTTTGGGAGATCCAGAAAGGCACAAGATAAGTTCTTGAGGTCTTTCTCTGGGATCCTAATGGGGGCTACTGGATTTACCTCTTCCTTATAGGAGTGTTATATTTATCCAGGTAATCCTTGATTCACAATCATTAGTTTAATGACTCTTCAAAGTTACAATGGCACTGAAAAAAGTGAGTTATGACTGGTCGTCGCATTTGCAGCCATTGCAGCAGCATCTTGATCATGCGATCAAAATTCTGGCATTTGGCAACTGCCATGATGGTTACACCATTCCAGGATCATGTGATTCACATTTGCAATTTTCCCAGCTGGTTTCTAGTAGGCAAAGTCAATGGGGGAAACTGGATTAACTTATTGACCATGTGGTTCACTTAACAGCTTGCAATGATTCACTTAACAATTGTGGCAAAAAAGGTTGTAAAATAGAGCACAACTCAACTTGATTAGCGACAGAAATTTGTGGTTGTATGTTGAGGACTATCTGTAAATAGAAATATTACAAAAATGTCTCAGGGATACTGTTTTCTGCTGGAAATAGAATCATAGTTAGTATTATCCATTGAATTCCTCTCTTCTCAAGAGACTTGAGGACAACATGCTAAGCCATGACATGGGATACTTGTTTCTAGCTTTGTCTAGTGTTGTGTGAAAGTCCTTATGATGTGTTAGCCATAGTTTATAATGTTGTGTAAATTTGGCTAATTATGTTGGATCTATACCACCTTTAAGCAATCTACAGTTTAATGAGACATGTGAGCATTACTACAATGATTGGAGTCACGCAATCACTAAGCCATTTGTTTTCTTTTATTATAGTTTATTTACCAAGTTATAAACATGATTTATAAACTGGAATGACTGGTTTCATGCAATGTGATAAACTAGAAATAAACATTATATTATGGCTTGGTGCAATGTGTGAATGCAGTGTGTATGAAGTAACAGACCTAAGTCAAAGATTTGAGACTTAGCCCAGCAGTGGTATTTTTCCTGTTTATACAATTTATCTAACTCAATCAGACACTAACCCACTCAAAACGTCCAAGTAATTCTATCTGTAGACAGTCACATTAAATTTAAAATTGATTGTGGGGTTTTTTTGAAGAACAGTATGGGAGGGCAATGCACCCATTAAAGTAATTCAGCAGGAGACCTTGCACATAGAATCCACTCATTCAAGTTAATATAATCTTAAAGCGATGGAAAGGGAAGCAAACATCATCTCTACATTTTCTACTCAAAAAGCCCTCCCCTGTCATTTATTTAGGGCAGTATTAACTTCCCCTGTTTGTCAATAGGTTCTCAACAAAGCATCTTTCCAAGGTAAAAATAAGTCAAGATCTTATTATACATATTGTCAGGTGCAAGAAATCAGGAACTAAGGCTGTTCAAATGAGTACAAGTTTACTTGATCCCTCCCTCGGGCTCAGCCTGGTTATCTCCTACACATATTCCTGTATGTAATGTAAATTGGGTCAGAAAAATTGTCTCATTAAGGTTTTTCAGTTTGATTTGTGGCAAATGTTGAATAGTTTGTATTCACACGGGAAACTTAAGTCAGAATTCATAATGATAAAAATTACTCAAGGAGATCATATCAAATCTTTGTGGCCACAATAACCAAGTCACAATCAAAAGGAAGAAAAAAAAACCCAATAGCTTAAAAAAGTGAAGGGCATCATTGAAGGTGGCGGGCACATTTTTTTTGCAAGCCTTAACTCAGTTTCCCTTGGTGCAATTCATCATTGTTACATGGACACAGTGATCACGCTGACAAATTTTATTAGAAGGTACAAACTACAGCTACAGCTCACTTCAGATGCAGACTTCATCAGCTGTGGCTCATGAAAGTCTGTGCCCTTTAACACAATTTTGTAATCTGAAACGATGGTACCACTTTTTGCCAGTATAAATTAACACGGTTCTTCTCCTACAATAACCACCTGGTAAAGCTCTATAGACTTTCTTGTTCTTCTAATCTTTCATTGTCTTCTCCGCTGTCTCAACCCTAACCCTAACCCGTTATATGATATAGGGACAGTCACTCTCTCACAGCCTAATTGACTAACCCCTACAGCAGTTCCCCAACCTTTTCAGTTTTATGGACCATGGGGGGGAGGTGATGGTTCCGCATGAGTGGCAGGCAAGCACACGCCCACAATTCCATTTGCGTGAGCAGCAATTAAATACACAGGCAAGCTCTCATCCACTGCTTGCGCAAGTGAGGATGTATGCTTGCCCACTGCTTCCGTGACCTGGTTCCGAATGGCTCATGGCCCGATAGAGGACTGTGGCACAAGGGTTGGGGTTCCCTGCCCTACAGGATTTCTGTGGGGGGAAAACTGGAAGGGGTGCTGTGTGTACCATCTTGAGCTCTTGGAAGAAAGACAGGATGTATATTTAACAAATAAAATGAACTACCTAGGTCAGTGATGGCGAACCTTTTAGAGACCGAGTGCCCAAACTGCAACCCCAAACCCACTTATGTATCGTCGGGTGCCGGGTGGGCGTGGCCCATTGGGTGGGCATGGCTGCAGTGGTAACGGCAGACTGGGTGGGACTAGAAAGTTCAATCAGTCAATTCCAACTTTGCGAGATCTTTTTTTTCCCCATGAGAAGTTGAAATTGATTGAACCTTTTTTTTTTTGCACACGGCGGCGGAGGCCTAAAGCGAAAAAGTTTTATAAAACCCAGCTGAAGGTCTAGGACTGGGGCGACAGCGTGCGTGCCCACAGAGAGGGCTCTGCGTGCCACCTGTGGCACGCGTGCCATAGGTTTGCCACCACGGTCCTAGGACAACCTTCCCAAGATAGAAATACTTACACAAATGACACTGGGTGTGTGTGACAAGAATAGCCAGATGTTGCTAGCAGTAACTGCATCCTAGAACCTGGAGGGATGATTCATTATAATCACGATTCATTATAGTCACTGTGAGGGCAATTGAATCCAGAGAACAAATGAATTAGGTAGGCCCAGGATGGGGAATTCTGGCTTATGGGTCTATTTTCCCACTTCCGCCAAAGGTTCTCCCTCTTTTGCCCCTGCTATCTTCTGTGGCAAAAGCTGCACCCCAGCCAAAAGGTTTGCTTGGCAAACATTGTTCTGATTTGGTTACCCCATGCTTTCCCTGAAGATATAAAGTATGGAATGCTCAAGACTGGATGTGGATGGGTGTTTGCAAGCATAACTGTTGAAGGAAAAAGAGGGTTCAAAGCATTTCTATGGCCTTGAAAGGACTCCTCCTGGTGCTACAAGATATCCTTCAGGCTTTGAGTTTTGCCCCCCTCCCCCCCTCCATTGTGATTCTCTAAGCTGCTCACGGGGAGTGCTATAATCTCTGCAGGTGGATATGTATTCATTGAACCATTCAGTTGCTCGAACCACTAATTTGGCCTAGAAGTGCTCTAGAATAATGTCACTATATATTACATAAGAAGATAAATCTCCAGAATTGTGAATATAGTTCGGAAATATTCTGCATTGGCCTGCCTTTTATATTTTCATGACTTAATTGTCTTTTGAATTGGTTGTTTGTTATATATCTTCTTGAAAGGGAAGGTACGATAATAAAATATCACATAAGTTGCGTGAATTTTGCAGAAAATGAAGATCAGGCCGTACATCCATCCCCCTTAAGCCCTAATACCAAACAAGCTGAGTGTGTCCAAGCAGCTTAGTGTGATATGCTAATTTGCTGTCATCTGCCCAGAAGAAGCCAGAGAACAAATCCATGAACAAAGTATATCAAATCCTGGCTTAATTCTTTGGTTTTTTCTGATGCATGAAGTCAGAATGATTCTATATAATGCTAAGCTTAGCTAACCAAACAGCAAACAATTTATTAGCAGCACATTCTTGAAGGAAGAATCGGGATATATCTCCTGCTCAAAGACGGTCTGGTTGAACACCTAAGATATGATATTCAAATAAACACACTCAAACAAAGATTTAAAAAATCTCACCTTTTCTTCATTTTTTCTATTCCTTTATTTGCTTTCTTTCTTTTTCATCTAAAGGCCCAGTCATCTCTTTGGCTAGTTTCTTGCTTTTCATAAATATATACATATTTTAAAATTTGTTTATTTTAATGTTTTAATCCACTTGTTTATCAGGATTATTTTTCTTTTGCCCTAATCTCAATTTATTTTTTCACTTTGAGAGGTGGGAACATATTGAATTATTTTTTGATTAGGAGATAAAAGTTGCTCCTTCAAAAACGATAAATTGCACCTCTTGGACCCAATCCTTAACATCATGAATATTAGTAATTTTCCAATTTCTCCAAATAAGAATATATTCTTTAAAGGCATAGATTTTATGCACT
The DNA here is from genome assembly GCA_023970755.1 of Azemiops feae. Taxonomy (NCBI): domain Eukaryota; kingdom Metazoa; phylum Chordata; class Lepidosauria; order Squamata; family Viperidae; genus Azemiops; species Azemiops feae. The sequence continues at coordinate 3,410,894 of JALGBA010004098.1, read as the reverse complement.
GTTATGATGTTAAGAGAATTATTTTTAATTCTTTTTTTATGTAGATTTTGAAATGGATTTGACATTTGATTAATATGTGACAGATGTAGATATTTTTCTACTTTACTGCTTTTTTGGTAGGATAACTTGGGGAGCTGTATTTTTTGTAACACTTCATATTTTTGTCTGGTTTTGGGAGGGATTTTTGTATTTTTCTTTCTTTCTGAAAAACTTGCTAATATAAATAAATGATCATTTTTTAAAAAGCTTGTGGAGTAGGAAGCAAGAAAACTTTTGGATTTGACTTTACCATTTGTATCCCTTCCATCTGAGCTTGTTAAATAGTATCCAAACAATCTGAAAAAATTAAATGATGCTAACATAAAGTTCGGAAATATTTTTAAATAATTCCTTCATTTGATGGTTGGGTTTTAAAAGTATTTAATCTATATAATACCTAGCATTAACAGTACAACTTAAACAACCTTATGTTCATTAACATATTAAAAATCATATTTAACATTGATATAAACTTTTTTGTTATCTTCAAAGGTTTATTTAAATCAGCAGTTTCCAATTTCTATTAAATAAGTGCCACTACTCAATTATTATCTGTATTCCATAATGTATTATTTGCATTTTATAATGCAATAAAACAATTAACTTGGGGAAAAGTACTCTTGAGAATGAATAAAAAATATTTTATGCATATTTTTCTGAGCAATTGCTTACTTTTACACATATTGAATCTATTCACCCAGTGATGAAGCTTTTTAAGTAGTTCAATAATAATCAAGATCTTATTTTGGGGCACACCTCAGGATAAAGTCAAGGGTCACTTTCCCTTCTTTGACTAACTATTCAGTCAGTTATGAGATTATTGTAGGATTACGGTACCACAGTACTCTGGGCTTTGGCTACTTCCCTAAGTTCTTAAATTGATAATCAGAATTTTGGACGGAGGAGCAACAGTTAGATTTCTAATATTAAATTACTTTTAATGAGCCATTGAAATTCCACAGCTCTGGAGAGGATATTTTAGGAGTCCTCCTGGACTCTTGGCTCCTGCTTAAACAGCTGGTGGGAACTCTAGTTGGGAGCAGAGCAGCTTTGCCTTGATTTGGCTGATGCACCAATTATAAATCTCCCTGGACCAGGATACAATGGTGACAGTAACTCACATCCTGTTCCCTATTTGGCTGGAGTACTAGAATGCATTTGAGATGGGGATGACTTTGGAAATGATTTAAAAGTTGCATCTGGTCCAAATGCTATAGCTTGGTGTACACAGCTAGGCAGATGACTTTGGAGAAGGAATCAAGGACCATTAGGGAAACACCAGGTGCAAAAGAAAAAGTCCAGAATAGAGGAAGAACATTGCAAGGAGACTCAGACTACCCCTCCCACGCACACACAATTCTGAGTCCTGAGTATAACGGGGAGGGTTTCGCTAAGCTAGTAGAATCTGTTTTGTTCCATTGAGTCTTTGGCCTAAAATAATAATAATAACAATAACAATAATAACAATAACAATAATAACAATAACAATAATAATAATAATAATAATAATAATAATAATATAAAAAGTTGGAAGGGACCTTGGAGGTCATCTAGTCCAACTCCCTGCTCAGGCAGGAAACCCTATACCATTTCGGACAAATGGCTGTCCAGTCTCTTCTTAAAAACTTCCAGTGTTGGAGCATTCACCGCTTCTGGAGGCAGGTTGTTCCACTGGTTAATTGTTCTAACTGTCAGGAAGTTTCTCCTTACTTCTAGGTTGCTTCTCTCCTTGATTAGTTTCCATCCGTTGCTTCTTGTCCTGCCTTCAGGCGCTTTGAAAAATAGCTTGACTCCCTCTTCTTTGTGGCAGCCCCTGAGATATTGGAACACTGCTATCATGTCCCCCCTCGTCCTTCTCTTCATTAAACTAGACATACCCAATTCCAGCAGCCATTCCTTATATGTTTTAGCCTCCAGTCTCCTAATCATCTTTGTTGCTCTTCTCTGTACTCTTTCTAGAGTCTCGACATCTTTTTTACATCGCGGTGACCAAAACTGGATGCAGTATTCCAAGTGTGGCCTTACCAAGGCATTGTAAAGTGGTATTAACACTTCTCGTGATCTTGATTCTATCCCTCTGTTAATGCAGCCTAGCACTGTTTTGGCCTTTTTGGCAGCTGCAGCACACTGCTGGCTCATATTTAAGTGATTGTCCTCTAGGACTCCGAGGTCCCTCTCAGTTACTACTATTGAGCAAGGTACTCCCTATACTATACCTGTACATTTGGTTTTTCTTACCTAAATGTAGAACCTTGCTTTTTTCACCATTGAATTTCATTTTGTTAGATAGTGCCCAGTGTTCAAGTCTGTCCAGATCCTTCTGTATCTTAAGCCTGTCTTCTGGAGTGTTGGCTATTCCTGCCAGCTTGGTGTCGTCTGCAAATTTGATGATTTCCCCATCTATCCCCTCGTCCAAATCGTAGATGAAGATGTTGAAGAGCACTGGGCCCAGAACAGAGCCCTGGGGCACCCCACTACACACTTCCCTCCAGGTAGATGCGGTTCCATTGAGGACCACATGCTGAGTACGGCCGGTCAGCCAGCTACGAATCCATCTGGTGGTGATGCTGTCTAACCCACATTTTTCTATCTTATTGAGTAGTAGGTTGTGATCTACTTTATCAAATGCCTTACTGAAGTCCAAGTAAATTATATCCACAGCATTCCTCTGATCCACTAATTTAATGTTTGGGGTGTCAGCCATAGATCCTGCTTTAATGTATTATACAATTGTCCACTGTATGATTGTATTGTTTACTTACGGTTTGAGTTTGCTGTATATTTGTTTCAGATTTAACATTTGATATCCTGAGTCTATTAGGCTTAGAGTGAGATCAAACTACTATAAAAAACAAATTATAAACAAACAAATTGAAAAATTCAAGTTAATTTTGGATGTATGGGGAAGGCTGCATAGTACATCACTGTTTATTGTAGTATCTGCATGTTCCTTAAGAGAACAGTGCATGGATCCAAGCAAAACCTTCAAGACCTATAATGTGTCTAACTGCTCACAGTAGTCTTGAGTTTATCATAGTAGTGGTCTTTGTGATACACACTGGGAGGAGAGGACGAGGGGAGACTTGACAGCCTAGACCAGCATCACCATGGCAAGAGTCTTGTACGTGAAATGACAACAGTGGAGGAGGAGTGCTTAGGAAGGAGTGATTAGGACAGCTGTTCTTGATTCAAGAGGAACAAGGGTGATTGCCTCACTGTCTAATATTGTAGAGTTAGAACAATTCTGTTGACCTAGTCAGTCAACCAGAAGGGATTAGATTTAGCCCTAAACAGACCTAGTCTTGTTTGGAGTTTAACTATCTCATGTCATATAAATATTTACCAGATAGTTAGTGGTTTCTTCCAACAACTGTACTAGAGATAAACTTCCAGAAAGCTCATAAAAACAGGATTTTTTTCCAGGCATTGTCTCAATTCTTGCTCTCTGCAGTCACACAGGGGATCAAGGTGTAGAAAAGTAACAGAAGCAGATAAGGGATAAATCCATCCCTCTGCCCATGGTGGCACCAACTGTGATCTTGCCAGTATGAATTTTCTATTCCCCCGGGGGGGGGGGGAACCACCCCCAAAAAAAGAAAAGAAAAAAAAAGCGACAGCCTCTTTTGCTGGATTTGGGAGAATTTTGAGCACACCGAGTGAGTCATTTTGTATCATTTGCTGGCAGCCACAACAGCTGGGTTGTTGCAAACATAGCCTAGGGGTATTTGTAACTAGCCATGATGACAAAAGTAATGCAGTGTATGTGGTTGTCATGGTTCCGATAGATGAAACCAATTAAAAGAAAGCAAAAGGTAAAATGGCTATAGTTTCTCAATTGTCACAGTGCTGACAGTGGTGTTTTGCTGTCACAGTACAAGTTATGCTCTACTGTACTGTATTTGTGTTGTGATGCTCCCTTATTTAATACCTTTTTCAATCATCCAATCTAAAAACCATCAGTTTAGCTCTTTCCATTTTCAGCAAAAAGTCCATAAAAGATTTAATACTCTGCAAAATTACTTGTTATTTTATCTTCCGTTGTGGGTAGTTCGATCTATCTTCATTTTATACAAATATAATAATCTTGCTGGCCAACAAAATAGTATCCTTTTTTATGAATGTATCCATCATAAACAAATATATCCTTCCAGAATGGTTCAGCAGTCTTCTCCCTTTTATAACTTCCACTCCCTTTAATAATAAACATTTTTCTTTATTTTAATTTTGTAATCCATAAATAGGCATTAAAAAAATAAAAGAGGTTTTTTTCATGCCCATAGCATGAAAAATTACTCCATACTTTTGTAAGAACATGATCTTCCCAGATCTTCACATTTCCCTTCTTTTCCTACTTATCTCTTTGTTTAACACAGTCAGCCAATCAACTTCCCTAACAAATTTGAACATTTTTCTTTCCCACGGAGCTTTATCATCTCTTTCTTTAATTTGAAAAACACTTTAAATAAGGCACTATTCCAAATTGAACTAGTCCACGTTTTAACTTTTCTTACTCCAAAATCCCAATAACCTTTTGCATTTAATTCTTTTTAAATCTTTGTAACTGGTTCCTACCTTTTTTTTTACTTTTAATCTTTCCTGAATCAAAAGTACACTCACCCAGGTGCCAGTAAGTGCTCTGCTGCTATGGAGGTCTCTTTACATTCTAAATTTGCTCCATTTAAACATACATTAGAAAGTGGATCAGGCAGACTCAGTGCCCTTTAAATAGGCTTCGCACGAGGCTGTGGACATAGTGTTTTCTTCCATAGCTCCTGGCGTTCTATTTGTAGGTCACTCACAGGGTAACTCCAGACGCTCTGGGCTTCCTTGCAAGAAACTGCTTCCTCGGAGCTCATGTGGGCAACCTCATGACTTCTCCTGTTCCAGAGAAGCTCTGTTAGCTCAGGCATATGACCCTGCTGTCATTCTTTGTCTCTGCATTATCCCTGCTGTTTATGGAGATGTCCTGTTTTGCCATGTTTCCACCTGGAAGTTCAACTGTAATGGTTTATATCAGTAGGAGGACTATGGATACAAAATAAGGAAATTGGAAAATTTAACTTGTTTGGGGATTAGTTTGAGTTACTGATTTAAAATTACCTAGTGGAAGGGAAACTGCTTTCCCTTATTATTTATCGCAACAATAAATACAAATACTAAATATGCACATATACCCATAAAACCCAGTGACCTGCAACCACAGAAACTGTTTCAAAGAATAGTGGTGCTCCGACAACAATGCTAACTTTATGCATGCCAAAAATACTGCAAGCATATGCAGTACATATCTGTTTGCAATACAAATATTCTTTATATCTTTATAAGCCATTATACACCTTAATAAAATGCAGATTGAACTGTCCAACATCCACATTTGCAAAGATACAACAAGGTACCAGAGGCCTGGACTCCTCCTACACTACAAGGAGCAGCAAAAATCCTTGTCACATTTCATTTCTGGTAAAATATATATATATACAGTGGGGCAAAAAAGTATTTAGTCAGCCACCAATTGTGCAAGTTCTCCCACTTAAAAAGATGAGAGAGGCCTGTAATTGTCATCATAGGTAGACCTCAACTATGAGAGACAAAATGAGAAAACAAATCCAGACAATCACATTGTCTGATTTGGAAAGAATTTATTTGCAAATTATGGTGGAAAATTTAAGTATTTGGTCAATATCAAACGTTCATCTCAATACTTTGTTATATATCCTTTATTGGCAATGACAGAGGTCAAACGTTTTCTGTAAGTCTTCACAAAGTTGGCACACACTGTTGCTGGTATGTTGGCCCATTCCTCCATGCACATCTCCTCTAGAGCAGTGATGTTTTGGGGCTGTCGCTGGGCAACACGGACTTTCAACTCCCTCCAAAGGTTTTCTATGGGGTTGAGATCTGGAGACTGACTAGGCCACTCCAGGACCTTGAAATGCTTCTTACGAAGCCACTCCTTTGTTGCCCGGGAGGTGTGTTTGGGATCATTGTCATGCTGAAAGACCCAGCCACGTTTCATCTTCAATGCCCTTGCTGACGGAAGGAGGTTTGCACTCAAAATCTCACGATACATGGCCCCATTCATTCTTTCCTGTACACGGATCAGTCGTCCTGGTCCCTTTGCTGAGAAACAGCCCCAAAGCATGATGTTGCCACCCCCATGCTTCACAGTAGGTATGGTGTTCTTTGGATGCAACTCAGCATTCTCTCGCCTCCAAACACGACGAGTTGTGTTTCTACCAAATAGTTCTACTTTGGTTTCATCTGACCATATGACATTCTCCCAATCCTCTTCTGGATCATCCAAATGCTCTCTAGCAAACTTCAGACGGGCCCGGACATGTACTGGCTTAAGCAGGGGGACACGTCTGGCACTGCAGGATCTGAGTCCCTGGCGGCGTAGTGTGTTACTGATGGTAGCCTTTGTTATGTTGGTCCCAGCTCTCTGCAGGTCATTCACTAGGTCCCCCCATGTGGTTCTGGGATTTTTGCTCACCGTTCTTGTGATCATTTTGACCCCACGGGGTGAGATCTTGCGTGGAGCCCCAGATCGAGGGAGATTATCAGTGGTCTTGTATGTCTTCCATTTTCTACTTATTGCTCCCACAGTTGATTTCTTCACACCAAGCTGCTTGCCTATTGCAGATTCAGTCTTCCCAGCCTGGTGCAGGTCTACAATTTTGTTTCTGGTGTCCTTCGACAGCTATTTGGTCTTCACCATAGTGGAGTTTGGAGTGTGACTGTTTGAGGTTGTGGACAGGTGTCTTTTATACTGATAACAAGTTCAAACAGGTGCCATTAATACAGGTAATGAGTGGAGGACAGAGGAGCCTCTTAAAGAAGAAGTTACAGATCTGTGAGAGCCAGAAATCTTGCTTGTTTGTAGGTGACCAAATACTTATTTCCCACCATAATTTGCAAATAAATTCTTTCCAAATCAGACAATGTGATTGTCTGGATTTGTTTTCTCATTTTGTCTCTCATAGTTGAGGTCTACCTATGATGACAATTACAGGCCTCTCTCATCTTTTTAAGTGGGAGAACTTGCACAATTGGTGGCTGACTAAATACTTTTTTGCCCCACTGTATATATATCCACAGCTTGAAGAGAAGTAACTCTAGAATAGGGATGAGAAATCTTTTGACTTTGTTTCAACTTGCATTTGTAGCTTATTTAATAGTGACACACAATTTCATCCAGAACTCAAGCAGATATACACAATCTTTTTTCTGCCTACTTTTCCCCATGACAACAGTCCTGTGAGGCAGATTGGGCTGTGTTTTCATGATTAAAAGTGGACTGGACTTAGAGAAATATGGGTAGTTGTAATAGATAGTTCTAGTTGAGACGAATCTTTTTCAATTTGGTGCCCTCTGGTTACATTGGGAAAATAGGTCTGAATAGACTAAACCTTAAAATAACTAAATGTGAATTCTCATAGAAAAATCAGATTGTGTGAGACATTCCTTATCTTATTTTGACTCCGATAAACTTAAAAGAAGCTTTGTAATACTTATTGTGGATGGATTTTTATCATCCAGACCAATGCTTTATTTCCATTGAGCACAGGTTTAAAATAGGTTTTAAATAATTTCCAATGCAATCCAGCAGGCTGTTTATTATGTTCGCTTTTCCTTCTTTCTCCTGCTTCCAAAGATGTATACATAATTAATTGTACATTTTGGGTTCAATTTCTGGAGGTTTTGAATGGTGTTTTGGAAAGCTAAATCTTGGACAGCAGGAGCTGTTGCTTTCATCTAGACCCAGATGGGAAAGTATTTTCAAGCAGCAGCTGACATGTCAATCTAATGGGGTGTGGTTCTTGGTTTCATTATCACTTCTCTCTCTGGCCCCCAATCATTTCTGAACATCTCAGAAATTACTTTTAAAGGAATTTTACTTTTATTATTGCTACTATTTCTGTCAGGGTTCTGCTTTCTCCTTTTTCTCTTCCATCCAGCTACAGAAGGAGAAGGATGTGCATTTACCTCTATTAATATCAACCAAAGCAATGACTCAATCTCCTTGGCTCATTTTCAGCAGAAGTGCTTTTTAGCCAGAAGCGTTCAAAGAAGACTTTCCAAGGTTATTATGCTTTAGATCCAACCATGTATTCTAGGTTAACAAGATCCAGTTGGCTAATCTCATATGTTGTCTTTCTGATTTGTATAATGGAAAAGGGTAATTCCATACCAAGTATGGTTTTTGTTTCTTGATGTTCATCCCAGTTTGCTAATTGAATTTTTTCCCCTCCTGCTTCAGGTTGACAGGGCTTTGGATGGGTCTAGGAAGAAATAGTTTACCAGGCAATGTAAAGAACTGAGAAGATACATCTTCTCTGCCATATGGATATGGCAAAATCTTATAATCTTCCATCAGGAATGAGATGGATGCATATCTCTATTTATTAAGAACTACTGTGAGTTGGCCTGAAGCCTGCCAGAGTCATGCCCAACTGTTCTATATTCTTCCTGGAGAATCAGAATTCTTCCTCTGAGTAAACATGTAACACTGGCAGTTACTATGGAGCACTCAAGTAATCATCATCTGTATCAGCAAGAAATCAAAACATTCATTTCCCAATACACAAGAGCCATCGAGGGTAAGGAAGAAGAGAAGGATTCCAAGTTGGATGATGGAGATTACATCATTATGGATAAACCCATGAGCCTGTCCAACTGAAACCATGCCAATAGACCCAGATGATTCAAGATATTACTACATGCATCTCCAGCTGTTGACACTCTTTCTTCTCCAGTTGTTCTCTCATAGCCTCATTTGCCTCTTGCTTATGCTTCTTCTGGGAAATCATTTTAACAAAAAGATGGAGCTGAGACACTCACACAGGGAGTGGCATCTGAAACAAACTGTAGTGGCAACACTGGCATGATATTATGCCGCAGGGACACACTTGCATTTGGACATCTGATGCAAGTATATAAAGCTTCACATCTGTATCTGCATATTTTGTCATTGTCCCCGACTTGTTCACTCTGTGGACACCCTTCTTAGGGTCAGACTGTTACTTTAAAAAGAGCATTGATCTGGCAGATGTACATCCCGAAGCCAGGCATTGTAGGAAAAGCTATTTCTGATCTGCCAAATTTCAGAAGAACATTTTACTCCTCAGTATCCAGCCGCAGACAAGTTTAAATATTAATGTTAAATTTGTGGTGGTTTTGATGATGATGCCTGGAGAGTGCTACATATCTAGTTAAAATATTGGACGGGGGGGCAGACTCAATTTTATCCTGGGCCATGAATGTTCATTGGACAAGTTATCCTAGCATCACAGCTTGCTGTGGAGAAAATCTGCAGTTTGAAGGGGTATTAAATACATTGAGTTGAGCACCTCTTGGACTACAGGTGAGCTGTAGATATTATGGATATTACTTATAACAGGGATGTATTTCACCTGATGGGTGTACTTAGACCTCTATGTGTGGGAAAATTTAGATTTATATGGACAGAACACAGACAGAAGCACCTGAAACATTTCTGAATATTCTTGTCAATTCTTACGTAACTTCTAGCAAGTGCTAACCATTAGTTGAGAATATTCCTGTGCATAGGAGCGATTAGCAAAAAATCTGTTTAATTGGAACTTCAAATGTGGTCCTGGTTTTTTGCGTCTGACGGGTGCAGAACAACACACTTAAAAAGAATGATCTAATTTATTATTATAAGATTGGTAAAGTTGAAAAAGATGGGATTTGCAATTATTTTTTTCAAGACTCTTACCTTCTTCTGACTAATAAACATATTTTGTTTAAAAATTTGAGGATACAAGGGAAACGAAGGAAGACTTCTACTGCTATGTCTAAGTTTGTAGATTTTGCTAAAATGTAAACTATGTTTTACACAGCATGATGACTAGGTTCATTCATCATGCTGAGCCATAATAGCATTTGGTTGAGTTTGCCTTGGCATAATGTGTGGCCTCGGCCACCGTGATTTGTAAATCAGATTTTATGACATAGTATTATGACTGAATTAGGCTGAAATGGCTTCTTCAATAAACCCTACTTGAAATAAAACTTGGCCTACTATGATCTGTAATTGTATGGACCAGTCCTGTTCATATTGTGCACTTCATTTTTATTTATTAAATTTGTTTAATAAACAAATTTAAACAAAATAATAAACAAAATCACCACTCTAAAGGAAACTCTCAAAGTTAGGCCCTAATTAATTAACCTCTTTGAAAATATTTCCTATGTTTTCACTCCTTACTGCTGGACTAACAAAGCTACAGTATGATAACTAGCCATAATTCAAAAGGTTAATTTATTAAAGGATAAACTGTCAGCCATTTATAAAGTAGAAAATAGGGTATTTTCTATGTAGGCTAGAGAGTTGGGCTGACATAAGCACTGAAGACATCTCTATACTTCTCAGAACATCTGGGAAAGCTGAAGTCCTTCTGTGCCATGGAATCCAGCAAAAATGGAAATTACTCAGCGTTCCTAGCTAGTTTTTTTTAGTTCCGGCCTGGGAGAAGAGAGGAAATGTTCAAGTGGAATTAAATGCATATGGCTTTTTTTAATTAAGTTTTGCATCCATTGCAAAAATAGTAATTGCCATCTCTTTGTAGGAATGTTAAAAAGTTTACAAAGCCAAGTACAATCTGCTCTGCAAATTAACTGCTAAATGGTCATTTAATGACTACAGAGAAGGGTCATGTTTCTCTTGCTTCTTTCATCTTTCAGGTGACATTATTGTCACCTGAATTACCAGAGGACTTTTAAACCATTTTCTTTGATCTTCTTTTAGTCTGTCTCTGTAAAAGCTCCTCACGGTATCTGTAGCATTTTTTACTCACCTTCAAATAAATAATATGTTTTACAATAGTATATCATGTTAGTTTGATCTTTATTTGTAATTTCTTGTCTGCATACACACAGCCTTAGAAGCAGGTATTTCTACAGTGGAATGAAGCCTTGTTCAATCCCAACATAGAACAGCTGTAGCAATACCACTTAGACTTATATACCACTTCATAGTGCTTTACAGCCCTCTCCAAGCAGTTTACAGAGTCAGCATATTGCCCCCAACAATCTGGGTCCTCATTAGATCAGGATTAGGCTAGCTGGTGCTTTTCAGATGTTTTGGATTTCAACTAACATACGTCCCAGAAATCATGGACAAGGAGTTGTAGAGCAAACATCCAGAAGGTACCAGTCTATGTATCCATGACTCTAGGTGGTTTAGGCTGGTAGATAACCAGTACATTTCATAATGTAATTGTGCTCCGTGCAAAAATCTTACATAGTCTTTCCTAGATTGCCCGTTGCTTAACTTCATTAGTTAATGTTCTGTCTACCATTCCTCCAATGCAGTTACATGCCAGCTATTTTGTTAGGTGGCTTTTACTGGTTTCTCGCTCTAAAGCCATAATGACTCTACTTCTCTCAATGCCACTCCCCTGGAAAACTTATGTTTCTAAATGCCATGGGCCAAATTCATTGTTAAAGAGAAGAGAGTAGAGTGGCTGTAATGCACGTTAGAAGCAACATTTCAGTTTTTCAGCAGAGAATCAAGTCGGCCAAAAGCCTTCTTTGAATTCTGAGCTTTACTTCATTTCAAAGAACAGGACCTGCTACATTACAAATATCTGGGAAATGTCCACAGTTAGCTTGACATGTCTAATTGGAGAGTCAGGGAAGCTGAAAAGTAAAGTATGAAGGTAACATACTTTTCTTCACAGCACTGAATTAATGGCACACAACTCTTTTATTCTAAAAATCTTTTACTTTCTTTGCAATGCCATGTAATTCTATTGCTTTATATTAAAGTATTTTGCGGTCATGTGGACAGATCTATTTGCTCTGTCTTGTATGGAAGACCAGATAGGCTAGATTAGAAACTTGAAAAGCATCCTGGAAGAAGTAGAATATCACTTCCAACTCCCAATTGTTGCTAAGAAAGATGCAAGATTATCTTTGTAGCCATTAGATGTCAAGCTCAACTTAAAGGTCTTCTTTAGCTATTTATCATGATCTTTGGATCTTCCTAATGTTGGCTACTTCACTTTTCATCTCACCTACTATACCTCATGGTGCCGATCTGCCATAAAACAGAATAGCTTATTGGTCAGATCCCACCTTCAATATTATGTCCATGCCTAGATACCACTTTCATGATTAGAGAAATTGGGGCTGGTTTGCAAATATCAGTATGCAGGCTGCTGCATTTTGCATCTAATGCTGTTTCCAAGTCGTCTTTAAGGGTATATCCAGGTAGACTGCATTACAGTAATCCAATCTGGCGATAATGGGGACATAAATGACTGTTGAAGAATTGAAGCAATGACTTTTGAAGGACTTTGGCTTTCCGAAGGATAACTTGAGGGGTTATGCTTGATTATGTGTTGACTCTTAGATACCAAATAAAGGTAGTCCTCAACTTATGACCACGGTTGGGACCAGAATTTCTGTCAGCAAGCAATGCAGCTGTAAAATGCAACATCATGTGATCGCACCACTTAGTGACAGAAATCCTGGCAATCCTTGTTACTATTGTAACTCCAGACTTGTGTGTCATTAAGCAGGAAACAGAAGGAGTACCTTGTAAAGAGAGTAGGGGTCTCCAGTAGGATGTGGGAGACCCTGGGAGACCCAATGCAGGCTGTGCATGAGTTGGGGGGGGGATGATGCAGTGCGGAACAAGTTCAGAGAGACCAAGGAAATTGGGTACGAGGTGTGCACATGCATACTGTAGGTGAGCTTTCCCCAGGAAAGCTGGGGAAAGAATACACTGCAGCTCTGGGCTGTAAGAAGCCCCTGAGCCACAGCGCAGAATGAAGTGCAGCCCAAGATCAGCTCAGTGGTGCGATGCAAAGTGACTTCTTGCTGCCCTGGGAAGCCACAGTTGCCACAGTCCAGTCCCATCTGCATTTGCCCTCATGCTAAACTCCATCACACCAGATAACCTTCACCATCTTATTGCTCCTGCTGTTGTGCCTGGCCTGGTCCTTTGCAAGGCAGCTACTGGCCACATGACACCATCTTCCCCAGTTCTTGTGAGGAAACCACCGGGCAGAAAACTGGGGAAGAAAGCCTTGTGCAGCTAGCAACTGCCTTGTGAAGAGATAGTATGGGCATGCTTGGTCAGTAGTGGAAGCAAGAAGATGGCAAAGATCAGCTAGAGGGGCAGGGGCCACGGAGTGCAGGGCCAAAAGAGCATAGATAGATGGGTAGGGAAGTTGAAACATCCTTGCAGTGAATAAATGCAGAAGGGCTGCCAACTGCCCAAATTTTAATCACATAATCACAAAGGTGCTGCAACCGCCATAACTTTGGAGACTGGTCATAAATCCCTTTATTCAGTGCCTCTGTACTTCTGAACGGTCACTGACTGACTGAATGATTGTAAGTCAAGGACTATCTATAGATAGGTTTTCGACATAATGATCTGTCCCTAAACTGGTCCTCCAAATGGAATTATGACAGGACTTTTCAAATATTTGAAAGGATGCGACATTGAAAGCCAACAGCTAATTTCCAGCACAATCCAGACTGCAGGGTATAAGTCACAGGAAAACAAAGTCAGATAGAATATTAGGAAAAATCTTCCTAACAATAAGAGTATTCCAATAGTGAAACCAATGATGCAGAGAGGTGGTGGAGAGAAGCAGAAGCTGGGCAGCCAGTTCATTGAGAAAGTTTGATTTGGGTTTCTGCCCTGGGTGGGGGCTCTACTCAATTGTCCACCTAAGTCATCATTTCCCAACCTTGGTAACTAAGAGATGTCAACTCTCAGAATTCCCCAACTAGCCATGGCTAACCTGTTTTGAATATGGAATTGCTGAATTCTTTTCAAGCAGATAATCATGAAGTAGTCTTCAAGTATCTCACTGTTGTACAAAATATTTCCTAGATCAAAATATTGGCACTAAGGTAAAATTGATTTCCCAGTTTCTAGGCTGTGTTATGCCAGAGTCAAATGTGTAGCTGGATCTAGTCTGAAATGCCTATTACTGATCCAAGCTCAACATGACCTGATTTAACAGTCCCAACAGCCATAGATTGCCTTTGTTATTTAACAAAATATTTAACGTGTAAGGTTGTTATTATCGGTTGGGGGTTTTTTTAATCTAAATTTGGAATTGTCAGAATCTTTCATAAGTTTCTTAGAACAGTCAAGTTAATGAAAACATCCTGCCATTCACAGTATTGGTAGACACAGAAAGACTATTGTGGAGTTTTAAACATTCAGAAACAGTCAAGTTTAGTGAGTCTCTGATGTCATTGGCAGAGAGCCAAGAAGAAGAAGATGAACAAAGAAAAACTGTTAAGGTGACGGTAACATCTGAGAGGGACATCTAAGTTTAACATTAAGAAAAACAATGTATGAATAGAGCCCTTTTGGGGAAATTAAGCAATGGTACCAAAATCTAATGCTGATGATAGAAAAAGTGCAAAAATATTTTTAAACAGTTCACTGTAATCTATAAGTAAATATCAAGGAAGACTAATTTTACTCATGGACTCTTTTCCAGTATGAAATTTGATTATAGGTTCCCCAAAGTTCAAGATCATGTAATTGGTCAGAAATGAACATGATCCTGTTGCAATATTTTTTAAGACCTGCAACAGTGTAATAGTAAAAGAAATATGTCCTGCCACAAAATACTCAGGATTCAATCCACATAGCCTACCCAATCACGCCCTTGGTGAAAACACCCTATTCAATATACCTGCCACTTTCCTATCAATTAGCCCTCTGTGCCTCTAAGCAAGTTCAGGCTAGGGTTAGCTCAGGATAAATGGGATAACCCTGACAAATTTTCTTCAATATATATTGCATTGCTATAAAAACTAGAGTTGCTGGCTGAATACTTTAGTCTAAGGCAGTGGTTCTCAACCTTTTCTTCACTACGGAACCCCTTAAATACCTTTTGTGGCCACAGATCACTAAGACTTAACTCAAGATTTAAATCATAACATTTCTTCAAGCCTTCACAGCCCTCCTGTGATGACATCATGGTCCCCTGGGGTCCATGGACCACAGGTTGAGAACCACTGGTCTAAGGCAAAGCAAACAATCTGGGACATTCTAGATGTTGCCAAGCTTTAACCACTGACTATAGGATATGTTTCCTCAGGATGATGGAAATCATAGTTCAGAAATATCTGAAGTGCCAATGATAATCTTGTCTAATCTAGGTTACAGATGATGCTATTTTGCACACACATCTTATATATCCAAGCAATTTAAGTAGTGGGGGGGGGGAGATTTAAACCTCTTTTAAAGTATTCCAAATTTATTCCTAATCCTGGTCTTATAAATCAAAATGTTCTCCAACTGTTTCATTACTCTTTTCAGAACTTAACCAGTTTTCCTTAAGGAAAATTACTTCTGATCAGCATTTAAATGGAGGTAACCACTTTTCCTGCTTCTCCAAGGTTTTGAAAAGAAAGCACTAGTCTGGGAACCACAGCCCAGATCTCTAGTTTAAAATAATGCTTTTAAGTAAAATAGGTTAACTTAGTTCAGTTTTAATTCTTCATTGATGAAGTGGAACTAGTAACACTCAATTTTCAGGACAACTGTATATGGGAAACATTGATTTAGTTGTAAGCTTGGTCAATCTAATTTTATCACACCCTAACAAGCTGCTACTATAGCACCTATAGAAGTTTATGCCCAATAGGCATCTAAATATATGACTAAACTTCTGACTCCTATCTTTTCTACTATTGCATAGATGCATCACTTGTAAAGGCTTGGGATCAACTCATTTGGCTTTTGAATGAAGGAAAGCAGAAATGTTTTTAGAATTTTTTAAAGCTGTCTCTGGATAGAAGAATGGCACCTAAAATACAAGTGAAATGTCTATATTTTTGGTTTAGCTTTTTTGGCAATTGCTGCATTAATTATCATTCTAAATCTAAATTCTTCAATAACTACCATTGCAAAGTAAGAGACCTCTTCCATGGCTCATAACATTCCACTCTTGACAAATTGTGTTATTTCCTTGCTTCCCACTCAGACTGCAGAAAATAGGTAAAGATAACACTGAGTATTGCCTGTCATTGATTGCTCTCACCCTATCCTTCCAGCAATTTCTAAAAAAAAAAAAAAGGGAATAGCAAACACACACACCCCTTCACAAACACACATTAACTGTGATTACATACATGAACATTTGATTAGAATAGCATGCCGGTGGAAGTTCCTTACAAACAGCCAACAATATGAGTTCACTAAGAAAGGTTTAAAACTGCATTTATAAATAACATAAATAATATTTGTTGTGACTATATCGTCTGACACAGTCATTTACCTCAGTTCTCTGAAGGTTCTCCATACTTATATAATTATGACAGGTTAGCAAACATTAATCAAAGTAAGACAATTTACTAATATTAATTACTAGTATAGTCATTGGTAAAAAAAAATTAAATGGTTGCCAATAAAACTCTCATAAGATAGGAGAAAACCTTTATTAAATCTATTAATAGCTTTTCTCCTATAAAAATGCCATAAAAAGTACAGTATAATTCTCACTGATTGAAAACAAAGCAGTAGTGCATTTTAATGCATAGAAATCAAGTTAGACAAATTGTCCAGTCAACTCATCATGATCTACTCTAGCAGTAGTAATTCTCAATAGTAACAATATATCACTTTTTCCCAGGACCTTTCTCCAACTAAAGCTGCCAAGTGCTGTGTTTGCATGGCACACTCACCCATAAACTAGATGCCCATATTTTAGCCTAGTACTTTATGCAATATTCTCATGGCATTGCTTTTTGGTTCTGCATATCATGGAAACTCATAAAATTAATCAAATCATAGTATAGTTAAACACGGGTAAGTACAATCACAAATTGAATCTGACATCTTTTCTATATAGGTCATAGCTAAAGTCATTGTACTGTGATGTTTCCATTGATTCCTTCATTTTTTTAAGAATATAGAATATCCATGATACCTGAGAAAAGAACAAGAATGAAAGTAAAATACTTTACTGTACTTTCTTTTAAAGTAAAATTTGTAGTTCTATTATAACACTAGTGCTGCAAAAATCCATACACTCACAGATGGCAACAAAGAATTAGTGCATTCTGTATCTCTCTGCTGCCATGTATTGGTCATATGGATTTTGCAGCCCTGATATAATGGCCATAATTCCCATAGCTGAGAAAGAATGAGACATACCGAAGACTGCATGCCCCATTCTAGGAGGGGAAAAAATGTTTCTGTGGAGAACATATGAGGCACAGAATAATTCAAAGTTTCTGTCAATATTAAATTGCAGCAAAGCAGTATATTTTAAGACAGTTTGCTCTTAAATACATGCTTCATAAGAATAATCCAATGTGGTCTGAAATGCTAGGGAGGGGCATGCATTCTTCCTGTCTAAATGAAATCTCAGTCCACAAATTACAAATTAAAAACATTGTAAAGAAATTGTATGTAATGCAAGAAATTCTGTCCTAAAATCCTCGGGAACAAATGGTTGGTGCTCTTTAGACCACAGGTTTTGTTTTTGTTTTGTTTTTTAAATTCTGTGCTGTAGATTATTCTGTGCAATGTATTTTCAAGCTTTTCACTAAATACTGGCAATGCATAGAAATAAATATAGCACAGAAATATATTAATTTCCTAAGTCTTTACACTACGGCTATGTTCTCATATTAAGCTTATGCATAGTTTACTAATTTTCTGGGTTACACAACATACTAAGGAAAATAGATGATTATCAATTACTGAGTATGAAGAGTATGTGCACGGCCAATGACATTTGAGATGGTTGTTTCTTTAGTATTTCCATTTATATAATTTAGTTTTTAAAACAAATACTCTTTTTAATTTCAAGTACATTTTTTGCCTGTTTCCAAAAGACATATTTTTTTTAGGAAAGAGGTAGAATCAGATGAGTTTCCTCAAATTTCCACAAATAGTGCTTTTCACAATTTAAAACACAGGCAGTGAGTAACCCATCAAAGCACATTAATGTCTAGTAGATTGAATTCTATTTACGTCTTCTAAAAGACTTGGTTGAGTTATTCCTTTTTGTTTATTCATGTATCTTTTTCCATTCTATCCTTTTCCTAGTCCTTATGCATTATTATTGTGGGGGATAAGTAAGCTTTTTTTTCTTTCCTCCATTATAGACCCTCTCTATAGTTCTGGAGAACTTGTATAAACCACAGACAATAGGATGAAACTAGAAAATATGTAAAAGTTAACTCATTTTAACCTTAGATGAAATCTTCACCTTCTAATCAGACTTCAGTAGAATCGGAGTAGCAATTACGAAGAAAAATGATTAACTAGTAATGATTATTGTCATTTTTCTCACTCTTTTAACAGTAACAGTGTGAATTGTCTAAAACGTGCTGAAAATTAGAGTTCTACAAACAACTCAAGAAGGGACTAGATAAATATGTTGAGTTAAGGATTAACACTCTAACAATGCTACTGCTATGATCATGTCTGGAAATTCCTCTTTCAGTGAAAATGAGATCTAAATAGATCTTTTGCATTATGCTGGCCATTAAAGAGTGACATTTACATAATAAGCCCAAGCCAGTCAGTTCTAGTATGAGTTTTAAGATTTGAAGAATTCTTGTGCAAATACAACCACAAAAAAGGCATGGAACATCCTATTTAACTATAGGGGGGGGGGAGAGAAATAGTCACTTTTCAGTCAATACAAATCTACAAGTGAATGCCACCAATTTTCCTAAGGTTTTGCATTGAGGTTACAAGGCAAATATATCATCAATCCCAGCTCCCCAGCCATAACCCATGTTCACCTGCCCATTGACCACCCTTTGATGCTGTCTTTGGGCTGGTTCCTATATGCACCCTTGAAGATGATGAGATCAAGTGATAGTAATATAAATCACTCAGATACTACAGAACAGATACATTTTCATACTAGGTTAAATCCAGTGTTTTCAGTACAGCATCCTCCCACATCTGGCTGCTAGGTATCAGATGCTGAGCAATTATGCAGATCTATATAAATCAACCCACAGCTTTCCGTCTTGGCTGGTAGCCAAGAATGCAGTGGCAGAGCGGCAGAATTTCCAGCGGAAAACGGTGGCCGTGTGGATCAGTATGCAACACGTGTTATTTAGCCGGTCCTTCCATTAAAACCAGTAAGTGGCAACCGGCGAACCCCGATTTTAACACGAAGTAGCTGCAGACAAATTCAGGCGCATCTCGGCAAACACCTGGCTTCCTTCTGCCATACAGGAACCCTTTCCTTTTTCTTGCCTTGGCCAGTAGCAGATCCACCCCCCAAAACCCTCGGAGGGACTGCCTTACAAACCTCGCCTGCCACCCCCCACCCCCGCTTCCACTTACCACATTGTTAAGAAAATCCGCTTCATTCAAATCGCCCAAGTCCAGGAAGCTGGAGGCGCCCCCGGGGAAGGGCTCTAAGATGCCGTCCATAGTAAAAGAGTCGAGCCCGAGGAAGGCGCGGAAGAGGTGGGGAGGAGGAAAGCCGCTTTGCTCCCCGCCAGCGCTGCCGGATCCCGTCCTAATCGGACAGGCGGTGCGCCTCACTGCCGCGCAGCCCGGCGGGGCAGTTCCTCGGGCGCCGGGCACAGGAGGGCTGCGCCTCCCTCTCCCGAAGGCAACCTGTAATCCATGGGGAGAACCGGTTGGCGGGGGGATCGCTTTCCCAGAGGGAGCGGCGGACGCTCGCAATGGGGGCTTTGAGAGGGTGGGGCCGGTGGGGACCCCTCCAGCCGGGGGAAGAAGGGGGAGCCGGAACGGGGATGGGGTGAAGGGAGCGGGCGAGGGCTGAGGCAGCCTCCTGGAAGGTTGGAAGGAGGAGCCCTCCGGGATCGCTGCCCAGCTGTCACCGTCACACGCCTTTCCCCAGTCTCGGCCGTCTGACCGGCCCCCCGTGCCACGCCTCCTGCCCCTCCCTCGCCTCGCTCCGGGATATTTAAGAACGGGGCCACCCTCCCCGGGCTCTGATGCAATCGAGGAACACGCCCACCCCACCGCTTCCAATGGGAGATCGGGACCGACAGGAGGGGGAAGGCTGGCGGCGCGGCCTTCCGACAACTTCCTAGCGGCGGAGGAAGCACCGGCGTGTTCTGAATGCAGGAGCGATGATGATGATGATGGATGATGATGATAGTGATGATGGATGATGGATGATGGTGATGATGTCTAAAGATGTTGCATTCTTCCGGGAAACAATCGGCGCACTGCTCTTTCGTTTTATTAGGAAGATTAAACAAAAGTGATGCCTGTTAAGAGAGGAGGCGCTGGAAATCAAGACAAGAAATAAATGGGATTGAAAAGGCCCAGTCGTGCTTAAATAAAGTTGCCTGATGGTCATCAGAATGACGAACTCTGTTGGATGCTTGCGGTCTGCATAGGTCATCAAGACTATGGCGTAATAAAAGTGTTTTTAATTTTTAGCCCGGTGGTCCAGCATTGTGCATCCCACTGAGGCCAGTCAAATTCATTCAGGCAATCACTGTCTTCTGTTTTGCTTCTCAACAGATGATTCTGAAAGTGTCTTTCCTGTGTTTCTCAAAGCAGTAGTGAACCATTATGACTATTGTCACTGACAGCACAATAGTGGAATAACAAAAAACTTCCCATTGCTTGCAGCCAAAACCCTTTTCTCAGTGAAGATACAACTCATTTAAATTTGGCATTTTCTCCAAATGCATACCTTTCTCGTGATCTGATGGGATAAAACCAGGAGAAGAGATATAGTATAAATGTGTGCATGTAAAGGGATTAGATTCGCAAAGTAGAAAGGAAAGTGAAGCAGATCTGCTCATCAGTAACCCTGTAGATCCAAGTTTACACTGCCAGTAGAAGTTAGTTCCTTTCTTGCAGCCTCTTTAAATACTCTGAAATTAAGTATAAATCTTACCATTTTAAAGTTTAGGGAAGATTATAGGGCTTCCTATCAATGGGATTTGCTAAGGATCTATTGCTTCTTCTGTCTGATAAATATCTAGATAAAATGCTTAGGAAAAAATTTAGGAAACTTTTTAAACAACTTTGAGAATCTGTAATATTGCAGTTCAGTACAGTATACTCTTCAGATCACTGCATGTAGAGATTATTTTCTCCACCATATTACAAGGTAAATAAATATAATACAAGTTGCAATGCTACCCCTGATTAGTACATGATGTGATTTAAAGTTTAGAATTAATTTAAACTAGAATGTGCTGGTAAGCTTTTTAGCGAAGCAACAACATGCAATTTCATGTAATGATGCAGATACAAAATCAAACCCAAATTTTGACGTTTGAACTAAATTCTGGTAGAATTTTGGAATTCTCATCTTGTTGTTGTTGTTGTTAGTTGCGAAGTCGTGTCCGACCCATCACGACCCCATGGACAACGTTCCTCCAGGCCTTCCTGTCCTCTACCATCTTCTGGAGTCCATTTAAGCTCATGCCTACTGCTTCAGTGACTCCATCCAGCCACCTCATTCTCTGTCGTCCCCTTCTTCTATTGCTCTCAATCTTTCCCAGCATTAGGCTCTTCTCCAGTGAGTCCTTCCTTCTCATTAGGTGGCCAAAGTACTTGAGTTTCAACTTCAGGATCTGGCCTTCTAAGGAGCAGTCAGGGTTGATCTCCTCTAGGACTGACCGGTTTGATCGCCTTGCAGTCCAAGAGACTCGCAGGAGTCTTCTCCAGCACCATAGTTCAAAGGCCTCAATTCTTTTGCGTTCAGCCTTTCTTATGGTCCAACTTTCACAGCCATACATTGCAACTGGGAAAACCATGGCCTTGATTATACGTACTTTTGTTGGCAGGGTGATGTCTCTGCTTTTTAGTATGCTGTCTAAATTTGCCATAGCTTTCCTCCCCAGAAGCAAGCGTCTTTTAATTTCTTGGCTGCAGTCCCCATCTGTGGTGATCTTAGAGCCCAGGAAGATGAAATCTGTCACTACCTCCATTTCTTCCCCATCTATTTGCCAGGAATTGAGAGGGCCGGATGCCATGATTTTGGTTTTCTTAATGTTGAGTTTCAAGCCAACTTTTGTACTCTCCTTCTTCACCCGCATCAAGAGGCTCTTTAGTTCCTCTTCACTTTCTACCATTAGAGTGGTATCATCTACATATCTTAGGTTGTTGATATTTCTCCCGGCAATCTTAATTCCAACTTTTGATTCATCTAGCCCTGCCTTTTTCATGATGTGCTCTGCATATAAGTTAAATAGGCAGGGCGACAGAATACAGCCTTGCCGGACTCCTTTCCCAATTTTGAACCAATCAGTGGTTCCGTGTCCAGTTCTCACTGTTGCTTCTTGACCCGCATATAGGTTTCTCAAGAGACAAATAAGATGGTCTGGTACTCCCATCTCTTTAAGAACTTGCCACAATTTGTTGTGATCCACACAATCAAAGGCTTTAGCATAGTCAATGAAGCAGAAGTAGATGTTTTTCTGGAACTCCCTAGCTTTCTCCATGATCCAGCGTATGTTGGCAATTTGATCTCTAGTTCCTCTGCCTCTTCGAAATCCTGCCTGTACTTCTGGAAGTTCTTGATCCACATACTGCTGGAGTCTAGCTTGTAGGATTTTAAGCATAACTTTACTTGCATGTGAAATGAGTGCAATGGTGCGATAGTTTGAACATTCTTTGGCATTGCCTTTCTTTGGAATTGGAATGTAAACTGACCTTTTCCAATCCTGTGGCCACTGTTGAGTTTTCCAAATTTGCTGGCAAATTGAGTGTAGCACTTTTACTGCGTCTTTTAAGATTTTGAATAGCTCAGCTGGAATACTGTCACCTCCACTAGCTTTGCTGTTGCTCAGCTTTCCTAAGGCCCATTTCACTTCACATTCTAGGATGTCTGGCTCGAGGTCAGTGACCACCCCATCGTGGTTATCAGGGATGCTAAGCTCGTTCTTGTATAGTTCTTCTGTGTAATTTTGCCACCTCTTCTTAATCTCTTCTGCCTCTGTTAGGTCCCTGCCATTTTGGTCCTTTATCATGCCCATCTTTGCATGAAACGTTCCCTTCATATCTCCAATTTTCTTGAAGAGATCTCTGGTTCTCCCTATTCTATTGTTCTCTTCTATTTCTTTGCACTGTTCATTTAAGAAGGCATTCTTATCTCTTCTAGCTGTTCTCTGGAATTCTGCATTCAATTGGGTGTATCTTTCTCTTTCTCCCTTGCCTTTCGCTTCCCTTCTTTCCTCAGCTATTTGCAAAGCTTCCTCAGACAGCCATTTTGCTTTCTTGCATTTCTTTTTCTTTGGGATGGTTTTAGTTGCTACCTCTTGTACAATGTTGCGAACCTCCGTCCATAGTTCTTCAGGCACTCTGTCTATCAGATCTAATTCCTTAAATCTATTTGTCACCTCTACTGTATATTCATCAGGGATATGATTTAGTTCATACTTGAGTGGCCTAGTGTTTTTCCCCTACTTTCTTCAATTTAAGCCTAAATTTTGCAACGAGAAGCTCATGATCTGAGCCACAGTCAGCTCCTGGTCTTGTTTTTACTGACTGTATAGAGCTTCTCCATCTTTGGCTGCAGAGCACATAGTCAATCTGGTTTCTGTGTTGACCGTCTGGTGATGTCCATGTGTAGAGACGTCTCTTGGGTTGTTGGAAAAGAGTGTTTGCTATGACCATCGTATTCTCTTGACAAAATTCTATCAGCCTGTGCCCTGCTTCATTTTGTACTCCAAGGCCAAACTTGCCTGTTATTCCGTTTATCTTTTGGCTTCCTACTTTAGCATTCCAATCCCCCATGATGATAAGGACATCATTTTTTGGTGTTGATTCTATAAGGTGCTGTAGGGCTTCATAGAACCGGTCAATTTCATCCTCTTCAGCACCAGTGGTTGGGGCATAGACTTGGATTACTGTGATATTGAATGGCTTGCCTTGGATTCGCACTGAGATCATTCTGTCATTTTGGGGATTGTATCCCAGTATTGCTTTTCCTACTCTTTTATTGACTATGAAGGCTACTCCATTTCTTCTGAGGGATTCTTGCCCGCAGTAGTATACCTGATGGTCCTCTGAATTAAATTCACCCATTCCTGTCCATTTTAGTTCGCTGATTCCTAAGATGTCGATGTTCAGTCTTGTCATCTCTTGTTTGACCACGTCCAGTTTGCCTTGATTCATGGATCTTACGTTCCAGGTTCCTATGGAGAAAAAATCTTTACAGCATCGGACTTTCCTTTCACCACCAGATGCATCCACAGCTGAGCGTCCTTTCGGCTTTGGCCCAGTCGCTTCACTCTTTCTGGCGCTACTAGTACTAGCCCTCTGCTCTTCCCCAGTAGCATATTGGACACCTTCCGACCTGAGGGGCTCATCTTCCAGCGTCATATCTTTTTGCCTTTTAGTACTGTCCATGGGGTTTTCATGGCAAAGATACTGGAGTGGGTTGCCATTTCCTTCTCCAGTGGATCACATTTTGTCAGAACTCTCTGCTATGACCTGTCCGTCTTGGGTGGCCCTGCACGGCATAGCTCATAGCTTCATTGAGTTACGCAAGCCCCTTCGCCACGACAAGGCAGTAATCCATGAAGGAGAATTCTCATCTAAAGTCTTACAAAAACATAATTTACATCAAAATGTAAAATTTGGCAATCCTGAGATTGTCTTTAAAATGTAAAATATTTAACTTTGCAAATCCATTAATTCCACCTAAGAATGGCATCTACAAGTATAATAATGAATACAAGTTGTTCACAAAGATTCTGGGTGAAAGACTAAAAATAAATTTGCAAGAATTTATTCATGAGGATCAATGTGGGTTTTTAATGAAAAACAACCTGCGTCAATTTTCTTAGGTACAGAGAAGGCCTTTGACAATTTGAATTGGACTTTCCTGTTTTGGAAGCTTTGGAAGATATGAATTTCAAAGAGAATTTTATAAAATAGGGAAAGTTCAATTTATACTTCACGGAAAGCACAATTATTATAGGAGATTTAGCAAACCCTGTAAGATACAAAAAGGAACAAGTGAGGGATGCCCACTCTCCTCTCTCTTGTTTAAGTTCTTGAAATACTGAATAGAGATATAAAACAAGATGAGAGAATAAGGCGTTTTGCAGATGACTTGGTATTGGTTTCGCAAGATTTTTTTTAAAGCGAATTGAAACATTAATGAGAAAACTAAAAGAATTTGGTGGGTTGCAGGTTTTAAGATCAACAACTGAAGATGAAGATATTAATAAAAGAAATAAAAATAGAAGATCAAAAAGAACTGATGAATAAAGTGGGTTTTAAAATTGAGAAGAAACTAAAATCAAAATCCTACTGGGTACGACCAATAAGAAATGTATCTTATTTCAAAATAACTATATTGAGACATGGAAAGATATGTTAAGTTAGGAGAAGCTACAATTGTCATTCTTGAGCAGAATCTTGTCCTGTCTAGAATGATGTTTTGGTTCCAGAGAGTATGTTTTGACAGCTGATGCATCATTTAAATAGTAGCAAAAAGATAAATCTAAATTTGTGTGGCAGGGAGAAAAAAAACATGAGTTAAATATAAGATATTACATGATGCAAAGGAAAGAGGAGGATTGGGTCTACTTGATTTGAAATTATATTTTGCAGCGTGCTGTTGGGTTTAGATGAAAGAATGGGGGCTGCTGAGAAGGACATGACCTGAGACTTGAGTGGCACGGGTATGTGCGGTACAACAAAGTCAAAGTCAATGTGGATTTTAAAAATCATTATGTTAGACATGCCATATTGAGTATATGGAATAGATACAAAACCAGGTTTCGCAAAGGGACATAGTTGGCCATGGTTTTCTTATTTACAGTTGTTAGAAAGATTTAAAGTAGACAAAAGAGTTAAAGGTTTTGAACATTGTAAGACTATTTGAAATGGAATTATGCACAAAGGCTGAGCATTGAATTGATAAAATGATGTTTGATTTTTTTCCAAAAAATAATTTTAAAAAGTTTTTTTTCCCCAGACTCAGAGCCAGATTCAAATCCCTTCCATTTCCTTCTTCCTTGCTCGTTTTATTCCTTTGCTAAGTAGACAAAACTCTTGTTATCATAAGCCTGGAAGGAATTAAAGAGGGAAAAGAGAGCAATGTAGTATTGTGTTATACTTCCCTGTCAATAGAAAAGAGAGGCTATAGTTAAAAAGTTTACAAGTAGATAGTGTATTTGCAAGAGGATGCACATACCTGCAAGGGAAAATATGTACACCATGTCTTAGTTTTTCACTCAGATCTCTGGGAATAGCTTGGAGAAATAGGGCAGTGAGGGAAGAAAACATTAATTGCTGTTGTCTTTAAGGAGAAATTCCACAAATGCTCTGTCTTAATGAACAACCAGAGGCTGTGCCAGAAATAAAACAAAACCACAAGTCGAGCTATGTGAAAGGGTTATATCTTGTTTTGTGTCTGATAGCAGTCCAGATCAGAACTTCAGAAACTGTCGAACTGTCAGAAACTGTAGAGGAATCTATGCACCAAATACTCGGGGATGTAAGAAAGCAGATCAAGGGAATATATATAGAAAGTTTTTTTCCGGACAGACCGGTCTGGTTAATGCACCTTGGTATTTTAACTGCTACACTGCAGTTCTACTTTTATAATCACTTTTGCCTTGCAGCCCCCCAAACTAGGGGCGTTAAGCAGGCTCAAGTCGCTACTGCAATACATTACAAATTCATATATTTTTTTTTGACAAAGAGTTAAAGAATTAAATGGGAGACTAGAATAGCTATTTTGGGCTCATTCTGCCCTCATCAGCTAGCCACACCCTCTATGGGATTCGAACCTGGGCAGCCTAGTTTGGGCCAAGTTTGAAGACCCCTGGTTTAGTTTGTCAGGCCTAAATAAAGGCTTCCATAACATTTTCCCCTTACCGATGTGGTTATCTGCTCAAACAAATGCAAGATTATGTGGCAAGTTACACTATCCTGGTATCCATTTGGGGAACTGCTTTCATTATTTCATTATTCATCGTTTCATTATTTTTGTTGTGTTTCAGCAGAGACTCCTTTTCACTGGCTATCTTTGCTCTTTTTCTAGCTGACTTTCCTCACAGCTACTAATTTCCCCAAGGAATGTGTTGAAAAAATGTCCCTGATTCTGATTAAATAGGTAACATTGTCATATCTCTGAAGGCTTAACTGTCCTTTCCTGGGAGGGCATGATGAGAATATTTTATCAGCCTTTTAGAAATTCAGATAATGTTTTAAAAATATGCTGGGTTTCTCCACAAAATTGTTCAGAGGGGAAAATAAAGAGCAGTCCTTCCTTTCTGTTTCATCATCTTCCCAGTTCAAATAACATTGTTTTAGTCTTCAGCAGCCTCACCCAATGATGGATAATTACAGACTTTCCCTTGGAGGAAACAGAGACAAAGTAAAGGAAACCTTCCTTAGAAACTCATCTTTCAAACAGACACCCCAGATGTAATGTCTGCGGCAGTGTGCCAGACCCATTCACCAGAGGAAAATGCATGCTTATGGAGTAATAATGGGGAGAAGTGTTAAAGCAATTTCAAAGGAAACTTTACTCCCTACTAGCACTGATGATATTACCTAGTTTGGGTAATGAAATGTCTGCATGAAAACAGCCAAGCTCAGAGAGCACCAAGGATCCCTCATTTCAACCATGAGAAACAAATATTCTCCCTTATTGATCATTTCTATATGAGTTCAGCTGCTGTATTGTTATGGAAGGACTTTGGGAGATTTGTAATTTTGTCGGTTTTTTTAGTAATAAAGAGTAGCTCCTTTTCACCTGCTCCAGATTTGTTCTTCCTATTGGCAGACATTCATACCTACACGATACCAGGAGTGGAGTAGTATCAACAAAATGCTGCCTTATGCAACATGTATACAGTCTGGGAAGGAAACAATAAATAATATATATGAACATATAGAAAGATCATAATCTCACCCCCACTTTACTCAGGCCTTTATCCCCTTTCATCCGTTCTTTTTCATACCTAGGAGATTCCATCAGTGCCTCTCTTGGCTCCATAAAATGATTTTTAATTCTACAACAGGAGAGCATACATTGTATTAAATACATTATATAATATTCTTACTGATAGGTAGGCTGGCTGAGCAGGATTTGCCACATGTCTCAGGTGCTAAAATAATTTGCTTTGCAGGCTACATCTCTTGGAATTGGGTGTGAAGTATGGCTTTTGCTACTATACCTTAAATATCACAATGTATTGGTCGATCCTTATTCCAACAGCATAGAAGATACCATATTTTTATATACAGTACCTATTTTAAGTTTGAAAAACATCAAACACTGCAAAGAATAACATCTCAAAATATCTCAAAATAAAATAAAACTATATTGTAATAGAATATTCCATAACAGTAACTGTGAGAGAGACCTTGGAATCCTAGTGGACGATCACTTGACTATGAGCCAGCAGTGTGCAGCAGCAACCTAAAAAGCTAATACAATCCTGGGTTGTATAAACAGAAGCATAGAATCAAGATCACGCGAAGTACTAGTACCGCTTTACAAAGCCCTAGTAAGACCACACCTGGAATATTGCAGATAACTTTGGTCACCATATCACAAAAAAGATGTTGAGAGTTTGGAAAAAAATTCAGAGAAGAGCAACTAAGATGATCAAAGGCCTGGAGGCTAAAACATACGAAGAACAGCTGCAGGACTTGGGTTTGGCTAGTCTAAAGAAAAGAAGAAATAGGGGAGACATGATAGCAGTGTTCCAGTATCTGAGGGGCTGCCACAAGGCAGAGGGGGTCAGGTTGTTCACCAGAGCACCAGAGGGAAGGACGAGAAACAACGGTTGGAAACCGATCAAGGAGAGAAGCAACCTGGAATTAAGGAGAAACTTCCTAACATGAGGACAATCAACCAGTGGAACAGCTTACCCCCAGAAATCGTGGGCACTCCATCACTGGAAATTTTTAAGAAGAAACTAGATAATCACCTGTCTGAGATGGTATAGACTCTCCTGCTTGAGCAGGGGGCTGGACTAGAAGACCTCCAAGGTCCCTTCCAACTCTATTCTATTCTAAGGAACAAGTGATGGCCCAGCTACTTAGTAGCACTTACTTGATGTTGAGTTAACCAGGATCAGATCTGATTTATACACTGGTGAAATCATAGGAAATATGGCTGTAGCCTATACTGGGAAATCATAAATATTCTGAAAGAAGATGAATGCAAACCATTATTGTTGCCATGAAAGCTACATGTACAGTTCATATTGATATAAACATCTCAGATCAAGCTCAGATTGAAATAGACTTTACTTACAAGTTATATAGAATATTATGTTTAAGAGTAAATTGTTACCATTACCAAAATTTCTATACTGTATTCAGCATATAAGCCTTGTTTTATTCCGTTAGTGGAATAGTTTAGAATTGCACCTCTTGTTGGTGCTGTTTAGAACAGAGGTCCCCAACCTTTTGGGCACCAGGGACCAGTTCCATGGAGAAAAGTTTTTCCACGGACTGGAGAGTGCGTGGTTTTGTGTGCTGACTGCATCCCACAGATGGGGCTTTGCTTGTTTGTGTGGACCGGTTGTTGGCATGCCGCAGCCCGGTACTGGTCCACGGGCCAGGGGTTGGGGACCCCTGGTTTAGAAAACATAGCTATTTTGCATAGTTAATAGTCCAGTGTTTTTTTTATTATTATGCTGGATATTTTTATTACTTTTTAAATATTATATAATATACAATAAATAATAATACAATATTAGTATATCTTTGACACCATCAAACAACATTTGCCTAACCCAGGTCCTTGGGAAGGACCTGATAGATGTATAAAAATGCCAAAGCCAGCCTAAACATCTGATTGACTTTGCAGCCAACCAATATTACTAGCATAATATTATAATATAAAATAAAATAATACAATAAATAGCATATAAACTATGTTTATTATTTGTCAAATTTAGATATTTTGTCCCTATTTGTGTCAGAAGCACCTACATAGCTAAACCGAAGAGTGCTTCTGGGTTGAAAGGATTTGCTGGTGATACCACCATTACCCATGGGACGCCTGACTGCCAAAAATAATGCATTCCCCAAGGATGCTCCTTTCATGTCCTCCAATTTAGGGACTGCCCAGATTTCATGACTGAAAAATGCTAAGAACTGGTTAAAACTACTCGTATATAAAGTAAATAGATAAACATGTATTGTTTAATAACTCAAGCAGCTAAACTGCTTACCCAAAGGAACCCAAATCTCTGTTGATGTTTGGAAAAGTGACCAAAGTATAAACCTAATAATTCTGTTAACAGAATAGCAGAGTTGGAAGGGACCTTGGAGGGTCATCTAGTCCAACCCCTGCTCAGGCAGGAAACCCTATACCATTTCAGACAAATGGTTGTCCAATCTCTTTCTGAGAACCTCCAGTGTTGGAGCACCCACAGCTTCTGGAGGCAAGCCGTTCCATTGTTCTCACCATTAGGAAATTTTTCCTTAGTTCTAGGTTGCCTCTCTCCCTGATTAGCTTCCACCATTACTTCTTGTCCTGCCTTCAGGTGCTTTGGTCTCTATTAGTCTGCTAATTAGGACTAATGTATGTTAAACAGTCTCTATTTAACATACATTAATCCTAATTCATTATCTATTTCCCCTGTACCATGATTTTCTGTTGTTTCCTTGCTGGTATAACCTCTATGGCATCATACTGATTCTCTTTATCTCTTTAGAATTTTTACCTAGAGTAATAGGAAGCAGACATATATTCATTTGTATTCAATACACTTGCTGAACTTTAATCTTTTCCCCTCGATTCACCATGGAAGCAAAGCAAAAGGTTTATACATGTTCTGCCTTTTCCATTCAGATAGGTTGATACTGTCACTTGGTCTTTTCTCTGATGCAGAGTTCTGCATCAGGTGGGATGGTTAATAGCTTGAAGTGTCTCTGACTCATTCAACACAGGGTGTGGGGTGAGATTTGTAATGTGTCCTTTTCTCTTTCAGATGGCTTCTTAGCGTTTTATTTTTTTAAAAAGTATATATATAAATAATGTGAAACCTGATTCATAACACCAGAGGCAGTGCCATTCAGTTTAGGCTTTAATAGGCATCTCCATGGCAACTGATTTTACAGGCATATTTGAAGTGTCACTATTATAGCAAGTTCTAATTATTGTCCCTTGCCAGTCAGCAAAAGCAGCTTATTATGTCTTTATGAACTTGTTTGCTGAATTAGATAGGCACGGAGAAGTTGTACTGTATTGCATCTGGATAGCAGCAGAAGATTATGGGAAACTGATTTAGCTAATCCAAGGATAGTTGTTAGTAGGTTCAAGATACACACACACACACACACACACACATCTTCTTATCAAAATCAACTGAACTGGTTCCATGCTCTATTTGTTAGCTGATAGATGGAATCTCCTATTTAATGCCTGTGGGCAGCAACACATCCATGTATGTACCAAAATCCCTGCTTTATTTGGTTTTTATTATGTTTAGACTATTTTAACTTTGAAAAGATGGCATGCTTGCATGCTGTAAAACAAAGTACCACCTTTCAGCTATATACATGTTTATTTCCAATAACGCTAATCCAAGTTGGTTTTCAGTATAAATTGTAATTTAAAACCATCATATCTATCATAACTGAAAATTTTGTGAATGGAAAATTGTTCTGCCAAAACAATTGTTTTGAAAAGTGCTGAAAATATATTTTCAAATTCAAAACATGACCACCAGCCCTGCCTAAAATCAATGGCTTTGGTAAAACTTGTGAATAAGCTGTGTCTGGATGACGAAACAGAGTAACCACCAATCCCTTCTCATATGGCCACAGTTATCAAATAGCACAATGTCTTCCCAAGCTGTATTCGACAGATATGTTCGCACAACACACTAAGCCTGGCTTATCAACAAGGATAACAGATATGCAAGTTGTTGGTTACTATTTCTGACTTTGAACTAACTGACCAGATAAACATTTCCTGTTTCTCCCCATTTTTATTTTTATTTTTGAAATGTAATAAATAACATACTGGGACTATAGGTAGTTCTTGAGTTATAACAGTTATAACAGTAATTGGGACTGGAATTTCTGTCACTAAGCAAACCATCACATGACCTCATGGCTTAGTGATGGCAAACTCAGCACTCCCTGTTGCTATTGTTAATCAAGTCTTGCTGCTTGTTAGGCAAGGATCTACCTAGCTCCAAACCATTTTGGACTTGGTCTCTTCCAGCCCCAAGCCTCAGTAAGGTAAGGAACTGCCTCCTCCGCTTCCTCTTGAATTCCCTCCACCTGGCTATTACTACCCCTTATCCAGTGGTGGGATTCAGCCAGTTCGCACCAGTTCGGTAGAACTGGTAGCTAAATTTTGCTGCATTTGGAGAACCGGCTGGCTTCCAGAAGTCCAGTCTAGGCTTGGGAAGTGCATGGATGCCACTTCCAGAAGTCTGTTCTAGGTCTGGGAGGCCTCCTCCAGGCCTCCCAGGCCTAGAACGGCCCATCAGAAGTGTGTGGATGCCACTTCCGGAAGTCTGTTCCAGGCCTGCATCAAATAAGAGAACCGGTTGTTCAGGTATTTGAATTCCACCACTGCCCTTATCTGACCTTTTGGCTCTCTTACACAGCAGCAGCAGTATCAGCAGCATCACTAGTGAGGCTTGGGGGCAATGGAGGCCAGCTGGGAGTGCTAAAAGCTCAAGACTTCTACTACTGCTCCAGAGCCACCACTGAGGAATGCCACTGTGCAGGATGGCCAAAGATCGAGAGAGGTGGGTAGGAAGATGGCGATGGGGAAGTTGAAATGCGCCTGCAGTTGTAAGTGCAAGTAGGTTGCCAAGCACCCGAATTTTGATCACATGACGGCGGGGGTGTTGCGTCAGCAGTATCTTTGGGGAGTGGATATAAGTACCATTCGTTCAGTCCTGCCATAACTTCGAATGGTCACTGAATGAATAGTCGTAACTTGAGATTACCTGTTCTTTACATTTTTATGTGGCTTAGCATGTTTGTGTGAATTTGTCCAAGTATGGGTTATTCCAGAAGCCATACTTAAGTAAATTATGGTTTTGGGCAATCGATGAGCACATCCTTTTTTTTTTTTCTTTCCCAATTGCTTAATTGAATTACACTTGTGGTTGATGGGAAAATCAGTGCCAATGTCTGGATTATAGGCACCAGAATTTCTTAAATGGCAAAGGCACTTGGATTAACCTGTGGGAAAGCCCATCTAATACATTCATTCAGAACTTTGATTAGAGGAGAATAATTTTCTTTGCTAGAAGGATCTTATAAACCCTATTTTATGTCACCCGTTGGTGCAGCAAACTCCAGATATTAATTATTGCATACTGATAGGATGCTATTGCAGTTGCTGTTCAATGATAATTGGAGTTATTTGCACCACTTATACTACGTTGTATTGCAACTAATTTCAAAAAATTCAGGCTATTCTAAAATGTAATGCTATAAAAGATCAAGGAATGCCATTTGCTTTATAATATTGAAGTAGAGCATTAATATTACTGAATACAAGTAGTCTATTTTACATTTGAAATCTGCTATACAATAAATCAATCAACTTTTGCCATGACAAGTGTACTTTCTTAGCATAAGTTTCATTTTTATTTTTGAGTCATTTTATTTTTGAGTCATTAAGTATATATAGTATATTAAGTGTGTGTGTGTGTGTGTGTGTGTGTGTGTGTGTTTGAAGATCTTAGATATAGAGATGACAAGCATTTCACATTGTACTGTTCTGAAATATTATTGTCATTGGGTAATTAAGTCTGCCAGTGATCTAGAATTATTATTAAATTATTAAATACCTTGGGCTGCCTGTATATATTGTAATTATACTCTCATTGGAGTTAGCTGCTTTAGAGGTTTCAAGAAAGGTAGCAGTAGAAATGCCTCCTGATTCTAGGGTCTTTTGTTTAGTTGGTAGAAAAGAGACAACAGTGCTGATGAAGTAGGATTGTTAAAAACGTCTCTGGGCACTTGCCTAATCTTTAGTTGGGGAAAAACAACAGTTTAAAAAAAAAGAGGAAGAATAATGCTGAAACAGCACAGTGAATAAAGACAAAGAGGGAAAGTATAGCAGGATGGTTGGCTTTACTGGGAAGGCAAGAATGAGAGACTTCAACCATTTTTTGAGGCAAATAAGATAGCTACTGGAATTTTAAAAAAAGTCTCCATTTCATTGAGTATTAGAGGAAGCAAAACATGCAGCTAAATTAAGAATTTAAGTGCCCTTTGCAATTCAACTTTGCTGAACTAATAAAAATAATTCAAGAATTTATTTGGTGCCAAAACCACTACTGATTGCAGAACATTTCAGGATTCAGATATTTTTTTTTTTTGCAACCACAGCTGAATCTGAACAGCTGTCCGAGCATTGCAAATTTGATGACGGACTAAAGGATGCTGTGAGAGATTGGCTAGTCTATGGAATTTATAAAGAAAACATTCAAAAAAAGACTCTTAACAGAGGCAGAGATTGGCTAGTCTATGGAATTTAGAAAGACAAGATTCAAAAAAAGACTCTTAACAGAGGCAGATATAATTTTTAAGGGAACATTTGAAATTGCTATCTCCATGGTAACTACTGCTAGAGATACTATAAAAAGCAATCCACTGCTAAAGATAAACAAGATATTATTTTGAAAAGAAGGGCACTAATGCAATGCTATAGATGACAAGTCTGATAGTGAAAGTGAAACAGGAATAGCTACTGTGGAACTCCATAGCATAAAATGAGAAATCAGACCAACAATGGTATGGCTCTGATGAAAAGTGAATAGCAGAGCCTTATCAAATGGAATTGGAAACTCATTCTGCTGCAACAATTGTATTGCAGTGTGGATTTAAGCAGCATTTCAGAGATGTTAAATTAAAGATACAGAACTGTTTGTTTAAAAACCTATACTAGTGAAAAGCTCATTCCTGTGGAGTGATAATTACAGGCGAACATTATATTAATAATGTATGTTGAAGGTATACAACCTGGGAACACAGATGGCCCAGCACTTTGAGATGATAAAGTACTCATGAAACTAGGCCTAGATTAGAGTTCGCTCACCAGCCTGCATGCTACACTTCCTCTTGTGGAGACCCACTGAGAATGAGTTGAAAAAGCTACCGAATAATGCTTACCTCCGTTCAGAGATGCCATTACACCATTCAAGTCCATCAAAGGTAAAATACAGATACAGGAAAATGTCACACCAAGGTTTCACAAAGCATGGCCAGTTCTGTATACTGATTGTGTGTCGTGAAGTCAGGGTTGACTCTTAGTGACCACATAGATAGATCTTCAGGAGGATCTGTTCCCAACTTAATCCTTCAGGTCTTCTAGCAGTACATCCATAGCTGCTGTAATTGAATTCATCCACCTTGCTGCTGATTGTCCTCTTATTCTATTTCCTTCCACCTTTCCCAGCATTATAAGCTTCTCCAAAGATCTTGGCATAATATGTCCCAGGTATGATAATTTGAGCATATTCATTTATACCTTGGATGAAAACTCTGGGTTGATTTATTCAATGATCCAGCTGTTTGCCTTTTTTTTTTTTTTTTTTTTTTTGGTATTCATGGTATTCTCAAGAGTTTTCTCCAACACCCATCCTATAGGCCAAACAGGAAAAAGTAAAAACTGAACTGAATTGATGGAAGCTGAAGGAATCTTTTTTTAAAGTTGTTTGGCACTCATGGGATAAACCTGTGGTTCCAATAGCTAAAAACTATCTGGATCTGTGGTACTTTTAAAGTAACTATTAATTCATTATTAATTATGGATAACGCTTATTTAGAATTTTGCCAATCTTACAAGGTTGTTCTTTTGGGGGGAAATAGGAAGCAAGAACATCGCCTTGACCTCCTCTTATGAAATAGATATAAATCTGGCAAATGAATAAATAAATACATTGGTAGAGGGCAGCTATTCAGTAAAATAGATATAGCAGAGGCTTATTTACAGATGAATATAGAAGAAATCCCAAGAGATTTCTAATTATAAATAAACAAACAGTGTTATATCATTATCTTTTGCAATGCCTTAAAAGTCTGGCTTTGCTATCAAACCTGGGTTCCTGATAGTGTAGGGTAGCCCTTTTCATGTTTGGTTCGAGTGTTTATGAGAGTTCTTGGCTGCCATTTTTATGTTATTTCTGTTGTTTTTAATTCTGGTTGTTATTGTTTTTATGCTGTTTTCTTAGCTGCTAAAATTCATATATATGAGATGAGCAGCCTACACATTTATTAAAACAATAAATAATAAATTACAACCGACTTATTTTTGAAGTAGCATCACTTTGGTGGAGAGCAGTGGACTACAGCTGTCCAGGCACCCACTGCTGATTTAGGTGACAGCACTGTACCTGAAGAAAATAATAAAGTGCTTCTGTAAAACCTCAGTAATACAGAAATCAGCAGACTGTGGCCTTTAAGCAGATACAGTAAATATGAGTTTGTTTTGTCATTAAGACATTTTTGTACCTACACCACAGCTGCACAAGGCTTACACAAGTGCAAAGGGGAAAAAACAGGCAATCATGAATAAGTCTAGGCTATGCTGGCTCAGGAATTCTGGGTGTTGAAGTCCACGAGTCATAAAAGAGCCAAGGTTGCCTACCCCTGGTCTAGGCTGTAAGATGTGTCACAGCTGGAATCCTTTTCAGGGTTTGTTGATTCTAGCAGTATCTGCCCAATATAGTTATCACACTATCCTCCTTAAGCACTTTATTTCAAGCACGGAAGATGGTGGAATAAAACTCAGTACTCGTGCATTGATGAAATTCTGGCATAGTTGTGTAACTGAACAAGAAATATAGCAGGAAACACCAATACCTTTTGCATCATGCTTCAGAAAGGAATTACACCAAATGGACAAGGAACAGTGTTCGATTTGATTTAATGTTTCCATAAAAGTAATGTTGAACTTGTATGGAAAGGAATTTATCTTCATCACGGATAATAGCCACTACTATTAATTTTCAGTCCAAGTAAAGGAATTCTGCTTACAGCAACTATTTGAGTACAGAGCTTTGGAAGGCACATATATAAAACAGAATTCAAAAGACACACAAGCACCCAGATGTAGACAGATTGTCTCATTATCTCGATAGGGTAAGCAATATGAAAAATCCACATCAGATGAAGATTTCTTTGTCGAGTTCTTTCTTACAAGAGAAAGAATAACCAGGAAGGATTCAGCATTGGCTTAAGTCTATAGAGCAACCTAGACTGTTTTAGTATCACAGCAGAAATCTCAGTTTAGAGAGTTTCAACAAGGCTATGATAGTACCTGAGATGAGAAGTCCTGTCCCACATACCCAAACACTTGTAAATATAATTTGTTGTTAATTCTCAGCAACCTTCCTCTATTCATGGCTTGTTTACCTTCGGCTGTCCATAAATATTTACATTCTTGCAACATTCTAGAAGTTTCAGGAAAGTAAGAGCAGAAAGTCCTACTCTAATATCTTTTCTTGAGTCAGCAGAAAAGACATCATACATACAAGGCAGAAAGGGTGAGTCCACAATGATTTTAAATTTAAATTGCTCACTCTCCCAATGTGGTTTAGGCTCTGACTGACACTGGCATCATGACTTTTTAAATTGTGTTTCAGGAGGGCAGGGGGAAAGGAAGGCCAAACAATACTTCTGAACTAGTGGCATTTGTGTGGGTAAGGGATAGTTTTGGGATGCCACAAACAGAGGACATTAAAACCCACTGTCTCTGCTAGAATCCAAATTGAAGGGTCCCAGAGTAAAAACCTTTGTGACAAATGTTGGCATAAGTCTGAAAATAATTTACTTTTATGTGCAAAATATTGTTTTGATGAAGAGAAGTTCCAAAATGAAAACAACTGTTCAGAGCAAAAACGTGATGCCCTCTGAATGTATTGGACTTTAGCTTCCTTTCTTTTTAGGATCATGGGAGCGGAAATCTAGCATAACTGGAGAATATGGGCATTGAGAAGACTCACCCTGATGCTCAAGACCTGGGAATTGAATGGACTGAAGAAAATATATGAATTTTACAGCAATCCCATACTCTCACCATGACTGCTCTTTTTAAATTATAAACAACTCTATAAGATCGTAACATGCTGATCCTGATCTAGGAACAAAGTAAAAAGTACAGTATTTGTTGTTCCTCAAATACTATTATCCTTCCTTCCCTCTTCTGTGAAAACTGATTTACGTCTGTCTATATCAGTCTCTCTATCTATCTAAATCACTCATTGAGGAAAATTTGAGTATGCATCATTTGAGTATGCATCATTTCCACCTTCCCTTCCCCATATTTTAACTTCATAATCATACTATGAGGGCGGTTAGGCTGAAATATTATCCTGTGAGCTTTACAGCTAATGGGGGAGGCGCACTGGGTCTCCTCAGGCCTGCTCTGATGCCTTCTTCATACTTCATTCTGACAGGATCCTTTACATTCTGTTATGCAGAGTTTTCCAACAGCTGCTTCTTAAGCTGCCACCATCAAAGAGTATATGGCATTGGTGAAACCTCATTCTGTCAGTTATGCATAAGATAATGTTGTCAGCGTAAAGGCATTTGTGAAATTTAAACTGGCAGGATGTATTTTTCTGATAATATAAAGGTAGATTTGGTCTGGTTCTACTGCTTTCCTGGGTTAGAAATGGCTAGTAAAGTTCATGAATTTCCCAGTCAAATGAGAAGCAGCCATTCTGGCTGGTGCTAATTTTGTGAGAAGCATAAAATCTCCCTCAAGTTGAGCTTAACTTTTGATGACTTCATGGACATGTCCATG
This sequence comes from Azemiops feae, assembly GCA_023970755.1. Taxonomy (NCBI): domain Eukaryota; kingdom Metazoa; phylum Chordata; class Lepidosauria; order Squamata; family Viperidae; genus Azemiops; species Azemiops feae. The sequence continues at coordinate 3,372,162 of JALGBA010004098.1, read as the reverse complement.
CAGTTGTCTTGGCAACAGCACCAAAATGGTTTGCCATGGTCTTCTGGGATGCTGTTATTCTTCCTAGTTTCAGCTTTCGCTGGCAATACAGTTTTCTGCTAACTCTCTCTTCTTTGTTCATACAAGATGGCTGACTTGGAGAGTTAGTTTATCTTACAAGGGAGCATAGTGATTGAATGATACTTTTGCACCATGCCATTACATTGCATTGGTTTCAGCCAAGCATTTTTTTAAATATATCACGTGCTTCTTGCATATATGATCTGTTTATCCTGTTTCTATCTCCCATTTTTGTTAAGGAATATCAGAACAATACTGTTGGATTTTGTAGTCTTAGTAAGAGTTCTATGAAATAATTCATAAAAACATAGGGTTAAAGGGACCTTGGAGGTCTTCTAGCCCAATTCCTTCTCTGGGGCAGGAATCCTCAGAGCACCCCAGAGCACCCCAAATGGCTGTTCAACTTTCTTTGAAAACCTACAGTGATAGGATACCCATGCCTTCAAGTTGCAGGTTGTTCCACTGCTTAATAGCTCTCACAGTGAGAACAAATTTGAATCTCTCTGTATAAAACGTCCATCTACTGGTTCTTATTCCACCCTTATCCTATAGAGTATATGTCCACACTAGTTCTCTGAGACTGAGAGAGAATTTTGATAGTGAGGTTCATGTTAGAGCTGAAATCAAAACCATGCTTCTATGTCTAATATACAGTTAGTAAATTCTTCCGTGGCTCTCTGCTTTTGATCTACTGGTTATCCATGATACCTGTAAGTTATAGACAGCTTCACCTGTGGATTTCTGTAGGTGAAGATGCTCTCCAAATCAGAAGAACAGGGCAGAACATTATTTCCTAATCAGTCTGCAGTCTCTGCCCAATATTGTTGTACTCAAAACTTCTGGCCCCAGGAAAGGATATTTATCTGCTTCCAAGCAATTTTGAATATTAAGTGTTCAGTTTGATCATTTCTTACTCCACATACTTCATGAAACTGCACCATGCAGAAATGCCAGGTACAAAATGTATGACAATGTTTGAGGCAGTCAAGAAAATATGATAGTTTCACAGAATTCTCTAGTTTTACAAGCATTCTAATAGTTCATTTTCTTCTCAGCTTGACTTCATTTTTCTTGAAGGTGGATGATCAAAACATAACTTCTATTTTTAAATAATCTTCATTGGTCCCTTATACGTGGATGTTAGGTATTCTCTGTTGCCATAAGCCACATATTGTCTAATATTTGAAGACAACAATATTGTATCTTTGGTTCACTGTTGTCCTGTCATCAAATAATATACCCAACCCTCTCCATTTTTTCCAGATTATAACAACAAAAACTGGTTCAAATTACATGCTTTTTGTTCTTTTTCTAACCCTTTCAGAAGGTATTATTTTGGCAAGCACGTGCAAAAAAAAAAAAAGAGAGAGAGAGATGGAAGAATACCATAGACACATACATAGCCAAAGAGAAAGCACTTTTCTTTCAGATGGATTGATATCTGGTTTCAAAGCTTGCCTAAGGAAAAGGTATTAACAATCACCAAGGAAAATATTTGCAGAACAGAATTAATAAGTAGGGAGGCCCAGTCACAGCTTTATTTACAAGTTCTCTAACGAGGGCTCCCCAGATCTCAAATTCTACATTATGAGTGAAACATTAACTGGAAACTAAGTTCTTCTCAGATCCTTTTCATCTTTCCCAACCTGGCACCTTCTGGGTACCTTATCTCCAATGATCAGCATCGTTTGTGGGTGACAGTGGCCAGTAGTTTTGGACAGGAACTTCATAAGTGAGAAATATGGGCTGCTACTTTTTTTTTACAGTGCTACTTGCCTAAACTCTACCACATTTATGGTTATCAGTTTATTCAATCTTTTCTTTATCAATATGATTGACTCTGCTACCCTTTCTTTTCTTGCTTTTTAGGAAATCTTTCTTTCTTCTGTCTATGGATACGGCTTCAACAAGGCATGGCGATGCCAAAGAGCCAAGGCAACTTAAGAACTTAGAACTTAACTGATTCATATTTATGACGGTCGCAGTGTCCCGGGGATCATGTGATCACCTTTTGCGACCCTCTGACCAGCAGAGTCAATGGGGAAGCCAGATTCACTTAATAACCATGTTACTAACTTAACAACTGCAGTGATTCACTTAACAACTGTGGCAAGAAAGGTCATAAAATGGGGCAGAATTCACTTAACAGCTGTCTCACTTATCAACATAAATTTTGGGCTCAATTGTGGTCGTAAGTCAAGGACTATCTGTATTGTACATATATCTTCTTTTCCTGTCCCACCTGAACAATCTCATATTGTTGAGTTTAGGATTTTTGTGTCCTTTCATGCATATATTGCCCATCAGTGAATTTCCACATACTACCCTCCCTTTTCTTTAATGGTTACTTGGAGATAATTTCTGTCTTGGATCATAGAGTCCCAATGCTGCAATTTAGTTGCTGACCTCAAAGGCTCTGCAGTTCCAAATTACAATTCTTTAGAAAAGCCCCTGTCTAGTGGCTTGTGTGTCTGTGTGCCAGTATGTGTGTGCTTTTTAAATTTTTTATACATAAATGGTTAAATAGTGGGTGTGGATGAGAGGAACCAAAACAGAGGAACGCAGGGGAAGAAGGCTGATAGAGCCGTGTATGAGAGATACAGAAGAAAAAAGGATCACTATATTTTGGGCTGCAAGAGTTAGTCTGCTTCTTCTGTATTTATCACTGCCATAATTATTTTAATTGCACTGGATGGTTTATATTTAACCCTGTTTATGCGTACATGATCTTGTGAGGTTAGGGTGACTCTGAATTCAAAGAAATCCAAGACCTGTAATTTAAATGTAGCTAACAAAATGAGGATGGAGGTCACTCAATTCTGAGCTTTTCCTAAATATAATAAAGGTACTATACATCTTGGGACTCTGTCAAATTGCAGGCAATTCTGCCTTTCCTGCCCATCCTTTAAAGTTCTTAACATGAGAATGTATTTTTCTGCAGTGACTGCTTAGAAAACAAGTAGTGTCAACCTGTTGCTCTCTGTCTGCATCAGAGTAAGTGTATCTTGGTTTGAGATGAAATATTTTCTGGCAATAGATTATAGTTTGTATACTGGAAATGAGTTCTATACAAATGGGCGTTTGTACACACGTGTCTGTGTGCACTATATACAGCTGCACACAAAAGATAAAACTGGTTGCTTTATGAGTTTCAATCTACATAACAATTGGTGTTTTTTTCAGAAACGTATTTGAAACAAAACATAGCATTGATTTTGTATTTTTTTTTTTTAACAGCCTCATATTTTTGCAATAACCATAAAAGAAGACAGGAAGACCTAACATGATCTCCTGACATTTCATGCTTTTACTAAATTTGAAGTGCCATTTTCTACCCACTAGTATTTTCTGGATATTGGCATCTAAGACAGAAGCCAGAGGTGCAATGCTTGTAAATGCCGATTCAGGTTTTAAAATTAATTATGATGGCTTTGTTCCTTTTCTGTTTTTGGGGTCAATGAGCCATCTGTAGCCTTGGGAGAAGCTTAATTAAACTCAGATAGTACAGAAAAAGCTTCCAAGAATCTGCCTGCCTCATATTCTTCCCCACCCAGTATATCTATCCTTCATGCACATCTGGATAAAAGCTTGCATTCAAAGAGCAAAGAAAGCAATAGCTTTAGGCACTATTTCCTCAAGTCAGGCTGTGTTCCTGACAAGTATTGCAAATTCTTGCATCATATGACAGCTACAGAACACCAAAAATGATAACCTGGCAACGATTCCTGTTGTGCAGGTTATCAACTCAGAGCAAAAGGGCATTTTATCATTTTTCTAATACAATGTTTCTTAAAGTGTGTTCCTAGGACCCCTAGGGGTCCCTTAAGACCCCCCTCAGGAATCTGCAGAATCAAAATTATTTGTCGGCCTATGTTGAAAACTAATAGAATATTAAAATCCCTTCAGTCATGAGAAGTGGCAGCGGGAGCAAATTTGTCAATTTTAATTTTTAACATAGTAAATTTCAATAAATATAACCCATTTGAAGAAAAAACTCTTGGTTTACTCCATAATTTTTTTATAATGGGAAGGGTCCTGGGAGAGAAAAAATTAAACCACTAATCTATTTTTATTATATCAAATATTCTTCTCTCAAGCCATTGAATGCTAATTCTGCAGGGTAGGATGACTAAATCATGCATCCAGTAATTTGATTTTATTGATGGTATTTAAACGGGATGATGTCCAGAAGCACTGAAAGTGATATCTCCATTTTTCAGTTACAAGATGTGGAATATTTCTTAGGGTTTTTCCCCAAATTGATAACTGTGTCACAAATCTGCCACAACATCCTATGACATTCACTCTAAGAATGTATAAAAAGTGAATGCACCTGATTGCTTCCAGCTTCCACTGACGATGACAGCAGACCACAGAAAGCCCTGAAGAGAGTATCAATTGACAATGACTTCCTTGATGGAGCAAGTAATCAAGCCCTTTTACACTGCTCAAGTGTCATTTATGGGATAGGCAATCTGAAAGAGCACAGCTGCAATTATGTGACATTCATTCACCAGCTAACAACAAGATGCAGAAAGAGGTTAAGAGAACAAATGTAAATACAACATTTTCATGGCATCATATTCAAGTGGAAAGGACAAAAGAATCAATTCCCCATTCGCCTTTCGGAATCCACATCTTCTCAACAGCCTGTCCAGAGGACAATCCAGCTTTAGCAACTTCAAATCGGACCAGAAGGGAGTTAACAACTGGAGCAATTGCTTGGAAAGACATTAGGAAAACCTCCTGCTCAGCTGTTCTAACTTACTCTTAGAAAGTGCAGCAAGGCTCAGCAAGGGAAGGTATATTCAATCTCTTGTAAGGTATCTGTGGCTTCTGGAATTATTAATGAATAAATTCACTATGCCTGCATTCACTATGCCAGTGTTGCACAATCTAGCACTAATTACTATTTGGTCTTTCTGCATCCATCCAGAACCTGCTTTGGGAGTTTTAATGCTGGTTTCTTTGAAAAAGTTCCCCAATTCTAGCCCTCTAGGCAAAATTTTGTGAAAGAATGTGCTTGCTGCGAGCAGGGTTTTGTAAGGAAACTAGCAGAGCAATTAGCAGGATACACTAGGCTTTAAAAAGTTTAGCTAATTTGAAGTGCCATATGCAGTGAATTAGTGATTAGTTTATGGTTTCGTGCTGCCCCATAATTGGGTTAATTGAGAAAGCCATGAATTCATGTGATGTGTATATACAGTCCATAGTGAAATAAACTTTGCAGTGGCAATAAACTAGTCAGAAATCATGCTACCCTTTTTGTCACAAACAGTGCTGAAAAGTATCTCTGAATACGCAGAAGCTTAGGAACATATGGTATTGTAACTTATTTACCCTATAATTGCTTTTTCTCATTTTCTTCAAATCAAATTAGTAGAGAATAACTTAGTAATAAGCATAAAGTAAAACATCATAATGCTAAATTATGATCTACCTTGTTCCTTATATAACAAATGGTGACTATACTAAAGACATGGCCAATATCCATACTTTCTACAATTTATTATTTACAATTTATTATTTTTCATCTTCTCCTCCTAGTTTAAAATGCAATCCTGGCTAACACATCACACATCTGATAAAGTTGATTCAATGGCATAAAAGCTTATGTTGTAATAAATTTAGCATTTTAAATAAATGTTTTAAGTTTTTTAATGTCTCCTCTTTAGGCATAGGAATCAGCTTAGTACTCCACACTATCTCTTTAGCCTATATACCATAGGCCAGTGGTGGCGAACCTATGGCACGCGTGCCAGAGGCGGCACTCGGAGCCCTCTCTGTGGGCACACGCACCATCACCCCAGCCCCGCCTCCTCCCATGGCCCCCTCCTCACCAGCAGCCCTCCGGAGGAGAGTCGCCCCCGGGCACGGCCCACGCAATGCTGCGCAGCCAAGGACATGGTAGCTGGGCAGCGGGGACAAGACTCCACCCTTGCACCCCATCGCGCAGATGCTGCTGCAGGGCACGGGTGGCGCTGCTGGGCTGCCTGGGTGATGTGTGGCGGGCCGTGGAGGTGGTGGGTGGTCCAGCGGGCACGGCGGAGCGGGGACAGGGGTGAGACGGTGGTTTTTGGGCACTCGGTCTCTAAAAGGTTCGCCATCACTGCCATAGGCTAAAGGCAAAATTATTACTTAGACACTTATTAGAGAATAAATCCTATTTGACCAACGCAACATATCTCTTATGAGATTATAAGTGAACATAAGTCTATTGATTTCAAAGGATTTAAATACATAGTTGTATTTGTTTGACATCTTCTAGATATTGTGATATAATTCCAGTTTTGCCTATATTGGCCATATGAAGAAGGCAGAAAACTATTCAAAGAAATTATACAAGTTTCACTTTCCTTGTGGCAATTTTTCTGTTGAAAATCTCCCAGGAACTCTATCTTTCTTTCCAAACAGAAATATGGCTGTATTTGCAATGAGCAAAGCAAACAAAGACATTTGGGGGCAACCCAGCCTCCAATGTAGATTATAACTACCCTGCATTTCTAATTGTACTGTAGCATGTAACTCAATGAGTAATATGCTACAGTGAAAGCACTTAAGCATTCATACAAACCATGACAGGTGATCTGGACAACTCATCTTTCTAAGACGTTAGCTACAATTATATTGTATAGATAAAATTGTTGGAACTTTTTTCAACCCAGAGTCCAGCATAAGCATTGGACCACAACATTCCAAGTTCCCAGTTAGTTTGCCTTTAGCCATGGTGACTCAATACCTATGGAGGAGGTACCAATACCTCCATCCAGGCAAAAACAGCATGTTGGACTCCAGTGTTGCCAGAGGACTAACTAGACAGAATGATTAACCTAATAATTAACCCAAAGGCATTTATGTTAGTGTTGGGAATCTGTGATCCTAAAAAATGTATTGAATATTGAAATCATATCTTTTTGTTATATACCTTGTCCTTCTGCAATAGAAATGGTGTGTGTGTGTGTGTGTGTGTGTGTGTGTGTTACAGCTAGCTTGGAGTGTCTGGTTTCTTTTTTCAGAGTTGTGAAGATATGTAAGCCACAGAAGTCTTTAAAATAAAGTACCTTCTGGCAACGTCTGTCATCATCCAAATGAGGAGGTGAAGTGAAGTTGTATGAATCTCATTTCATTCACTGGGTTGTCTTTTGAGAGCAAAGGAGCACCCTTGCCATACCCTCAGGCGCCTCGGTTCTGAATTTCTTACAGTATATATGATAATAAAAGAGGAGCAATCTGCTTTTTTTCATTCCTTAGATCAACCTTCTCCCAATATAGTGCTGAGCAGGTGTGTGTTGGATTGCGGCTTACATCATTCCCATCCACACAACCAGTGGTCAGACTGGCTGGCTTGAAATGATGGGTTTTAGAATTTCAATATCTCTGGAGGTAATCAGATTTAGGAAGGCTGCTTTTCATTACCTCTAAATTTCTTGCTAAAGAGGAAATAAAAATTGCCTTTTCAGACCCAGCCAGTATAATAGCTTTCCTCACATTTACCTAGCCCTCTGCAGGCTAAAATTTCTGGGAACTGAAAGCCATCATGCTGAAAATTGCCAAGGGGAAGAAAATGGTTGTATTCTAACTGTTCTCATGGCTGCCTTAGGTCTAGTATTAGACTAACCAGCCTAAGCTGTCTAATAGTGTTCCCCACTTAAACTTCTATATACAGAAACCAATTTGATTGTCATTTGAACATTCCTTCAATATTGGTGTCAGGCTAATGTTTTCTTTTGTACCTGAGAGCAACAGGTAGGCTACATGGCAGACAAACCTCTGTCATCCCCACCAGCTTTTGTGGGACTCCTCTCCCCAGCACCTGCTGCTTACAGCTTTCATTTCATTCTGCCTAATGGTACAGCTGGCCCTGAGCTGAGTCCATCTGCTCTGTATTGGTAACTGACTGGCAAAGGACCTCTACATTCTCGGGCAGAGCTTTCTCCCAGTCTGGCAACTTGAATCTATTTGACTTCAGAAGATGGGAAAGAAAGCACGGGTCATTTACTTGCAAAGCACATGCTATGCCATAGAGTCATGGGGTATTTGTTTATTTGTTTTTTCTCCGGTGCAATGATTTTCAAAATGAGACAATCCTAGGTAAGAAAACAGCACCACTGAGAAGAAGTAAATCTCAGGAACAAGATGCCTGCTTTCTTAACTATGCCTGACATATTTGCCGCTTAACAAATGCTGAGCTGTAGGGACTCTTGATCCTCCTTCAGTTGGGCCCAATGGCCATACTACTAGATGTGAGGATGCTAGTTGCAACACTTTTAGCAGGCACAGCTTATGCGTTGACATAGGCACTGTATTAGCTGTATCCCTGTTTGATTGCAAACATTTATTGCTGCCTCTTAAAGATTAACAGCTAAGCAGATTTTATGAAAGGACAGTACCCTTAGCTCTCACCTGGCTAATAATGTAATCTTTTAAACAAATTGGTTAACTTGTTAGAAACTAGATTCATCAATTTACTGATGACTCAATATAAGCATTCCACACAATGCTTGGATTCCGTTCTTCTAAATGCTAGCCCCTGGTAAGGTGCATGGATTTATGAGAATGACACTTTTTCAGTAGTAGTATTTTTATATGTTACTATATCACAGATGCAAGAACAAAGGTGTGTTGCTTTAGGTCAGACTTTACTGGCCTATTGGTCTTTTGTAATTGAATGTGGGAATGGCGTTGGGAGACAGGAGGAAGAGTGGCAGCCAGGGGGGCATGGTAAATGATTCAGAAGGGACCCTCCTTAGTTTCTTGGACTGTAAAGGTGAAGGGGGTAGAGATATATTTTCAGATTTGCAAGATTGTGTTAATGTAACCTTATAATAAAGTAAGAGTTAGTAGTTCTGGGTGTGCTGCTTATTTGGACCACTGTGCCAACATCTTCAAATTTCAATCTCCATCATGACCATTCAGCATAATTTTGCCACCTTGGAGAACTTTGTATGATAGATGGTAGACAGTGCATAATATTTCCTATTCTTGGTCCACAAGAATGGATTCAAAAACCCATGGTTCTGGGCTGAAGGTTGTCCTTTCATTGATAACATAAGCACTGTCTCCCATCTGTTTGTAGGGGAGAATAGGGGTCAAGCTATTCTCCAAAGCACCTGAAAGCAGGACAAGAAGCAATGGATGGGAACTAATCAAGGAGAGAAGCAACCTAGAAATAAGGAGAAATTTCCTGACAGAAGAATCAACCAGTGGAATGGCTTGCTTCCAGAAGTTGAGGTGCCCCATCATTGGGGGTTCTTAAGAAGAGATTGGACAACCATTTGTCTGAAATGGTATAGGGTCTCCTGCTTGAGCAGGGGGTTGGACTAGAAGACCTCAAAGGTCCCTCCCAAATCTTATTTTGTATAATAGCTACAGTTTCCCCAACAGTGGCCATCAAATGTGGCCCTTCCCAAACCAGAATATTAGGAGCAAGGAACAGGATTAAAAAGAACAAGCAGAATGTTCTTAATGGACAGACCACCCAAAAACAAGGATGATGCAAACAGTTTTTAAAATACGAGGCAATCTTAAAATATGTCCAAGACTTCCAAGAGATTGTACCTAGTTTTATTTCCCCCCTGCCCAATTTGGTAAGGGTATGTATACCGGTATAAGCACTCTGTACTTTCTGATTGCCTTGGCCACTAGTTCAAAATCTGGAGTAGGTTTGAGTTTTGAGAGTAAAACCTTATACTGATGTTTGGATCTAAGTGCTCATACTTCGTTCATACTGGGAGCTGAAATTCAGTGGATACAGAAAGCACTAGGTAAGAAAATCACCCTTGTTGTGTAAAATATCTTAGGTGGGGGTAGCTAGCTAAGTAAATGGAAGCATATACACCACTTTTGGATTTAGGAAAAACATGAATTAGATTGTTTTAAACTCACCCTTCCTTAGGAAAGAAATTATATGTAATAAACAGCAACAATAGGAACTTCAGAAGTTTATTATTGTTAAAGGTCTGTGTATAAATATTGCCACCAAAATCCATTTTTAGGTACAACTCGTAGTTGCACACTTTCAACTTACCACCTCCCAATTAACAATTAACTTATACAGATACATTTGTGATGATAATGGTTTCTTGACAGACAATGGTATAATTAGATGGACTGTCTAGTAGTTCATGCAGTATAGGAAAATTGCCCTCTGCTGGCTGGACAACGCATGAATCAATCTGCTGATGTCCCTGATGAAAAGTACACAATGGGTTCCCCTTTGGCAGAATTTTGCCAAATAAAACTCATCTTAGAATTTCAGCACAAATATCAATTTTGCAGAAGAACAAATGGCAGATGGCTGACATGCATAATGGCATTAAAAATGACTTTCCCTGTACTGGGATAGTCGGGCAGGAAAACATATAACGAGTGAAATATCCTTGATAGACCCTGGCCTAGTAATATATTTAAAGCAAAGAGAAGGGCTACCAATTTTGTAAACTTATTTTTTTTGCAAGCGTATCATACTGAAGGAATATGCTCAGCCATTTACAGTTACTGCTCCAGAAAGCTTGATATTTAAGGAGTTAAAGCTCCTATATTTATCATGCTAGTAAAAAAAAAACTCAGGAGGATTTCTAAGGCTCAAAAGTGGAAGTATACAGATGAAGTAATGTATGGGCACTTTGACAATACAGCAACCTCCCCATTACATCACTGACTTAGGACTACTCAAGGAGTTGAAAATCCGTCAGAGTGCCTCCCAAGGGCCTTTGTCATATGCTTGAAATATGCAAGAAATTGTTATCATTGTCATCTTTTTACAGTTTTGCGGCTCTACGAGCTTGGTGGAGACAGGTGACAAAGAAGCATCTAGGAAGAACAGTAGGGGTGGGAGCGACCTACTTACCTATAGATAGTTTTGTGGTGGAGTTCTGGGAAAAAAGCACAGTGCAAGCAAGCACACTTGTAGATGTTTGCTTTTAAGGCTTTATAACATCCACTGAACAAACCTCAGGGGAACTTCACATTTTCCTGGCTCTGCTTAAAGACCTTCAATTCTACTTTCCTTGGCTTGTATCATCATGTTCTTCAAGTGCTAGAAATAGAGATAGTAAAAACAAAAAAGGTTTTAAAAGAAAAACTGGTTTGGGCATGCATACACTCTTGTTCTAGAATCAAAAAATCAACTTGTTCAAATTATGAACCCTTTAAAAAAAATAAGAATTAGGATTTTTTAAGGAGATTTTAAAGAATAGACACTATAAGAATTCTCAGCTACCAAGAAGTAAAATAACTAAAAGTTGTAATAACATAAGACACATTGGAACTATTTTGTATCGGCTTAAGTTGGAAGCATCTGGTAATATTCTGCCTATTTTAATTGATAAGAGGATGCTAATTAGAGGTCTTTCCCATCCGTTGTTGGCCTTCTTGGTGATTGAAGTATTCATTCATAATATTGATTAATGCATTCATGGGATGTATATCTCATTTGTCTTCCAAGAAGTCAGCACAGGATTTGTGAGTTCACCCTTCTTTACCATGGCTCAGACTGAAACATTCCCTGTATTCATAAGCCAGGTTATCCATGTTTGTACATGCTAATTAGAAGGGGAAAATTATGTCCTGATCAGCTGCTTTTTTCAGAGAAAATTCTCATTCCTATGCTCACTATCATCCATACCATGACACAGCATCCATCTTTCTGCTTGTTTTCAAATTTAAATATGAAACCAAAATCTGCAGTAAGATCAGTACACTGAGGCCAGAACTAAGCTAGGCTTACTCAACCTGACCTTTTCTGCCCCTGTATGGCAGATATGGGTCAGTTTCAATGTGTGAAAATTAAGTGGGTCCAGTAATGGAACAGCTCTTATGGGATCGTTGTAGGATTGCGTCTGCATCACAGCAGCAGGAAAAGAAGGTTAATGAATTATTTAATCATTTCATCCCTATTCATATGATAAGGCTGTTTTGGACTAAATCCAAACTATATCACCAACTGAGCTTTCCTATTCACATGACATGTTCACTTTCTAGATCCAGTTTAGCGTATCAGTGAACAGGGGCTGGGAGTTTGCTGTTTCTGTGGATTGTCCTGAGGCACCACCTAGCCTACATCTTAATTAATTAAAAAAAAAGGAACAATACAGCTAGAAAATCAACTTATGTGTCTCCACCATGAAACTAAGACAGCACAATAGGTCTGAGTGATAGTTAGGAGAGATAGCTGATCCAGATTTATTGCTTCACTCCCTGTCCCAAATGAAAGGAAGAATGATAGGCTGCAGGTTTTAGAGACATTGGAAGAGACCTAGAGCAGTGATGGCGAACCTTTTAGAGACCGAGTGCCCCAAAACCGCCCCCGCCCTGCCCCCAGCCCGCCCTTGCCCCGCCCGCCCCCAGGGCCACTCACTGCCTCCAAGGCCCGCCGCAGATCACCCAGATGACCCAGCAGCGCCATAGCGGCCACGCCCTTTGCCTGCGCCCTGCAGCATCAACTGCGCGCGATGGGGCATGAGGGCGGAGTCTTGTCCCCGCTGCCTGGCTGCCATGTCCTTGGCTGCGCTGCTTCGCGTGGGCTGCACTCAGGGGGGGGGCTGCTGGTGCGGAGGGGGTTGTGGGGGAAGGCGGGGCTTGGGTGATGGCGCACATGCCCACAGAGAGGGCTCTGAGTGCCGCCTCTGGCATGCGTGCCATAGGTTCACCACCACTGACCTAGAGACCTGGATTTGCTTCTATGTGTATCTTAGTGGGAGGTCTCTTCAGAAAACGTTAGAAGCATTTATTTGTTGAAATGCTTAAGTGCTGTTTTCAGCTACTCCCAACCTGTATATCTTCATAAATTAAAAAGTAACATCCCAATAGTGGCCTCCTTCCAAAAAAAAACAAAATATAGAGAAGCAATGTATGCATGCAAGTTTCTCTGCTCAGGTACGCTCATGCATTTTAACCTAGTATACAGTGCAAGACCAACTTACGTAATTTGTTTTATAGCTCAATATGTCCTGAAAAGCCAGGATACTGGATTGTGTAAACAAACAGGGGTTAATTAACTACAAGTAAGCTGTCACAGGAACATGGATGCTGCATAATAAAGGGATGCTTTGCATTTCCCAGTGCAAATGAACTGTTCTTCTCTGGCATACTGAAATGTCCTGCTTCAGAAGTTTGAAACCAGAGGTAGCAAGGCTCAAGGAATGCTAAATTCATAGGAAGCAGTCAATGGGGTATGATTTGATTCACAACAGGAATATTTAGGACCTGCCTGGTACCTTTCTTCCACTAGGAAAAAAAATTGTTTACTTACATGCATAGAAGAACAAATGTATGAGGAGGAGAAGGACACGTGGAATTCTACATGCTGCTCACCCTCCCTTCATCTTATGTGAATCTGGAAGTGGATTAACTTTTGCATCTTGGCCTTAGAACAAGCCTTTGTCACCCCAGATTCAGCATTCTCCATCCTATGTTTATAGTGTATTTGTTCATTTCAGCATTTGTTCCCAGCAGGAGCCAACAGAGGGTGCCAAAAGAGCGGATATGGCGACATGAGTAGCAGAACATCCTTGTTAGCTTTTCTTCCCTCTAACTTGCTATTTGTCTGATTCAGCAGAAGCCTGGATTGTTGTTGCTTTTTAAAACTGGGTTTTGCAGTGCAAGAAAGTTACACTTCTCTTTCTCTCTCCCGCCCTCTCATTTTTCTCCACCGATGCGCTGCTTCGTCTACAAAAGCTCGTTATCTGTGTCTGATCTTCCCCAGAGCTGTAGCTGAAGAATACTGTGACCTTCTCATTCCAAAAAAAAAAGGACAGCAAATGCACTTGCACCTACAGTGCTATTCCCTGTATCAGATACAATTTACCGAAACAAGTGGGAAGCCTCATTGCCTTGCTTGCAACGGTCTGATGTGGCAATTAGCATGGTCATCCTAAGACTGAAAAGTCAAGAGGCAATATAAAAACAATGCAGGCATTTGAAGACCTTTTCATTGAAGATTGTGGATTTTGATCCGTCACACTGTTCCAGCAGTGATATTTTTCAATTTTATAGTCTAGGTCTAAGAGAGACTAATTGGCCCCAAATTATCCAACCAATTTCCATGTTATCAGGCCCCGGCCCCGGCCCAGGCATGACACAGTGAAATCCAATCAAGGTCAATCCTTTATTTGCTTACATCTAACGGGCAGAATCTTGCCCTACTAAAGCTCTAACCTTCTAACCAAGAGGTCCCCAACCCCAGTCCGTGGACCAGACTGGGCTGCAGCATGCCAGAAAACGGGCTGTGAAAACAAGTGAAGCCCCATCCATGCGATGCAGGCAGCACACGAAACCACGCCCCCTCCGGTCCGTGGAACAACCTCTCTCCACAGAATTGGTCCCTGGTGCCCAAAAGGTTGGGGGCAGCTGTTTCTAACCTACTGAAGATATCCTGAGAGATTCTAGGATGTAATTACCATGAACCTCTTTTCCCCTTCCCCATCCAACTTGGGACCATGTGATCAATAATCTGGGCTTCTCTCTGGGAAATCTCTGTTTTGCAAAAGTCCCCTCTTCTGTACATTCCATCAAACGTATAAAAGAGGACTAGAACCTGGGTCTTTCTACTCCTAGTTCAGTACTTTAAACACTAGTTCTCCATTGTACACATTTCTATTGAAATCTTATTACTAATTAGCAGTATGCTTAATTTGTTCCAGATTGTCATGTAACCAGAAAATTTATATTGTTAAATCACAAAATTTGATAAAGAGATTTAATAATAATTGATAAAACCCAAAACATTATTTTTGTGCCTAACAATATATTCAGTTCCAGGTACCTGTAACTATGAATGTTACCAGACTATCTATTAAGGCATGGCAAAGGAATAAAATTAAATTTAAAGCAAGATAAAGGATCTTGATGGGTTCCATGATACCTCTTAATTGATGTGGAAATAATTTTATTTGTAACAACTCAAGAAGAAGGGCTAAAATAACGTTATGTCAGTGCAAGAAATAAAAGATAAAGAAAACAAATTCCAAAAGTTTAATTGCATCGCATCAGAAGTTTTTTCTGTGTCCAACAAAGCCAGTATACAGTTTCCAGATTCTCAAACTGAATTGCTAAATTATCCACAAGTAATCGAAGATTATTATAAGCTTGACACATTTTCACAAAACCAAACTGTGTAGGATGTTATAGATTGCAACATTTTCTAAGCATACTACATGCTTAAATTGCAGTCAAATTGTTCACAGCTAAATTTAACAAAGATACAAGCTTATCCAGTTTCAGAATAATTGTTACACAGGCTTCAGAAAATGATAAGGAAGGACTGCATTTTCAAAAGATTTATTATCTAATCCTAACAAAATAGAGGCCAAGCTTTCTTTATATATTTTTTAAAACTATTCTGTAGGGGATTTATTTGTTTCATAGAACTGTATCTAACACTTTCTACAACCTAAGTTAAGGATATCTTTAAGTCTTTCAAATGAGCTGCAGAAATCCTTGGAAGATCCACTTAATTTTAAAACTTTCATTCTGTTCATCATCTCACCTTGAGATAATATAACTTAGTTTAAAAATCCAAAAATTGAAAATTGATTGCTCCCAAGTCATATGAATTATATCTAAGGAAAATGTATTGTAGATATATAATTATCCAGTATTGTTTTCCTCCTTGTTCTCTATAAATGTTCTTAATATGAACATCAATGAATAAATATTCTATTTAGAATAAATAGAATATTCTATATTCTACTTTAGAAGCATTTAATTGTTCAAGTTTCAACTTAACAGACCTGAACAGAATCCCCAAATGCATAAAGTGTGTAAAAAAATCTTTCTCCTCTTAGACATCTCCAGTTTTAGATATTCTATGAAACAAATGATGAAATGATTCAAAATACAAGAGGTGGTTTTTTTTCTGTCCAGAAGAAGGAGTTACTGGCAGATACAAAGAGCGATGCCAAGTCTGGATCTAAAGCATTTTCCCCCAGATTGGATCTGAATACTGCACACCTCTAATGATCAATTAGAATGGATTGGAAAAGACTGTTTTATATGTTTGGGTCTGCAGTTAGAGAACACCGTTAATCAGGTCAGGTAAAAATCAAGGAACTTGAATTAATTAAATGTGCAAAGTTCATTTATTTTTTACTACAATTGGGGGGGGGGGAAGCTTACAGTGTTACATACATTCTTCTTGTCTGGTTAGTTTATGGTCTAATGTATTCCATAATTTCAGAAAATGGGTTGAGTAACCTGGTTAGTGTTGCATGAATACAACGAATGATTTCATAAGACTTTTAAGGACCATAGATTTATATGAGCACAGAAACAGACCCCAAAATAAATTAGTTGTAATAATACATCACAACCTGTTACATTCCCTTTAATGCTCATTGACATCTTTGGCGTTAATTGCTAAAAGAAAAATACTCTAGAAGTGGCAAGCAAAATCTGCTAAGAATATATCTTAGTAAGTTCAAGAATAAATGCATCTGGTTTGCCCAGTGTCTCCAGTAGCAAATTAACCAGTGTCACAGAATATATGTCAAATTTACCAACATATCTTGACAGTCAAAGTAAAACCTTGCATCCTAATTCAGGCTGGATACTAATAAAGCCTGACATTGCAAAGGACTGTTGGATTCCATAATTGTCTCTAATTGGAACATTGCTTCAACTTTTTGATCCACCACTTCCCACAATGATAGAACATCGCTTCTTTGCAAGCCCTTGGCCATATTTTTCCTCCTGCTCTCCTCTTGACACTTCACTGATGTTCCCAACTATTGTGAAGAAGCGTATTCCTTCCACTTCTTAAGTAAATGAACATAATACACACATGTAACTTATTTATAAAGTCAACTATTCTAACATCGGCAACCTCATGAGATTGTCACGATGGAAACATCAGCAATACATGAGACTGTCACTTCCTCAGAGCAGGACTCAGGAGTATATCTCAGTTCCTCACCTTTGCATGGCTTAACTAAGCTGCTAGGCTTGGGTACAGCTATAGTCTCTCTGTCACATGATATGGCTTAGCTAGATAAGAACATTAATTGCAAACTATACTGAAGCCTTATTAAACATCTAATTGCTCTCTATCAGTGTGAAAGTCCAAATCCCTTTTATACCCATTGCAGTTTAAAGCTACTGTGTCTTCTTAGTGTCCTTTCTATGGCAGTAATGGCCTCCTCCTGCCTTTTAGATACCCTCCAACCAAGAATGTCAAGATCTTAAACAGCTGTTACAGGCATGTTATGGTTTTGCAGCTGTTTCCTTTGGGTTTGTTTGCTGCAGATTTGCCTTGAAATACTGTACAGTGATATAAATCCATTATTGCAGTCATATACTTATCTTTACTTGACAATTGGGGGATAGCATCCTAACAAATAATGCCTATGCCCACCACTAACGTAATCTAGATGGCTTTGAACAAAATTATTGGCCAAGAAAGGTGCAGGAAAAAGCTTATGTTAACCTACTAACAAGGAGATTTAACTTTAGTAATTGTGCTTCCTACTTTATCTTACCTTTGAGATTATTAACATTTTACCCTTGTGCAATTGACCAAACTGCCACTTCTCTTTAGCTCACAACAGTAAAAAAAAAAAATCACTGGTCCTTTTCAATTGGCCTGCTTGATAAGAGTCAATGGGACAGCGTATAGCATGAACAGCTAACCCCAATTAGGAAGGGATTAAGGAAAGATAGTTTCAAACTGAAACAACCCTGGGATTGAAATTAACTCCTTCTAAGGAGACATGCTTTACAAATAGAGAGAAGAAAATTAATAGATCTAGCTTCCAAAGTCCTAAAAAAGTCCCTGGAAAAATGGACATTACATCTCTGGGTTCTTTTTACTTTTTGTCTCCTGTGTCTCTACTTAGATAAAACACTCCCGATTTCCATATATAAATAACCTCGATGTTGGATTACTTTTACCCCTTCTTTATGGGATGGCTCTTGAAAATACTTCCACAAATTGTAGCTGGCTCAAAATACAGCAGGGTAGCACATGATAGATATGGTATTGATATTCATATTTAGCATTTATCTTCTCATGAATTAAAAATCAACAATTATTTGCTTTCAAGCTTTCAGAGCAGTTCCCCCAACCATGTTATCCTCCAGAAGTATAGACATCCATTTCCAGAATTGTCAGCAATGCAGAGTGTCTAAATTGGGAGGGGAAACTGTTTCTGAGTATTTAGTGCAAAACCGACTCAACTTCGGGAGCTGATTTGCATGTCTGCAAAGTCCTCCCACATACCAACTAAGAATGTAATGTCATTGTACAAGCTTGGCTTAAATAGCAGCCACTTTTCTTCCCTTATTTACTGTCATTTTCCAACTTCTTTAATCATTTTGCCTGGAAAAAAAGCATGCTTTGAAACTATAAACCTTCAGTTGGCCAGATGAATGTATTTCTTTCATATGGATATGGGATTTTTTTTTCTCACCATCATGGTCAAAATGGCTGTTTTTGCTGTTTTAACATATGCATTTATTATGCATATAGCTCCCAATGCCATTCATGGTAGTGTTCATACTGGTGCTTGTAAATATTCACACACACACACACACACACACACACACACACACACACAGTAGAGTGGGGAAAAAACAAAGGGATCATAATAGTGTGCTCCCACAAAAGGAAAAATATAAATAAGTGAAGAGTTTGCCACACATCTACAGCACTGGTCAGCAATGTATCAAAGTTGAACAAGAGTTTTGTTCTAGTTACAGTCTATCCTTTGCACTGTTTAATTTAAAATAATTTCTCCTGGAAAACTGCCAATCAGCAATATTAGTCTTCTGTTCTCTGAGCCAAAACATATTGAGTCTCCAACTTTTCCCCCTATAACCTATATTCTGTTTCCATTGCCTCTTAGTCTATTTTCTCTTTGGGGTTGCTACGTATTGACAATGACTTGATGGCACCTAATCAAATTCTGCTGCACAAATTTTGTCCCACTTGTCTTACCTAGAATACAGAGGGCATTGCTTGCAGAGGATACTGTATGTCACATTAGAGAAAGCATGTGAGGATGCCTTTAATTGTGTGTGATGTTGGTATAGATAATAATAATAATAATAAGGGACCTTGGAGGTCATCGAGTCCAACCCCCTGCTCAGGCAAGAAACCCTACACCATTTCGGACAAATGGCTGTCCAGTCTCTTCTTAAAAATTTCCAGTGTTGGAGCATGCATCACTTCTGGAGGCAGGTTGTTCCACTGGTTAATTGTTCTGTCAGGAAGTTTCTCCTTAGTTCTAGGTTGCTTCTCTCCTTGATTAGTTTCCATCCGTTGCTTCTTGTCCTGCCTTCAGGTGCTTTGGAGAATAGCTTGACTCCCTCTTCTTTGTGGCAGCCCCTGAGATATTGGAACACTGCTATCATATCCCCCCTCGTCCTTCTCTTCGTTAAACTAGACATACCCAATTCCAGCAACCGTTCCTTATATGTTTTAACCTCCAGTCCCCTAATCATCTTTGTTGCTCTTCTCTGTACTCTTTCTAGAGTCTCAACATCTTTTTTACATCGTGGTGACCAAAACTGGATGCAGTTTTCCAAGTGTGGCCTTACCAAGGCATTGTAAATTGGTATTAATACTTCACGTGATCTTGATTCTATCCCTCTGTTAATGCAGCCCAGCACTGTGTTGGCTTTTTTGGCAGCTGCAGCACACTGCTGGCTCATATTTAAGTGATTGTCCACTAGGACTCTGAGATCCCTCTCACAGTTACTACTATTGAGCAAGGTACCCCTATACTATACCTGTACATTTGGTTTTTCTTGCCTAAATGTAGAACCTTACTTTTTTCACCATTGAATTTCATTTTGTTAGATAGCGCCCAGTGTTCAAGTCTGTCCAGGTCCTCCTGTATCTTAAGCCTGTCTTCTGGAGTGTTGGCTATTCCTGCCAGCTTGGTGTCATCCGCAAATTTGATGAGTTCCCCATCTATCCCCTCGTCCAAATCATTGATGAAGATGTTGAAGAGCACTGGGCCCAGAACAGAGCCGTGGGGCACCCCACTACACACTTCCCTCCATGTAGATGCGGTTCCATTGAGGACCACACGCTGAGTACGGCCGGTCAGCCAGCTACGAATCCATCTGGTGGTGATGCTGTATAACCCACATTTTTCTATCTTATCGAGTAGTAGGTTGTGATCTAATTTATCAAATGCCTTACTGAAGTCCAAGTAAATTATATCCACAGCATTCCTCTGATCCACTAATTTTGTCACTTGGTCAAAGAATGCAATAAGGTTTGTCTGGCATGATCTGTTTTTGACAAACCCATGTTGGCTTTTAGTAGTGATGTGTCAAGGTTCCAACTAATGGAGCACTAATATAGGATATTATTGCTTTGACATGATGTAGGACTAAAAGTTGGTTGTAGGTTGTAAGATGTAGGACTAAAAGTTGGTTGTAGGTTATGGTCCTCATGTTAGCATCACTTGTTTCTTGTCGAAAATGTGCAGGGTTATTCTTCTTAACCTGCATTTCACTCAGGACAGTTTAACCTATCGATCTAGCATATATTGCCCCGTGGATAGTATGGCTATGATCAGTTCTTAGCATAGCCCATTAGATCCTAAATCCTCCGAAGATTAGCTGGGCCTGATCTTAGAAGATCTCAAAATGCTCTTCTTGTACCAGACAGTCTGGAAATTCTCCATTATTCTTCATTATTGTGATCATCAGAACCAGCAGTGGTCAGTACCAGCTAAGTACCAGCTGAGCTTTTTTAAACAAACTTCTTCATTAAGTATATTTTCTAGCAATCTATTCATTATTTCATCTTCTCATCTCTATCACAAGTGACAAGACCTGCATCAGCACTTTTGAAGTATCTGTAAATTGAAAAGATTCAACTGAACTTGCATAAAAAATAAATGTGCTATGGACTATAAGAAAATATCATGGGATGATGTGAATTAATGTCTGAATAGTACAGATAGATAAGAAAGGTTTCAGATCTACATACTTATGGGATCAGAACAACCTGTATTTTAGGTTCTCTCACCACCTTGATAAACTGAATTAAAAAATATTTTTCAATGTGCTAATTTAAAATACAGCTCTTAAAACTGAATCCAGAGAACTCCAAATGAGCTTTTAGTAGAGTAAGACAGCTGAATGAACCAGTACTTCCAATTCTTGAAATACTTTCAAATGTAACATATATCATGGAGAACTATTATTTACTCTGCTATTCATTTTATATGTTTTGATTCTTTTTATTGCTTGCATTTTATTAAAATACCTTTACCACCATGTTATCTGAAAAATATTAGCAGCAGTGTACATATGGATAATATTTCGCAGCATCATGTCCTAGGGTTGATTTCTGTAATGTTTTTCATTGAATCATCATCCAGATTTCCTGGTGCAGTCATATGTTCAGTCTCAGTTACCAACACAAATCTGCATGACTCATGAAAGCCAGGATGATGGCAAATCAGCTGATGTAAACTTCAAATGTGAATTACTAAGTCCTCAGGAATGTGATGTGTGTTGACTATTTTCTGTGTCACTTGGAGTCCCATACCCTGGAAAGGCCAATTAAGTGGGAAAATCCCTGCACACTTACCATGCCAGATTGTACGATGCAGTTCTGAGAAGTTACTGATGCAGTGTAGATATTATTCCCAATGCAAATAGCAGCTTGGAAGCTAATGGGATTAAGCTAGGAAAATGGCGAATGAAGGTTAATTTACACACTGCCTTTCAAATACACCATCACAGTACTTCCTAATACAATTAGGCATAAAATAAATTTTAAAAGCCTTTTCAATAGACTTCTCCTTCCTCATCTTCTGCAGACCCAGCACAATTCAGATGCTCACCTGCATACGTGTTAATTAAATACATGCAAATATTCTCATGACATGATAAAAAATTGGACCCTTTTTACCTTTGAAGCATCACTGAACTGATGGTTTTTTTCATATTCAATGGTTGCCTGGTAGGCATGCATGATATGCATATTTTTGTGCACCACCCAGAGCTGATGGGAGTTAGGTGGCATACAAATTTAATAAACAAACAAGCAAACAATTTATTGTGAATTGATACATATGGTGTATGTTGTATATCTAAAGCAACATATCCAATGCATAGTGACTTAATTGCAGAAGATTTTGAAAGGTCATGCCTATTTTATCTTTTTTACCAGAGGACTCTTGTTGAAGCCAGAAGACAAGTGGGAGAGATCATACTGTTGTTTCATTTTTTTAAAGCTTATAACTGAATATGCAGTTGTGCAGGAATGCAAGTGAAAAATAGATTCCCTTCCTTGCCATAAGTTTCCATTCTGCAACATCCTTCTCTGATCCCACTGCAGTTAACGAAGAACTCAGTTAAACAACTTCCCCCAGTAATAAATAATGTTGTTGCACTGGAATACACATAACTCAGTATCGTATAGAAAATACAATCATCGAAAAAAGTGATATTGGTCTGAAGAAAAAAAAAATATTAAGGGAGATATAGCACGAGAAGAATAGATTGCTATACCAAGTGCTGCCTGAATAAGCCAGATGTCACAGAAACCAGGAGAAAATAAAAGTTCAGATTGGCCCCTTATCTCATTTGCTCCTTGGGGACCTTCTGACTCCTGAATTTATCTTATGTTATTCTTGTAACTGCTTTCTACTGCAAGAAAATCAGCACTCCTTTATCTCATCCTGCACTTTCTTGCACTTGCCTTACCTCTCAGAAGAGTAGCAGCTCAATAAAAACAAACTCAGACCTAACTGAGCACTACTGTAATTGATATGCAAAGCAACCTCTGGATTGATTTCTTCCAGAACAGTTTGGAAATTGCCTCACAAAAGAAATATGTAGGGTGCCAAACAGCATAAACAGGGAAAACTCCAGCGTAAAACTATTTTAGCCAAAAGTAGTGAAATAGTGAACAGGCCAGTTCAGCATGGCAAAAGAAATACACACAAAATAAACTCAGTATAAATATCAGACACCAATTATACATAATCCATATCTGTGGGGTCCTTTGTGCTCTCTGAACTTGATTGTTTTCTTGCAGCTGTTTCATTACCTAACAACGTAATATCATCAGTGTCCTGTCTGCAAGAAAACAACCAAGCTCAAAAGGCACCAAGAACTCCACAGTTCAACCCTGAGCTACAAGTATACTCTTCTATCGATAATCCGTATCAATTAAAACTCTAAAGTTTGCATTGCAGTGAACCAGATATGGGACTTTACAAGCCAAAAATCTTTGTGGAGGAGGAAGATTGTAATAATCTAAGAAGCTGTCAGGAGCGTTGAGAATTGAGTTGAGAAAGAAGGAAAACGAGAGATGGAAGGAAAGATGACTAACAAGCAAAGATGAAACTGGGCAATTTCAGTTGGTTGAACAGATGCAATTTCCCAGAAAACTCAAAGCCACCATAGGAGTATTGCAATGCAAGGAAGACATGGGAACTATCTATGTTCCCATCTATCCATTCTAATATCCAGAGGGAGAAGAGGAATTGAACTGGAGACCTCAGAAAAAGAACCCAAATGTTGCTACTTGTGAGAGATGGCCAGTTATGTTTAACTCGAGTCCTTGACTAACTCTTTAAGAATTTGGTTGTAGCTATATTTTAGAATAGGCAAACTGGTTTTTTTTTAAACAGATGCAATAATAGAAGTAGCAGAGAGACAAGACAATTCTTGTTTGAACTGTATAGCAGTTAGGTCATAAAGTAATTTATTATATTTCAAACTTGTTTGAATGTAGGCAAAGGAGGAAGGGAAGAACTGAATGTTTGTTTGAATGCATTAGGCCAGTGCTTTTCAAACTTGGAAAATTTAAGATGTGTGGACTTCAACTCCCAGAATTTCCTGCCTGGGGTATTCTGGGAATTGGTCCATTTATCTTAGTTGATTCTGCTTGTTTAAAATCTGACTGGAAAAGTCATTCAAAGAAACTAAAATCTTTCTGTTTATGCTAGGAATTAAAAAAGTTGGAATATTTCACAATAAAATCTTTGTGTGCTGTATTTTGTTCATTAGTCCTGAGAGCTCATGAGAACATGAGAGCAGTTGTGTGGACTGAGCAGATAGTAATAGAATTTAGACTTATATATCGCTTATATACCGTAATCCCTGAGTTACGAGTGTTCACTTAGCGCTTGTTCGAAGTTATATGATAAGTGCCCCCTAGTGTTTACGAGCAAGTCCCAAAATTACGAATGTTGCAGCACTACAGCAGTTGTTCACCCTTATGAACGACTGCAGAGGCTCTGCAACATTCACCCTATTCCCCCCCGCTCCCCACAACTGCTCCCCCCTCTCATTCTGCCACGCCAGACTCACTTACCTTGCAAAAACTCTCTCTGCCATGGTTTCTTTGCCTTTGAGGGAGAGGCGAGTTGATGGAAGCTTCGTCTGCCTGCAAATGGGGCTCTTGTGAATGGAGCGGAATGCTCCCTTTCCAAGCACCCTATTGGCAGCCAGATGGAGCTTCCTGTCTCCCCAAGGTCTCCGTCTGGGCGAAAAGTGTTTGAACGCCTATGGGGCGCATTGAAACGGGGCGTTCCGCTCTGTTTCAAAGTGCCCCATTTGCAGGAAGAAGGACCTTTCAGTCTCCCCAAGGTGCTCAAACACTTTTTATCTGGATGGACATCTTGGGGAGACTGGAAGCTCCGTCTGCCTGCAAATGGGGTGCTTTGAAATGGAGCGAAACGCTCCGTTACCCAGACAGAGAACTTGGGGAGACTGGAAGCTCCATCTGCCTGCAAATGGGGCACTTTGAAACAGAGTGTTTCACTCTGTTTCAAAGTGCCCCATAGGTGGTCAAATACTTTTTATCTGGACAGAGCCCTTGGAGGAGGAAAAGGAATACTCTATGGTTCAAGAAGAAAGAAGCCCTAGAAAGACAGAACACAAAGAGTGTTCAAAGACCAGGAAAGAGAGAGGGGGGAGGAAGGGAGGGGGGGAGGGAGAGGGAGAGCTGTGGACTGCAGTTTCAGAAGTTAATCCATGTTGAAAGATGCAGAGATAGATAGGTAGGGCAGTATAAAAATGTGGAAAAAAAACCATTTTCTGCACCAGATGTAACCAAGTATGCATACCAATAGAGATTCAGAGACCACTTCTGAAGGATTACAGAAGTACGTGTCAGGTTCATGGACTTATGAATCAAACAGCTGCAACCCACTTAAAAACCAGTCCAGAAATGGTAGAAGAGATAGTCTTCAAACATCTAGTGCATCTCCTACCAAGTCCAGTCAGGTTCTACATTCAAATGCACCATCATGGAAAGGGAAAGCAAGAATGCTAGTAGAAGAAGCATGCTAGGGAAATTTTGAGTTTGGCAAAAGTTCCAAAGGAGAGAAGAGGCAAAGGCTCAGATAGCAAAAACTTTTTAAGCGGATGATTCAGAGAGAAAGAGAGGGAAAAATAACCCTAAAAAAAATGAAAAGACCATAATGCAGAAAAATGCCTATATTTATGGTAAACCAGGATATCAAGCTAATGATTTCCCCAGACAAATGGCAAAAGCCACAACCTTAGTTATCCTGCACAGTTTCCAGTTTGTTAAACGTATTTTTGTAATAACTATTTAATGGGGGGGAATCTAAAGTACTTTACAACAGCCATGAATAATATAACAGTTTATGACCATAGTCATATAAACATTCACAACAGGGAATAAAACCAAATAACTGAAGAACAAATACTAGGAAGTATTGATATTGCATAAAAAGACTTTTAAAAGAGACATCCAAAGTGCATCAGTTCTGGGGTCATTAATGTGTAAATCACCTTAGCCAAACTACAGGTGTCTCAGTATAAGAAGAAGTGATATATCAACCGATAGTAGGTGATCCAAGCTTCTGATCTCCAGTGACAATGATAGTTATTAGGAGCATCCTTACTGATCTCCTAAGCACATCCTATTACATCCACTTGCAGCCTCTTAAGGTTTCTGAAGCTCTAGCAAGTGACATACATAAAAATGCACATTTTATAAGAATTCTGCTTAAGATTTTGATCTAATTATCTGATAGCCTTCCTTCCTTCCTTCCTTCCTTCCTTCCTTCCTTCCTTCCTTCCTTCCTTCCTTCCTTCCTTCCTTCCTTCCTTCCTTCCTTCCTTCCTTCCTTCCTTCCATGATATGCTGGCAATTAAGAATATATTTCCCTTGCATGTTGAATGTTCAAATAACAATAAGATGCAAATGACTTTCTATGGAAATTCCTGAGCTTATAAAGTATATGTGTCATTCCCCTTATATTGGCAGAATCTTGAAGGCAAAATGATCTATCTCATTTGAAGAAAAGTGGACTCACTAGATGTAATTTGGAGCAAAAAAACTATGGAAGGGCAATATAATGCCTTAGCAGTCCATTCTGGATTGCTTGTTAGTTGCAACTTCTCTCTCTTCTTTTACCAATAATCACCCCTTAAGGACTATCTATACATGAATAGATCTGTGTGGAAAAAAATCTTGAAAAATGATGGAAAATAAAAATCTGCTACTTTTCTCCTGAAAACAGTTGCCTTTCAAATGTGTTTTTTTTCTACAGAAAAATTGTTAAATATAACATCAGGTTCACTTTACTACTCCTGAGCTAGAACTAGGACTTATAAATTATTGGGGGGCGGAGGGCTGTTCTATAAATAAAATTGGTTGTAATTCTGCCTTTAAAGAAACGTTTTCTAAAATTGCCTGTGTTCAGATATGTAAGTTTGTGAATTAGGCAAAGCCAGATATTCTTTTTTCAAATGATGGAGCCAGCGTCTAAACTTATGCTAGTTTTTTTATTTATTACTATTTTATGATGCCACAATTGCGTATCTTTTACAGTATTACTTCATTGGCATGGAATGCAGTAGAATATAAAATAAGTAAGAGCAATGAGCTCTTAGATGAAGAAAGTAAAAAACCATAATTGCATATTTATTTTTGGTACCTTTGAGTCAGAATTGATTCCTGGAAACTGTCTGGACAGGTCCCTGCAGGGTTTTTGTTTTGTTTTTTGCAAAAGTTTTGTTGCCATTGCTTGCTCCCTAAGCCTACAAAAGAGTTAATGGCCCAAGGTCACACAGTTGACTTTAAGCCTAAGATGGGACTAGAACTCACAGCCACCCAGTTTCTAGCCTGGTGCCTTAATCACTGTACCAAAGTGGCTTTCTCTAATTGTATTAAGATATATGAAATGAGCTGACATTCTGCATTTGTTTAGTTACTTCTGAACAGGTAGAAGTATGGGAGAGTTGAAGGGTCACACTTGGAAGTGTATTGTTTGACAATTGCAATGTGAAGGAACGTGAACCTTCAGAAATCAAACCAACAAACATTCCATCTTTGGCCCAATACATTTTAAAGGGAAGGAAGGCAAACATTCAGGTTCAAGTTATCAAGAGTAATAAATGGGGAAATCATGTGTCAATCTTATGGGTGTGAACTAACCATGATTAGAAGCTCAAAGGACCAAGAACTGGCATACTGCTGTGATTTTGGACTGTTGTAATGCATAAAATACTGTAGGGTTTAACGATTCTGGCACAACTCTTATTTAACTTGCAAAGGGTCATGAAGTTTTCAAGCTTCAATAATCCCCTGTTAGTGGTATTTTTCTTGTCCTAAATATTTCCTTATAAAAATGTGGTGTCTTGTTAGGCTGAAGGCAATGGGAAGGAGTGATGTACCAGTAATTTCACTACACGGCTGTTCTCTTTGCTTCAGAGTGGTAGCCTTTTAGACACCTTCTCTAATTGTATTTTAGTGGTTCCAGCTTATCTCCATTTATATTGTGGCTGGGATCATTCCTTTGAGACTCAACAAGAAAGGCAGAACTCAGACATGTTGTGATGCAGATTTAAGGATGGTAAATCTGTAGAAATAACCCCCTCACATATATGCATTTTTCCGTGAGTGCTTCATACAGCCGATGTCCATATCATGAGAATAATCAAGTTCACCAGCTTTCTAGAAAGGCTAGAAGCTAGCAAACACAACCATTCTGAAGGCTAGAACACAGTGCTGCATTTGCTGTTTCTCTTTCCAAAGGTTAGCAAGCATGATTAGCCTTCAGAAGGATCATATTTGTTAGCTTTCTAGTCAGAAAGCTAGTGAATACAACTAGAGTTCAGAAGAAGGTTGTTTGGAAGGCTAGAAAGTGGGCCAAGAGCAGACTGAGGCAACTTCGCTTGTACTGGTGGGACAGGTGGGTTGCTGAGATGGGGCGAAGAGATAGGGGGTTGGGGCAGCTACAGTGCCCTTTTGTAAGGGCAGGTGGATTGCCAAGCTCCCAAAATTTGATCATGTAACAACAATGGCTATAACTTTAGGCAGCAGCATAACTCCTTTCGTTCAGCACTGTCATTAATTTTAAACAGTAGCTGAATGAATGGCTGTAAGTCGAGGACTACTTGTATGGTATTCCTGATACTGCTAAACTACAATTCCCAGAATCTCCCATAGCTGCCAGGCTGACTATGGCTGCTGAGAATTGCAGTACAGTAACATCTATCTCCTGCCCTAGGCCATAGAACAAGTTGATAGTTGTTCAGAGCACATGGATTTCTCAGCAACAAAAAGTTTCCGAAGTACATTTTCCTAATCTTTTGAATATGTTTTATGTCTGACTCAGGACAAATCTGATGGTAACAATAACTGCAGGTATTCCTTGACTTACAACCGCAACTGAGATTGGAACCTGGGAAGGTTGCAAATGGCAATCGCGTGACCATGGGACACTGCGGCCGTTGTAAATTCCTGCTGGTTGCCAAGTGCCCAAATTTGGATCAGGTGACTGCTGGGATGCTGCGATGGTCATAAGCATGAGGACTAGTGATAAGTCACTTTTTTCCCAGTGCTGTCATAACTTCGCATGGTCATTAAATGAATGGTTATAAGTTGAGGACTACCTGTATGATTCTAATACTGTGCCCATCCATATTTGGGTACTTTAAGCTAAGGTTAACACAGCAGGAAAAAAAAAATACCCAAACCAAATTGAAACTTAACCAGATGTAAAAACCCATTCACAACATTTTGAAGTAAATTAACATTGCCATTTTAAAAGTTGCACACTTGATCACCACCTAAACTTCCTTGTTTTCCTTTAATAATGGAAAGGAGTGGGGAGATAGGATGAATTTTAACCCTCTATTTCTAGATTCTGGCCTATATTTCAGGGGATTTATATTTTCTTATTAGTTTAGGAATATATTTTTGTAGAATTATTAAAAAAATGTGTATCGTAACATTTTTCTTGGAAGTAAATTCCACTGATTTCAAGGTTCATTGTATTGTAGTCTTAATCACCTAAAACTCCCCTTGAGTTCCCTGCTTATTCAGTACTGATAAAAATTGTTGCCTTTCTGAAATATTTAAAGATACATACAAATTACAGAACATTAATTTGTTCTTAAAGAAATTAAAGAAATTAGTTGCTCAGAAATCAAACAGCAAAAAAAAAAAAAGGTGAGACCGAAGCAGGTTGCTAAGTGAGGGGTTTAAAGGCAAAGAATCTGATATTGCTCATATTTAATAAAAAGAAAAGTCAACCCCATTCATGTTTTCATCTGTGTGGGAAAAGATAACAACGCATGTGTGGTAATCAAATATTTATTTGCACAAAGAAAATAGCACAACACATTTTATTTTAAATATTTTCATTCAGTTTTACAATCCAAAGTTCTTGAAGGGAAGTTACAACACAACCTAAGTCAATCTAGAATATTCAGTCATTAGGAGCAAAGAATAGTAACAGTACTAACAGAAATAAAATTTAATATTATCTCTCCCAGGCTATTTCAAAACATACTGAATCAGCTAAACTGAATATGCACAAAAGAAAAAGCTCTTAATAGCATATGCACATACCAATAGGGAAGAGATCAATCAAGCTTGCTGGAGAATGAATTTTATACCCTGGGAACCATTATATAGAAATGAATGTGGGTGAAACAGTAATTCAAAATATCCTGTCCTGATCCCAAACTATTTAGCCTTTCTAGATAAAAACTGATTTTTTTTCTTGGAAGCAAGATATAGTTTCATGCAAAAGTTTAAATGTTCTTGTTCAATCAAGTGCTTTGTTTCAGTGAATCTTAACTAAATGAAAAAAAACAAAATCTCTGCAAGATACCAAGTTAAATATGACCGTTTGTTGCAATTTTGCATGTTGCTATTTCAATGTACTATTTATGTGAAGCTATTTACAGTTGCAAAATAAGAGAACAATGAGTATGTCAGGTGCAGAAGTTTGGACAGTCACTTTATAATACCTCCTTTGGCAAAACATTTCCTGTAGCCAATTAAGACTTCTTCTATACTTTCTTTTATATTTTTTTCCTGTTCTTCTTGGAAAAAATGTTCTAGCTCAGAACATTGTTTATACTCCAAGTTTGAGATCTCCCCACTGATTTTCAAATTAGATTCAAGTCTAAAAATTGTAAAGGCCATTCCAAGCTTTTATCTTTCTTTTTTGTAAGTATTTCATGGTTGATTTGAAAATATGTTTCAGGTCATTATCTTTTTTCCAGAAGGTCAATATTAGATAATTGAATTTTATTTCTGTTTTCTCATGTGGTTCTTAAGCAGAGATTGTATGATCGCTTTTCTGTGAGTAGGAAATACTTTCCAAATGAAGTAAAACAACCTTGAAAACAACTCTATTTTAATATGAACGGATTAGCATCAATTAGCTATGTATGGTTCTCAAAGTGATGATCACTCCAGAGTCTACTGGAGTGGGCAGCCACAACAAATACATTAAAAAATAAAATAAAATAAAATAAAATAATAAAAATAAAATAAAATAAAATAAAATAAAATAAAATAAAATAAAAAATAAATAAAATAAAATAAAATAAAAAAAAATAAATAAAAATAAATAAATAAAATAAATAAAATAAAATAAAATAAAATAAAATAATAAAATAAAATAAATAAAATAAATAAAATAAATAAAATAAATAAAATAAATAAAATAAATAAAATAAATAAAATAAATAAAATAATAAAATAAAATAAAATAAAATAAAATAAAATAATAAAATAATAAAATAATAAAATAATAAAATAATAAAATAAAATAAAAAATAAAATAAAATAAAATAAAGCTTATTGTAATTTATATGAAAAATAGATAGAACAAATACTCAAAAGTTCCAGAGGTAATTTCTATGATTATCAATATAAAGTATCTTGGGCTTACAAATAACCTCATAAAAGTTACTAGTCCCTAAAATTATTAATTTTTGTTGCTTCACAAATTATGTCAGTCAGCCAAAGTCATCCCCATGACTGAGATTTTTGGAACTCCTGTCTCAGGTCACATTTGCCACAAGCACCTACAATATTATTATACTAAGATTTTCACTGAAACGATTTTTACTGGGAAATTCTTTCTCTATTTTCTATTCCACCCTCCCCCCCCCCAAAATCCAGTCAATCAATCAAAATAATAACATTCCCCCAGCAGTGACAAATTTTAAAACTTCCAACTTTCCAAATCTAAGACATTGAAAAGCATCTAAGAAACCACTAAAACCCTGCCCAGTATGGGGAGAACCCTTCCAAGAACTGTCTGTATTGCTGAAGCAAATTCAAAGTAGTCCCAAATATGAACCTTGCATCCTTGTGTTGGATTCATGGATATTTTCAAACCAGTTTTAGATAGGGACGTATATACACAAGGAGAGAAGCAACCTACAACTAAGGAGAAATTTCCTAACAGTTAGAACAACTAATCAGTGGAACAACTTGCCTCCAGAAGTTGGGAATGCTCCAACACTGGACGTTTTTAAGAAGAGATTGGACAAACATTTGTCTGAAAATGGTACTGTATAGTTTCCTGCCTGAGCAGGGAGTTGGACTAGAAGACCTCTAAGGTCCCTTCCAACTCTGTTATTCTGTTAATGCATAATTTGCATGAATCTATAAATGAGATTTCCAGAGCCTAAGTAACTATGGGTAAGCTCATTCCACAGATAAATCACAGTGGTTGAAAGACAGTTAGTAACCTAAAGTCATCCATAGGGATTCTTTTGATCAACTAACTATGCTTTGATATAATTAATGCACTGATTAATTAATATATTTAATAGGGATACAATAATTACATTAAAAAATTAAGTGTGCTAATGTGCTAAAGGTAACTGTGGGTAGTGAAAAGTAAGAAAATAGTAGCTTGCAAGGTGACTTTGATTTGTTCAGAAGATACTGTGTTTTATGTTGAGGCTTTAAATGATTATTTTGCCCCCAAAGTAATTCAAAGTATAATCATGATCAGATTTAATTCTAGCATTTTTTTCCCCTCTGACAAGTCACTGAATGCTGGCTATGTGTTTCTGTACACTTAGAGTTATTCACACAGCTGGGCCTCTTTTATAATTTATTTCATTCATTCATAAAAAATAAAGTGAAAGAACTATGTGCAAAAAAAGTGTACAGGTAATCCCCGAGTTACGAACGTTCCCTTAGTGAATGTTCAAAATTATGCCAGAGCCCCCCTAGTGTTTACAAACAAGTCCCGAAATTATGAATGTTGCATGGCAGTTGTTCACTCTTACGAATGATCGCAGAGGCACTGCAACATTCACCCTGGCTATTCCCTCCCCCGCCACCCCGCCGGGTCTCCATAGGCACTAGGCCTGTGGATACTCACCTTGCGAAGATCTAGAGAGGCTTCGCTTTCTTGGCCTGTTTCAGTGCTTCAGGCCTTCGGTGTATTCACAGAGAATGGAGGCCTAAAGTACCGCAAGATCATGCGAGATCAGTAGCGCAAGATCTCATGCTACTTGTTCTGTTCTTCGAAGGAAGACATTGAGACTAGGCTGGTTCACAACAAGGATCTCTTTATTGAAGCACATTCACAGAACAGAAGCAAGAACAACAATGGCCACTGGCCTTTTATATCCCCTTGCAAGGGGATGCACATCCAATCATTGCAGGCCGTTCTCCCGCCTCGCGCATGCACGCGAGGCCGGAGACAGCCTGTCTGGGTCCCAGGCAGACACGTGGTCTGTCCGGGTCTCTGCAGCCTTCCTGCAGCCTTCCTGAGCCTTGCTGAATGACTCAGCAAGGCCCAGGACATAACACTACTGATCTCACATGATCTCATGGTACTTTAGGCCTCTGTTCTCTGCAAACGGAGGCCTGGACGAGATTTGCGGCAAAAGGCTTTGCAAAGGGAGGCAAGGGCTGAAAAATTGAAGCCTTCCCTCCCTTTGCAAAGCCTTTTGCCATCTTTGCAAAAAGTCTCTGCCGCCGAGAAGGGAGCCCTGGGTTGATGCGTGTGTTGCCCCTGGCCTCCATTTCGCTGGCAGAGGCCTTCTCAAGGCTCTGCCACCAAGAATGGAGGCTGGGGTGACACACGAGTCAACCGGGGCTCCGTTTTTGGTGGCAGAGGCCTCAAGGAGGCCCGGAATGATGTGCGCTCCCTCCAGGGGCTCCATTCTCAGTAGCAAAGGGCTCCTCATAAACACTTTTCAGCCAGAGGCCGAAAGCTTCTGGGGGCCATGTTCTTGTGCTCAGGCACTCATCCACTTTTGCAGAGAATGGGTGCCTGACTTCCTGCCAGATCAGGGCATCCAGAAGCTTCCAGTCTCTGCACGAAAAGTGTTTGCACACAAACAGGAAGCTTGAAGCAATGTGATTCCACTGCCCCAAACCTCCCTTCAGTGTGCAAATGCTTTTCTGTGTCGAACCTGGAAGCCTTTGGAGGAGACTCACCGAGGCTGCCCGCTGCTCCAGAAGTGGCAGGCAGCCCGGTGAGTCAGAGAAGCTGAGCAGGGCGTGCTCATCCTGCGCTCCCTCTGCTCTCACCATGAGCAGGCAAAGAAACAGAGAGGCTGGAGAGGAGACATATCTTCACAAGTTAAGTGACCCAGTCTGGCAGGATGGGAGGGAGCAATTGTGAGGAACCCAGGGAGGGAGAATGAGGTATCTCAGTGGGTCGAGGGAGGCCCTGGGTGGTCTGAAGCAGGTGGCCTATTCCATCACTAGCCCCCCCCCCATGGCCTTCCCCACCCTGAGATACCTCATGTGTGCTTAACGAGCCAAACGTTCGATTAGCGAATGCAGGGTGAAACCAGAGAGTGATCGAGTTCAAAGTACGAGATTCACTCCTACAGGTCCTTGAGTTACAAACGGAATGGGCAGGCTCCATTACATTCGTAACTCGAGGACTACCTGTAATAGTAATGGACAACTTCAACTATTGTCACATAGACTAAAAAAATGT
Source organism: Azemiops feae (assembly GCA_023970755.1). Taxonomy (NCBI): domain Eukaryota; kingdom Metazoa; phylum Chordata; class Lepidosauria; order Squamata; family Viperidae; genus Azemiops; species Azemiops feae. The sequence goes on along the minus strand of JALGBA010004098.1, from coordinate 3,337,930 downwards.
CTTCATACGGTAAATGACCACCTTAAAAAAGCTGTTCAAAGAATCAGCTATAGAGGAAGTGGCCCTATGTTCATTCTTAAGTGATGCCCAGGATCTTTTTCAAAGCATTAGCATTATTGAGCCAGTGAACCCAGCACTATTCTATAAAGCATAAAAGTGGAAAGTGTCTATGGAGATTCTCAGGCATTCAGGTCATGGTTGTCCCAAAGGTGCTTTTTTCAAGAGGCAACTGGACTTCCTTTGTTTTTCCTTGAAGATGTTTCGCTTCTTATCCAAGAAACTTCTTCAATTCTGACTGAATGGTGGGGAATGGAAGGATTTATATTCCTTGCAGTCATCTGGTCGTTAGCACTCTTTTCAGTGAAACAAAATCACTGAAAAAATCCAACAAAGTCACATTTGATTTTAAAAGAGCAAAGTTTGATCTAGCAAGATTTGTCTTACATTATTTATTTTTACATCCAGGAAGAGAGGAACAGAATGGATTATTCTGAACAAGGGTTTCACTAGCTGGCTGGCATTCCAATATATAATACTTTATTGCAGATCTACTAGGTATAATTAAGCCGTTATATGAAACTGTCATATGCTCTTCAGCTATTTTGTATATTTAAGGAAGTATCCACTACTCCAGTTTTAAATCTAATCATCATGTTCAAACAAATAGAAGAACATAAGGAAATCAGGAAGAGAGACAAACCATTCTTGAAGAAAAGTCATTACTGAGTCATATTTGACATTGTGCAATAGTGATTCATCACCAGTCTTAACAGTCTTAACAAATTACTTATTTGGAGATAAAATTTATCTGGTGATGACCTTTGAAACATGAGCAGTGGTGGCTTTTAAGGGGATTGGCATGATTAGGGACAAGAGTGCTGGCGGTGGAGAGGGTGTAGGAGGGGATTGGTGGTTTCCTATAGAAAAGACATCTATAAATCTGAAGTGGGTTATCATTGCAAATACTATTTTATTGTGCTGATTCAAGCTAATTTGACCAAGCTAATTTGCATAAAGGTAACTTGCTTCTTCTTTTTTCTCAAGGCCTGCTCTACTCTTTGGTTTGTGAAGGTGGGAGTTAGATGTGTCATTTGCATATGAATCACATAAGCCAAATATTTCATGGCTAGTCAGTATTCCTAATAAAGTTGGCATTTCACAATTAAATAGTATATGCATTTGCACATTTTACTAGAAGGCTGTGGTAAAAATTAGTTGTTGGTTTCAAAATATTATTTTGATGTCAGTCCATTCCCCCCCTCCTCCTCCTCCTCCTAATCTGATCTCTTTCTAATCCAGCTATGGCACATCCAGAATACAAACTGAAGGTAATCTTCCATTAAAAACTCACTAGAGCTAGAAGCTGGACTGTTACCCTGCTGGTGGAAACTTTTCTCTCATCCTGTTTTGCACTTGGTACAAGCCATTCTCTCCCATTTCCCCACAGCTTTAAAATGCACTGAAGGAATAATGCCTTAGCTTTTTGCAAATCCCTCCTCACTGCAACCACTCCAGCTCCCATTACTCTCAACCAATATGATGAAAAGTGGCTAATATTGGGAATTATAGTTAGCAATATCTACCTGGATTGTTGACTTTGAAACCATATTTTTCTGTAGCTTTCAAATTCCTGGTTCTTAGTTTTCTAACTCTCCCTTATTTTTCTGTCCTTCTTTTTCTCCTCTCCCCCACCTTCATTTAAAGTTTGATCTAAACCTACTTTATTCCTTTCTTTGAGGGCTCTAGGTCATTTCTGTTCATTCAATTCCTTCACGGCTAGCTGCTCAATCACCCTCCAATAGATAGTTCCTCCTGATTTTAAGCATTATGTGAATCTTTTAGATTTCATTTTCACTACCATATCTATCTTATATTTTATAACCTTTGAGATATCTTTTTATTTCTCTGCTGGCTGCGTAAGTTAACTCTGTTCCTAAAACCTGTGTGTCTGATAACCTTCCCTTTCCAGAATTTTGATTATTTTTTTTATAAATATTTTTACTTCCTGAATAGTCAGAATGTTTGTGAAAGCTGATCCATGAGATTACATAAGCTATGACTTCATTATTACAATATGCTATTGTTGACATAAAAGTAATGCCTTCAATATTATTCATTGCCAATAGATGGAAGTATTGATGTGCTTAATGCTCTGACATGGTCTTAGCCTCTATTGTTTTAGTTCAGTTGGCAAGAAATTTCTGTGAGAAAAAATGATGTTGCAGTTATTCATGAAATTGTGTTGCATTTATTCATGAAATTCTCAGTCTGCAGTGAGAACTCATCAATACACTTTAAGCCATGCATCATGAATGAGTGTTTTTAACTGCTGAAGAGTCCCTCCAATTAAAATTTGCCATTATTGCTTGTGACTTATGATTATGACTCTTGTATGCTGCCATGAACACTGGGCTTTGCTAGGCCAAAAAATATAAAGATGGTGAGCCAGGAAATTTGTATGATCAAGAACAAAGTGAATGACATTGGACAGCAGCTAATGAGTTTCACCTAAGAAAGGTAGATGAACTGATTAAGGACAATCAGCAGATTACTCAAAGACAATTGCTTGGCATTTCTCAGGAATATGTGGATCAAATTATTGATGTTCTTCAATATCAGAAGAGTTGTGAAAGATGGATTCCTCATATGCTGACAGCAGAGATGAAAGTTCAAAAGTTGAAATTTGCCAGTAATTGTTGTCATGTTGTGAGAATGAAGGGGAGGAACTTCTTCATAGCATTGTAACACCTGATAAAACATGGCTCATCATTATGATCTAGAAACCAGGCATCAGTGTGAAATATCACCAAAGTTTCATTTGGAAAAAAATTCAAAATCTAGGTTTTGGCAGGAAAATTCATGGTTACAGATTTTTGGCACCTAGATGATATTTATTCATATTGGTTTCCTTGAACTTAACATTATTATCAATTCAGAGCACTACATTGCAAAGTCAAAACTTTGAAAGAATGATTAAGCAGAGTGTGAAAGACAAGAGTGGAATTTTGCTGCAATATGACAATGCTAGCCCTAATACATTCTAAGTAATAATGAAGTTGGATCTGACTGTCTTACCCCATACAGACCAGGCGTGATGCCATGACACTTCAGCCTTTTCCCCAAATTGAAGGAATACCTTTGTGGGTGTTTGTCTGACTGAAAAGAAGAGGTCAACAGGATTGGTTGAAGAGACAAAGTGAGGATATTGTTTTGTGATAACTTTAAGAAGCTCATTCATTCTTGACAGAAATGTGTGATGAATAATAGTGATTAGTGATTAGTGAGGAGGTGAGGCCCTCTCCCCAAGAGACCAGTCCTCCATCCAACTATCTTAGACACTATAGTCCAATCATCAATCTTCTCTTGTTATAGAATGTTGTTGAAGCTGCAAGAACTCTTGAGGAAGTGGATATTTTAAATACAGTATGTTTCAGTCAGGTTTCAGGCCAGGATTCAGTACCAGATAACTTGTTCATACATGTTGATAACTTTGGTGGAGCCAAATTGAAAGTGGTGCTTTCATCCTTGTGCTCTTTGAACAGTGGCTTTTGATGCTGTCAACATGGCATCCTTCTGGACTGGCTTTGGAGGTTAGGAATTGGAAGGGAACCATATTGAGATGGTTACCTCGCTTTGAGGCTGGGTTTAGTCAGTGCTGGTGGTGGGAGAAACATCGCTCTCTAGGGCCTCCTTTGTGGGGTGTCAGATCAACATGTTCCATGTTTACATGAAACCACTGGATGAGACCATCTGCCAGTTGAGGTCTGGTATCATTGGTGTGCTAATGATACACAATTATATCTTTCAACCTCAGGCTGGCTAAGTGTGGCTGTCACAGTGCTGTCTCAGTACATGAAAGCTGTATGGACCTGAAGGAGGAGAAACTGACTCCAACTCAGTCCTACAAAGATCAAGTTGGGATCACCTAGATCTGGGTATCTTCCATTCTTACTTTTGGATGCTCCGCAATCTGGGAGTTCGCTTGGACTCACAGCTCTTCTCCATCTAATGCACCATGTCCCTTTCTGGAGTGGGGAGTCCTCCACACAGTCATTCATGCCTTTTTTATTTCACAGCTTGGTAACTGCAATGAACTGTACACAGTGCTACATTTGAAGAACATCCAAAAGCTTCAGTTGGTCCAGAATGCAACAGAAACACAGAGGGCCTGTCTCAGCATGACAGTGACACCCCTATTTTGGTTGCCATTTGGTTGCCATTGTGCTTTTAGGTTCATGATTGTTTGTATGTATGTATGTATGTATGTATGTATGTATGTATGTATGTACACACACACACACACACAAATATGCCTTGGGGTAGGGTGGTTTGTGTTTGATATATGATTCATATACTTGGCATAATTTTCTGGATTTGCCATTTATTTATTTCCTTAACTGTATTTTTATTTATTGTATTTGTGTTTTATTTTTTATATTGTGAGCCATCAAAAGTTGATCTAGAGTTAGGCAGTGCCAGCTGAAATAGATAGATAAATTAAAGAGCTCCTTTCAAGGATTATTTATTTGTTTTATTGTTAAGATATCCTTACTTATGGAGATGGAAACCCTATTTTTCATTCAATACTCTTAGACAAATCCGAACTACAAAATATCTTAGTCTATCAAAAAGTATAAAAACAATGTTATTTCCTAAAAGAGTTATATGCTAAGCAAAAGTACTACCATGCTCTGAATTAATTCTGGAAAGCTACTAGAGAATTTTAAAATTGTTTTAGTCCACAGTGTCAAGTGTCCATTCTTTTTTTTATATAAAAACCTATTAATTATTTCAGAATGTCATTATTCTCCAAAAGTCTGTAATCATATTACATCCCTGTAGAAAGAACACTCAGTGTCTCTAGCATGTCCTTCAATTTGGTAATGTTGATTTAGCTATTCTAGCAACTTTAATCAGGCAAGATATATATATATATAAAGAGAAAAGCAACTAAATGGCAGCAGTTGTAAAATCTGTGTACTATGTTTTCTTTTTGCATGCTATTTCCTGTTGATTTGTTAATTCTGGAGAATTAACCCTTATCTTCTCTCAGATATGGAAATAAGGATACGAACTGAACTACTTTTAAATAGCTTTAGATTTGTCAATATACTAAGGAGGGTAATGCCCATGGAAGTGGACTCTAATTTATCTGATCATTAAAGGATGATTAGAAAACTGTAGATATAGTAGAACTCTATGTCTGCATCTGGTAGGGCCAATCTACAGATCTGAGAATTACTCTAACAAAAGTATACGTGGTGATGATGTTCACTAGGACAGTAATTGATGCAGATATGATGTTAGGAATAGCCACTTCCTTCCCCCCTTTTAACATTCTGTTAAAATGAAAATGAAAATTTCTTGAAAATTAGGAAGAATATTTTCTTTCTTGAAAATATTACAGAATTTTGATCCCCAGGGCAATTTTTTTCTTTTTAAAAATTAAAAAAAATATTTTAAAAAAGAAAAGAAACCCCAAATGAACAAACTGCACCATACTACACTACCTTATATATTAAATTTATCAATAATCATTAGTTTACTGATAAATGTCATAAAATACTGTGATATAACCAGATACAAAATATTATTGTAAAGTATCATAAAATCTCTATCAACATGGTTCATACTGCTTCTTCCTTTCATTAGTGGAGAATATAGCCTTTTCCAGGATGAATAATTGACACATTTATAAAATCTATTCCTTAACATAATATCTCTTTTCCAATTTCTCAATAAAATCTCTTCCCCCCCCGCCCCCATGTTCAATACAACCATATTGCAAAGCTTTGGTAAATAATTCAACACCATATTAATATCTTTAACTTTTAAGAGTTTTTTCATAAATGTATTAAAATACTATTCCAAAAAAGTAGCATATTAGATGAACTTCAAAAAAACAATTTTTACACCTCCAATAAAGAAAATCTGATATCCATTCTTTCAGATAGATTATTTGGGGGAATAATCTCAAATCTGTTGATAACCCATTCCTAAAAAATGTAAAGCCACTGATTTTTTTATTTCTTGAATTTATGCCCTCTCAATCAATATTAAACCATCTTAAAAGCCCTGAATTTGCTGCACTTTTATCAGAAACGTTCCCAAATAATTGACACTTTAATATTTCTGTCCGTTTCCCAGGTTTTCTATGCCAGTTCTGTACCTTATTGCTGTGTATTTATGTATATTATACTTAAAAGTATGTGGAAATTGCAGCTGTTATTGCGTGAGCTAGATTGCTGACTGGCATAAGGAACTGGGCTCATATAATACATGGTACTGGATTGGTTGCCAATCATTTACTGAGTGTAGTTTAAGGTGTTGACACTTGAACATTAAATAGTTAAAAAGATAAGGTACTGACCATTAATAGGACTGCTCTTCCTCCTACGAATCTGTCTGGCTGTTAAGATCAGCAGGAGAGCCCCTTCTAAAGATGCCTTGATGTCAGAGACCCAACTTTTTGGCATAGAAGAGATGCCCTTTTCCTGTGCTGTTTGGCCAGTATTTACAAACTCTATACAGATACATCCCTTTCATAGAACCCTAGAGCAGATGACCATTTTAGACGGCCATCCCATGAGATAGCTGTCTAATTTTCTCTTGAACTCATCCAATGAAAAGGAAGACCTCTGTTTTTATTATTAGAAAGTCTCTAGATGGAAGCAGGGAATTAAAATGTTCTGTATCGTGTTGTTATGTTTGATGGACTATCTGTAGTTAGGTGGATGTTTCCCACCCTTTTTGAAGCTTGGGACAACATTTGTTCTCCTGCAGTCATCTGGCACTTCACTAGTTCTGTCTCTCCAGGAATTCTCAAAAAGAACCAGACCAACAACTAATTCCTTTGACAGCCATGGATGGAATTCATTTGGTGCTAAAGATTTAAACTTATTCAAAGAAAAGAGGTATCTCTTGATTTTGCATATTCCATGCATTTTAAACTTCTATTTTTCTTATTTATCTCGCCATACACAATGTCCTAGTGGAGCACACAAGGTTTTTGTTGTTGTAGTAGAATGAAACAATGTATTGCCTGTGAGCATTTTGCTTTCTTTGCTGATATATTATTTTTCCCTCCCCCCCCCCCCCAAATTATAACATTTAACAAATTCTGGCATCATCTAAATGATTTGTTTTGTTTTTATCATCAAAATTACCAGATCTCTCTCTCTCTCCCTTGTATGCACACATACACAAACACACACGCACACACAAATCAATGCAACTACTTTTCCTTGGCACTTGAAAGCCATTAGTGTAGGAGCTAGTTACGTTTCCAGCAAGAAAGTGGAATGAGATGCCACTATAGAGAAGGTTCTATCTCCGATTGCCACCTACTTGATTTCTGAAAATAAAGATACCCACTGTTGAACCTCCAGTAATGATCAACTGCATTTTGCTGTAGGCTAAGGTCTTTTTATTTTCTCAAAGCTTTTTATCTAAGATACTTTATTTTGATGAGAACTTTATTCTGCTCTCTTAAGGTTTTGCATCCTGCTGTGTTTAGTCTTTAGAATTTTTATTTTGAAAGGTGCTTTTTATTGTATCTTTTATACCATAAAGCCACACAATAAATTTATTTAAAGGAGGGATGCATGTATTTGTTAGTTCCTTTTTGAAATCCTGTGCCTGTGCCTTCTAGGGTGACTCAAACGTAAGGAGCAATAACTAGAATCATACCTGGGAGTCATTTGGAGTTAGTGTCATTTAGGATTGGTCAGGATTATGTTCATGCAAGAAATAACATCAGAAAGTCCTACAGGACTTGGGAGGGCTCCCTGGGAGACTGATTTAAGAATGATTGACCAATTAGAACATGATGGACACATATGTGTGCGCACGTACCAATTCCCTATGTGCTAAACCAGTTTTGAAGAGTTTTTGCCAATGGGATTTTAGTGCTATTCGAAACAGCTTCTTTTAAAATGACCTCCACAGTTACACCATTTATAGTAACCCGAAGTTACCTAAAAAAGGATAATACTTGTCTCTACAGTATGGGAAGGTCTTTTTCTTATTTATTTAGGAACTTTAATCTTAAGTTACATTTTGGAGCCTGTGCATTATACAACAGCATGTAGCATATCGGGCAGTGATTTTACTAATGGGATTTTTTTTTTTTTTTAAAGTGATCAGAATTGTTTTAGAATAGTAAATGAAAACAGTCAGTAATTGTATTAACATATTGATTTTTATTTAAATTATTTCAGTTGTTTGGAAGTACCTGAAGCTTAACATGCAGGGGACTTATTTTTAAACTATTTGGATTTAGTTTTTTGCAATTTAAATTCAATACTCCCCCCCATCCCAGCAAAGTAAGTGATTTATATTTATCCACTCATGAATTAAGGATTGGTATAAATTATCCCAGAATACTTACGTTGATTGACTAAACATTAGGATACCACCTGCAAAATAATAAGTGGCATCTCCTGCAGGGGCCTGTGAACCTCTACTGTAGGAAACGGCAGTATGAAACAGAGATGTTTGTGACCTGAGGTCAAGTGGATCTCATAGCAATCTTCTTCCCAAGTAATTCCACTATTTGTTATTTCTGCAACACAGACACGGACCGGATAGTTTATAGATCTTACCTATCATACGATTAGTAAGTGACATCTTTCCTCCAAAGTTGCTCTGTGCTATCCGCTGTGGAAGGATAGCTGGATGCAACAAGTTGCCTTTTTTATTATTATTATTGGGGGGGGAAATTCATATGTGGAATTTTCGTTGGCCTAGAATTGCTAGATACATGTAGTTATTTCAAGGACAAAGGAGAAAGCTATGCTGTAATTGCACGAATTCCTTTGGTCACTAGAATTGACAGCTATAGTTTGCCCGTTTATTATTCCAAAATTTACAGAAGAATCTCCGAGGGAAATGAGCAGTTAAAAACATGAAATGTAAATAAAATAAATAAATAAATATAAAAAATAAAATTCTATCGAGTTTGGTGGGGCTTAGTCTCAAAACACTGAACAAAGGACTGCCTCCTAAAAGTGCCTGAAAAAAAACTCTGTCCAGCTGCACTTTAATAAACACTGAATAGAATGGAAAAGATACCCAAGCCAGCATATAAACCGATCAAATGTTTAGCAAAATATTATATTTTGAAAGGTAATATATGAAAGACTAAGGAAACTACTTTCTTCTTCTTCCTCCTGCTGGTATTAAGTTGCCTGCAGCCCTAAAGTCCTATTTTTCGGCCTGTTGGAGTGCCCTTCAACCACAAATACTATAAACCAGCAGCATGTTTTCTCTGCATTTTGAGGTAACCTCTCAACCCCAGCCTGCCACTTCTCTCTTAAAAAAAAAAAAAAAGCAGGGGAAAAAAAAGTCCAGAAAATCCAAATTCCTCCATATCACATCATTCATGAATTCATTGCAATTCCCAGTTATGAAACCTGGGTCCACACCATTCTATTTCCTTTCTTATTGGATATTGAAGATTTTCCTTCTAAACTGTAATGATTTTGAGCTACTTTGAAACGGTTTGACCTCTAGACCTGGCATGGAATGAATCCTGCCACTAGACTGAATAACCACTCCAGTGGCTCTTGCTAGGATGAAGCAGCAGCCCAACTCATCCTTTTGGGGTCTTCTTGGCTGTTTTCCTCAGTTGGAAGACTGAACAGTGTGTGCCACCTGGACTGTCAGTGCTCTCTTGGTTTTTAATCAATTGTCTTTCAGGACAACCGCTCCTATGCAGTGTATAATTTTAAAATGTTTCAAAAATATAATACCACCAACACAATTACTTAAAGGCGATCAGTTGTGAAATAAAACAAGAGCCAGAAATAAATTCATATAGAACCTTAACAAGCAAAAACAAATATGCTGTAGGTTGTGTCAAAACATGATAGTGGGTTATCAAGAGGACAGGGATAAACAGATTTCTTCAGAGTGGGAACTCAGCAGATATGGGTTTATCAATTTCTGTTCTTGGTACTCACCATAAATTACTCTTGCCTCAGGATTTCTCACATCACCACCTGTATTTTGCATTTCACAACCTGATTTGAAAATCTAATGATTAGTTTAGATTAGTTTAGATTTCTGCTTTTGTCAATGGCTGGATATACACTTTGTACAAAGCCATGATTTTCTCAATCATTGTTTGCTGCATAAACTTAACTCTCCCTCATCTACAAATCTATCTTCTTCCATTTTTACCTTCTGCACAAGTTGCATGAAAGTTGTCTCCTGGATTTCTACTTTTCTTTCCCATTTCCTTCACTCTTGCCCAAACTCCTGACTCTCTCCCGCTGTTGTCTCTCCTTCTTTTGACATACATGGTATCTATTATTCCCTGCATGCTTTGCGTTTGATCTTCCACCTTCCTCTCTAGATGCCTTAGGAAATTTCTGGTTGTTTGGATTTAGTAGCTTGGCAAGCACTCCCCCCTCTCATTCAACCACTGTCTGTGTACACAACTGCACCTTAATATCTAACGAGCCCCATGTTGGGTGTGATTTCAAAGTCACAATATGGCTAAGCTCTTTTAGAGCTGGAGGTATATTTTGGTTGCAAGGACACAATTGATAGAGAATCCAAGAGAGACTTTTATGCTTTTTTATTATATACAATGAAACTTTTTACAATAGGCAATTTACAACAGGTATTTACAACATCCCTGTTTTTACCTGGTATCAGGTTTACTCCTAAATCTCTCCTCCAGAGACTATTTCCCTCTAGCACTCCTACTAACTGCTTCACTTTCTCCCCCCCCACTCCATTTCCCTCCCCCATTTCTGGGCTTATCAAGAGCGTGAAAAGAAAGGAATGTGCTGGAGTTGCAACCAGGGTGCTTAACAAAGTTAGTCTCATTTCTTGGATCTGTTCAGCCAAACCGTCTGTGTCTCCTTCATGGGAGAAAGAGCCTCTCTCAGGGTCTTCTGAAAGATCAGGGCAGCCATTTCCCTCCTCATCTTGGGTTTTGGGTGAAAATATTGTTGTCTGGGATTTCACTTGTCTTCTTTAAATGACAACTATTCCATACAGTCATCAAACTTTCCACTCCTTTGCTCTCTCCAATTTTTAGTCACACCAGAAGCATCTCAACTAGCAATTGAGGAGTCAGATGCCCCTCCAGGGCTCCAGTCCCCAACACCTATGTGCCAGGCTGGACCAATGGGATTGCTGTCTTTACATCTCCCCACAACAGCCCTGGCTAGCAGCCAGGTCAGTTGATCAGGCGGTGCGACAAAGTCAGTTACAGTAGAATTGAACTTCTTCTCCCCTTCTCTCTCCATTTGCTGACTCATGCCAGCAGAACAGTAGCCATGCTAGGCCACTAAAAACATCTGCCACATTGGCATATCCTGCTGAGGCATAAAATACATCTTTTAAATCATTAGACATTATCTCACAGGTTCTACTATGTCACAGTCAAACAAGCTATCGACAGAATATGTGAACCCGGAACACTTTATTGAAAGAATATACACTGGACATAATGTCTACACATATATACAGAGCCAGTTTGGTGAAGTGGTTAAGGCAGGGGTGTCAAACTGTCGGCCCGCGGGCTGGATGCGTCATGCTGAAACTACGCCCACCCCAGCTCCGGCAATGGAGAAAAAGTCATGATACATCACGTGACGTGATGTTGCGAGTCTGACACCCCTGAGTTAAGGCGCTGGCCTGAAATCAGGAGAATGTGAGTTCTAGTCCCATCTTAATTGTTAATACAATGTGTGCCAGAAATAACTGCATATGTAAATAACTATGTGGAATATTATAAGCATGGTAGAAAAAAAGCAAATATTTAGCAATACTATAATCCAAGAATCCCTAACCCCCGGTCCGTGGACTGATACCGGGCCGCGGCATGCCAGCAACTGGGCCCCACAAACAAGAAAGCCCCATCTGCAGGATGCAGGCAGCACACAAAACCACGCTCCATCCAGTCCGCAGAAAAACCTCTCTCCACATAACCGGTCCTGGGTGCCCAAAAGGTTGGGGACCTCTGCTATAATCCACTGTATAATACCTCAGAAAATAATGCCCACAGTTGTAGGAAGCTCAAATGATCATTCCAGTATTTATATCCTAATTTGGCTCACAGCTGCCAGTCTGAAGAAAAGTAGAGTATCTTTGACTGTAATGCTACCAAAATGCCAACACTTTCAACTGGCTTTTGACTATTTTGAATACTGGAATTATCTAAGAACATTTGCAACTTTAATGTAGCTTCTATATCCTATCTGGTCCAAGTTTCTATTTCCAAAGCAGATTAACATAGAATAAAAAGTTCAACAAAACATTCAAATAGAATATTGCAATAATTTAAAAAGTGAAACAATAAAAATAAATCAATGCCAATTTTTTTAGATTTCTAAATTCTTTAACATACTTTCTTGAAGATTGTCACATTGAAACCAGAACTCCTTTTTAAGTAAAAACTGTGGATCCCAAAATTAGCATGGATTTTATTACTACATAAGCAAGATGACACTGCAGAACTTGGAAATCCATTCATCTTTTTAATTTATTTCTCAGTTCTGTGTACAGTGGAGGATCATCACCAGATTCTATTTCCAATGCACAGTTCACTCTCCCCCTTTGAAATTTTTGCACCCAAGCTCAAAGATGTCGGGAAATACAATTTTTATGAATTTCTGTGCTCACAGACTAGAAGATCATAATGTTGCTAGCTTTTGGATTAGTTTGTATTATGAACTCAATCATCATAGTTAATAAACTTATTTTTGTGTTATATAAGCCTATTTGGGCTTATTCAATAAACCATGATTAAAACATACTATGCTTAGTGCTGGATATGACCTCTGTTTGGAGGTCAACACAAGGGAGGAAGGTTAAAAATGGCAATAGGACCTACTTAGGTAGAGAATGTGTAGGTATGTTTTCCCATATATATCCATAAGATTTTAATAAAACAGTAGAGTAAAACTATCAATAGTATATCACTGAACCTCTATCTTGCCTGCACTTGATCTAGGAAAGAAATGCCCTAGAAATTATCAGTATGACTTTGCAAAAACCTCCTAAATGCAGAATGGCATTACAAAATCAGTGCACTACATAAGGGGCCTATAATGCAGTAATTATATCTGAAAGACATATATCAGAAACAAAATGAATTCTAGCAGATTTGCCTCAGCTTGTGTTTGTACTATTTATCTAAGCAAGTCCGTTAAAATTGATTAAATGCAAATAAAGTGATTAAAAATTGTAACTGTATGGTCCTTAAAAAATCAATTTCAAGCAAAGGGCAGCTTACTACTTAAAGTTTTCTAGGCAAATTATAACTGTGTGTGTATGTACACACACACAAAACACATATATATGAAAGAGCAGAAATAATTATTGCAGAAATTACCTAAAGAGATTGCAAAAACATAAACCTATATACTAATTGGGAAAGGATTATGTACTATTCAAAAGTAAAATGATGTACTTTACAAAATACACTTATAGAAAATCAACTAATATTCACTTAAAGAAAATCTTTACATTTATTAGACAATTTCTCACCAATACAAAACAACAAAGTAATATTGTCTAAGGTTATCAGTTCTTCGGAATCTGTGGCTTCCCCTGTATTGCCCAATTAAAAGTTGTGATAAACAAAAGTGAATCAACATACCTATAGTTGCTGGAAGCTTTACTATCATAGAATGACTCAAACTGCTTCTATTTTAAACATCAGCAGAAAGACTAAGATTATAAAATATGTTACTGCCATATTACTCTCATCCTTTACTCATAATTATTGCATAGTAATTGCACAATTAATTCATCCAGTTTTCCCACAAAAAATATTGATCAAATAAAGATCATAAACTTTCAAAAATGTTTGTTCAAGACAGCTTTCCTTACTGCAGCCCCAAAAGACAGTGGGAGCTGGATCCAATCTTTGGAGATGTACTGAAATTAATGGAATTGCTTGAGAGATGCCCAAGCGTGCTTTGTGTTAACCAGATTACTTAATGAGAATGTAAGTAGTATCATCCCAACCTGTCCATACAGCTCTTCAATTTGTAGCTTATCTAAAGATGAGAATAGTATCTGAAACATTTTTAATAAGGGTGAATTAAACTTAAATTTAGTCCCTAGTTCATTCTAAAACTGAACCCAGCTTAATTAAGAGGTTTATACATCTTATTAACTACTGCAGTGATTTATTTGGGATAATATGTATTCTGTCAACCAAAGTATTCTGATTTATAAACCATGGTATATACAGCTTAAGGAAATATGCCATAGCTTTAACACATGAACTATTATTATTCCCTTGTAGCTGCTGTTAAATGGCCTACTGCCTTTGAAGTTGATCACTATATGATCTAATTATTAAATAGTTAATGACTAACAAATTCATATGTTATCAGACTCACAAAAAACTTTAAACGTTCTCATTAAGTCTATGCATATATAAAGTATATTAAACTTTCAGCTTTCGATTAAGCATAATCAACTCAATGCATAGTTGAAACTGAGAACAAACCATAACATTACATCTAACATCGTGAATCTAAATATATTTGCTATGTCATTAAGTTTTGCATGTACTGCAAATAGTTTTACAGAACCTGGCAAAAATTAGTACAGTATGTATGAATTGGTAATTTATTCACAATTATATGAAATATCACTGATTTCTTTTGCATGAATTTTAGCAAAATATGTAGAATTCAAATTTTAGTTTGATCAATGTTAATTGATCTGAGTACTTAATTCAAAACATAGTACAAGTATACAGCGTATGAAAACTATATATTTATAAACAGAAAGTTATGATAAAACTATTGCAATTCCAACACGATTTCAAACATGTCTAACATTGGATAACAAAGATAAATCTTATTTTTACTTTGTGTTAATTTAATTTCTAATATTAGAATTACAGAAGTTTTCTGTTGTTCAGAAAATCTTATGAACAAAAAAAGTCATTATAAACTTCAATTAAAACCTAACATTAAGATAAATAAAATAATCACAGGTAAGAAAAGAATCTTATAATCAAGTAAGTAAACATACATATTGATTTCACAGAGTACACACTGCTCACTCAAGTTATGCCTGGGATGCTAATATGATACATCTTTCTTTTACTTTGGTACACTAGCAAGTTATTTCTCTGGTGGTGTTTGCACAAGATGCTTTCCAGGGATTGCTAAATTGTTCCAACTGCTTATGCTCAAGCAATACAACCATTAACTAACCCTCACTTAGTTCACACAATACATTCAATTAAAACATGGTCGGCTGGTTTGTGGTCAGCTATGGTTCTATAACCTCTTGTCTATTAAGTCACTCAAGAACTCGCCCTGTCCTTTAATTTTGCCCAGCCGCCCTAAATATGTTAACTTTGTAGCAATGACCTCCATTTATTGCAGCGTTATTTTCTTTCAACTAGGTAGAATCTGAGGGCTCTTTCCATTGTTAGAATGGTGCATGTATAGTTATTTTTCTCTCCTTCCCTGCTGCCCACCCCCCAAACCTCGCAGCCCTTACTGCCCTGTTGCATCAACTTCCTGTACAAGCTCCTCGCTTTGGGATGATGGTGAGAATTCTTGGGTCTCTCACACCCCTTTCCCTCCTCCGGTATGTCAGCTTCCTGTGCAAAATCCCGTCCGCCAGGCTAAAGATGCCTGTGTGTTGCCGCTGCCCTTGGTGCATCAACTTCCTGTGCAAAGCCCCTTGCATTGGGGCGATTGTTCTTTTTTATTATTATTATTCCTGCCTTTGGTGCATCAACTTCCTGTACAGATTCTTTTGCAAATGGGTGAAGAGCACGTTTGCGAGGACACTACCAGCATGTTCGCTGCTGCTCTTGTTGTTCTTTTCCTATTGCCCTGGTGCATTCGCTTCCTGTGCAGAATCCTTTACATTGGGGCGGGGTGGGGGGGCGAGCGAGTGAGGATGCTCGGCTGCATTTCTCCACATTCCTTAGTGTATCCGCTTCCTGCGCAGAGCCACTTGCAATAGGGGGAAAAAAAAGATGCTCGCACTTCTGGTTTCCTCTTGCTGCTGCTGCTCCCACCGCCTGCCCCAGTGCATGAGCCCTTCTTCGTTTCCTCCCTCCCTCCTCTGCCTGCCCCGGTGCGTGATCTTTTCCTGCCACCGCTGCTACTGCTGCTCTGCGAGAGTTTGCTGCCCTACTTCACTCTACTTTAGTTTCACTCACTTTACATCCGGGTTTTTTCCCTAGGCAATGGGTGCCGCACCACAGCCCGTTCCTTAGGCAAAGGGAAATAAATTCGCTGCACCGACACGTCAAGTAGTCCCTCTGGAGAAGCCTTGAGGCGCCCCCTCCTCTCCCCGAGCAGGCCGGCCACCCCTCCTCCTTCATTCATAGGGAGATAAGGTGGGGAGGCCGGTTGAGGGGGGAGGCCTCCTCCTCCTCCGCTTTGGTCCCCAACCTCGGCTCCTTCTTCGCTTCGGAGAGCGGCCGAAGTAGCCGCGTTTGTGTGCGAGAGAGTTGTATCGGGGGCGCGCGGGCAGCGAGGGAGTCAGGAGCGCGCGCCGCTGGCAGGCCAGGCAAAAGCAAAGCAAAGCAAAACGGAGGCCGGTGGCGGAGGGATTCAGGCGTGCGGGTGCTGCGGCCGGGCCGGGTGAATGGGATTGAAGAAGAGTTCAGCTTCTCGGCTTGTTTTTGTGTCACAGTTTCTCTTCTTCTGCGCCTCTTCTGCTTCGTTCCTTTCTTCCTGCCTGTCCCCTCCTCCCCTCTGCAGGAGGAGCCCCCCTGGGAAAGGGGAAGGAAAAGGACCCCTCAGAGGAGAGAGAGAGAAGAGAAAAGCAGGAGGAGGAGGAGGAGGAGGAGGGAGCAACCAACCAACCATCTTCCACTCCCAGCTTAGATTAAAGAAAGTGAGAGGAGGAGGAGAGAGAGGAGCCAAGAAGAGGGGGACAGGGAGGCCCAGAGGAGCAGCTGCACCGCCTTCTCCCTATGAAGAGGACTCCTTTCCCCTCAAAGAGAGGTCCTGCCAGGGGGACCCCAGCCAGACCACCTCGGCGGCAACATCACCACCACCAGCAGGGTGTAGTATCCCACCTTTTGGATATTCTCTCTCCTCCTCCCCTCTTTTCCCTTTCTTTCTCTCCCCCTCTCGGCCCCCGGTCCTCTGTTGCCTGCCTCGGGAGTTTCGGGGGGGAACGGAGAAAAGGGTGGATGGTGTGGGTGCGCGCTGGGAGGAGGGAGTCCACCATGGAAGACTCCGGAGCCAACTTGGAGATGAGGAGCCACAACTTCAGGGTAATCCCTCCTCTCCTCCCCCCCACCCGGAGGTATAACGCCTAGGGATGCGGGAAGGGGGCATGTCCTTTCTCTGTCACCTGTGAGGATTGAAGTAAGTTTCTGTGAGAGGAGGAGGAGGAGGTGGTGGAGCGGGAGGGGTTAGGTGACACATTGGAGTGTGTGTGTCTGTGTGTGGGGGGGGGAGAGAAATGACACATTTGCAAAGAGAGGAAGGGAGAGGACGATTTCCCCCACTCCTCCCCAGGATGATCTTTTCTAGGCCGTTTTCTGTGGGGTTCATTTTCTTCCCTGATGCTGCCGCCGAGGAAGTTTTATTACCTTGAAGATGCTCTTGCTTTGATGATCCAGGCTTCGTAGTAAAGCTGCTGCGGCGGCGGTTTTTCCTCTCCTCCCTTCTTTTTTTCCCCCCTTTGCCTTTAATTTGTCTTGGTAGCCCGAGTAGTGCTGGGAAAATTCCGTTTCTTCAGCAACTTGTTATTCTGAAGTCTCTCTTGCCCCCCTCACCCTGGGGCAGCCCATTTTGCATGGATACAAAGCTCAGTGCAAGGACACCTTTGGGATTTCACACTCCTGCTCTGGCACGTTTGCAGTGACTAGAGATGTGTACCTTCTCTCTTCTCCCTTTCTTTTCCTGCCATTTCTCTGTATTAGGTACAAAGAGTAGGGGTGTATGTGGGACTGCCATTTGGTCTGGTTGTTTTGTGCCTGTGTATCTTGTTACTTTTTCTATGTTTTTCTTTCTTTGTTATTCCGAGCTTACTACAGATGGGATTCTGTCCCTCCCCCACTTTACATGTCTGCAGTTCAGTTGTTAGTTTCAGGATTAAACAATTAATACTTTTTGTTGTGAATAAAAAATGAATTAGATCAACACAATTAAACCAAGTGACAGAAAATGAGGTTTTATGACCAGTATGCATTTATTTGTGATGCTTTTGGGATACTGTAATGAAGAGGTTTGCTGGTGACAAGGATGTTCTGAAAGGTGTGAGGATGTCATTCCATTTAAATTGCAGATTATAAGTCACATTTATGTAGAGAATAAATTGTTAGTAGAATTAGTGAAAACAACTCCCAGATAAATGTGTTGTTGCCATTTACTGTGTGATGTTTGTAATAAACTTCTCTAATCATTTGTACACTTCGATGAATTAATAAATTAGTGAAATCTATGCTCTTGATTATGGTTTAGAGATCTTTGCTGTCGAGATTGGGTTTTACAGATGTATTTTCAGTAAGGATATCTTAAAAAGTTAAGACTTCGTCATACAAAACATAGTATAAATATGAGGTAGGATATTCTAAACATAATGATAAAGCTATGTGTTTTTCTACTGAATAACATTAGATTTGAAATTAGAAAACTTAGGCATGCAAATCAGAGTAAATTATTATTATAGTACAGTATTCAGTAAAAGTGTAGCTCCAGCTCATTATTGTTGAAATACTATTATTCTGTAAGACAAGGGATAGCAGCAGCTTTAGGACAATTTGTTATTAACAATTTTCAATATATATATATGATCCTGTAATATCATAGGCCAGTATTTTGCCATATATACGAAATACAATTATATTGTATTTTTGGAATTTCATCCTTTTTTGAAATAAAAAGTTTGACACCAGAAGGTTTTATAGAAAGAGAATAAAAGTTTTAGGAACTCTTTTTCATAGAACTGCTTGCATTTTATTTATCATTTCCTTTGGCAGAACTTGTCTGGTTTCACTTTCTCTATTTCTTTTCTTTTTTCTTTTTTCTTTTCTAATGGCCTAAGTATAGTGACCACTACAATCTGACTATATTAATGAATATTGAATGTTCTTTTCTTATGGAAAGTAAGGTGAAATGGGATTTAAAGTTTCGTTTACCATGCTGGTATTTAAGGGGAAACTGAAGTTAGCTGTCATAAACACCAGTGATCTTGCTAAACATGTGAGGAACTTTGCAAATCTAACTTTGAATATATTTTAAACTATAGTTTTTAAAAATACTTTTCACAAAATATTGTTTTACTATATAAATGGATACTAAGAATTTTAAATAAAAGCACCATTTATTTTTACACATTCTAAGAATTTCCTCACCATTCTGAATTCTTACTTTGGATTTGAGTAATGTAAGTTGGTCAGAAACTTTGGAAAGTATCTCTAAAATAATAATAAAAATACATTGTAGAAGCATAATTTTTCTTAAATGATAAATTCAGGTTTAACTTTTCAGATCTCTTCTATGATAGTGGCTATAGTAGTCTAGAGAAATGAAAATAGTACATTGTTATGCTTCTTTTAAAAATGGACCATTTGCGGGGGAGGGGGTTTGCAAGTTTTGTTCTTTTGATTTGTATAACAACTGCCAAGAATTTATGCTACTGGTCTAAGTTTGGGTATTTATGGGGAAATAAGGGGCAAAAGCTATCTTGACATTTCTCTGACATGCAGCATTGAAGATTTACTTTTTAAGCAGAAGTGCATCTTGAATTGGAGTATGTTCTGTTTGACTACTTACATTTGATGGTCTTCAAAACTGATCAAATTGTTTACTTCCTTAAGGTTGCATTTCTATATAAACCTTGGTTGGTCTTTTGAATAGACATGTTTTAAATGTAGGGAAACTGAGGCAGACTTTCTTCTGCCTTTTTTGTTTATATTCTTTCAAATTAAATATAATGAATTATTACATTTTATTACAGGGTGCAGAACACAATGCTTTTTGCACTTCAAACACAAATGTATGTGATACTTGGTATCAATATTGGGGCATGTTTTCAAGATCAGCTTCCTCTAGACTTGTTAGACTTGACTCCCACTGGCCATGTCCCCTGGCCATGTCCCCTGGGGTATTAAGGCTGTTGAACTCCAACAAATTTGGAGCATCAGTTAAGTGAGGCAGAACTATATTCAAAACAATAACTAAGCATGGAATCAGCTTATTTTCTCTTTCAGTGTGTTATTAAAACATAGTTATTTTGATATTGAAACACTTAACATTTTTGGTACTTCATAAGTGTTCACTAGTGGGCTTCAATATTTATTTCTTGTAAAAACAAAAGTTCTTAAATTGCAATAATTTTAATGTAACCCACCTCTTAAACTTATTTTAATTTTAGTGGGATCAGATCTAACTGAATGCTTAAAAATTAATTGAAATAATGCAACTTGAATATAACTTTGGGTGGAGTTCTTTCTTTTTTTAACTTAATTCTATATGGAAAAGTTTCATTGCATTTTTGGATCATATATTTCTTATACTGTAGTATTAACATAATACTAAAGCAAAGTTTTACTGTTTCATTTCACATTTATATGGAGGAAACAATTTCCTAAGAACTAGCACCCTAATTGTAAAGCACCTATAGAGAATTTAAATTGGGGTGAATTTGTTTAGTATTTTTGATAGATTCAGCACTAAAATTTATTGTGAACTTAATTATTCAGGGTATTAATTTGCAGAGTTTATTCCATTCCATATTAGTCCTAATTAAAAATTATTAAACTGTACTTAACTAGAAGTATGCAGAAATGAGTGGGAATAATTTCTGAGTAAACATGTATAGAATTGCAATATTGAAGTTAAAACTCATATAGTTAAAGACACATGTTTCATTCTTTTCGCTTTTAATGAATAATACAAGTGGGCAAACTTCCATGATAAATCAACAATGTGATTTATAATCTTTGTGATATCTGAGCTAACTTAATAGAGAAGCAGTAGTTAAGTCTTGGTTTCATCAGAATATTTTAACATTTGGACATTTAAATTCATGATGCTGTTATAAAATACAGCTGACTGTAATGTTATAATGGCCCTACATTGCTGTTGTACATGATTCCTTGTAAATTTTGGATATGAATCAATTCTTACCTCGTAGAAGCCTTTTGAATAGTTTGTCTTTAAGAATGCATGGTGCAAAGAGAGATCACTGCTTCTTCAGTAGTTCAAGTTTCACATTTTACATACAGTTGAAGTTCAGAACTTGGACTAATATGATCTGACATAAATGGATAATTTAAAGGATTAAGATATTTTGGAATAAAGATTTTTATTTATTTACATAATGCTGTTTATGTTCCCTACTTTTGTAGACTGTAGGTGGTAGCCATCATAGCATTAGTTCTACGGAAAAGCCATGTTTTGAGAGGAGGTGTTTTTGGGTTTTTTTGAAGGCCAGAAAGTTAGGTTCATTCCATAACACAGGAGACAATCACAGTATAGGGAACTTTGGAGGTCCTTTTTGTGAGAATCTATGGGATAGGTTGAGAGAGGTGGTCCTGAAAGTGCATTAATTGCAAGGAGAAATAATTGAATAATTTGTCTCTAGCCGAAAATATTTTGTGAATGATATATTTTAAGTTGTGTAGATATTTAGAGAGTGATATGTTTGCAGATAATTGGGTACGTGGAAGGAACATGTTGACCACAAATATGTCAGAGAATGAAGAAATTCCCAAGTTATTTTCTTATTGCTTTGGATGTTACACTGGGCACCATAATTGGCTTCTTTACTATTAAACGTATAAGTATTGTAGATTTTATTTATTTTTGTTATTTTATTTATATTTGTTATTGCTCACAAATATTTTAGTGATGTTTTTCAAGAATTAAACTTAATTTGTTTATAGATCCATGGATGTTTGAAAAGATGATCACAAACAATTCCTACAGTAGCTATGGTATTTAAACATCCTCTGGTTGTTAATTTGTGTTATTCATGGGGAATCTTTTAAGAAGAAAAACCTCTTTGCTGTGTTTTTGCAAGTTCTTTTGCAAGTGGTTTCTGAGAGTTACACTCTCATTTCATTTGATGTCATATTTTTATTTTCTTTCAATTCTTGTGTTTTTTATGGGACATATTGTGTTTTTTTCTATGTGAGTTGCTAGATTTGTTTTTGATACTGGCAATATAAAAATGCTTAATGAATAAATATGAAGTGAACGTTTTAATATTTATCATTATATGTTCTAAAAATTTAATCTTGTATTACTTCTTTAAAAGTAAAAGCTGGTTTCAAACTTTTAAAAGAACTTGAGATTTATATAGAAATAATTGCATTTATAAACCTTATTTATATTTATATTTAGAACAGATAAAGCTTAATCGTTACATTATATTGATCAAATTTTGAAAGTTTTTTTTAAAATGCAAGGCAGTTATTTGACACATTAATGCCATGATTTTGTATAGGCTATTGTTTATAGGAAATTCAACTTTGAAAATGTGAGGAGTGGCCTCCTATTTAATACTTTACCTCATTACCTTCTACAACCAACTCTGGCAGTGTTTGTCTAAAACCAGAATTCATCTCATGATGGAAATGAAAGGTGGGAATTTTAGGATTATAGCATGTAGTATATTCAAGTTACTCAGAGTGGACAGTAAAATGTGCATTTACGGAAATGCTTCACTGGTTGGAAACTTATTCCATACAGTCTCTAGTTACTCAGGACAAATCCAATATTTTATCAGTCTAGACAATAATAGATGCAGTATTTGTTTTCAACAATGTACATATGCAGTCCAGAGGAATGCACCAGCCCCCTTGCCAGTGTGTTCCCCGAATCTTCTCTATAAGATAGAAGACTCTAGCAAATGTAGAATGGGCTTGGGAAATGTATATGGAGCAAAGGGATATGGAATTCTGCTTAGGTCTTATTGATTGGGATCATAGTGACTTTTGTATTGCTTATCAACACCGCTTACATCTAATTTGCTGCAAGTTGTTAACCATTACTACCTTCCCATTTCACTTCTAAATGTTACACTTCTGTCTTTTGATGGTAGAACAAGCAATGCATAGCAACTGAGGGAAGTTTAATTTCTACCCTTTCAGTGGAATAAAATAGTTCTCACCATGAAAATAGAAATGGGTTTTAAAACCTCTCTTGTTGCACTGAATAGGGAAACAATGAGAAAAGATTAAATGTGTAAGTGGTAAAATGAAAAATTATGAGACCTAAACATTTTGATCACTCTTTTTGACTCTTGTCGATAGGGCTATATATTTTTTTTTTAAATCACCAACCCTCACATAAACTGAAAATATGCTGTGTGTTTTGTTTTTTGACTGCATATGGAATACAAACTGTCAGTACTTGAAGAGAAGGAGCACTAGCAGAAAGGCATTGATTCATTCTTTCCCCCTCCTGCTGTGTATCCTAGTATTGTTAACCATGGCTATTTGAAGACAATATATTTGGATGCAGACTCATAGTTGATCTCTTCAGTCAATTAGCCATCCAAGCTTAAGGATCTTTTAAACCCAAACTTCTGAGTAATCACAATATTTTTTCTGATAAACTGACTTATAGTAGCCATGGCAACAGCTGTCTTGGCTTTTTATGGACAGTTCTGTTGCTGCATCTGCAGGCTTCATCAATACTTCTGCTGCCTACAGAGGAAAGTGCAATAGAATGTCTCCCTCATACTTTTAACAGTTTTGCATATTATACTGTTGCGATATACTATTATGTACTTCCCATGTTCCAAAACTTTATAGACTGTTCTTCTTTTTGCCAAATAATTGTTTAGATGCTGGAGTTTAAGTGTTGCCACTTGTAATGAAATGCTGTGACAACCGTGTCATGCTTTTGAACATAAATTGTCATAAATTGTTTCTAGGTTCTTCACTACAACTAAGGAGGTTATTTTAAATAGGTACATTTAAGATGTTGTTATCTTAAAGAAATTATTTAAAGAACTTCCCTTAAACTTCATAGTAAATACTTCAAGATGACTTTTTGTTGAAGAAAATACAGGTTTGTATTTAACATTTGATGAAGGGGAAAGACAAATTTAAGCAAATGGGTTTTTAGCATTGGAGCAATATGTGTCTTTCAGATACATGTTTTAAGTGATGTAATTGATGTGTTTGCCAAAACACTTTAAATTGAAGAAATTTCTGTCCTAATAAATGGAAATCAGATTTCGCATGTTACATGATTTTCATTTAATGAACAAATTTAAAAGTAATACACTACTGATTTTTTATAATAAACTATATTGTACTGATATAAGTACCTTAGAAATTCATCAGTGGTAATATATCATTATATAATTTAATATAAGGATACTACAATATAAGTAATATATCAGTTGAAATATTTGATGAAACAGTCAAAGGATAGTTGCTGTGCTAAAATGTTTATTTTCATAGATATATAAGACTACGTAGAAATTACTTCTATGGGAATATTTTATATTTTAGGACATGAAAACTTTGATTTAGAGCAGCATATAGAATTGAGTGTATAAACTTCTGAATTTACTAGCAATTAGTATGTTGATTTTTAAATGTAGTTCCTTTCCATACAGCTCCCTAATTGACTCTAAATAGTACTCTTAGAATTTTATTCATCAAATAGACACAGGTTTAGATGATTTGTCTTCTTTTTGCTATCCTCATCTCAGATTTGGAGCAGATTAAGCTGGATGTAAGGAGAGGAAAATAAATGGACATCTGACTGATGTCATATGGACTGTATACTCTGGCATGTAGTCATTATGTTGTGAATTATTTTAAAATAATTGCATTTTAAAAGTAGCAAATTCTAGAATGTAGTTGTTTATGATCTACTTTTCATTTAGTAAATGTGATAAAAGTGGCAGTGATCAAAATTTATGCCAGCTAAACTGTAATTTTAATTATAATTACTTAGTACTGTTTGGAAAAGACAATGTCTGTTTGAGCTAATTCATATTTGATATACATGATTGATTTGGTGGTGTATCATCTATATAAATATGGTTGAAGGCAAGCCCTTGCACCCCTAAATGTACGTACGTGTGCATGTGAATTTGGAAACATTGAAATTTGAGAACCAGCCTTTTAATTACTTTGATTTTTGCTCCAGATAGTTATAAAGTTTGCTAAAAATGTGTGCAAAAAAAGCTGCAAATTGAAAGGTAGGAATTTGGGTGTCATTTTCATGGACCCCCGGTTTGGCCATAAAACAAGTCACATTGTTCTATTGGGCATGTCACTACCTTCACCCTTTATGTGGAAACTAAGCATTTTCAAATTGTAAAATGCTTTAATAATGTTCTACTCAGAATAAAATGTGAAACCCCGAGGACCTCTCTCCCTTGGAAGATGCAAAGCTCTCAATCAAGATTGGAGGGCTGCTGTGGTGGTAGGGTAACTTTAATTTTTATGGGTACTTCTGAATACTCCTTAATTATAGTTAACTTAATTAACTGGCCTTAGTTCTCCCTTTTCATTTACAGAAAACTATATGAATTGCCTAAGCAGTTACTGAATTTTTGTTCAGTTTTATCCATTAATTGAATTGTTGAATTCTCATTGTGTTGTTTGAAGAATCTGCCCATACAAATTTTGGATTAAAAATGTATGGTATTGATTTACATGCTTGATTCTGGACGTATACACAACACTTGTCGTTGGAGTATTCTTATATTATTGATCCTTCATTTAGTTTGACTTAATGATGGCAGGTATAGTATGTAGATAATTCCATACTTATACATACAAACAGAGATAAAACATGTTTGGGATATAAAAGAGATTCACATAAAAAGATCTGTGACCATATTTAGCTTCTATAGATAAGGAGGTGACACAGATTCTTGACCTATCTCTGACAGTATGATGGGGTTAATACTCTCATCTATCACAAATGACTGCATGTTTAAACTTGCTTTATTGATACAGAAAGTGTTTCTATTCTATAAAAGTAAAATTGCATGATATGGAAACTTTAATGTACTTTGTATCAGTGCACTGTTATTTCAGTACCAGCAAAACTGATTATAGTTTTAACTATTTTAATTATTCAGTTATGAAATAATGGACAAAATAAAATATATTTTCATATTTCTGTGTCTAGAAATATATGCTGATATTTAGTTGGCAGAAAAACACTTCCAGCTTTTTGTAACCTTTATGGTTAATGCTTTTTAATATTTGAAAATAGCCTCTTTAACTTTTCTCCTTTATATATGCGGCCAACACTCTTTTGCTTTCTAGGCTTTTCCTCTCTAACACATATGGCTCTCCGCTTGAACTCTTAAAAACTCTATATTTGAGAATGCTGTGAAGTAAAAGAGAATGCAGACTTTTAACGGGTCTTAAAAGTTAAAACCTACATATTTATAGTACCACAGATAATAATGCCTATACATCTATAGAATAAATGTGATTTTTGTGCTTACAGCTACTCTTTGTTTAGCGATTGCCTTGTTTAACAGCCGTTCACAGTTGCAAGGATTGGTCATAGAGTTATTTTTTCAATACTGTATTTATGACCTTTGCAGGTCTATAAAGCAAAGGAAAACTCAAGATCATAAGATAGTTGCAGCTTCACTTAACCACTTTCACTGTTGTCGGTCCTAATTGTGATAACTGGTTGAGGACTATCTGTATTTTCTCTGCCTATCTCTATCTTTATTTTTATTTTACTATTTGTTGAACATGTAATTCTTGACTTACAACCATTTCATTTAGTGACTATTTGATGTTACAACAGCATTGAAAAAAGTGACTTATGATTGTTTTTCACACTTATGTCCGTTGCAGCATCCCTGTGGTCACATGATCAAAATTCGGAGGCTTGGCAAATGGCATGTATTTATGACAGTTGCAGTATCATGTGATCACATTTTGTGACCTTTTGACAAGCAAAGTCAATGGAAAAGCCAGATTCACTGTTACTAACTTAACAACTGCAATGATTCACTTAACAACTGTGGCAACAAAAGTTGTAAATGGGGAAAAATTAACGATTGTCTTCCTAGCAGTGGAAATTTTGGTGTTAAGTTGAGGATTATCTTTACATTGGAATTTCTTCTATGAACTATGGCCAAGAAATAGTAATAATAAAATAATAAAATTTCTTTCTAGGAACGCTTACATTGTCATTTTTGGCTTAATCATAAATTAATACCTAATCTCATTTTTGGCTTAACCATAAATTAATACTTAATCTCATTTTTGGCTTAATCATAAATTTAAACCTAAACTATGGTTGATTTTCTGAATATATAGCAAACAATCATGGATTGGAGCAGACATGGAAGATATTTGAATTTAAGTTCCCAATAGCTTCATCTAGTATGGCTATTGGTGATTGGATACTGGGTATGATTGTTCAGAGCTGGAATGCAAAATATTTTGAACTGAATTAGTTCAAGTACAAAACACCCAGTTTGAATGCAAAATGGGCTATTCTCCAGCATGAAGAATGGATAATCCACGAATGGGTTAACTCTGACCTCCTGCCCAATTAGACCAAGTCAGTCAAAGTTGCCACGCCTGTCCTGGCTCAGGTCACGCCCCAGTTTCGATTTGGTCTTCAGCCCAGACAGACGTGGTAGATTTGGCTCCCAGCTACTTGAGAACAGCAGGTTTTATTAAGTTTATTCCATTCGTGGATTCTTGTTGATTTTCGTGCCTCTCCCCCTCTCTCTATTTCGTTATTGTCAGTGCTGATTTCTTGCTTATAGTGAACCTTTTGGGGGGAAAAGAGTTCCCCGTTCTTCAGGCCTTGAAAATTACTCGGCCGATCCGGCTCCTTATAGTCATTACTTGTAATTACTGATTTATCTTTTAAAGAGAGCAGTTTGGGGAAAGGGAGTGCTCCCTGTTATCTAGGCTGCCTTGGACCTTGAAATTATTTAGCCGATTGTGGGCCCCGCATGGCGAACGGCCCATTTCTCCTTTGATTTATTTATTCTCTTCAGAGGACCAAAAGGGAGGCTTGGCAGCTCTTAATTTAACCAGGATTCAAGGAAAACTGTCTTTTCCTGGACAAAGCGACTAAATCAGCTTACTTTCATTTTCCCCTGGTCCGGATTACTGGCGGCCGCCATTTTAGTCTGCAGCAAGCAGTCAGGGCCTTGAATTCCGGACGGAGCAGGGGAGGGAGTAATCCAAAAGGCCACTCATTTGCATTCCTCCTGTTGGAATCATTATTCAGTGTGTGTCAGGGGATCTTGATTCTAATCAGGCCTTTGGTTGCTTGCCATTTTAGGCCTTACTTGCTGCTGGCCACGAGGGCTCTGCTTGACCCTATATTGCAGCACGGATACTGTGGCCCCCTGTATTTGTACACACCAGGCCTAACAAAATTGGACCCAGCGTCAGTTGCTCTCCTAACAATCTTCACTCAACGCTTATATGGGCCTTGCCAGTTATAGCCTGTTGCCATAGTCTGCATCTAGTGAACGGTCAATACTGAGCTTGCCGTCACTAAGTGAGACAAGTGTGATGCTATCACTAAACGCGAACTTGACCTCAACGATAGGTCTCCCATGTTCAGTTTCATCATCGCTAAGTGACGTGCGACATCCGTCGCTAAGTGTGACTCCGTGCTTGCCGGTGGGCCGGACTATCACAGATCCACGTGCAGGCCGGTCCCACCTTGGTGGTTAACAGCCGCATCTCTTGCAGACCGAGACGCTTCAGCACCCCACTGAAAACTCTCGCTTTACAATGGCAGATAACACCGAGCCACAGGCTTCCACTTCTGGTGGACACACAAAGCGTAGGTCCTCTAGTCAGGAGGCAGCTGCAAAAATCAAGGCCAAAACTAAGGCCGGCTCAAACAAGCGAGCCTCCAAGGCGGCCAACAAACAGGCCAGCCGCAGGCATCGTGCCTTGGAGAAACAGTTCTCCCGTGCACAAAAACTGGCTGTAGGGGAGACGGTCAATCCGCCCCCTACCACAATGGCGACACTGCCTTGTGGCCCACACCCTGAGCCCCCTGCACCCATATGGTCCCCAGAACGGGACTCCGAAGGGGCTTTTTCAACTGGCCATTATCAGGAGCACTTTTCTCTCTTTGAAGAGGAACAGGGGCCTCAGGATCCTAAGGCACCAGAAGCCACATTTACTCCAACTGCAGTGGGGCTTCGACCTCTTGAGGGATCGTCCTTCGCGGGCCAAGTGCAGGCTCCAACTGCCACTTTTACCCCCACAGCAGCGGGGCTTCGCGATCTGGAGGACCCATTCTTCAAAGCTCATCTACAGGCTATGGTTTCCCAGGCAGTTGCTCGGGCTATGACGCCCACGGGGCGTACACAAGTGGCCTCCGCTCCCATGGTCTCCACGGCATCACCGGACCTCTCGAGGTCTGGCGCTCTCCAATACCCAGAATCAGATTCACCACCTCACTCCTTTGCCAGCGGTGTCTCGGAATACGCGGAGTATAGCCACGTGGAGGGTCAGTGGTCGGACGATGAGGAACCTCCTCGTTCCAAAGGCCTCAGGGGGATGGAGGGCGATACTCGACCTCAAGGGCCTGAACTCCCATCTTTCATATCGGAAGTTCAAAATGCAGACGCTCCAGGCCATCTTGGCCAGCGTCAGACGGGGAGACTTCATGACATCAATAGATCTGACTGAGGCATATCTCCACATACCGATACATCCAAACCACCGGCAATTTCTCCGTTTTTGCTACTTCAACAGCCATTACCAATACAAGGCCCTGCCGTTCGGCCTTTCGTCGGCTCCCAGGGTTTTCAACAAAATCCTGGCAGTACTTGCTGCACAACTGCGGTTGGTGCCGGTGCGCGTCCAGTGTTACCTGGACGACATACTCATCCAGTCGTCTTCGGCTCAGTCAGCCCAGGCGGACCTGGCTCTCACTATAAAGACACTGCAGGACCATGGGTTCTTGGTCAATTTTCAAAAGAGCCAGCTGATTCCCTCAACCTGCCTTCTACACTTGGGCGCGGTCATAGACACAGACCTCTGTCGGGTCTACCTGTCTCGGGAACGTCAAAACAGCATTCGAGCCATGGTCCTCAAGGTCCGCAGGGAACGTGTAGTGGCACTGGCTATCCTTTTCCAGCTACTGGGCAAGATGATATCATGCATAGTGATAGTGCCTTGGGCCAGATTACACTCCAGAAACCTTCAATGGTTCTTGCTCCCATTTCAATGACTAGGCACAAGCTCTTCCAACCAAAGGGTAGGGGTTCCATTCCAGACCCTAGGATCCCTTTTGTGGTGGACCTCCCCAGCAGTAGCCAGAGGATCGCTGTTCAAGGATCCCATTCGGCTAACCCTGACTACAGCCGCCAGTCTGTTTGGCTGGGGAGCACATTTCCAGTCTCAGTTGGCTCAGGGCCGGTGGTCCCGGTCAGACCTGAAACACAACATCAATTGGCTGGAACTCAGAGCTATTCATCTGGCCCTCCACCACTTCCGCAAAGAGATTGCGAGGCATCACGTGCTAGTCCTCACGGACAACGTGGCAGCAAAAGCCCATGTGAACCGTCAAGGTGGTACTCGATCCCGGTCTCTTATGGCCGAGGCTCAATTATTCGGATCCTGGGCAGAGCACAATCTCCTCTCCCTGAAGGCCGAACACATCTTGGGAGAGGCAAATCGGCAGGTGGATTACTTAAGCTGGGCTACAGTAGACCACTCAGAGTGGGGCCTACACCCGGATCTCTTCAAGGAGATATCAGA
Organism: Azemiops feae; assembly: GCA_023970755.1. NCBI lineage: Eukaryota > Metazoa > Chordata > Lepidosauria > Squamata > Viperidae > Azemiops > Azemiops feae. The sequence continues at coordinate 3,307,266 of JALGBA010004098.1, read as the reverse complement.
GAGGTTCGGGCGATCGGTTCTGGATCTGTTCGCCTCACCGGCGGATTCCCAGCTCCCAAGATTCTTCTCCCGGTTCCCCTCTCCGGGAGCGGAGAGGGTGGACGCCCTTCGCAGCCCATGGCCACAGGGCCTGCTGTATGCCTTTCCACCTCTCCCTCTGATCCCGGCAGTCATCAGGAAGGTACTGCAGGAACGGGCAGAGGTCGTATTCATTGCACCGCACTGGCCGAGACGACCGTGGTTTGCCGACATCGTGAGCCTATCAGTGGCCCCTCCGTGGAGGATTCCTCCGGATCGGATAAGGCTCATACAGGGAGTCATACATCACCCAGAGCCTCAGTGGCTCCAGTTAACCGCCTGGCACTTGAACGCCAGCTATTGACTCAAGACTCCTACTCATCGGGAGTGATCTCCATGATTCAAGCCTCCCGGAGGCCGGCGACCAATCGCATTTATGACTCCACATGGAGGAATTTCTGCCGTTTCTGGCTTTCTCAGAGGTGACTATTCCATGGCTCTTGGACTATCTGTTGGAGGGTGTTAACAAGGGCTTGGCGCCCAACACTACACGCAGACAGGTCGCGGCTCTGTCTACAGTGTTTACCTGTGATAATGCAGAATCACTGGCTCAACACCCCATGGTCTGCTCCTTCATCAAGGGGGTCACCAACAATAGACCGCCCGTGGTACATAGGTATCCAACTTGGGAGTTGCCGCAGGTCTTGCAGGCCCTTACCGGGTCACTTTTTGAGCCTATTAGGAGCTGCAACCTTAGATCCTTGTCTCTCAAGGTCGCCTTCTTGGTTGCAATTACTTGCGTATCTCAGAGCTAGCAGCTCTTTCTGTCAGAGAGGACCTGTGTGTTTTTCATACGGACAGGGTGGTCCTACGTTTAGACCCCTCTTTTATTCCCAAGGTTAACACCTTGTTTCATAGGGCGCAGGAGGTTGTGTTGCCGGATTTTGTCCCAACCCGTCTCATGAGTTGGAACGACAATGGCACACTTTGGATGTCCGTAGGGCATTGCGATATTACGTCAAGCGGACTGCGCCCTTTCGCAGATCTGAAGCCCTTTTTATCTCATTCCAGCCGGCCTCTAAGGGTCAGAAGGTTTTATCTTCTACCATTGGCAGGTGGATCAGGGCATGTATTGCGGAGGCGTATCAGGGGTGCTCCTTATCGGTTCCACATCATGTGATGGCGCATTCCACTCAAAGTGCTGCTACCTCTGCAGCATGGACTACACAGGCCTCCATAGTTGACATTTGTAGGGCGGCGACGTGGTCTTCGCCTTCCCCTTTTGTACGCCATTATAAGCTTGATAAGTTTGCCTCAGCGGAGGCCTCTTTTGGTCGCAGGGTACTACAGCAAGTGGTGCCGGCGACAGGGACACTGGCCCAGTCTGCTTCCCCCCCCCCCGTAGGGACAGAAGGGCTTTGGTATGTCCCATTGGTGGATTCTCCATTCTTCATGCTGGAGAAGGGGCGTTGTCTTACCTGAACGCCTTTTCTCAGCATGATGAATGGAGAATCCACACCCATCCCTTTCTGCGCAGTCAGGTTCAGTGTTAGGGATCTGGGAGCCAACACGTCGTACAGTCATTGCTTCGCCCTCTTCGAAACTGGGGCGTGACCTGAGCCAGGACAGGCGTGGCAACTTTGACTGACTTGGTCTAATTGGGCAGGAGGTCAGAGTTAACCCATTTGTGGATTCTCCATTCATCATGCTGAGAAAAGGCGTTCAGGTAAGACAACACCCCTTTCAAACGTTTTGGAGCTCTTTGGGTGCAGACTGCATCTTGCATTCAGAATAGTCATTTTGATCTGGAAAAACCTCCCCAAGTAATCAAGACATATGACTTTGCCCCCCATACAAATGAGTTATATCTCATTTGAAATAGGTTACTTTGAATTTGCTGTATTCAAAAGTTTTGCACGTCGCTAGTTCAGAGATCCCTTCCTACTGGTTTAAATGTGTATTGTTTAGTTTCTTTCCTTACTGGTTTTTAGTTCATATTGCAGAATAATAATTGGACAATGCAGGCATTGAAGTAAACTTGAGATGAAAGCTCTTCTCTTCATTTTCTGTGCACTTTTGCTTATACAATATTGTAGTTTTATTTTTAGAATCTTTGAGGAAAGCGGTTTATAAAGGCCACTTTATAAATTTATAGCAAAAATTATAGTTTTAATATTTTTCAATATCAAAGATAATAATTATGTTAATATTATGTGTAATATATATATAAAATAGTTTATTAATAGATATAGAATTTTGCTTAGCTTATAGAGGATTCACATTGAGAAATAATTGTTTTTCATCTGAGTAACATAGTGAACACTGTGATTGCTCGATCACATTTGGTGTGATAAATTCCTTGCTATGTATGTATGTATATTAAGTCAACATAAAGCTTCATGTTTCAGAATGACATTTTTTTAAGGTTTCTTTTTTAGTGTATATTATATAGGCTGTTTTAAAGATTCTTTAAGTAAAAGCCCAGAGGTGTAAAATGAAGTAAATGTGACAAAAAGGAAGAGAAAGCTTAACAGAAAGCTTAACTAAACTTAATCCAATTGTTAAGCTAATTGTTAAATTGTGTTGCAACATACTGTGGCATCTCGCTTTTAAGATACAGAGATTTTTCAAAAGTAGATAATAAATTCATATCTATTCCTTAAAATCAGGATGTAACTTTCTGATTGTATGAAATTACCTTCCTTACTCTAGGCTCAATAAAACCAAGCTCTTCATTAGATTCAAATTCCATGTTTTAGAAATACAATTCAATCTCGCATTAAGAACTTTATATATAATATTTCTTCCCAAGAATATATTGATATATGTAGTAACTTTAAGTCAAACCAAACCTATAACAGAATAAGACCAAATCATATGGGCTAAAGAGCCTTCACATTTCTTGCATTGCCAACATAAATGATCTAGTTTTCATTCCTTTTTAAATAGTTGTTGAAGGCTCCAACACAAAGTTTTATGAGGAATTTATTTCTTTTTTTAAATCATAAGAAATTTATTTGTAAACCTAGACCGGTGGTTCTCAACCTGTGCGATGTTGTCACAGGGGGCCTGCAAAGACTTGAAGAAATGTTATGATTTAAATCTTGAGTTAAGTCTTGGTGGTCTGTGGCCACGAAAGGTATTTAAAGGGGGTCCGTGGTGAAGAAAAGGCTGAGAACTATTGCCCTTGACCATTGGTTTTCGAAAATTGAACATTCCATTCATCATTCCAGAATTGAAATATATAAATAATATTAATTTTTGCTCTACTTTTTAATATTTTATAAAATTTAATTGTGGATTTTCAAGTGCTGTATTTGTTGAGTAAGCTAAAATTGCAACCACCTTGGAGGATATAAAATATCTGAGCCAACTATTTGGTTAATGTATATTGTCAAGCATATATTACAGGTAGATCAGACTCAAAATGCAATCTTTTGAAACTGTTAAAACAACATTTGAAAATCAACTGATTTAAAGTATTAAATCTTTGTTTAGTCCAATCATTCCAATCAAACATCTTCCCTGCTATTTTCAAATTTAAATTATACCATACATAAACTTCTTGTACAATTGCTTACCAATTAATAGCTAGTTATGACTATCATAGTCTTAATCAGAAAGTTTCCAAATTGGGAATCAAAGATTTCAGTTTAACATAACTGAACCTTAAAACTTCAAGGATTTCAAAGATGTTACATGCTTGGGCTCTAAATGGGACCAAAGGGGAGTTAGTCTTATTTTAAAAAAGAAGATAAAAACAGAATGATAACATTGACAATCTTTTTTAAAACATGTTTATTTATTCTTTAATCATGAAAGAACATACAAAACAAAGAAAAAGAAAAAAGAGAAAAAAACAGACTAACAAAACCCCCAGATATCAAATATATCTAACCTTAAACATAACAAAAAATTCACTCCAGCTAAAAGCTGAAAGATAGATACATCAAAAATCTAATCGATTTTTCTCACATAGCAGGTCTATAAATAGTTATAAACTTTCCCATCTATATTTAACAAAAATGCTGTATTACATAAACAAATATCTGTGGAAATCTAATTGTTTAGTAATCGAATCAACCCAATACCTCTGTGTGTGTGAGAGAAAGAGAGAGAAAAAAGTCAACAGGTTAAAGGTAAAAGATGATCATTGAAAGTCTGATAGGATAAAATCATCATCATCATCATCATCATCATCATCCATCATCATCATACCACAATTTAGCTAAAGAAATTCTAGGGGCTTTAGTTTGCTATACATTTTTTCTTAGCTATTTATATAAAATACCTAATAGGAATTATCATTGGAATCCCTTTAAGATATACATTAATCTCAATGTAATATTCATTTTAGTAATATAACTTACTGCAGAGATATATAGTTGAATAAAACAAAGTAATAGTAATGTATTACTATATTAAAGGAAACTGTTTTAATTGTCATCAATAGTAAATATACCGGGAACTGCGTTATTTTATCTTAGCATGATCTTAAATGATTCTGTGAAAAACCTCATGTAGCCTTTTTTAAAAAAAATAATAATCATGTTTTCTGAGAGATCCATTCATGCTGTTGTGATTAGCATATGAGCAAAAAGTTGGATTTAAAATACTAAACTGCTGAACTACTGAACTATTATGGTATGTTAGGTATACTATAGTATAATAATAATAATAAAGTTGGAAGGGACCTTGGAGGTCATCGAGTCCAACCCCCTGCTCAGGCAGGAAACCCTATACCATTTCAGACAAATGGCTGTCCAGTCTCTTCTTAAAAACTTCCAGTGTTGGAGCATTCACCGCTTCTGGAGGCAGGTTGTTCCATTGGTTAATTGTTCTAACTGTCAGGAAGTTTCTCCTCAGTTCCAGGTTGCTTCTTTCCTTGACTAGTTTCCATCCATTACTTCTTGTCCTGCCCTCAGGCGCCTTGGAGAATAGCTTGACTCCCTCTTCTTTGTGGCAACCCCTGAGATATTGGAATACTGCTATCATGTCACCCCTAGTCCTTCTTTTCATTAAACTAGACATACCCAATTCCAGCAAACGTTCCTGATATGCTTTAGCCTCCAGTCCCCTAATCATCTTTGTTGCCCTTCTCTGCACTCTTTCTAGAGTCTCAATATCTTTTTTACATCGTGGTGACCAAAACTGGATGCAGTATAATATATATCTATAGGTATATAAGTTTGGTATGGATTTTTTTTCAATGTTTATAGCTTGGTAGCCACGTGTGTTTATGTATTGTATTTTGGGATCCAAAGAGGTTTCAGTGCAGGTAACTCCGTTGATGTCTTTGCCAGATTGCCACTCCATTAGACTGTATTTTTTATTCTACTTATTTTGAAAAAATATTTTGATTTTTAAAACTGGGAAGCTGGTAGGATGCATAATCTTTATTTCTAATAATACCCTGAGTTCCATAAATCTACTTATCTAGAAAAATAACAAGATAAGCAGGATAGTAGGCAGTGTCCAGAAGAAAAGTCTGTGTGTGAATGGGCAAGCTCCTTTATCAGCTACTTTATAAGGTTTCTTGTGGTGTATGCTCAAAATTCGAAATTAAATATTTTTAGAAAATGTGAGACTCTGTTCTATATGGTCCATCATCACCTGACCTTGTATTTCAACAGTCCTGTTACCTCTTATAATATTTATTTTTAGGAAGCTAGCTATTTCAAAATAGAATAAGAAGTAATAATAGAAATAGAAAAAGAAGTAATGCTGAATATATTGGTCTTCCTCAATCTGCTGTCCTACTGTACAGGTGTAGCTGGTTGTATTTTCCATTACTGCTAGTCAGTATGAACATATTGAACACATGAAAGTTAAAACCCAAGATACGTAATAGTTGCCTTATGAAGGAGGATTATCTTTTTTTTTTATTAGGAGGGCAAAGTGCTTGTCTAAATTGTAATGTGGGAATTTGGATTTTTCTTCATGAGCAGCATGCAAGATGAATTTACAGTTATATTCTGGTTAATATACTCTTTTTATAAGTAAATCTGCCACGTTAAAAATACCTTTACGGATCCCAAAAATTAATTCTGAATTTTGAATTTGAGAAGAAAGGGACTCTGGTGGAAAGTGAAAGACAGACTTACCTCTGCGATTGTAATTGGGTGACACAGACTTTCTTGCATTAAAGAGGTGCTTAATTCTTAATAATTCTTGCCCTTTATTTCATCTGTATAAAATTGTTTGATGAATTCAGATGTAGTTGCAATGAAATCTCCACAATTTGTTTTCTCAGGTATAGCCATCTTGAGATCTGCTGAAAATAATTTGTTAATTTTTACAATGTGAAATAATTTATTTTTGCTGTAGAGTTGTAACATGGCTGCTCCTGGATGGCCAAGAAGAAACTGGATTAGTATTTTTATATAATGTATGCTTTATAATCTGAACCGCCAGTCACATGAGAGATGAAAAGTACCATAAACTGTAAAATTAATTAATTTGCAGTTATGAAGTAAATGAATAATCAGGAAGCTAAGTGAAAGAAAATTCCATCCAAGTATTACAACAAACAATCTAGGAACAAAGCAGTCTTTGAGACATATGTAGTATTTTGTGTGCTTTCAGTATTATTATATTCAAGTCAGATTCTTTTCATTGGCATTTGCACTAATTTAGGATTTTTTTGTTTATATTTATTAGCTGAATTCACACATCATGCTGAGCCGTGTTTAATTTTCTAGTAGTTTGTTGAATAAGCCTTAGTGGCTTGCTTCACACATTACTGAAGTATAAAGTGTTGGATTGATACACGTCACAAAGCCAAAATCAATTACATTATGACTTTGTACAATGTGTGAATCTGCTGTTCAGTCAACACTCTACCTAAGAGGAACACTTTTTTCATTGAATAAATTTTAAAAGAGAACAAGTAGGCTATTGTCCAGTTATTGGAACTAATGATAAAAATTAAGTCAGTTTTTGGAAAATAGTCCAAATGTAGAAAGTTCTGAGTGTTGTTTAATTTCTTAAAAAGTTGTAGGCTGGGTTAGGGTTAAAGGGGTGTTTCCTCCATCTAAAATTAAACAGCACTAATACAATTTGTCAAAATCTTGTTTGTGTTTAATAAGGAAGAATCTTGTATAAGTGTAGTGATGGTATAGCTGTTTGAGACAATCTATAGGGAATAGAAGTGATCACAAAAAGAAGGAAACACAAAAATAGTGTATCAAAGAGTTGACTCTTAAATGAATAAAAGAGAGATCATAATCTTGTCAGGTCTAGCAGCCAAAATATTACTCAGAACTACAGTCAAAGAATGAAGTCTCATTATCTTTAACAATGTCAGTGAAGAGAACTCATATCTAATGATAGCTTTGCAGAGAAGCTTCTGATAGCTCAGCAGGTTTGTTGTGTTTCAGTGTGCATTCCTTGTATATAGGAAGCTATATTTTACTTGTTTGACAGTTTAGCCTAAAGAACTTAACTAGCTAATCTCCCCTGAATTTATGGAAGATATTTAAATTTTATAGTTCTGTAGTTTGAACTTGCTTTATTTTTTCTTCTTTCTTAAATATTCTTTTGTGTTCTGTATAACAAAAAAGTCCAATTAGAAAATAACACAAATATTTCCTACAGAAATTATTTGCTCAATTTACAAAAAAAATTATTTGACACAGAAGTTTAAAATTAATTGAGGTAGTCCTAAGTTAATGATGGCAAATTATGACCAGAATGGCCATGGCTAACTGATAGCAGAGAATATCTGTAGCTCAGGGTTGAATTTGGGATCCTTGATGCTCTCTGAGCGTGGTTGTTTTCTTGTAGATTTTTTTCATTATCCAACTAGGTAACATCATCAGTGCTAGAAGGGAATGGGGTTTGTTCTCTATTTATATACAAATGGCTTGCCCTGTCTATGTTGGTCAGAGTGTGCTTGGTGGTTCCTTGATTAAGCTGTTGTTTATTGTTAGTTTGCCTGAGTTGGTATTTCCTTGATTGGGTGTTGTTTACAACTTGGTTGTTGTTATAGTTGTTAAACTTGGTGTTAATCTGAGGGGTCCTTGATGCTCTCTGAGCTTGCTTGTTTTCTTGCAGATGTTTCATTACCCTAACTAGGTAACATCCATCAGTGCTAGTAAGGAGTGCTGTTTGCTGTCAGTTTATATTCTGGTGTCTTGCCTGTAAGTATGGGCGGTCTTAGGAATTCTTTGGTTGGGCTGTTTACTAATGGCTCTTTGGCAATTTTGGCAGTTTGGTGTTAATCTGCTTATCTGGGTGTTGATTGCAGGCAAGGAGGTGTTTTGGTCTTTTTGTTTTCTATTTTTACTTTTGATTATCTCTTCTGAATAGTATGTAGATGTTGTTTTTCTCTATGTGTCTGTTGATGGCTGACTTGTCTAAATGCCATACTTACGGGAATTCTCTTAACATTTTTTGACTTTGTTTGGTCTATGATGCTTACAGTTTCCCAGTTGAAACTATAGTTAAGTCTGTCCATTTGTTGTGCAGTTAAGGAGTTTCCATCATATCTTCTGAATGCTAGTATCACAGAGGATTTCCAGCCAGATGACCATTAATGTCCGGATTTGAAATCTGTATCTGAAGGAAATTCTACAGCGGCTTTGTGGACCGGTGGGGGAGGGAGAGGGATGGTTCCACATGAGTGACAGGTGAGAGCGCGCAGTTTCATTTACACAAGCACATGCTTGCCTGCCGTTTCTGCAGTCTGGTTCTGAATGGGCCATGACTCAGTAGTGGATAGTTGGGGACCCCTGCTCTATGGTAATTAGGGAAATTTGACTTAATTTAAGTCTCTAACTGTGATTAATTAACATTTAAAAATGCAGTTTAATACAATCAAAGTTAAAATAGAAATTGTATGCAAAAAGTTAAAAGCAGTGTCATTCAAAAATTGACTTTGAGGGAAGAAATGGCTCTGCAAAAAGTGGAGCTGATGACCACAGTGGAATGAAGAGCCAGTGAGTTAACAGGTTCTTTGATAATTCATCTCTGGATAAGGAGAGGACTTGAGATCACTCACAAGTACTCCAGACAGCTGAGCCTTGGGTTTGGAGTCCTGGGAAATGAGGGAATAACCTTGCTCGAGCTATGGTCATTGCTTTTGTAATCATTTTTGGAAATAGCATAATAATAATGATGATGATGATGATGATGATGTTGGAAGGGACATTGGATGTCTTCTAGTCCAGGGCTTTTCAACCTTTTCACCCATTGTACCACTTTTCGGATAAGGCAATATCCGAGTACCACCACTCGCCCAGCAAGGTATCAAAAACTTGACCCCCCCCAAAAAGGAAAAAAAGATAAAGTACAGGTAGTCCTCGACTTACAACAATTCGCTTAGTGACTTTTTGAAGTTACAACGGCACTGAAAAAAGCGAATTATGACTATTTTCACACTTATGACTGTTGCAGCACCCCCAGGGTCATGTGATTTACATTCGGATGCTTGGCAACTGATTCATACTTATGACGTTCACAGTGTCCCAGGGTCATGTGATCAATGGCCGGGGGCATGGCCAGCTGATCACTCAGGTTGTAGCGTGCCTGTGGGGGGGAATCCGTGGGTCTTTGGTGGAGGGGGATGGGACTGGGGTGGGTGCCTGCCTTCCTTCCCTCCCTCCCTCCCATTGTCCCTTCCTTCCTTCTTTCCTTCCTTTCCTTCACCTCCTTCTTTGTCCCTTCTTCTTCCCTCCCTCTCCCATTGTCCCCTTTCCTTCCTTTCCTTCCTTTCCTTCACCTCCCTTTGTCCCTTCCTCCTTCCCTCCTTCTCTCCCACTGTACCTTCCTTCCTTCCTTCCTTTCCTTCACCTCCCTCTGTCCCTTCCTCCTTCCCTCCCTCTCTCCCACTCTTCCTTCCTTCCTTTCCTTCACCTCCTTGTCCCTTCCTCCTTCCCTCCCTCTCCCCCACTGTCCCTTCCTTCCTTCCTTTCCTTCACCTCCCTTTGTCCCTTCCTCCTTCCCTCCCTCTCTCCCACTGTCCCTTCCTTCCTTCCTTTCCTTCACCTCCCTCTTTGTCCCTTCCCCTTCCCTCTCCCACTGTCCCTTCCTTCCTTCCTTTCCTTCACCTCCCTCTTTGTCCCTTCCTCCTTCCCTCCCTCTCTCCCACTGTCCCTTCCTTCCTTTCCTTTCCTTCACCTCCCTCTTTGTCCCTTCCTCCTTCCCTCCCTCTCCCCCACTGTCCCTTCCTTCCTTCCTTTTTTCCCTTTCCTTCCCACTGTCTTCCTTCCCTTCCTTCTTTCCTTCCTTTCCTTCACCTCCTCTTTGTCCCTTCCTCCTTCCCTCCTTCCCTCCCACTGTCCCTTCCTTCCTTCTTTCCTTCCTTTCCTTCACCTCCCTCTTTGTCCCTTCCTCCTTCCCTCCCACTGTCCCTTCCTTCCTTCTTTCCTTCCTTTCTTCACCTCCCTCTTTGTCCCTTCCTCCTTCCCTCCCTCTCTCCCACTGTCCCTTTCTTCCTTCTTTCCTTCCTTTCCTTCCCCTCCCTCTTTGTCCCTTCCTCCTTCCCTCCCTCTCTCCCTGTCAAGCCCCCGTGGGCTTGACGTGAACGGGCGGGGGAGGGGTCGAGGACGACGTGCGGGGCGGCAAAGGAGACCAGCGGCCCGCGCCGTTGTACCTGGCAGCGTGAATGTCGGCTCCGTGCGCGTCCCGCCGAACAGCTGAGCGGCTCCTACTCTTAGCCGTCGAACAGCTGATGGGCGTGAGGCCGCAGCAGGGAGCCAAGGGCCGATGGCGCGGCCTGAAGCTGAAAGGCTCTGTCTCCCAGCCGCTGAACAGCTGATGAATGCGAGGCCGGGAGACAGAGCCTTTCAGCTTCACCTTTCAGCAGGGATGCTCACGGGACTGGAAGGCTGCAGCGCTGCAGCCCCCATTGTTCCTTCCTTCCTTCCTTCCTTCCATTGTCCTGTGCTACGCCGCCCAGACCCCAGCCTGGTTTTGGCAGGCAGCAACACATCACGGCCCTGCCTGTGCTCCCGCAGAGGCAGAGGAGAGCGCACAGGCAGGGCGGGGATATCCCCAGTTCACCTCCCGTTTTCAGGCACGTACGTTACGAACTGGCTTCTTCTCCCAGTCATTTTTCCCCTACCGGGGCCCAGCGTTCGAGCCAGGTTCCCCGATCCTCTCCGTGTACATCGTTCTTCCCATAGCTCTCCCCAGCGCTGTCGAGAGATGCCCATTTCTGGCCGCATTGCTACCGTTCTTAAGTTACATTTGCACCCGCCCGAAGGAAGAGAGCGACGCTTTTCTCTCTCCTCCAAAGGAAGGGAGACAAACCCGCATCGCCACCAAGTCACCCTTCTTTCGGGCAAAGTAATCTCCGGTCCCCACCTTTGAGACTGTTTCAGCCTGAAGCAGAGAGTCGGAGAGCTGCGTCACTCTTGCCATTTGGACCCTCTACTTTTACGCTCTGGGAGCAGCTTGCCTTTCAAACCTCCGATAACTAACGGAAGGGGAAACCTGCTGCAAAGGTGCATCTCCCGAAAAGATGAGGGGGGGGGAGAGAAAGGCGATCAGTCAGCCAAGAGCCCGGCTGTTTCAGACTTTAAGCCTGCGATATAGGCAACAGAGGGCCAAGCAAAGAAGGCGATCCAAGAAAAGGGAAAAAAAACCCGCTTTCCTTTCCAGCAAAAGTTACTTTTCCAAAACTGCCTTAAATGAAGAAGTGACTTCCCCCCCCCTCTAATAATTGACTTTCTCCTGGCTTCTCCAGCCTTCCCTGGCAGGAATAGATCAGCCCCGACCGGCTTTTGTTCCCCAAAGGCTAAAGTCGATCGCTCGCTTGTCTGATCCAAGGGGCGCACGGGCACCCCGAGACCTGCTCCAGGTCCCCACTAAGCCACGATTCCCGGTTTGTAGAAAAGAGGGGGGGGAGAAAGGCGATCAGTCAGCCAAGAGCCCGGCTGTTTCAGACTTTAAGCCTGAGATAAGGCAACGGAAGGGGAAACTGACTGGTGGGAGGGCAGGCCGGCCGGCCGTCGCGGAAATGGGGAAGGGTTAAATGCTGCGAAACAGTGGGGGGGAGTCAGGCGGGCGCATTTCTCCCTCCACACCTGCGTTCTGTTGGCTTTGCCTGGCGCGCTACAGCAAAACACCGCGGGATGAGTCCGGGAGGCAACGTGAGGGCCATGAGGGGTATCGCAAGCTCGCGGGGGGGGAAGGAAAAGAAGACGGAAGAGAGTGAGGCCACAACAGAGAGAGAGAGAAGGGGGAAAAGAAGGAGGGGCGGTTGTGATGTTGGCGCTCAGGGCCACGACGCGAGCAGTCTCAAACCCCTTCCTGCGGTCTCAAACCCCTTCCTGCTGAGGGAGTGGACGGCTCTGTCCCCTATCAGGCTAGCGCTTGTTGTGAAGTAAGAAGAGGGAGGGGAAGGGCGATACAGATCCCGCTGACCTGCGTGCACGAGAAGAAGTCAATCCAGTTGCTGCACAATGAGTCCCTGTGGAAGGCGGGGCGTTGCTCTGCGCCTGCGCTCTTCGCGGGCCCTCCTGCAGGGCACGTTCGGTAGGGTTCGTGTAGGCTGCCACCAAGCAGCATGATTTCCACAAACAAGTGAGCTGGGAAGGAGCGGAGCGGGGGGGAGTAAGGCGACCCCCGGGGGGGAGGAAGGCGACGCCGCGTACCACCAGCCAAGTGGTCGTGTACCACCAGTGGTACGCGTACCACCGGTTGAAAAGCCCTGTTCTAGTCCAACCCCCTGCTCAGGTAGGAAACCCTATACCATTTCAGACAAATGGTTGTCCAGTCTCTTCTTAAAAACGTCCAGTGTTGGAGCATTCACAGCTTCTGGAGGCAGGTCGTTCCACTGATTAATTGTTCTAACTGTCAGGAAATTTCTCCTTAGTAATTGCTTTTGAGCTATTAGGAACCTTTGGTTAACAGGTTTTACAGCACTGGGTGAGTTTCCTTCAATTCTTTATGAAAACTTAATTACAAGTTTAAAAAGTTTTTTTAAATGATGAGTGTGTGTGGGTAATAAACAGCAAAATAGTGATTGAAACTTTGATTTTAGAAAGTTACAAACAGATTAAGGGTACAGATAAATTTAAAATAAGATTTTGGAATTAATTATCAAGAATCCTTCACATGGGAAAATGCTTTTGTTTTAAATTTTGTTTTTTAAACATAGTAACTGTCATGGTTCCCACTAATGAAACCACATAAAGCAGAACTCCGAGCCTTGAAGTTTCCTCAAAGCACATGTTTATTGGATAAATAATATCGACACAGTCAAAAGTGAAACCAACTCTGAAGTTTTCCAAGAGATTCAAAGTAACTAAAAGTAACACTCCCCTACCCTCTATGATGCAATAAATCATGATACCCAATAAAATTTTAATCTTAAGTATTTGGTCAGGAGGTAGACCTTCTCTCCTATATGAAACAGCCTCTGTGGAGATCGCCTCTTTTCTCCAGCATGAAGAATGGAGAATCCACCAATGGGTTAATTCTGACCTCCTGCCCAAGTAGACCAAGTCAGTCAAAGCTGCCATGCCCGTCTGGCTGAGGACACGCCCCCAGTTTCGATTTGGTCTTCAGCCCAGACAGACGTGGTAGATTTGGCTCCCAGCTACTTGAGAACAGCAGGTTTTATTAAGTTTATTCCATTCGTGGATTCTTCCAGTGTTTTTTGTTGATTTTCGTGCCTCTCCCCCCCTCTCTCTATTTCGTTATTGTCAGTACTGATTTCTTGCTTATAGTGAACCTTTTGGGACAAAAAGAGTGTTCCCCGTTCTTCAGGTCTTGAAAATTACTCGGCCGATCCGACTCCTTAGAGACATTACTCGTAATTACTGATTTATATTTTAAAGAGAGCAGTTTGGGGAAAGGGAGTGCTCCCTGTTATCTAGGCTGCCTTGGGCCTTGAAATTATTCAGTCGATCGTCGTGGGCGAATGGCCCATTTCTCCTTTGATTTATTCTCTCTTCAGAGGACCAAAAGGGAGGCTTGGCAGCTCTTAATTTAACCAGGATTCAAGGAAAACTGTCTTTTCCTGGACAAAGCGACTAAATCAGCTTACTTTCATTTTCCCCTGGTCCGGATTGCTGGCGGCTGCCATTTTAGTCTGCAGCATGCAGTCAAGGCCTTGAATTCCGGACGGAGCAGGGGAGGGAGTAATCCAAAAGGCCACTCATTTGCATTCCTCCTGTTGGAATCATTATTCAGTGTGTGTCGGGATTTTGATTCTAATCAGGCCTTTGGTTGCTTGCCATTTTAGGCCTTACTTGCTGCTGGCCACGAGGGCTTTGCTTGACCCTATATTGCAGCACGGATACTGTGGTCCCCTGTATTTGTACACACCAGGCCTAACAAAATTGGACCCAGCGTCAGTTGCTCTCTTCTAACAATCATCACTCAACGCTCATTTGGGCCTTGCCAATTATAGCTTGTTGCCACAGTCTGCATCTAGTGAACGGTCAATACTGAGCTTGCCATCACTAAGTGAAACACGTGTGATCCCGTCACTAAACGCAAACTTGACCTCAACGATAGGTCTCCCACGCTCAGTTTCATCATCGCTAAGTGACGTGTGACATCCATCGCTAAGTGTGACTCCGTGCTTCCCGGTGGGCCGGACTATCACAGATCCACGTGCAGGCTGGTCCCACCTTGATGGTTAACAGCCGCATCTCTTGCAGACCGAGACGCTTCAGCACCCCACTGAAAACTCTCGCTTTACAATGGCAGATAACACCGAGCCACAGGCTTCCACTTCTGGTGGACACACAAAGCGTAGGTCCTCTAGTCAGGAGGCAGCTGCAAAAATCAAGGCCAAAACTAAGGCCGGCTCAAACAAGTGAGCCTCCAAGGCGGCCGACAAAGAGGCCAGCCGCAGGCATCGTGCCTTGGAGAAACAGTTCTCCCGTGCACAAAAACTGGCTGTAGGGGAGACGGTCAATCCACCCCCTACCACGATGGCGACACTGCCTTGTGGCCCAAACCCTGAGCTCCCCGCACCCGTATGGTCCCCAGAACGGGACTCCGAAGGGGCTTTTTCAACTGGCCATTATCAGGAGCACTTTTCCCTCTTTGAAGAGAAACAGGGGCCTCAGGATCCTAAGGCACCAGAAGCCACATTTACTCCAACTGCAATGGGGCTTCGACCTCTCTTCGACCTCTTGAGGGATTGTCCTTCGCGGGCCAAGTGCAGGCTCCAACTGCCACTTTTACCCCCACAGCAGCGGGGCTTCGCGATCTGGAGGACCCATTCTTCAAAGCTCATCTACAGGCTATGGTTTCCCAGGCAGTTGCTCGGGCTATGACGCCCATGGGGCGTACACAAGTGGCCTCCGCTCCCATGGTTTCCACGGCATCACCAGACCTCTCGAGGTCCGGTGCTCTCCACTACCCAGAATCAGATTCAACACCTCACTCCTTTGCCAGCAGTGTCTCAGAATACGCAGAGTATACCCACGCGGAGGGGCAGTGGTCGGACAATGAGGAACCTCCTCAGGAACCTCCTCCTCTCGTAGGCTTGTTTAATCCCGTGCTCTTTCCGTCCCTGCTCTGCAAGGCCTGTGTGACCGGTAAGATAAATCCGGTTCAGCCATCGGTACCTGAACAGGCTCCTAGCCAGGACATGGACCCGTTGTTTTCTGAACCGGTTGTGATACACAAACAAATCCCTTGCCCCCCCCCATGTTCTTGAAATCCATTCAGGGGCAATGGGAGTCCCCAGGTGCTTTTCCCTCAATAGGGGGAATCGACGGTAAGTTGATTGACACGGTGCCAGTCTTGAATGCGGCGCTGGAAGTGCCTGAGGTGGATGAGTCCTTAAACCCTTTATTTTCTGATTCCAAGGTGCCAGGGGATATGGCGGAGGCGTTGAAGCCCGAGGATAAGAAATCCGAGGCTTCTCTCCGCAGGACACACCAGGCTTCGGCATGGGCAATAAGAGCGTCCACCTCAACCTCATTCTTTGCAAGGGTGTCTCTTATCTGGCTCTGTCAATTACAGGCCAGAATTCCCCCAGAGGAGGTAAGAGTCCATCAGGACTTAACGAAATTAATGGCGGCATCACAGTACATGGCAGACGTGTCTCTGCAGGCCGCCAGATTCTCGGCCAGTGCCATAGCATCCAACGTCACTGCACGCCGGTTGCTATGGCTCAGGAATTGGAAGGCCGAGGTTAAACACAAATGGCGCGTGGCTTCCGCCTCGTACCGTGGTGTCCGCCTTTTGGGGGAGGCCCTAGCTCCCTATTTAATTGAGAACGGAGAAACGGAGGATCCTTTACCACCTTTCCAGGAGGCCGATCCGACGGTTCTTCCCGTACACCCGCCGGCAGCCATTTCAGCCCGGATCAGATTTGGCCTCAGCACAAGTCTCCTGGCCATTTCCTGCAGGTCCGAACCATTCCTTTGATTGGTCTGGCTACAGAGACAAGATACAGACAACAGGCTCAGGGTAAGCAGTCCTTTCGAGACAGGGGAGGCCGTCCCTTTCGTAAATCCAAGTGACTCAGGGAGGGACTCTCCCATAGGTGGCAGACTAACTTACTTTCTCCACCAATGGGAGACCATGACCACGGACTCTTGGGTGCTAAGCACCATCAGGGACGGTCTGTCTCTGGAGTTCGTGACCAGGCCACCTCGACGCTTTATTTCTTGTCCCCCTCTAAGGAACCCAGTCAAGAAGAGCCTTCTGAGGGAGGCCATTCAACACCTGTTATACATAAGAGCCATAGAAAGGGTGCCATTCGACCAACTAAGACAAGGTTTTTACTCCATCCTATTCGTTGTCCCAAAGGCCTCGGGGATGGAGGGCAATACTCGACCTCAAGGGCCTAAACTCCCGAGACCTGTCGTAACGAAAGTTCAAGATGCAGACGCTCCAGTCCATCTTGGCCAGCGTCAGACGAGGGGACTTCATGACGTCCATAGATCTTACGGAGGCGTACCTCCACATTCCCATACATCCAAACCACCGACAATATCTCAGGTTTTGCTATTCCAACAGCCACTATCAATACAAAGCCCTGCCGTTTGGCCTCTCGTCGGCTCCCGGGATTTTCACCAAGATCTTGGCGGTACTCGCCGCTCACCTACGGTTGGTGCCGGTGCGCATCCAATGTTACCTGGACGACATCCTCATCCAGTCGTCCTCTGCTCTGGCCGCCCAGGCGGAGCTGGCCCTCACTATAAGGACACTTCAGGACCATGGTTTTTCAGTCAACTTTCAAAAGAGTCAGCTGATTCCCTCAACCCGCCTTCTACAATTGGGCGCGGTGATAGACACAGACCTTTGCCGGGTCTACCTGTCTCTGGAACATCAAAACAGCATTCGAGACATGGTCCTCAAGGTCCGCAGGGAGCGTGGCACTGGCTATACTCTCCCAACTACTGGGAAAGATGATATCATGCATAGAGATAGTGCCTTGGGCCAGACTACACTCCAGAAACCTTCAATGGTTCTTGCTCCCATTCCAAAGGCTGGGCACAAGCTCTTCCAACCAAAGGGTATGGGTCCCATTCCAGACCCTAGGATCCCTTCTGTGGTGGACCTCCCCAGTGGTAGCCAGGGGGTCACTGTTCAAGGACCCCAGCAGGCTAACCCTGACCACAGACGCCAGTCTGTTTGGCTGGGGAGCGCACTTCCAGTCTCAATTGGCTCAGGGCCAGTGGTCCCGGGCAGACCTGAAGCACAATATCAATTGGCTGGAACTCAGAGCTATTCATCTGGCCCTCTGCCACTTCCGCAACAAGATTGCAAGGCAACACGTGCTGGTCTTCACGGACAATGTGGCGGCAAAAGCCCATTTGAACCGTCAAGGCGGTACCCGATCCTGGTCTCTCATGGCCGAGGCCAAGTTATTGGGATCCTGGGCAGAAAACAATCTCCTCTCCCTGAAGGCCGAGCACATCTCAGGAGAGGCGAATTGTCAGGTGGATTACTTAAGCCGGGTGACAGTAGACCATTCAGAATGGAGTCTACACCTGGATCTCTTCAGGGAGATAGCGGAGAGGTTCGGGCAACCGGTTCTGGACTTGTTCGCCTCACCGGCGAACTCCCAGCTTCCAAGATTCTTTTCCCGGTTCCCCTCTCCGGGGGCGGAGAGGGCGGATGCCCTTCGCAGCCCATGGCCAAGGGGCCTGATGTACGCCTTTCCGCCTCTCCCTCTGATCCCGGCAGTCATCAGAAAAGCACTGCAGTAACAGGCAGAGCTCATATTCATTGCTCCGCACTGGCCGAGGCGACCGTGGTTTGCCAACCTCATGAGTCTCTCTGTGGCTCCTCCGTGGAGGATCCCTCCGGATTGGATAAGGCTCATACAGGGAGTCATACAACACCTGGAGCCTCAGTGGCTCCAGTTAACCGCCTGGCACTTGAACGCCGGATCTTGACCCAAGAATCCTACTCATTGGGAGTGATCTCCATGATTCAAGCCTCCCGAAGGCCGGCGACCAATCGCATTTATGACTCCACGTGGAGGAATTTCTGCCGTTGGTGCGACAGCAACCACTTGGCTCTCTCAGAGGTGACTATTCCACGGCTCTTGGACTATCTGTTGGAGGGTGTTGATAAAGGATGGGTGCCCAACACTATACGCCGACAGGTCGTGGCTCTGGCCACGGTGTTTACCTATGGCAATTCGGAACCACTGGCTCAACACCCCATGGTCCGCTCCTTCATCAAAGGGGTCACCAACAGTAAACCACCCGTGATACATAGGTATCCCACTTGGGAGTTGCCACGGGTCTTGCAGGCCCTTACCAAGTCACCCTTTGAACCTGTTAGGACCTGCAACCTTAGGTCCTTGTCTCTTAAGGTTGCCTTCTTGGTTGCAATTACCTCGGCTAGGCGTATCTCGGAACTGGCAGCTCTTTCTGTCAGGGAGGACTCGTGTGTTTTTCACACGGACAGAGTGGTCCTGCGTTTGGACCCCTCATTCGTTCCCAAGGTTAACACCTTATTTCACAGGGCACAAGAGATCGTGTTACCGGACTTTTGCCCTAACCCATCTCATGCCCTGGAACGGCAATGGCACACTCTCGATGTCCACAGGGCGTTACGCTATTACATCAAGCGGACGGCGCCTTTTCGCAGGTCTGAAGCCCTTTTTGTTTCCTTCCACCCGGCTTCCAAGGGTCAGAAAGTGTCTTCTTCTACCATTGGCAGGTGGATTAGGACCTGTATTTCGGAGGCCTATCAGGCATCCTCCTTAGCGATTCCAGGTCATTTGACAGCACATTCCACTCGCAGTGCTGCTACCTCTGCAGCATGGGCTACACAGGCCACCATAGATGACATTTGCAGGGCGGCGACGTGGTCTTCGCCTTCCCCTTTTCTGCGCCATAGACTTGATAAGTTTGCCTCGGCGGAGGCCTCTTTTGGCTGCAGGGTACTGCAAAAGGTGGTGCTGGCGGCAGGGACACTGGCCCAGTCTGCTTCCCCCCCCCGGAGGGACAGAAGGGCTTTGGTATGTCCCATTGGTGGATTCTCCATTCTTCATGCTGGAGAAGGGGCGTTGTCTTACCTGAATGCCTTTTCTCAGCATGATGAATGGAGAATCCACACCCATCCCTTATGCACAGTCCGGTCCAGCGTTAGGGATCTGGGAGCCAACACGTCGTACAGTCATTGGCTTCGCCCTCTTTGAAACTGGGGGCGTGTCCTCAGCCAGATGGGCGTGGCAGCTTTGACTGACTTGGTGTACTTGGGCAGGAGGTCAGAATTAACCCATTGGTGGATTCTCCATTCATCATGCTGAGAAAAGGCGTCCAGGTAAGACAACGCCCCATCTACCTGCTTCTTATAAATCTTTGCGGCTTTTTCCAAAGCTTGTTTAACATTTGCCCAAGCGCTCTGCCGTGTGTTTACCCATTCATTTACTGTCTGAGGAGGGGGGCTTCTGAGGATACTCTGGCATGGGCACAAATTCCCTGCCTGTTGTTACTTTAAAGGGGGTAAGACTGGTACAGCTGTGCACAGTATTGTTGTATGCCACTTCAGCAAAAGGCAGGAGTTCGTTTGCTGATAGTTAACCTAGCATCTCAAGTATTGCTCAACCATTGCGTCTGCTTGTTCAGGATCTCCATTCGTACTCGGATGAAAAGCTGAGCCGAGCCCCTGGGTGGACCCAATCGGTTTTACGAATTCCCGCCAAAACTTTGCAGTAAACTGGAGCCCCCGATCTGATATGATTCTTCTTGGAGCTCCGTGGAGCTGGTAGATATGCTTCAAGAACAGTTTCGCTAGTTTCTGAGCGGAGGGGAGACCAGGACAGGCTATAAAGTGAGCCTGCTTTGAAAAAAGGTTGATGACAATCCAAATCACGATGTTCCCGCTATTTTCAGGGAGTTTGACAATAAAATCCATTGCGATTTCTTCCCAGAGCTGGGATGGTTCCATTACTTGTTGTAACAGTCTAGGGGGTCTTCCAGGTCTTTTCTTCATAGCGGCACAAATTGCGTAGCTTTTAACATAGTTTTCAATTTCCTTTTTCATTCCAGACCATCAGAACTGCCGTCTTACTAAATGCAAAGTTTTTAAGAATCCAAAATGACTGGCTTGCTTAGCATTGTGGCTCCGTTGCAAGGCTTGGACCCTGAGGGTGCTGGGAAGGTATAATTTGGAACCTTTTTATGCTAATCCATCCCTATAGGTTAACAGCTGTTTGTTGTCTCTGAACCAGGGATCGGATTTCAGTTCAGTTCTGAGTTTCTGGGTCAATTCACTGTCAGAACTGATTGATTGCTTTCAGGTTTGATGCCTAGTGGTTACTTGAGAGGCCTTTTGAGGAGAGGGGATGATAGCATTCACCACCTCCTCTCGACGACTCTTGTACTGTGGCATCCTAGATAAGGCATCAGCTAGGAAGTTCTTTCCTCCAGGAATGTATTTGAGAGAAAAGTTAAAAAGATGTAAATGCTGCGCCCATCGAACTTGTTTGGGAGATAATTTGCATGGGGTTTTGAGCGCTTTGAGGTTCTTATGGTCAGTCCACACTTCAAAGAGTATTTTACTCCCCTCTAGGAAGTGGCGCCAGGTTAGCAATGCCCATCACACAGAAAATGCCTCCTTCTCCCATACAGCCCAATGCCATTCTGTGTCAGTGAGTTTTCTTGAGGTATGTGCTCAAGGTTGCAGCTCCCCCTTGTCATTTTTCTGAAGAAGTACTGCACCCACGGCAACATCGCTCGCATCTGCTTGAATGATGAACTGTTCATTGGGATCGGGATGTTTCAGGATTGGCTCTGCCTTTTGAGTTGTTCAAATGCTGCTTGGCATTCCATAGTTACTTTAAAGGTTGGCTAGGGTGGGGTTTTGTCGCCCCTCTGCCGGTTTTTAAGAGTTCGGTAATCGTAAGGCTATTTTCACGAACGAAGGGATGAAGGAAGAAGTTAGAGAACCCAAAAAAACTTTGTAGTTGCTTGCGGATTTGAGGGGGCTGCCATTCCAGAACGTCTTTGACCTTCCCTGAGTCCATCTCCACCCCTTCACTCGATATTTGATACCCCAAGTAGTTGAGGCAAGTTTGATGGAACTCACATTTTGACAGTTTGGCATAAAGGTTTGCTTTTAATAATTTCTTAAGCACCTCATGAACTAGTTTGACTTGTAGAAGTTGACAGTAACATTTTAAAAATTAAACACTAGAAGGAACTGAAGATTACAATTAAAGGAAAAGAACACTTAAACTCAACTTACAATTACAGAATGAAGCTAAAACCATTGGAAGGTTATTTTCAAAAATGGACTCAGAAGTTAATTTTAAAAGTGTCTTCCTGTATTGATAAACTGTTTTTAAAGGATGTTATGGAACAGAAACAAGTTCTACTGGCAATATCAAGACTGAATTGAAAGTGGATTTCTATAAAAAATGACAAAGAAAAAGATGTTACACTGGACATATAAAAGAAACCGACTGATGTCTTAATAATTAAAATGGATAAACAACAAACCAAGATAGTGACCTGGATAATTTTCCTATATTAGATTTACAAAAAAGACTTGTTAAAGTTTGAGAAATTTTGTGAGAAGGGACAAAGAAAAAATGAAAAAAAAATCAAGCTCTCTGGCATTATTTGAAGGTACTAATGATTAATATTGGTAGAAGTAAAAGGAAGGAATATGAAATTAATTTGTTTGATCAAGGTTAAAAGATGTATGTTGTTATTTCTGGTAATCCTTAATGGATTTTATTGACATTTATTTATTAAATTTATTTGCTGCTCTTCTCACTATTCAGAGCAACTTTAGATGGCTTATAATGTGGACATCAGGAGTGAAATGATGCTTAATGAATTTGTTTATAGATAAGAGATGGAATATGGGAAGAAGAGATCATTTGTATTTTAAGGAAAGGTGATAAGTTATAAAAACAGTTTTACTTGTGATGAAGGTGGGAAGTATGTATGTGTGTGTATGTGTATACACATACACATATATTCTATTTATTTCCCCCTTTTCTGCACTTACTACTGTTCTATGTCTTCAATATGTGTGTGTGTGTGTGTCGATCTGTCCATCCATCCATCCATATTACATAATCAGGACTGTGATAATGGAGAGAATCTTGGGTTATTATTCTTTTTTCAAATGCATAGGATAGGATAGGACAGGACAGGACAGGACAGGACAGGACCTTGGAGGTTTTCTAGTCCAGCCCCCTGCTCAAGTAGGAGAACCTATACCGTCTCAGACAGGTGAATGTCTAGTCTCTTCTTAAAAATCTCCAGTGATGGAGCGCCCACGATTTCTGGGGGTAAGCTGTTTCACTGGTTGATTGTCCTCACTGTCAGGAAGTTTCTCCTCAATTCCAGGTTGCTTCTCTCTTTGATCAGTTTTCAACCATTGTTTCTCATCCTTCCATCTGGTGCTTTGGTGAACAACCTGGCCCTCTGCCCTGTGGCATCCCCTCAGATACTGGAACACTGCTATCATGTCTCCCCTATTTCTTCTTTTCTTTAGACTAGCCAAACCCAAGTCCTGCAGCCGTTCTTCATATATTTTAGTCTCCAGGCCTTTGATCATCTTAAGTTGCTCTTCTCTGAATTTTTTCCAAACTCTCAACATCTTTTTTGTGATATGGTGACCAAAATTGGCTGCAGTATTCCAGGGGTGGTCTTACTAGGGTTTTATAAAGCGGTACTTCGCGTGATCTTGATTCTATGCCTCTGTTTATACAACCCAGGATTGTATTAGCTTTTTAGTTGCTGCTGCACACTGCTGGCTCAAAGTCAAGTGATCGTCCACTAGGACTTAAGGTCCCTCTCACAGTTTTTAAGCCAGGTCTCGCCCAATCTTTATTTGTGCCTTTGGTTTTTCCTGCCTAAACATAAGACTTTGCTTTTCTCCACATTGAAACTTATTTTGTTGGATAGTGCCCATTGTTCAAGTTTGTCAAGATCTTTTTGGATCGTGAGTTTGTCTTCTGGGGTGTTAACTACTCCTGCCAGTTTGGTGTCATCTGCAAATTTGATGAGATCCCCTTCTATTCCCTCATCTAAGTATCTAATAGAGAATATTTTGAGGAAGAAGATTGAGACATGCTGTGTCTGGTTCTGCAGATCTAGCCATGCAGAGTACTAAATTAGGTGGAGAGTACTATTGAATGCCTCTCTAATGGAGAAGATCACTGTGTCTTGTGCCATGGAGGTGGCATGTTGACGCAGTGGAGAAAGATATGAATACCCACTTTTCCCCCATGAGTGTTCTTTGCCATATAGCTCAAATTCATGAATATAAAGTCCAAAGGCAGTATTTCTAATCTATGAAAGGGTACAGGTAGATAAACTTAATATTTAAATATTATTTCTTTATCTGCTTGCTTGGCTTTACAGGGATATAAATCATGATATTTTAAGACAGGATATAATTGATGTATCAGATGACATTTGTAAAATATGTAGCAAGCCAAAGATGCTGCAAAATACAAAGAGGAATTTTAAAAAGATTTTAAAAAGATTTACTTCACAAGTGGGCAGCCATTATAAATCAAATAAATAATTAAAAAACTTAATTTAAACTAAAAACACTCAGCACTGAGAGTGAGAAACTCATATTAGAAACTGATCTCATAGAGGATATAGATCACCATTTTGATGTTCTTTAAGTTGTTAGTCATGTTCTGTGTGCCATAATCCATAATACAAATACTTCTAAGAGAGATTAGGATTCAATATAGTATTTATACCAATTATTTTCCTACTAAGGTATTCTTAGCTGGATTGCTTCCTATTCACCTGGAAGACATAGACATTTTTCTCCAGCATGAGAGATGGAGAATCCACGAATGGGTTAACTCTGTCTTCCTGCCCAATTAGACTAAGTCAGTCAAATCTGCCACGCCCGTCCTGGACTAGGCCACTCCCCAGTCTCGACCTAGTCTGTAGCCCAGACGGACGTGACAAATTTGGCTCTCAGCTTATTAGCAGCAGGTTGTATAATTACATTTCTTCCCATTCGTGGATTTTTCTTCTCTGCTGCCATCTAGACAGCGTTGGGATCAGCGCTGTCTTAGATTGCTTTACTGAAGGCTTAGGTTTCTCCCAAAGGCTTTCTTTTAGTCCGGAAGCCTTCGCCTCGTAATTAGATCAGCCGATTGTCGCGGCCGCCATTTTGGATGCTGCGTGGCGAGCTGCTTTGTTGCTGCCGCCTACTCATTTTCTGCTTGTGTTTGGGTCTCTCAGTTGCCCGTATTGGGTTGCAATCGGCGGACGACCGTTTCGGCTGAAATACAGGTCGTTCCGTCCACTTACCTTGAATAGCCTCGCGGAGGCAGAGGCAGCCGCGGCCGCCATTTTGGAACCGCTTAAGCAGTTTCGTGCCGATTCCTCCGGACGGAGGGGGGGAGGAGTATTCCCAAAGGCCAGTTAACTGAATTTGCCCTAATTCAGGACTATTTGAACAATTCTAGCCGCCCTCAGTTTCAATCGGCATACCAACCTGACAATCACTCCATCTCTTCATTAGCCGGATTGGCGGCCTCAAAGCAAACAGATCGTCAGGAATTACAGGACTAGAAAAAGAGGGAGTCGCCAGGCATTAACTTGCGCTGTGAGGCTGTAATTTTTACCAGCACCTACCTCAAGGCCTATTGTGCGATCTCTTTGGTTACAACCCGCGCGACGCTTTACAGGCGGGTGCGGCGCCTCTCAGGCAGTCAGCCATCTATAACAACTGAAGACAGGCCTCAGCCCTGGTGCCTCATTTGCCGCTTACAGCTACAAAGTGCACTGGCTGTGCCATATCTGGCCTTGCCGCCACAGGCTAATTAGCGTGCTGGCCGTTACCACCCACTGGTCTTGCCGCCGCTAATCGGACTAAGCGTGTGCTGGCTGTCATCACTGATGTGATTTTGCCGCCACCTTAGATCTGTCCTATCACACTAGTGTGCTGGCTGTCGCCATTCGTTGGCTTTGTCGCCACTAAGTGCTCTACACGCGAGCTGGCAGTTATCACTCAGGTGATCTTGCCGCCGCCGTAGATCTGACCGTGCACTAACCGTGCAACTATCCGGTCTGGTAGCCATCAGGAGCGTGGCAGGTGAGCCAGAGTTCATTAAATTGGTCCCGCTGCCACCAGTGCCAAGAGTACTCGTCTGATCCCAGCAAGTGGCACTCAGCCACAACCAGTACTCGGCTCCCTCGTTGATTGAGATCCCTGTCAGCACAACACTGAGATATCTCACTTTATGATGGCGGACAATACGGTGCCCCAACCTTCACAGGATACCACCTCTGTTTCTACTAGCCAAAAGAAGCGTAAGTTCTCTAAACAGGAGGCTGCAGGCAAGATCAAAGCCAAGGCAAAAGCCATCTCGGGGAAGACCCCTTCCAAAATGGCGGAGAAACAGGCTAGTAGAAGGCACCAGGCCCTGGAGAAACAATTCTCCAAAGCACAAAGGCTACAAAGCCTTTGGAAACGGAGCACGCAAAGGCCTCGGTCTTTGACCTTCCACCGGAGCCCTCCGCCTCTACCCAGGGGGCTTGGTCCCCGGAGGGGATCCCCGGCTACTTCCTTCCTTCCATGGCCGACCAGGAACTATTTCCTCTCAGCGAGGAACCATATACCCATCAGGCACCTCCGGTGCCCAGGGCTCAACGGTCAGGCCCAGAGGCTACCTTCACACCCACAGCAACTGGGCTCAGGGCGACAGAGCCCCAAGGGGCGTTTTCCCCTGAACAGCTTCAGGCACTGATTCGCCTCCAGATATTTGATTCGCCCAGGGATTCGCCTCCAGATCTTCCCACAGGTCCAGACCAGAATCTGTTGCCTCCATGACTCCGTCCTATGTTTCTCAGTCGGGAGCACCTGAGTACCATGGTTCTGTCTCACCATCCCGGTCCTCTCACAGCAGAGCATCATTCTCTGCAGAGTACGACCAAATGGACATGCCATTGTCAGAGGATGAGAAGCCCTCACCGGACCCTCCGCCATTTGTGGGCCTCTTCAACCCGGCCCTTTTCAAACCACTGCTGCACAAGGCTAGCATCACAGCCAACATGGGTCCTGACCAAATCCCTCAACCCAGTCCTTCAACCAGCTCGGATCCAAATCCGGTAATTTCTGAGCTTGTTGTGACTCAGCAACACATTCCCTGTCCCCCGTTGTTCTTGAACACCGTTCAGAAACAATGGGTTACACCTGGCACCTTTCCCTCCCGGGGGGGGACGGATAGGAAACTGTTCAGTGCAGCACCAGCTTTGGCTGACACTCTTGAGGTGCCAATGGTGGATGAATCCTTGACCCCTCTGTTCTCCTCATCCACGGTGTTGGGGGATATGGCCGAAACCTTGAAGGCTGAGGATAGGAGGTCGGAATTGACTTTTCGCAGGACACACCAGGCAGCGGCATGGGCGGTAAGAGCGGCTACTTGCATATCCTTCTTCGCCAGAACCTCTCTCCTCTGGCTCCGCCAGCTCCAGGCTAGAGTTCCTCCAGAGGAACGCATGCACCAAGACCTGAGTAAATTGGTTGCGGCCTCGGAGTATATGGCTGATGCGTCATTACATGCAGCCAGATTCTCCTCTAGAGCCATAGCCTCCAACGTCACCGCACGACGGTTATTGTGGCTCAAACATTGGCAAGCTGACGCCAAATCCAAGTGGCGTTTGGCGGCGGCCCTGTATCAAGGTGGCCAGCTGTTTGGGGAGGCCCTGGCACCTTATTTGGTCAAGAATAAGGATAAGAGGAAGGTGATGGCTCACCTTAGCAGAAGGGCGGACAGACATTCCAATCCGTATGCCCGCCAGCAGTCCTTTCGGTCAGGGGCAGTCTCAGGTCCTGCGCAGCCCTCCTGTTCCTTCACTGCCAGGTAGGACCGCCCATCTGAGAGATCAGGCACCAGGGACAGACCCAGGCAACAGTACCAGAGCAATCGGCCCTTTCGGGGCAGGGGAAGTTGCCCCTTCAGAAGGTCTAAGTGACTCCTGGGAGGCTCCTCCCATAGGTGGCAGACTGGCTCTTTTTGCCCACCAATGGGAAGCTACCACCACAGATTCCTGGGTCCTCAACACCATCAGGTACGGTCTGTCCCTGGAATTTGTGTCCAACCCACCAGGGCGCTTCATTTCTTGCCCGCCGTTAAAAAATCCAGTCAAGAAGGACCTCATGCACGAGGCCATTCGACATCTCTTGGAGATAAGAGCCATAGAACCAGTAACAGCTGGTCAACTGGGAAGAGGATTCTATTCCATCCTTTTTGTGGTTCCCAAGGCCTCGGGAGGATGGAGGGCGATACTCGACTTGAAAGGTCTGAACTCCCATATTGCATACAAAAAATTCAAGATGCAAACGCTCCAGTCCATCCTGGCCAGCGTCAGAAAGGGAGACTTCCTGACGTCCATAGACCTCACGGAAGCATACCTCCATATACCCATCCTTCCCAATCATCGGCAGTTCCTCAGGTTCTGTTACATGGGCTACCATTACCAATATAGAGCCTTGCCGTTCAGCCTTTCGTCGGCTCCAAGAGTCTTTACCAAAGTCCTGGCGGTGCTCGCCGCACATTTGAGGCTGGTGCCGGTACGCATTCAGTGCTATCTGGACGACATTCTTATCCAGTCGCCCTCCATTCCGGCTGCCCAGTCGGACCTGGCCTTGTCTATCAAGACCCTCCAAGACCACGGGTTCTCGGTGAACTTTCAAAAGAGCCAGACGGCTCCCTCAACCCGCCTTCTGCACCTGGGTGCGGTGATAGACACAGACCGTTGCCAGGTCTATCTGTCTCGGGAACATCAGGAGAGCATCCGAGCCCTGATCCTCAAAGTCCGCAGGGAGCATGTAGTGACACTGGCTATGCTCTCCCAACTGTTGGGAAAGATGATATCATGCATAGCAATAGTGCCTTGGGCCAGACTACACTCCAGAAACCTACAATGGTTCTTGCTCCCGTTTCAGAGACTGGGCACCAGCTCCTCCAACCAAAGGGTAAGGGTTCCATCTCAGACCCTAAAATCCCTTCAGTGGTGGACCTCCCCAGTGGTAGCCAGAGGGTCATTGTTCAAGGAACCCGTTTGGCTCACCCTGACTACAGACGCCCTGACTACAGACTACAGACGTTTTTTCCAGGGCTAGAGAGCTACAAATACAGCAACATGGATGCAAAGTCAGTATTATCTGCCAGTACCTTCAGGGGTACAAATGTTGGTGACTCTTAGAGTAAATCCTATTTGAAACGAAAGAAAGAAAGACTTTTCAGCCATCTCTACTCTCTAAGCAACTAACTTCCTTTAGTGCTGTCCATTCTCAACTTAGTTGATGAAAGCAAGAGGACTTTGAACCTCATTGTGGTGCTTGAATTGCCAGCTGCAATAGCAGTAGTCTACCAGTACTCTGGGGGGGAGAGGTGTCACATCTCTGACTTGCACAAAGAATGTCACCAATTACAAAATAAAATTCCATTAGATATAGCCTATTTGCTGAGCGCTGGGCGCTTCACAGACTTTCTTACAACTACATCAGAGAATTGTAAAACATACCTCAGCACCAGTTTCTTTCTTTCTCCAAGTAATGGCAAAGGAGAATTCTAAATGCTCCAAGCCATTATTGATTTGTTTCCCATAGACTCAATACTATATCCCAGTAGAATTCAATACTCAATATTTTTCTTATTTTATACTACCACAAATGAATAAAAAATTGAGCCATCCTAGATTTCTTGTGGGGCGGACAGAATGCACAGCATTACAGGTTTCATGTGGAAAGGTCCAAAAATCCATTTTAAATTGCCTTCAGTTAAGTACTAACTCTCAAGTAAGCTTATCTCCAATAATAGTCTTCTGAAGACATGGGGTTGTCAGCATTTCTACTTAAATGACTTCACCAGTTCTCCTTTTTCAACAGAAAATGCATGACATCCAAATGTAATCTAGTCCTTGTTTCATCTGCCCTCTCACATTAGTCAGGTGAAGAGTCATTTGTCCTTTCAATTATGCCTTTAATTATGCTATGCTTAATGATTTTGCATGTCATGATAGTTCTGGCTCTTCTCCTAGAGCCCAGGAAACAAAAGGTACGGGACTTAATTGGTACTCCATCCACTGTCCTCATAATTCCATAAAATCATATTCCTGGTTTGTTCCAGGATCTTGTTTAAACTTTAAAATGAATACAGTTGTGTTCTGTTTCACTGCAGGTACAGTTGAAGGCACCTAATAAGTATATTACTTCAATAAAATATAATTTAATAAAGACAGAAGTTGGACAAAAAAAAAATTAAACCTCAAGTTTTTTTTAAACAAACAGGTTGCAACAGCCTTATCCAACTTGGATATCTACCTTTGTCAGTTGTGGATTTGCCAGCTGGAAAATCTGGGAGTTTGATTGTCCAGACATTTCAAGGGCACCCATTTGGGGAAAGCTGAATTGGAGTAATTGATATTATTGCAAAATTGACCAGATGGAATTAATGGATGTCTAGTTTCAAAATCAACTGCAAAGTGCTAGGCAAATATATTACAACAAGCTGTTAGATGTTTCATGTGATCTGTCCAAGACTAGTTCCAAGTGTGCTTTTCTTTTTCATTTTTTTACTGCTTTAAAGTGAGGCCATTATCCAAATATAAAACATTTTAAAGAATGCAAAAAGAGAAATTAATAAGAAAAAATCAAATATATATATTTTCTCTTGAGTGTGAGTGGTATATATGTATGTATATATAAACCAAAAAACAAAAATCCAACAGTTCTTAAACCAGCAGTTTTCAGGAAAGCATGCTTTCCATTCTTGAAAATAGTTCTAATGGTTCTGCATCTGGAAATACAGTGAAAGCATTGCCACAAAATGGAATCTAATGTAAACATATTTAAGTATTCTCCACTTAAAGGTTCATCAGAAGGTAGACTTTTAAAAGAAATCTATTGTGTTTCAAAAAATAGAATTACGGAAATAATTCTATTTAGGCCAAGGCAAGGTTAAAAAAAGTTGCAAATCTAAGTGCTTCAGAATTCTTCATCAGGTAAAATGTGCTAAGTACATACATACAAAGTGAAGGAAGGAGGGAAGAGGTACTAAGTGTTCAAACAAGAGCTTGCCTTTTTTGCCTTATGATGGCATGTGCAATGGAATATAGACATTCAGAATTGATTCTCCCAGAATTTTTTGCTGGAGATATTTGAATGAAGATACTGTAGTTTATTTTTTTACACTAGAGCTTATTTCTTACTTGACAAATGGTAACTTCAGTACTTGAAATCTTTAGGTAAACTAATAAAGTTATTGACCTAGTAAAAATATTGGAAATTGTCTTATCACTATTACTGTCTTTGGTTATTTTTCTTTTCTGATAGAGAAAAGAGATACTAGTTTGTGATCTACTGACTCCTGTATACTATATATACTATATACAACTTAGCTATTTTTCCCATTAGATAGATGCTTTTGAATTTTAAAATAATAAATTATTTTAAATAATAAATTATTTTAAATAAATAACAAAAAAGAAAAGTAAAAGAAATAAAGCACAAAAATGCATACATTATATAAAAACACATAACAAGGGCTTTAAAATAAATGAAAAAATACAACAGAAAAAAGATATAAAGTATATATAATATGTTGTTAGAACAATAGTTACAATTCTATATTTAACTAATATAACAAATCAAGTGTGTGTGTATGTATACACATACACAAGTATATTTTTTTAATGCACTAATATGGCTATCATGCTTTTTTAACATACTGTACTTTGTTTAAATGAGTCCCATATTTCCTTATTTATGCATATAAAGAGAGAGATTGCTTGTAAGTAGCAAGTATAATCAAGTCTTCAATCCATTGAGTAAATAAGGCTGTACATTCATCTTTCCAATGTTGCAGTATCAGTCTTTTAGCTGTAATATGGGCATGGATAATCCATTTACATTGTGCAATTGTCAACTTCCATGTACTAGGTATGTAATTCAGGAGACTATTTTCCTCTGAAAGTTTTTTAGCTTTTTCTCCTGAAAAGTTTAGCTTTTTAGAACTATATAAATATATATTATATAGACCACTACTTTATCCCAAAATTTAGTAAATATAGGACACTATAATAACTATATTACCTAGAAAATGGGAAAGTGTCTTAACTTATATACCTAGAGCAGGGGTAGGCAACCTTGGCTCTTTTATGACTTGTGGACTCCAACTCCCAGAATTCCTGAGCCAGCATGGCTCAGCTTGGAAACCTCTCCCTTTCCCCTCAGCATGGCTGGCTCAGGAATTCTGGGAGTTGAAGTCCATGAGTCATAAAAGAGCCAAGGTTCCCCACCACTGACCTAGAGTATCAATGGATCTTAATCTACGACTTATATAAGAACAGCAAAAAAAATTAGAATTTATACGATTCCATTGTGTTTGTGTAGAAAAGGGCTGTATAGGATAGCATTTTGTTGGAAATGTAATAAGGATATTTCTTTAAAATGCATGTTTTATGTCTTATACTGTAAGGCCATAGTGCTGCATGTGGTACTTAAACACATTTCAATGTAGGTTTATAGAGCTCTAGAAGTTGCTACCAAATTGTAACTTAGTAAGGATGAATCATGTTACATATTTTTAATTACACTTAAATAGAAACGAATGCATTTCACTTAAATAGAAATGAATTTATTTCTAAATCATTTCTCCTCCTAACCCTTCTATTACTGTTAGACCATAAGACCATTCAGATCCCAAGATGTCCATCCCATAATAAGTTTTACATTTCTAGCCTATATCTTATATTCTTTATTATAAAGGATAGTCTTTTATTTTATAAACTGTTCTTTATATTTATTTAATTTATATTCTCTTGGGTTGCTCTTGAAATATTCTCTTATAGAGCAAAATTATAAATTTAAACATTTTCCCCTTATGAACCTCTTTCATATTTGTTCCTTGTTCATGTTTGTTCTTTGTTCAGGTTTATTTTTTCTAAGAAAATATGTTCACTATAACCATGTAGGAAATATCTCAGAGGAATTTCATCTATGGAAATTTATATTGAGAGCATGCAGTTTGGAATATAGGTTTTATCTAAAACCTTTGGTAGAAGTAGTTCTATTCAAATTGTCCTTCACTTCCAGGATATAACTTGAGAAAAATTGGCTTATAGCATTGTACCCTTATTATATGAACAGATGAACAAAAATTCAACTCAAGTGAGATATGTCAACTCATGCTGCTTTTTCATCACCCCAAAAGTTTCCAGAATTAAAAAAAAAATCTTCCATTGATTTGGTCAATGTTTATCAATAAACTTGTTAAAGATTTCATAAAATATTGATATCATTGAATGAGCATATATAGAAACTAAACCAGTCCTTTAAAAATGCAATCTGTCTGATCCATATAGTACTATTTTTTTCTTTGTAGGTTTCTCAGCTATTTTTAAACTTGTACTATCACCCTCACTTGGGAGAGAGTGTCCCTTTGCAAGATAGAACCCACTAAAGAGAGAAGATGGCAAGGAAATAACAGGCAACAGGGAGAAAGCAGAGCTGCTTAGCTCATACTTTTCATCAGTCTTCACACAAAAAGAAATTATAGCCCAACATATCAAAAAAACCACTGCAAAAGACAAATTAGAAACAAAAATTAAAATAAGCAAGAAAATGATAAGAGAACACCTATCCGACCTTGATGAATATAAATCACCGGGGCCTCACAGATTACATCCCAGAGTTCTGAAGGAGCTGGCAGATGTTATCTCAGAACCATTGCACCACATCTTTCAAAAATCCTGGAGCACCGGGGGAAGTACCTGAGGATTGGGAAAGGGCTGATTTGGTTCCCATCTTCAAGAAAGGGAAAAAAACGGACCCAGGAAACTACAGACCAATCAGTTTAACATCAATACCTGGGAAGATCCTAGAAAAGATAATCAAAAAATAGATCTGTGAACAACTAGAAGCAAACAGAGTTATAACTAGTAGCCAGCAGGAGTTTGTTAAAAACAGATCATGCCAAACCAATCTTATTTCATTCTTCAACAAAGTGACTAAACTAATAGACCAGCAAAATACTGTGGACGTAGTATACTTAGACTTCAGTAAGGCATTTGATAAAGTAGACCACAATCTACTCCTTGGTAAGCTAGCAAAAGGTGAAATAGACAATATCACCACCAGATGGATCTGTAGCTGGCTGGCAAACTGTACTCAACAAGTAGTCCTCAATGGCACTACATCCACGTGGAGAGAAGTAAGCAGTGGGGTACCACAATGTTCCGTCCTAGGCCCAGTACTCTTCAATATCTTCATAAATGACTTAGATCAGGGAATTGAAGGGGAGCTCATCAAATTTGCAGATGACACCAAACTGGCAGGAGTAGTTAACACCCCAGAAGACAAACTCACGATCCAAAAAGATCTTGACCAACTTGAACAATGGGCCCTATCCAACAAAATGAGTTTCAATGTGGAGAAAAGCAAAGTCTTACATTTAGGCAGAAAAAACCAAAGGCACAAATACAGATTGGGCAAGACCTGGCTTAAAAACAGTAACTGTGAGAGGGACCTTGGGAGTCCTAATGGACGATCACTTAACCATGAACCAGCAGTGTGCAGCAGCAGCCAAAAAAGCTAATACAATTCTGGGTTGTATAAACACAGGCATAGAATCAAGATCATGCAAAGTATTATTACCGCTTTATAAAACCCTAATAAGACCACACCTGGAATACTGCAGCCAATTTTGGACATCATATCACAAAAAAGATGTTGAGAGTTTGGAAAAAATTCAGAGAAGAGCAACTAAGATGATCAAAGGCCTGTAGAGTAAAACATACGAAGAACAGCTGCAGGACTTGGGTTTGGCTAGTCTAAAGAAGAAATAGGGGAGAGATGATAGCAGTATTCCAGTATTTGAGCGGCTGCCACAAAGAAGAGGGGGTCACGTTATTCACCAAAGCACCAGAGGGCTGGACAAGAAACAATGGTTGGAAACTGATCAAAGAGAGAAGCAACCTGGAATTAAGGAGAAATTTCCTGACAGGACAATTAACCAGTGGAATAGCTTGCCCCCAGAAATCGTGGGCACTTCATCACTGGAGATTTTTAAAAAGAAGCTAGACAGTCACTTGTCTGAGATGGTATAGGTTCTCCTGCTTGAGCAAGGGGCTGGACTAAAAGACCTCCAAGGTCCCTTCCAGCTCTATTCTATTCTATTTGTTAGGTACAAAAAAAGTATTGTAATTTAGGATCAGAGTGATCATGTTATTCATTTAGGAATGTCTCATTAACCTGTCCATTTTATTTGGAGTAAAAAATACTTTTAGATATAAATTTGTCCATTTAACAGGTATTAATTTAAACATGTTTGATTGTACTTGGTTTCCATGGAAATAATGTACAGTTAATGTTATTTATAAGATGGAAGTAAAATAGGGTGTCTAATGGGACCCCCTGTAGCTCTGATGAGGAGACTTAGGGGGAAGGATGAAGGCTCGTGGGATTTTTAACAAAGTTAAATGGAAATATCTTGTAACTGCATGTAAAGATCAACAATAGCTATAAAGAAATACTTCATTATTAGAAAAACATAATATTTCCTAACTTCTTTGTATTTGATTTCTTAAATATTTGTGTGTGTGTGTGTGTATTTGCGTTTGTATTGTTACTAAAATACTAAAATATTAATGGAAGATTTGAAAAAAACGTATAGAAATCTCCATTACAATAGAGTCTAGTTTTCACATGCCAATAATTGTCTGAAGCAATTTTTATGGCATTCTTAATTATTGGTTTCTTTTGAAATTTTAGTCCCAAAACTGATATATAAATGCTATTTAATACTATTAGATTATTTCTGCCTCATCAGCCTTAAATCAAGGAATTTTCCTGAATATTAGTATTTAGACAGTAAGTAGTAAGAAGCATTCTACAGCAGAATGGGTAAGTTATGTCCTTAATAGGACTTCTCCCTGCACCGAGGCTTCTTACCATAAAGTTTGTTTCTTTTTAGCATTTGTATTCTAAGAAGCAGTGTTTTGTTTTAAGGATCTTAATGGTTCCACATAATAACCTTTTTGTATCTTGGAAGTTTTCTCAGTGCTTCTGTACACTAGTGCCCCTTGCATAGACTATGTATCAGGTGCTTTGTTGATTTATATAGTATAATATAGTATGGATTCTAGGAAGTTTTGTTCAAATTATTCGTTTTTGGGTTTTTTTCAGTCCTATATGTTTCATATGTCCTGCTGGGATTCCTGGGTGACTCCCTATCTAAATTGCTTTTTACACTCGGGGACTAAATGGAGATTCCCAATGCAGAATTACCTATGAAAACATTACAAAGAGGATAGCATATTTCCTTCCAACTTTTCTAAGAAAGAAATAATAACTCTATAGATTGAACTAATCCTGTTACTTACATACATAATTTCTGGTTCATTCCTATTGTGGAATATAGTATAGTTAGTACATCTGCGGCATTTAAAATAATGAAATAATTATTCCTGTCTATATTCTAGCTCTAAAATATATATGATTCTTTTTCATGTTTTCGAATTATTGACCCATTGATTTTTGGAAAAAGTGCTGGCTCTTGATCTAACTGGTATTATATTTTCCATTTAATAAAAGAAATAACATTTATGATTTAAATCCACTCCTGTTGAACTGTTATGTTGAGTTAGGGTCATTAAGCAGAGTGTATGAATGCCTTGAAAAGTGTGCATCTGAAACATACAAATTATTTATATGCAGTTGGCTGTGGGCATAACAATTTCCTGAACTGGGTATTAACCATTACAGATAGTCCTTATTTAGTGACCACAATTGGGACTAGTAAGTCAGTTGTTTAAGGAAAGTGGCTGCTAAGTGAAACCGTGTCTATGCTTATTAACTTACCTCAGCTTTCCTTTGCTTCACAGACCTGCAAAGGTCATAAATTTGAGAATTGGTTGTAAAGTTACTTTTCATCACTGTTGTAACTGAGTGGTCACTAAACAAGCCAGTTACTCATTTTGTTTCATAGGGTACTATGGAACAATCCTGGGCCTACTTTGTAGGAGTCTGGAAGTCTTCCACGCTAATCTCTTCATCCCTCAAAGCCTTCTCCCCTCCAGAAATCCTGAAAATTCAACTGCAGCTAATCTGATAATGTCACAATGTTCCTGGTTGATCTTTTGTAGCTCTTCAGAAGGTTGGAAGCTAAGTTGTAGTTTCAAAGTGTTCATCCCAGTCACATATGGATAATGGATTTTGGCAGGGAAGATTTTCAGTGCCAGAATGGCAACACTAGTGCTAAGGCATTGAGGCAGCTGACCTCCTTTCCACCGCCTCAATGAAAGTTCACCCTGTATTCCATTGGCCATTGCTTGTGAAAAAGTCTCACTCCCCTGCATTCCCATTTCCATTCTCATTCTAGAGGATGGAGAGGAATAATATAAGGTGGAAGCGGTATTAGACTCTAGACCAGGGGTGTCAAACTGCCGGCCCGCAGGCCAGTTTCATCATAAGGAAGCTGCGCCCATCCCATTGCCGGCAATGGAAAAAAAGTCGCGATACGACACGTCACGTCACGTGGCGAGTTTGACACCCCTGCTCTAGACTCTAGAGGCAGAAGGAAGCAGGTCGATTTGCACTGCTTAGTGACCACAGTGATTACCTTAAGGATGGCGGCAAAAAATGTGAGATCTGATCTGGTCATGTGGATGCCTCAATTTATGTTGGTAATGACTTAGGAACACATATCCAGTCTCAATTGCATTTTTAAGTTGTGGACTACCTGTAGTCATGTTTCTTATCTGGTTTACCCAATAGAGTTGGCAGAGTACAGTTTTTGAGCCAAATACAGCACCATTTAGTTGTTATGCCATCCAGCTTCATTTAACGAGCTTGCTAATCATTATCTCGTGGGATACTTTATTAAATGTGTTATAGATTTAATTATTTATTACATATTTAAAAGTATTTTTATCCTGCCTTTATTCTTTTATAAATAATGAAGATGGCAAACATTTCTAACATTCCTTCCTCCTCCTATTTTCCCCTGAACAACAGGTCTGTGAGGTGGGTGGTGTTGAGAGGGAGTGACTGGCCCAAAATCACCCATCCAGCTTTCATGCTTAAAATGGGACTAGCATTCACAATCTCCTGATTTCTAGCCTAGTGACTTAACCACTAGACATATCTTGCCACAGTTTTTCTTTTTATTTATTTTTGGCAATTTTTCTGAATGCTTTGTTGATATCAAGGTATGTTACATCTGCTCCTATCATCTGTTAAGGAAGTTGTCCATTCAAAAAATACAATTAATCTAAGATTTGCTCTTGATGAATCCATGCTTATGAAATGGTCTAGAATCTTCCTAGTATTAATATTGGACTAATTAGTCTAAAGCTTCCTGGATCCTCCTTTTTTCCCCTTTTTCATTTGAAAATTTCACTGACATCCCAAGATGAAATTCATCTAAATCTGGAGCTTTAAACTAATTTTTAAAAAGTACTGGTAGTCCTCGAGTTACAACCACAATTGAGCCCAAAATTTCTGTTGCTGAGACATTTGTTAAGTAAGTTTTACCCCATTTTATGACCTTTCTTGCCACATTTGTTTTGAATTACTGCATTTGTTGTTAGTAACACAGTTGTTTAGTGAATCTGGCTTCCCCATTGACTTTACTTGTCCGAAGGTCATAAAAGGTGATCACATGCCCCAGGAAACTGCAACTGTCATAAATACAGGTAATCCCCGAGTTACAAGCATTCACTTAACACTCGTTTGAAGTTACATGATAAGCGCCCCTAGTGCTTATGAGCAAGTCCTGAAATTACGAATATTGCAGCACTGCAGCAGTCATTCGCCCTTACGAACGACCGCAGTGGCACTGCAACATTCACCCTGGTTATTCCCTCCCTCCCCACCCCCGCCCAGGGTGTCCCTAGGTACCAGGCCTTCAATACTCACGTTGCGAAGATCGAGATCCTTCACTTTCTCCAGCATGAAGAATGGATAATCCATGAATGGGTTAACTCTGACCTCCTGCCCAATTAGACCCAGTCAGTCAAAGTTGCCACGCCTATCCTGGCTCAGGTCACTCCCTAGTTTCAATTTGGTCTTCAGCCCAGACAGACGTGGTAGATTTGGCTCCCAGCTACTTGAGAACAGCAGGTTTTATTAAGTTTATTCCATTCGTGGATTCTTGTTGATTTTCGTGCCTCTCCCCCTCTCTCTCTATTTCGTTATTGTCAGTGCTGATTTCTTGCTTATAGTGAACCTTTTGCGAGAAAAAGAGTTCCCCATTCTTCAGGCCTTGAAAATTACTCGGCCGATCCGGCTCCTTATAGTCATTACTCGTAATTACTGATTTATCTTATCTTATCTTATCTGAACGGAGACTTTGGGGAAATGGGTAACTTCGTCTGTGAGGAAATGAGGTGGTTGAAAATTGCTACGTTTTCAAGCATTGCATTTGCACACAGATGGAGCTCCCCATCTCCCTAAGGTCTCCGTTCGGATAAAAAGTGTTCCGGTGGTGGCAAAGAGGAGTTGGGGGGGGGGGGAAGCAGGAAACAGGCACAGAGTTATCACTGAAAATGAAAGTTTCTGGGTTCTGTGATGTCGCGATAGTTCAGGTACCCCTTTCTCTGCAAAAGAGGATGGGTGCCTGAACTCACGTGATATTACGGCATCCAGGAGCTTCCATTGACTCTCCTCTTCCTCAAAGGCAGAAATCGCGGCAGGGAGGAGACAGATCTGTCCATATGGCAGTAAGCGAGGGGGAAGCAGTTGTGGGGAGTATGGGGGGATAGAGTTGCAGAACCTCTGCAGTCATTCGTAAGGGCGAACAACTGCCGTGGTGCTGCAATATTCGTAATTTTGGGGGTTTTCTAGGGGGCGCTTATCGTGTAACTTTGAGCGTTAAATGAACCCTCTTAACTCAGGGATTACCTGTAGTCCCCTGGCTGCTAGGCCAGTAGCTTACCCACTAATGAAATAATCTTCATTTAGAGACCAACATTGAAATTGGCAAATTGACACTGTTTCTAAGTCAAACCATGATTGTGCTTATGATCTTACTTGTTTTACAAACTTGTGAGGTCATAAACACAAGCATTGGTTGTAAAATTAGTTTTTCACCACTGCCATAACTCTGAATGGTCTCTAAATGAGGCAGTTGTAAAGAAGGATACCTGTACTCAAACTGGCTCTTTCATAGTTAGAATTTAGATACATTTAGATAGTATTTAGATTTATTTATTTATTGTTAATTTATTATGAGAATTTAGAATCATATCACATTTAAGAGAAATTATCATGCTATATTTTCTATTAAATTAAGTACTATAAAAGGTATTAAAAGAGATAGAAGTTGTATTTTTTTATTCCTGCGGCTCCCTAAAGCTCAGAAATAACAGAAATTGCTTGAAGAAATAGTAAGCACTTTGAAGATATTAGGCATTCAATTCCTCTTTTATGTCCCCTCTCTCCATAATTATGGAATACTTTATTCCTATATACAGCCTCTATCTTTCATCTGTTAAATAACTTGTACATATTCTCCATTTCATGGGTTACAGTATGAAATTAAATTTTACTTTTTTAATTTGTAAGTGATTACCTGTATTTTGAAGCAATATGCTTTATAAATCATTTAATACTGTAACATATTTATTGGGGCTTTCTAATAGGAAATATAATATACGAAGTTATTCAATTTCACTCTACTTTTTTGTGTGTACTAAGATAATTTAGTGTGAGTGTGTACTAAGATGATAATTTAGTGTGAGTGTGGAATCAGGATAAGATCATAAATTGTGCATGAAGTTATGTGACTCTTGGAAGAGCTGGATTTGTTTTTCAGTCTAATTTAATTCAAAAATTTTCTTATGTTTTTGTGATTTGAAAATATGACAAGCAAATTTGCACAATTTAATCTTTTAGCATAGAATTGGATAGTGATGATATAATCCATCTTTAGATGTATGTGTAATGTCATTTATTGAATTTCAATTAAAAATTTAGCTTTTCAAATATTTCCCGGTTTGATGTTTTGTTACTTTTCATATTTGTACTAGTGTTTTCGAAATCTGAGTTACAGGGGTATAGAATTTCAAACTTCAATTGCAAGAAGATTTTAAGGAATAAAGAGGAAAAAGAAATATTCCTAGAACTGTTTAGGTGGCTATTATTCATTTAATAATAATAATAATAATAATAATAATAATAATAATAATAATAATAATAATAATAATAATAATAATAATAATAATAATAATAATACAAAAGTTGGAAGGGACCTTGGAGGTCATCTAGTCCAACCCTCTGCTCAGGCAGGAAGCCCTATACCATTTCGGACAAATGGCTGTCCAGTCTCTTCTTAAAAACTTCCAGTGTTGGAGCATTCACAGCTTCTGGAGACAGGTTGTTCCACTGATTAATTGTTCTAACTGTCAGGAAATTTCTCCTTAGTTCTAAGTTGCTTCTCTCTTTGGTTAGTTTCCATCCATTGCTTCTTGTCCTGCCTTCAGGTACTTTGGAGAATAGCTTGACTCCCTCATGGCCAACCCTCGTCCTTCTCTTCATTAAACTAGACATACCCAATTCCAGCAACCGTTCTTTGTAAGTTTTAGCCTCCAGTCCCCTAATCATCTTTGTTGCTCTTCTCTGTACTCTTTCTAGAGTTTCAACATCTTTTTTTACATAGTGGTGACCAAAACTGGATGCAGTATTCCAAATGTGGCCTTACCAAGGCATTGTAAAGTGATATTAACACTTCACGTGATCTTGATTCTATCCCTCTATTAATGCAGCCCAGCACTGTGTTGGCTTTTTTTGGCAGCTGCGGCACACAGCTGGCTCATATTTAAATGTTTGTCAACTAGGACTCTGAGATCCCTCTCACAGTTATACTATTGAGCAAGGTACCTCCTAAACTATACTTGTGCATTTGGTTTTTCTTGCCTAAATGTAGAACCTTACTTTTTTCACCATTGAATTTCATTTTGTTAGATAGTACCCCAATGTTCAAGTCTGTCAAGATCCTTCTGTATCTTAAGCCTGTCTTCTGGAGTGTTGGCTATTCAAAATAGGCCCAGAATTTAAATCGTAAGCCTCACAAAAACTAAATATCTTTATTAATTGCTTAGATCTTGGCTAAAATTACAGCAAGTGGGGTGTTGGTCAAACTGCATATAACCTCTAGCAGGACCCAGGCTTGCTGATGCATTCTGGATAATCGAGAAAGCCAAAGAATACTGGAAAGTCTATATGTGTTTCATTGATTATAGAAACACTTTGACTGTGTTGACCATATCAAGCTGTAGAATGTGCTTAGGAAAATTGGAATTCCAAAATCTCTCATTATACTTGTGCAGAAGCTATATACAGGACAAGAAGCCACAGTTTGGATGAAACATAGCAAAATGTGTTGTCTCCAGATCAGGAAGTAGTAAGACAAGGCTGGCCCCAGTCAACCAGTATGATGGATATATATAGAGGATAGCGGGGTTGGAAGAAGACGTGGATGGTTTTAAAATCGGAGAAAGAAACGTCAATAACTGTCACTATGCTATTGATACTACTCTGGTAGCTGAAAATGCAAATGACAATCAATCCCACAAATATTTAATTCATTCTGGTTTGGAATTTGGCTTTGTTTTTAGGTGTTTTCAGTAGGCAAAAGGGAATAATAAGGATTGAATTCTGTTTAAAATACTTGTCTATTTGGAAAAAGAATTTTACCCCTGTTCTGGTATAGCAAAGTTCTCAAAGGTACTTCGCCAACTTTCTTCCAATTCTAAGTTTCCTTCCTCTCTTTACTTAATATATATTATTGTAATTTCATA
Source organism: Azemiops feae (assembly GCA_023970755.1). Taxonomy (NCBI): domain Eukaryota; kingdom Metazoa; phylum Chordata; class Lepidosauria; order Squamata; family Viperidae; genus Azemiops; species Azemiops feae. The sequence continues at coordinate 3,265,069 of JALGBA010004098.1, read as the reverse complement.
AATGGTATTTTGGACAGTTGTCTCCTAATTGTATTTTTATTTAAAAGTTAGTATTAGATATATTGCTAACGGATTAATTCCTCTCTCTCTTTTGTAGGGGGACTAGAGAGCTGAAGAGGATACTTGTTTAGCAAAGTTGGTAAGCTGCTTTACTGTTTTGCAGTTTCTACACAAATGAATTTAGAATATTCACTTTTTAGCCGACATCAATTAAATAAAATACATTGTGTGAAATATTTATTACAGAACATAATGTTCTCAGAAGGGGATCTTAAAGCACCAGTATAAACTTGGCATATCACACTTGAAAAGGTGGCAAAAAAGATCTAGATTCAGAATTATTTAATTGTAGTTTTTAATAGTTATTTTATGGCTATTAGAATGGCTCTGAAAATAAAATGTTACAGATCTTTTTTAAATTAATTATTGGAAGTAGTGGTTTAGTTCCTCAGTATTATCTTATTTTCATTTAATATAAAGTTATTTTGCTTAATAATATTTATTATTTATTATTAATAATGAATATTTAGTATTTGTCATTTGTTTGAATAGAAGATTTTAGGAATATACATTTTCAGTTTTATGGACATTTATTATGAAATACATTACATCAAACTTAGGACAGTATCAGATAAGCGTATAGCTGTTTGTTGTGTTTTGTAGAACAATTATGCTGCAAAGTTGTTGAAAGTCTTGAGATAAAAAAAATAAGATTATATGCTTGTGTGTCTTAATCTCATGACTAGTTGTATGAATAGGACTTTATGATTTTTTTCCTTTTCTTTTATTAAAACACTTTTTTATAGGAATACTGTAAAGAGCAAGGTTTTTCTTTTCATTAAAAGAAGTGTCTGGAAGGTGTGGGGATTTGGTAACCTCAACAGCCCAAGAAAGTGGAGAAGGCAGAGAATGGAGTTACAGACTCTACAGGAGGCTCTGAAAGTAGAAATTCAGGTTCACCAGGTAAATAATTTTTTTCCCTTTGTTTCACTTGCAAAACCTACTAGAAACAGTTCTAATTTCAGGAGATCAGGCTAAAAAATACTAGTTTCTTGGTAAATTTTGGCACATTTCTAAAATCAGCACTATGGTTAGTGTTTGTTTTTGTTTCTGATGTTTCTGGGACTCAAAGAAGTATTCATTAGTCTTCCATAAAATACATACTTCACATACACATACATATGAAACTTAAAACTGAAATTAATTAAAAGTCTTAGGAGACAGAGGCAAAAACATAGAAATAAAACAAAAATAAATTTAGTTAGTGTGCTTTTTTAACATTTTTAATATTCCACCAGTTTTTTTCTCAGCCAGCTGAGTTCTTTACCTTTTTCTCAACTTTCTGAAACCATGTATGTTACTAAACTATTTCCTTGTTTTCAGCTCATAAATTATGGTTATTGAACCTGAGTTGAATATATCCGGTTCTTACTTACAGTCCATGCAACATTAAAAACAGAAAGAATGAAACTGAATTACAAAATCTGAACCTTAAAACTTTCTGAAATGGTTTATAAAATTTACATTCTAAGCAGCATGTATACAGATATTGCAAGGCATGTCTTTTTTTGTCTTATTGTCTTCCTTACAAAGCTGTAAGGACATAATACTATGATTTTAACATTTGTTTTCTCTAAAAGGTACAGTAATTTGGCTTTGAATTGAAAGACATCGGGGCCACTTTGGTGTCTATTATCAAGATTTAAGTGGTAGAACTTTAAGCAATTTCTTTTTCAACATTGTTCATTTGAATTCTTGGTGAAGGGCTAATATTCACTAAAGTGATTCAAGCTTCTGCTGGTAACCAAAGGTGAACAGAAGTTACCCCTAGGCTAATGCTTGAAAGCCAGTGAATAAAAAGCTTGCATATTCAGGAGGTTCCTTTTAGCTTTGTGTTAGTTTCCAGTAGGTTAATAACTTTTGCATATTTATTTCTAAGTTACCTGCCTTTTAAGATGGCCATCGGCCTTTTAACTCCAGACATTTTAGATACTACCAATTGTCTAGATTATTTCCAACTGACTTTTTCAAACTGTTATAGTTTCTTGATAGCGGACCTATAATGAGAAAAGTTAGGGAGAGTACAATCTTTATTTTTATTTTTTAAACTTTTCAGTATAGAAAATTGAGTTTGATATCATCAGTTATTTTGAAGATAAACTAGCTATACCCCAGAACCTCATTCTACACATGCTACCAAAATTAATTGGCAAATAATTCTAAAATTTTATGGCAGAGTAGTAGGAAACAGCCTATTTAAAGAAGGTGCTTTTTTCATCTGTGTATTTATGCCTTCAAGTTAGTTGACACCTGGTGACTTTATGGACAGTTTTCTAAGCAACATTTTTGTAAGTAACTTGCCATTGCCTTCCGAGAACTAAGCGAGGTTCTATCCTAAAGCAGGACTAGAACTCAATTCCCTTCACTTCTAGTCCAGTGCTTTGGCATTAGCTTAAACAAGCTCTTTTGGAAGAATTAGGAATTAAAAAAAGTTAAAAAATATCCCAGATTGCATGTACTTGACATTTATGATTATAGATAAACTTAACGTTCAAAAATAGCTTTAAATTTATCCACTTAACTTTTAAAATGATAACAAAAGACATGTATATTTTAATAAATACATGCACGCAAGATGTATCATAAAACTTAGTAACTGATTCAGACAACTTGAGTTTGTTAGGCAATGATGGCAAAAGTATGCTGTCTGCTAAGACAGTAATACCTTTCTTCCAGATTTTTCTGAAATACAGGTTAGACAATTGCCAGTTGAAGAATGTTTGTTTATCCACAAATGTTTAACTTGTGGTTTGTTTGACTTTGTTCTGATCTTGTCCACTTTACTCTTTCACTCTTATCCTTGGAATGTCACATAATGCTGAATGTTGCCATCAACTTGGAAAAGGTAGACTATTCATACCTCTTGAGGTGTAGCGTACCTCTTGATATGTGGCTTATGGGAATTGGGGAATTCCTTTAATAGTTGCATTTGAACCTGGGATCATTGTTTCCACAAGGTGGTGCTAGGGGACTATTACTCTGTATTTTGACACTATTTTGATATATAAAGTAGGCCTGTATTTTATTTAAGAACATTGTGCAATCTTTCAGGTCATCCAGTGATTTGGGACGATATGCTATCATTATGCTAAATAATATCTAGCTCTGATTTCATGTGAGTTAGTAAATCTGTATCTCTGTATATCAATATCTTATTTAAGGAAAGACTGAATAAGAGCCGTTGCACTGTATCCATGAAAAAACTAGAATTGCCAGTAAGAAATTCATCAAATTGAATCAGCTATGGTCAGTGTGCCATTTGTGGTCCTCCCAATAGTTGGCATCCGGGCAGAATAAACTTCTGCAATACACTTTATACAGAGCTCTCTACAAAGATATCTTAAACTTTAATTGTTAGGCTTTTGAGTAAAAAACTACATTGCCCAATCAGTGTCCAGAAAATGCTTTAGAAGTGGATTGCCTTAAAGGAGGCATGCATATCAGAAAAATTGTACATAGTTTGAAAAAGATTTGATAGATGCTTTCTTGAAAATAATTTTGATGGCCATTTTCATGATCAAATATGGCTTGGATTACTTTTTGGAAAATTGTTCCAGCTCTTAAAATTTGATTATAACCAAAATTTGATTATACAGTGCATTCAGACCCCCTTCGCTTTTGTCAATTTTTTTAAATAAATAAAAGATCTTAAAAAGAAAAAAACTAAAATATAACATTGGCATAAGTATTCAGAGCTTTTGCAACAACACTTGAGATTTAGCTCCAGTGCCCACTATTTCTCTTGATCATTGCTGATATTTCTGTACCTTGATTTGAGTCCACCTGTGGTAAATTAAATTGATTGGACATGAGGCACACACCTCTCTGGAAGGCCTCACAGCTGACAATGCATACTGTAGCAGAGCAAAAGCCATGAGGTCAAAGGAACTGCCTGCAGAGCTCAGAGACAGGATTATTGCAAGGCACAGATCTGGGGGAAGCTGCAATAAAGTTTCTGCTGCACTGAAGGTTCCTAAGAGCACAGTGGCCTCCATAATTCCCAAACGGAAGGAGTTTGGTACAACCAGGACACTTCTAAGAGGTAGTTGCCTGGTCAAACTGAGCAATCGGGGGAGAATGGCCTTAGTAAGAGAGGTGACCAAGAAGCCAATGGTCGCTCTGACTGAGCTTCAGACATCCTGTGTGGAGATGGGACAGAGTTCCAGAAGGGCAAGCATCACTGCAGCCCTCCACCGATCTGGGCTTTATGGCAGAGTGGCTAGACAAAAGCCTTTCCTCAGTGCAAAACACATGAAAGCCCGCTTGGTGTTTGCAAAAAAGCACCTGAAGGACTCTCAGACTGTGAGGAACAAGATTCTCTGGTCTGATGAAACCAAGATCGAACTGTTTGCCCTCAGTTCTAAACGTTCTGTCTGGAGGAAACCAAGCACCACTCATCATCTGCCCAATATATTCCCAACAGTGACGGATGGTGGTGGCAGCATCATGCTGTGGGGGTGTTTTTCAGCAGCAGGGATTGGGAGACTGGTCAGGGTTGAAGGAAAGCTGAATGGAGCAAAGTACAGGGATATCCTCAATGAAAACCTGTTCTACAGCGTTCAGGACTTCAGACTGGGCCGAAGGTTCACTCTCCAACATGACAACGGTCCTAAGCACACGGCCAAGACAATACAGGAGTGGCTTAGGGACAACTCTGTGAATGTCCTAGAGTGGCCCAACCAGAGCCCTGACTTGAACCCTATTGAAGTTTTCTGAGGGCCCTGAAAATGGCTGCCCACTGACGGTTGCCATTCAACCTGATTTGAGCTTGAGAGGATTTGCAAGGAAGAATGAAGAATGGCAGAAAAGCCCCAAATCCAAGTATTCAAAGCTTGTCATGTCATACCCAAAAAGACTTGAGGCTGTAATTGCTGCCAAAAGTGGTTCAACAAAATACTGAGTGAAGGGTCTGAATACTTATGCCAATGTGATATTTCAGTTTTTTCTTTTTAATACATTTACAGACATTTCTAAAATTCTGTTTTCACTGTCATTATAGGGTACTGAGTGTACATTAATGAGAAAAAAATGAATTTCAACAACTGTAGGATCAGGTTGCAGCATAACAAAATTGACAAAAGTGAAGGATGTAGGTAAAATCATAGGAGCACATCTATTTTTTTTTTAGCAGAAGTAAGCTGAAAAACATCACATGGAAGTAGAACTGACATAAATTTAAGTTAAAGACAAACAATTTTTAGAGTGTAATGATACAAAGTTCATAAATTAAATCAATTTAGTTACCACATGCATAAAGAGTACAAGAAAATTGTTACACAAAACATGCTTGTAGCTACAGTCAGCCATACATTTCAAATAATTTTCAAGCATCTTTTGTTGTGCAGGAGTGATACTTTCTTTGCCTAGTGATTAGCATGGATAGTTCTGAGCTCAAAAAGATATGATTAAAATATTTAGGAACTTGCAAATCCTCATTGAAGCTGCTGGAATTCATATGAAGTATCCTTTTCAATTTCCTAAAGCACCTGCATCTTTCCCCAGGCTTGTGTAGTTACTTCAGAAGGGTACTCATGGTTGTTTTCCCATGTGTGAATGGACAGTTACAGTCTTTTGCTGGGGGAAAAAGTGGATATGGTTGTGACATGGAGAGAATGCCATGGACAACATCTGAAGTAACTATATGAATATGCTTCTGAAATGGCTGCTTTGGCAGTTCAGAAAGAGATGCTTTGACATTCTTCTTTACTTTCTGGAGCACCTCTTTTGAGGACTTTTACAATCCTAACCTTTTTTTCGTTTGATAAATAATTGTACCGGATGCTGAAGCAGCTAATACTTTGCTATCTAGAGTATTATACTTTTGACATATAAAATGTCTGAGTAAAGGTCTTCTCATCTAATATCTCAAAATTATTTTTTTCTAGCTGAGATTTTTAGGGCTTTCAAAGAATAAGTTTTGCAACCTGCTCACTTTAAAAAACTAGCAAATTTCCTTATGTTTTGGCAGACTTATGACAGTAGTATGTAAGGAGTAATAGCTGTTACAGAGAATGTCCATATTTTAATTATTTTTGGTATCAGAAAAAGCAATAATAAAACAACATTTTTATCCATTGAAATGACTTTAACTTGTTTATAGCATCTTGGAGTGACCTCACAATTATAGAAGATCAATGGTGGTTTGTTAAATCTTAGGCAATTACATCTTTTGGAAGCTCAAATCAGCATGGCCAATGATGAGAAATATTGGAAATTATAATTCAACTGTAATTTCAAGTTTATTTTTCAGCATACTTTTAATTTAGATGTTAAGTCAGGAAATTTTGAGACACAAGTTTCCTTTGGAATTGAGTGTCAGAAGTGACAAAATTTTAAAGTGTCATTTTAAAAACTTGTTTGTTCTAGATATTTTTCACTACCTTTGTTTATGCCACAAAATCTGAGAAAGTAATGCAGTCATAGTCATCATTTTAATATTTTACTCTTTCGAAGTTTGCACTGAGCAATACCCCACTTGCCTTACGTCACATGTTTTCTCCTTTTAACATTTATTCTTTGCAGGAGATTGCATGTCACCTTGTACAGTATTTGCATGTCTTAATATTTCTTCATTCATTTTCCTATAAGTACACAAAGTACACAATTTAAGTACACAAATTAATCAACTTCTCTAATTTTTTATCATAACTTTCAATCATTCATTCTTTTTTATATCAAACTTAGTTTCTTTTGTCTTTTAATATATTTTCAGATATTTTTTGTTGCATGCTACAATATTATTATTACATCATAACAATGTGAAATCACAGTTGCCAATTCTTTAACTGATGTTGGCTTTCATACATATTGAGTTCTTCTCAAGAATCCAGGATGCTGTAATATATTACCACAGTATATGTTTGGTATGACACCCTGTGTGCTGGTAACCACTGGGACCACCATGGTTGGTTTATGCTATAATTTTTCAACTTTGATTTTCAGATTTTGACACTTCTCCAGTTCTTTGTCTTCTACAGATAGTCCTCAATTTACAACCATTCACTTAGTGACTGTTTAAAGTTAAAGCTGCACTGAAAAAAGTGACTTATGTCCAGTTTTCACACTTAATGACCGTTGCAACCTCCCCACAGTCACATTATCAATATTCGGGCACTTGGCAACTGACGTGTATTTATGCCAGTTGCAGTGTCCTGGGAGTATATGATTGCCGTTTGTAACCTTCCCATCTGGTTTCCTCCAAGCAAAGTCAATGGGGAAAGTGAGCATGATTCACTTAACAGCTGCAATGATTCACTTAACAGCTGTGGCAAAGAAGGTCATAAAGTGGGGTGCAACTCACTTAATAACTGTCTTGTTAGCAACATAAATTTTGGGCTCAATTGTGGTCGTAAGTCGAGGACTACCTGTATTTTACTATCACCTGGTATTGCCATAACAATTATCCACACTTCTTTTCAACCACAATTAAGTCTGGTGTGAAGACTTAATTTAAACCAAGACCTTATCAGTCGGAAGTCCCACAGCACTTTAATCTGCTCACTTTCAATTACTTTTTCTATCTTTCTTTTCTTTTTTATGTTCCTACCAGTTTTTCATTACTGGCATATAATTTTTACATATGTTCCAATGAATCATTTTGGTGACTGTTATGGTGTTTATAGGCAATTTGTGGTACTTTTTCTTCTGTTTCTTTGCAGAGTCTACACTTAGAATCATTTGATGGTTTTTCAATTCTGCCCTTGATTGCATTAGTTCAAATAGCTTGCTCTTGAGCAGCCAAAGTGGATATAAGGAATTTTTCATTTATTATATTAGAAGATAATCTGTCTTCTAATTTTATTAAAGACCTTTCTGTCCCTGAAGTTGTTCTAATTTTACTCTTTTTTTTTGTCACTTTGTCCCAAAGAAAATTGTCTACTTCTTGCCAAAACCACTATACTGCAAAAAACTGTCTGTTTCATATTCAAAATCTCACATTATCTTTGATGCTTTGCATAATGTCATTTTTTCATCACAAACAATTACATCAATAATGCTTTTTATATTTATTATTTTGCTGTGTATATATAAATTGCATATATATAAACATTCTTTGCTTAAATTCTTTGATCCTGATGCTGTTGCAACTTCTAACTTAGTTTTTTGTCTTCTACTTGAATATTTCTAAAACAGTGCCTTTATTAGGAATTGAAACATGTGAAATGAAATTCATGTAATCTATGTAACCTTATCTTTTTAAATTAATGATGGAGTGTTTTAAACCTATGAAATAAGATTGTTTTGACCTTAAAATTGTTAATTCAGCAAAACAATCATACATTGGGTACTTGAGATAATGTTTAATTAAGATATTTTCTTTGTTATTGGAGTTACAATAAAGAAGTTGGAAGATGAACTAACACAATTTAGGCTTATAATACTTTGGCTACATTTTGGACTGAAAACATAGGTTTGTAAGTGCAACTCTATAATGAGTGCTGCCACTCAGCGATGCAAACATTCCTCTAAATTATATCTCTAGTAAATGGAATCTGTCAATGTACCAAGATTAATGGATACTTTGGGCTGGGGTGATAGTCACCCAGATTTGCATCTGGCTTTATTGATGTCAGTTCTTTGTCACCCGTATGATGTAAATTTGATATTTCAGTTGTGCTTGCTACTGAAGAAGTTAGAATGCTATCCTGTTAGATTTTTGGAGTTCTGTTTACATCATTGTAGTCTATGGAAATGGAACACTGTTGACTTGATCCTTGCCTATCTTGACTGATAAGATCTAACAAAGCAATTATTGACTTGGTAAGCATAAGTGGCATTGAATTCCTCGTAATCACATCTGAAGGAGGCATTATATGCCCTTTCCTAAAGAGAATCTCCCTGGGTCCAGAATAGTTAATATGCCTGCTTTGACTATCATTACTGAGAGTATTATAGTCAACTTTAACTGTTCTTAAATTATTCTAGTTACTGGCCTTAATGCTATACTGCGGGGACGTACAGACGTATTATGTTTTAATAGACTTCTATGACTGCTCATCTCAATTATAGGTAGTCCTCAAATTTATGCTGCTAAGTGAGACATTTGTAAAGTCAGTTTTGCCCCATTTTACAATCTTTCTTGCCACAGTTGATAAGTGAATCACTGCAGTTATTAAATTAATTACACAGTTGTTAAATGAATCTGGTTTCCCCATTAATTTTGCTTGTCAAAAGATTGCAAAAGGTGGGACACTGCAACTGTCATAAATATAATTCAGTTGCCAAGCTTCTGAATTTTGATCACATGACTGGGGATGCCGCATTGGTGATAAGTGTGAAATACAGTCATAAGTCACTTTTTTCAGGACCATTGTAACTGAACAGTCACTAAATGAACTGTTGTAAGTTAAGGACTACCTGTACATGACTCTGGGTAGCTAATAACATTAAAAATATAAAACATACACAAAAAACATAAAAACATATAGAACCTGGAACAAATTACAAAAGGCATCAGTCAACACAGGCTTGAGCACAGAATCAAGTCTTCAAGGAGGACTTATCGAAGGCCAATAGAGACCTGGCCAATCCAACCTCTGGAGGAAGGGTGCCATAATAGAAAAGGTTCTGTTAATCTGTCATGTGATATTCCTTAACAGATGGTATCTAGAGTATGCTCTCCTACCTGATCAGATAGGAATGGTAGAGACAACTGGGGAGAAATAGTCCCATAAGTAACCTGATTCCAGGCCATAAAGGGCTTTAAAGGTGACTACCAGTACCTTGAATTGCACCTGGAAGTATACTGGTAGCCAGAACAGTTCATGGAGCAGTGGTGTCACATTTGTTGAAAAACAGGCAACACTAACCTCATCTTTACTGGACCTTAAAAGAATCTTAGAAAGTCATAGAGAGTACTAACAAAATCTTGTCTTCTATTTTCAGAAATTGGTTGCCCAAATGAAACAAGATCCACAGGTAAAACACGTTTTATTTGTACTCTTAATTGAGTATTATATTATTAAAGTTTAATGTAAGATCCAATTTTATACATTTCTTTGGATTACTTTTTGGAATTAAATTAAAACATAAAATATATTTAGTATATAAATAGTAGTATGTTTGATACTTCGTTCTGTTCTTCAGAAAACTCTTGATTAATTTTGGGTTTGTGTTAAACCAGTGCCTTAACACTTATGCTTGCTTTAATTCATAGTTTGCAAAATCATAGTTCTCTACAGCTGGGTGAATCTATAATTTGCTTTGAACCCAGAAGTAAAATTGAGCAGATTATGGAGCTAAAATAGAGATTGCAGTGTGACATGCAGTCATGTTACAGGTAGACTACAGCTGAGCCCAACATATCTGTTGCTAAGCAAGACAGTTCTTAAGTTAGTTTTGCCCCATTTTACGACCTTCCTGGCCACAGTTGTTAAGTGAATCACTGCAGTTATTAAGTGAATCATTCGGTCATTAAGAGAATCTGGGAAGGTTACAAATAAGTGATCACATGACCCCATGACAGTGCAACTGTCATAAATACATGCCAGTTGCCAAGCACCCAAATATTGATCATGTGACATGCAGATGTTGCAACAGTCATAAGTATGAAAATCAGTCATAAGTTATTTTTTTCAGTAACTTTGAATGGTCACTAAATGAATGGTTGTAAGTTGAGTATTCCAGAATAGACCTGTTTTGTATTATGCATGAAATAAGTAAGCAGCAGTATCAAATTCTATAGGTTAGTGTGTTGTTCATAATTTTTCAAAATTATGAAAAAGTTCCTTGAAACTATGCTTTATATAGAAGTTATGACAGATTCTAATTCATGTTATACATTTCCTTATAAAATAGCCATTTATGCACTGAATGTTGAAGGAATATTTTACAATTGTGGCTTTATTAAATATCATACAATGCAGGGCACATTATTTCAGTATTATAAAGAAAAAAGCTGTGCAAAGCACATGTAATCCTCGACTTATGACCACAATTGACTCCAGAATTTATGTTGCTAAGTGAGAAATTTGTTAAGAGTGTTTTGCCCCATTTTATGACTTCTCTTGACACATTTGTTAAGTGAATCACTGCAGTTCTTAAATTAATAAAACGGTTGTTAAGTGAATTTGGCTTCCCCATTGATTTTGCTTGTCAGAAGGTCACAAAAGATGATCACATGACCCCAGAACACTGCAACCATCATCAATATGAACCAGTTGTTATGCATCTGAATGTAAATCATGTGACCATGGGGATGCTGTAACCGTTGTAAGTGTGAAAAATGGTCATAAGTCATTTTTTCCAGTGCCATTGTAACTTCGAACAGTCACTAAATGAACTGTTGTAAATCGAGGACTACCTGCATTTTTGGCAAAGAACTGAGTTCCAGGTAGCTTCTGCACACTTCCATTGTGTATGGTCCCAATGGACGCACTGTCTCTACGTGTATGCTACTCTAGTAAATTGTGTTAGAATTTGAAATAAAAAATCCGGATTTATATCTAACAATTATTATTAGGCTTATCGCCTTAAATGTAGAGAACAGAATTCCAGTACTCTTGATTTTAAGGAACTTGATAAAGTTCAGTGAATGTGTATGCACTAAAACTTTTTGAAGTGTATCTGCTTTTACCTTGTGTTCTTGTAAGATACAGAGGCTGGAGATCAGATTTAGAGATAGGCAATAGTTTTGTGTTAAAGATCTTTTGAAATAATTTCATTTTTTTCTTTGCAAATAACGGCCTATAGAGTTTCCGTATTTGCTTTTATAGACCATTTAAAGTCCTCTTGATATCCTTATTAATCATTTCCAGTGAATCATGCTTCATATTTTGTCTTCTGTCAACTGTGACATTAGCCTGAGAGTCACTAAACAAAAACAATATTAATATATTTTTGCTTTATTAAGCAGTCTTATTGCAAATCTTTATCAATAAGCAGAATTGTTATACTTTTTTTCCAAGCAGAATGCTGACTTGAAGAAGCAGCTTCATGAACTCCAAGCCAAAATCACAGCTTTGAGTGAAAAACAGGTAGGGAACTGGTATACCTTTGACATGGATTCCAAACTTTTATTATGTTAGCAATTGTATGTGTGTGTAAAAATAGATGCAACAAGCTATCATTTTAGATTTTCTTTAGTGTATCTACCAAAACAGAAATAATTATTTGGTATTTGTATGTGTGTATGTATGTATGTATGTCTTTGAGTCATACAGTCTTTAACTCCTAGCAGCTACTTGGACATGTCCATGCAATTTTCTTTGCAACATTTGCCAGTTTCTCAGGATTGAGTAAGAAATTGGCTTGAAGTCATCAAGTTGCTTTTTGTGCCTAAGGCATTACTGGAATTCATAGCCTCCCAGCTTGTAGCCCAGTGCCTTTAACCACCATTCTAAACTGAATTTCATTTGGGACAATATTTAAAGTGCAGTTTATCTGGGGATGTGCGATGCTGGAATCTAGGCTCTATAACTGTAATGTTATAAAAGAGTATTATGTATACTCTAAAAAGTGCAAATTGGAAAAAAATTGGTCACATTAAGAAGAAGAGGGATTACTCAACCAAGGGTTGCATACTGCTTCCAGTTTGCCATTGAATTTGAATGTTGGTGGTGAACTGCCAAGAAACATTCTCTAAATATTTGTTGAACATTAAAGATAGGGAATAAATGACAGATAAATAACAACTAGGCTCTTATGGATTTATATAAAAACTACCCATTAAAGTGTAGGAATGTATGGGATTGCTCTTATTTATTTTTTAACCTTTTCTCATTTTTGAAAACGTTATTTAATGAAGAACAGTTGAATATTTGAATACTCAGTGTGTGCCTATGTGTATGTAATCACCTAGATTTCTCAAAAGCATCTGGCTAACCATTCCAAGAACAGATTTTTCTTTATGCTTACTTTAATACATTAATAGATGATAAATTAATGGGTTAATTTTCCCTTCTGGAACAGCCTTTCCCAATCTCTTTCTCCCAAAAGATGCATATCGTGTGCCCTCACTTGCACTATTTAGGAAGGGAATAAAAAAAGAGAAGATGTCAGGAAAGCTTTCCATTGTTAAATCTTATAATTGGGAGATGTGTTACTGCTGTGTAATTCTTATTTTGTGTTTTATTATATTTTCTATGCTGTGCATTGCATTGTTTCGGGACTGTATCGATGGATAGATGGATGGATGGATGGATGGATAGATAGAGCGATAGATAGAGCGATAGATAGATAGATAGATAGATAGATAGATAGATAGATAGATAGATAGATAGATAGATAGATAGATAGATAGATAGATAGATAGATAGATAGATAGATAGATAGATAGATAGATAGATAGATAGATAGATGATAGATAGATAGAGCCTCTTAATGTGCCACATAAGGCTAAATGTAACTCTTGGCCTCCAAAACCCTCAATTGATCATTATCTTACAATACATCTGTTGCAATTAGTTTTATTCTTGAATTTGGAGCATAACTTCTCACTTTATTTTATTGCTTGAGCATGTTACATGTTTGAAAGGCCTGTCACATATGTTTTCAAATATATATCAGTCCTGAATTTCTGACTGATACTACAATGTACTATGGAGCATGTATATGCGTGTAAGCATTCAAGCAAGAAATCTCTGATATGCATATGAATAAAAAAAATCAATTTATATGGCCAACTACTTGCCAGAGTGACTCGGTGGCCGTATAACATTAAAAACAAGAATCAACATAAGTAAAATTATAAACCAATAATATTCTAGCTATCAAATATATATATTGATCTTTAAAAATATTTAGGGAAGACTGAATCAGTATAAGATACTTAGAATTGGTTACAACTGAAGTGGCCTATAAGCCTAAATAAATACACACAGAATTCATAAACCCCTGTCAGAAACTTTTCTTAAAGCCTCCTTGACATTTTTTCTTAATTATGGAAGGTTCTGAATAGAACCAAAAAAAATGTTTAGATCATATGGCATCTTGAGTTATACAAAGAACTTAATGTATTTATTTACTTGATTTATATAACCACCCATCTCACTTTTACATGAAGCAGAAGTAGGAACAACATTCTTTCATTAGTGTATGCTTCTAAATTATAGTCAGATGCTCAGTGAATTACATTTGTTAATATATGCCATCGCAGTATCGGGATGAGGTCTGTATAAAAATAAATTGTGTTAAATACATTTTTAAAGAATTGATATTTTATCAAATTTGCCTTGACTCCCAGTGACTCTGGGGAACTCACAACAATTAAAACAAAGAAAATACAATAATGACATTTTAATAGATGGTGAGAATGACAGATTGGACAGGGATGAAGTGTCTTAACTCTTCCTTGCTCAAACCCTGGGCAAAGATCCATGTCTTTAAGCCCTTCTGAACAACAAAGTGATGGGAAACCTTATTTTGGGGAGCAGATGCTGCTAAAGAGAAGGCATGCTTCCAGGTTCCTAATAGATGACATTGTTTAATTAAAGGGAAGAACCAGTTGGTTGTAGTGGTTAAAGCGTCTGGTTGGGAACCGGGACACTATAATTACTAGTCCCACTACCTGGGTAACCTTGGGCCAGTCACTGTCTCTCAGTTTTAGGAAGGAGGCAGTGTCAAACCATTTCTGAAAATCCTTGCCAAGAAAGCTGCAGGGATTAGTCCAGGCAGTTACCAGGAGTCAACACTGACTCAAAAGGACAAAAGAAGTAGGTGGGGGGACACCCAGACTGCATCACCCCTGCAGGATAGAATCAATTGGATAGATATTATGGAATACTGTATAAAGCAATGTGATTTGTATCTGGGTATTCAATAAAAACAACATTCCAATGAATGCGTGGAATTTATCTGAGGAAAAATAATATCTGTAGCAAACAAGAGGGCTGAGTACTGTTAAACCAATCATGTACCTCAGAATATTCTTATCAAAAAATAATTAAAAAAATAATGATTCTCAGACTTGGAAAAATAAAAAAAAAGTCAGTTATTTTAATATGGAGAAAGTTAAAATTCTTCCTGGTTAGGAAGAACAGCAGTAAAAATCAATATTTTACCAAAGCTCAATTTTCTATTTTACATGAACCCAGTAAGAATTGAAGACCGGGTATAACAAAATACAGAATCAAATAATTTTATAAGATCAAAGAAGAGACCAAGGACCAAGATTTGAGAGAATTGAATATTACCAAATTTTAAATTGTATTATCAAGCTATATGTCTAACTTGAATCACAGACTAAATTATACTATTGTATAGCTGGGTTACTTCTCTTGAAGTAAGCATTTTGCATAAATATATTTGGTTTGATAGTTATTGAAATATAAAACCTACATACGCAATTCAGTCATAAGCAGCATATTAAAAGTATAGATTTGAAATACAGGAAAAGAATCAGCCCAGACTTACTGCCTCTTGTCTCAAATAACTAACTTGTTAGTTACTTATTTTCATGAAGATGAATGTACAAAATATTTGATGAATTACTAGAGAGATATTTAATATATAATAAAAGAGCTGTTTCTTAATAAAGAAAAGATTCAAGAGTCTTCAGAATAGTTAGAATTACCTAAGCAATTCAATATCTTCAGAATAATTAAAAACAAAGTAAGAAATACAGTGGTATACCTAGAAAGAAACCTAACTGAATTTTAACAAATTATAATACAAAACTAAGAACATTTATTTGGAGCTTATTTATAAGTCGTTATTGAAACATGATCTAGAAATCAAGTTAAACATTTTATGATTTAAATAGGACAATTGACTTGTAGCAATGACTGAGAGACAAAGATTAAGTTTACCATTAATATTAGAGAAAATTGGTCTAAGATGTTTTGCGATTGATAAATTAACCTAGTACTCATTGGCAAAACAGATCATTCCTTTTCTAAAAACAGTTGGAAATACAATAATAAGACTGAATCATTCATACACTATTTGGTGGCAATACGGTAAAATCTAACAATTCTGGAAGATAATTTATTATTTATTTATAAGTATTATTATAGAATGAATTTTAGAGGTTGAGTTCTCTTTTCTGCTTCTATTTTTCTGTAAATATTACCTTATATTCCTACCAAATATATTGTATTAGTTCTCTGTATGATAATAACTGCAAGACGTGAATAAAATAGAACATAGAATGTAGAACAGAATAACTTTATTGGCCAAGTGTGATTGGATATCCAAGGAATTTGTCTCTAGTGCATAAGCTCTCAGTATACATACAAACAACAAGATGATATAATCACTGTACATATAAACAACATGTACATACAAACAAATGTACATACAAACAACAAGGGTAATATAATCAAAAGATACCAATAGGAGAAAGTAGTAGAAAAGATGAGAAGGATAAGCCATACTACATGGGTAAATATCCTTAGATATAAGACAATACTGTGGTAATTAGGTGCTCAGCAGAGTGATGGCACTAGGAAAAAAGCTGTCTTTGTGTCTAGTTGTTTTGGCATGCAGTGCTCCTTAGCGGCATCCTGAGGGGAGAATTTGAAACGGTTTATGACCAGGGTGTAAAGGGGTCTGTAGATACTTTCTCAGCCCTCTTTTTGACCCATGCAGTATACTGGTCCTCAGTGGAAGGCAGGCTGGTTGCAGGGTTTTTTCTGCAGTCCTAACTGTCCATTGAAGTCTGTACCTGTCCTGTTTGGTTGCTGTAGCAAACCAGACAGTTATAGAAGAACAAATGACAGACTCAGTAATTTCTCCATTAAACTGTATCAACAGCTCCTAGGGCAGTCTGAACTTTCTGAGTTGACGCAGGAAGAGCGTTCTTTGTTGTGCCTTTTAATGGTTTTGATGGTTCTAATGTTAGATGTAATAAAATTATTTATTTATTTAATAATTTATAAATTATAAATTATAATTTTATTGGAAATTTCCTCTTCAAAAAAAAATGGCAAGTAAAGCAAAGAAATGGTTAAACCACGTATACAGCTTTGTATACCGCAAACAACATTCTATACCTCAGGGAGTATACATCAGTGTTAATAATATTTCCTATCTGAAGTACAAGTATGACGCACCATAAAATTTGATTTGCAAACTATTTATGCATACGTACTTTTATCGTATTTAAAATGTTGGTATTGTTAACATATTTTAATATATTAGCTTCTGCTTGAAATATTAAATAAAAGTACAATTTTTACATTTAAAATAAAATTTTAATTATCCATTATGACTCGTTTATCTTATATTGTCCAAATTAGTTGGCTATTGGATATTGAATTGATCTTTACCGTTTGAAATCTTATTTTAATGCTAGAAAATTTCCTATGCAGCGCTGATTTGATGTTAGATCAGTGCTGAAGTAGCTGGGTCTATTTAATTTTCACATTCATGGTGGCATGGTGATATGGAAAAAGACGGCTTAGTTTTGGATTTTCAGTAAAAGTTGTATTAGTTTTGTGCCATGAATTATATTATCCAATTGTTTTAAAGGAGGGGGGGGGGTAATTTTCATACTTTGGAGAAATTGCAATCTCTAACTTCTTTTTCTGAGAAAAAAAGAATGATCAGGTCTCTAAGTTGCAATGAACTATCTGTATGATGGGAATTAATTGTGCTTTCATGGCAAATGCAATCAGTAACTTAAATTTCTCACATTAATTAATACAGTCAATTATTTTTAAGTTAGTAAATTCCTTGGTTAGTCCACAGGGTTTTCTAATAGTTTCAGAAAAGTTTCATATACTAATAAAAGAATTTGCAATTATTCTTTACACAAATAGAGATAAAATAGATTACTGTATTGTGATGGTGTTTATAATTTTGTTAAAATAGATATATGGTATTTTCCTAATTTTGTATCACAGATCCTCCATTGTGGAAATCTGCATTCTGTAACAAAGACCATGTAAGAACAGTAACATAATTTTATTCGTGACCCTTGGGAAAATATTCATTTTTTAACTATTAATCTTTTATTATATATAAGTGATAAAAACTGTTAGATAACAACAATGCAGCTTGTGCTTCCAGGAGGCTTTGACTGAATTACAAGTAATTCATAGAACTTTGTATGCAAGCTCTTTTCATTTGGAAAGTACTTTATAGTGTTGATATTATCTTGACAAAATAAGAAAAAGAGATTGTGAAGTGATATTTTGACCTAAATTTCATAGTGAATTTGACAGAAATAGAGCTTGTGTAGTTTCGGCTGCTTGGGTAGTCATATTGTATGTGATGACTCAGGTAATGCATTTTTTGAATTTGTACTTCAAATTTGTACTGGTGAATCTTGACATGTCTTTCCACACAAAGTTAGTTTTTCTTTTTTTTTTAAAGGTTTGCCCCTAGAATAGAAATAATTTAAAAGCACAGGTATTTTAAAGGAATTAAAATAAGTTAAGTGACTAGCTCAAGGTCACCCAGTTTGCACCTATGGTGGGACATTTTCTAGCCTGATACACCAAACTGACTTTCAGTACTTCTTTATATGTAACTTAAAACAGTATTTGAATCCCTTAACAGTTCTCAGGGCCAACTATACCGCTTACTTGAGGTCTGTGAGTTAATATACAGTAACAAGGGTGTAGTGCTGTATGTTTTTTGCTGCCAACTCCATATCCTCTAAGCTCTGTTGCTAACCTCCATCATAGTAAAAGATAACTGTCCTGTCCTAAATGTTACTTGAACTGAAATGTGCTCATGAAATCAGATAGAGGTTCCATTTGATCCTTTATTTCAGGCTGCAACATGTTTTAAAGCCAGCTTTGCTACAAGAAGATGGCTGTAACAGGAAAGCTGTCTCTCAAACCAGCTGGTACATTGCTCAAGTTCTGCACGTATGCTCTTACTCTGTTGTCATGTATATCTAGGTAAAGGGAAGAGTCAGACCCTATAAAGAAGGAACATGACTATCTTAGAGCGGGGAGCTGTTGGCACTTGAGATTCAAAGTGTGGCCTGGTGGTGGCTGGTCAAAAAAAGGTGGAGTAAAAAAGTCTGCAAGAAGAAAGAAAGAGAAGAAAGAAGAAAAAAAAAAAGAAATCCAGAGATAGTGAGATAGGAGTAGTATTTGCTACAAAATATCAGTGAAGCCTATGTAACTAGCCCAGACTAATCACATGAGTATTCTAGATACTGGATTGGGGAGTTGGTCATTGGAATTGGCTGGGACTTCCATGAGGAGAAAGCGCTGAAAGAGCAAGAAGCTCAGGTGTGGTGGCTGCATCCCAAAAAGGAATGATGCTGAAAGAAGAATGGGGGGTAGAAGAGAAAAAGATTGTATTGCTTCCCTTCTTCCTCTCTTAGGAGTTCCAAGCAGCCAGATGCTTTCAAGTTGTGTTCATAGACCCAGGCTAGAGCAGCCTCGTTAAGGGAAAAAAGCACTGAAGACAGGAAGACAGAGGAAGAGTTGCCTATAGTGAAAACTAGCTTATAATTTTTATTTCATTTATTAAAATTATTTGCCACCCATCTTGTTTTGAAGCAACTTTGGGTGGCTTGCAGCATGAAAAGCGTTAAAATCATAAAAGATAAATATTTCTAAAACAATAAAAATGGACATAATCAAAAATAGAATTACAGTTAAAAGATAGAGACAGGGAGCAGGATGTGCAGGGATGGGATTGCCTCTTAATTCATCAACCACCTCTAGCGTGATGTTCCTCCATTGGGGCCCCAAGCCATCTGGCAGAACCAAGTCTTCGGGCCCTTATGAAAGGTCGAAAGAATGGGAGCCAATCTCACTTCAGAGGGTCCAAAGGTTAGAAGCCACAGCAGAGAAGGCCCTTCTCCTGACCCCACCAGCCGGAATTCCTTGACCAACAGGGCCTGCAGCATGCCTCCTCGGCTGGTGCAGATGGGCAGGCCGGTCCCAGTGTAGTGAGATGGTTCCTCGAGTAACCTCGACCAATGCTATGTAGGGCTTTAAAGGTAATAACCAACACTTTGATTTGCACCTGGAAACAAACTGATAGCTATTGCAGCTTGTGGAGCAGTGGTGTTACATGGGCCATAGAATCACTGAATCAAGACCAGAAGAACAAAACTTTATTGTTCCTAATAAATACTATGTTCTATGATCCTCTAGAAAAGCTTTACAGGGAGAAATGAAGAGAGAAAAGCCTACTGCATTGGAAGCATCCAGAAAAATGCTTTCTTCAAACCTCTGGCAAAATGAACAAGGCAACATTTTAAAGTTAAAGTAAAAACATCCTGACTGTAGATAAAAGTGTCACTATGAAGTTATCTTTAAAAAAACAACAACTAGTCAAAAGTATACAGAAAAACAAATGATCTAATTGCTGTGGATAAAATTTAGAACAAAGATAGCAGGCATAAATAGCAAAGCACTAGTGACCCCTTTTTGCAGTACAGGAAGTCCTCGACTTAACAGTTCGTTTAATGACTATTCAAATTTATAGTGGCACTGAAAATAAGTGACGACCATATTTCACAATTGCAACCTTTGCAGCATTCCCATAATCACGTGATCAAAATTCAGATGCTTGGCAACTGGTTCATATTTACGACCGTTGCTATGTCCCAAGGTCATGTGATCACCTTTTGTGACCTTCTGACAGGCAAAGTCAACGGGGAAACCAGATTCACTTAACAACCGTGTTACTAACTTAACACCTACAGTGATTCACTTAATTGTGGCAAGAAAGGTCGTAAAATGGGGCAAAACTCACTGAACAAATGTCTCACTTAACAACAGAAATTTTTGGCTCCATTTTGGTTGTAAGTCGAGGACTACCTGTACCAGTAAACAAATGAATGTCTGAGAACTCGTGACATCTTTTTGTTCTCTCCGAATATGAAAAAAAGTGTAGCATAGTGAATAATGAAACACTTAGTATTTATTACAACATTTTCTTTTTGGGGTTCTTTTTTCTTGATTGTTCCAAGAAGCCGGGGAGGAGGGGGTGTTCATCAATGAGCAGTGTAATTGGAGAGCAAGAAAATATCATGAGTTCTCAGACATTCATTTGTT
Source organism: Azemiops feae (assembly GCA_023970755.1). Classification (NCBI taxonomy): domain Eukaryota; kingdom Metazoa; phylum Chordata; class Lepidosauria; order Squamata; family Viperidae; genus Azemiops; species Azemiops feae. The sequence continues at coordinate 3,244,100 of JALGBA010004098.1, read as the reverse complement.
TACTGGTACTGCAAAAAGGGAGCACTAGTGCTTTGCTATTTACACCTGCCTATCTTTGCTGTGAAACCTCTATGAGAATTGAAGTGATTGAGTGATAGCATGAACAAAATTATCTACAAGTAACCATTTGTCTTCCAAAATCTATTTCCAAATTTTAATTATTTTAGTGAATTTAAATTTAATGGTTGAAAAAGTTTTGCCTACATATGAAAAGTTACTTTTGTTAAAAGAAAAGCGTTTCCTTTGTCACAATATTTATCTGAAGTAATTATCAATACTATAGGAGAATCTATAACAAATTGACAATCCACAAGTTGTAAAGTTTTAAAGGTTTTAATTTTTGATTTGTCCCAAGTTTTTGCCTTGCGTTCACCCCTCCTTTTGTAGAGGTTGGTGGAGGAAATTCTTTTTGTTATTATTGCAAATTTGTGCTCTATTTTAGATAGTAATTAAAAACACTGTAGTTTATTGCAAATATTGGTAAAGTTGCCTGAAGTCAAATTATATTGTAAACTATATTCCCAAAGCACTTTTACAAGTAGGAGCATAACTATTTTTACTTCTATTTTTTCCCCTTTTACTTTCTTTTCTTTCCTTCCATATAGATAATTTTTAAGTTTGTTGTAAGCCCATAAATATAGGCATATTATAAATGGAAAAACAAAGAGATAAAGAAAGGAATGAAGTTTTTTTCTTCCTGTTTGCATGTTTTTGGGTACTTTTGCCCAATAATGAACATACATTTGAGTAACGTCACAACACATTCATTTTGATAGCAATAGGGGATAATCAAGCTACAAATTATCAAGGAAATATACAAATCAGAATTTTAAAGAAAACATGAACATATACATGAGCACTGTTTAAATACAGTTAAATGGATAGTATTTAAGCATGACCATCACTAAAGCAAATCATAATATGGACAATAAACTGGTTAACCTGTACATTTTGTTTTATTGCAGTATCCCTCTAGAAATTATAATCTTGCTAACATTTTTTTTTAATTACGATTTTATTCTGCTTTCATAATTTGTGGCTTTTAGTTTATGTCTATATTTCTATTGCTGTTTTGGTTTTTATAAATGTTTGAAGCAGTCCCCAACTCGTGGGACGCAATGGAATAAGTCAACAAACGTCTTTCTGCCCTTATATTAATTGTGAGCGAAGGGCAGGGGACTTTCTTATTTTGAATATAATGTAACAACATATCTTTTCAAACTAAAATACATAGAACTTATTTTGACACATTTATTCTGGAGAGATCATGAGAATAGATCTATACAAAATTGGTTTACATGGTTCATGTAATTTGCAATTTTAAGGATTATCATTTTTATTAGATTTTTCCTTCCCTATAGTTCAGGAGAAATTTTAAAGAGTAATGAAAGAAGTGTGACATTAAGCAGACAGTACTTTGCTTTCAGCTGTATATGGGAAAGCACAAAATTTAGGGAGGTATGTCTATATTGAGCTATGTCTAAAACTAATATTCTCTCGGTGGAACAGATATTTGCTTGCAAATTAAATGTTCTATTGTAGTTCCGTTTACACTTAAATCTGCTCCAAATGATTAGAAGAGGGATTTCCAAAATAGTTTTGAACAGCATGTGGAGAAACCACAGAAAAAATGATGGGAAAAGAATGCTGAACAGAATGTACTGATACAATTTACTAATTCTTTGTTTTCAGAAGTTTTTAAATATTCAAAGATCATTTTAACTTGTGCTTGTTCATTTGACTTGTACACAAGCCAAACACATTAAGTACTTGAAATGCAAATAGATACCAAGGGAACTTCTTTTTGAAACTGAACATTGATTTGTGTAAAACGTTAAAAAGATCAACATTTTCATGGAACTTTGTGAGAAAATCTGACCTTTCGGTCCTAGCCAGCACTGTTTACATTTTTACAAGAGCATAACAATTTGTAAAAGCCATTTTCCCCATTTAGGAGTAGTTGACTTTAAAACAGATTGTTTAAAATAAAGAATATTTGGCATATCTTTCATAATATAGCTGTTGGTGATATAAAAATGGCCAGAACTTATGCTTTAGAATATATTATAAATGGACTTGTTGATTGCCAATGAGGCAAAACTTTTTGAGAAAGAGTTAAATATTATTAAAATGGAGAGGGATTCTTCAGAAAATAGAAATGTTCATTATTTTGGCCCATCTCTTTTGCAGTTTTTCAGTACAGAATTCTATGTACAAATTCAAGATAATTTTGTAATTTGACAGTTTCCTGCAATTGTGCTACTTCTGACTCTGAGCTAGCACAGTTGTTTTAAGTGTCTGATGTTTTGCAAGTAACTAGCTGTAATTCCTTTGGGAAAGTTGTCCAAGAAATAGAGCATTATATACAGATGCACCGTCTAGTATAGAACAAATATTTAAAAGTAGAACTGTTGGTCCTTTGAAGTTTGGAAGAGCACAGAATGAATTTGTACATTCATTTTTTAGTCTGTTCCAGTGGGAGAAGATTGCCGTGACACCAGCAGAGGCTCTGTAAGTGGTCCACTGTGTATAACACCTTAGGGTTTGGCCTAGGATTAAGAAGACCCAGCTTTATATATCCAAATGATGATAAACCTTACTAGGGAAGTTTAGGCCTGTCATTGTCTTTTATTGTAACTCATAAGGCTGTTGTGTGAGGTTAAAATATTTACTTTGAATTTCTAAAGAAAATGATACAATGTAGTAATAAAACAAATGACTTTTAGAGCTGAAAATTACAACATCAGTTCTGAAGCCTAGTCAGTATGGAAGTATTGATTGATTATGTGCTATCCAGACAGCGTCGACTTTTAGGAACAACATAAATATTTCTCCTTGATGATCTGTCCCTAACTTGGTTCCTTAGAACTTCCAATCATGCACCTATTGCCACTATAACTGAGTCCATCGTTATTTCCTTGCACCTTTCCCAGCATTGGAACCTTCTCCAGAGAGTTTACTTCGTATAATGTGTTTGGTCTGGATAAAAAAAATGGGTTCTGCTGAGAAATAAAATAATGCTAGAATTAGGAGAAGATAACAGATTTGGTTAACATGGGGTTTTTATGGTATGATAAACTTAATGTAGATTTTAAAACATCATGGGAGAGTGCCATATTAAGTATATTAAATTGTGCCTGAAAATATCTTTATAGGTCTCAGCACAGGAAACATTTTATAAAAAAGAAATAACAGGCAAAGATAAATAGTTGACATATCAAAATCTATTAATACAGGAAGATGAAGTATCTAAGAGTCCATTGGAGTTGATCATCTAATAAATATAAATAAATAAAAATCTTGAGTAACATCAGATTAAATAATACAAAATTTAAATTGTTGAAATCTTGTGAGTTTGCTCTTCTGAAAATTTGATCTTTTTACATGTGATTTCAGGAAAGAATACTAAAATATCAGATGAATTCAAAAATCTTTTGTGATAAGATTGCTGAAAACCTGACTATTTTTGACTATTTTCTTTTTTCTCACCATTTCCAAGCTTATATAAGCGATTTGCCCACTGAATTATTCCCAAATACTTTCTGTTCACGTTTAAGAGACAATAGAACTGTTTCTACAGAAAACATGAGCTTCTTAATTATATTCAGAAACAATCTACTGGAAACTTATACTAAAGAAGATAAAGATATAGTATTCTACCAGCCACCCTCTGAAATGAAGTGCACATAGTCATAACTTAAGAATAGTCATATCTTTTGAAGACTACTTGCTGAATTTTCTGTATTTAAAAAAGCCATGTACCAAGGTACATATGACACAAGATTACATAACTTTCATTGTTTTACATGATAGGATGTGGAAAGAAAAGTTTGCAGTGGCCAACAAAGATCATTGCATCAAACCTGGTTTCCAATTATAAAAGGAAAATGCTGGAAATGACAGAATCTAGGTATGTGGAGGAAGTGTTGTGCAGGGGACCAGAAAGGAAGAATTTGCAGTTGAAGGACTGGAGCAGTTGTCAGCTCAACAGGCAACTGGTGGTAAAGGAGGAGCAGATTTGGACTTAATTAAACCAGCTGACGGGAGAAGCAGAGCCCAGCAGCTTCACTACTCCAGCAGCAATATTGCTGACAGGTAGTCCTCAACTTACAACCACAGTTGAGCCCAGAATGTTGGTCATAAGTTGCTGTGGTTATTAATTGGGCCCCCAAGTGACCAGGCTCAATTTTATGACTCTCTTATTAAGTTGTAAAGCAAGTCACTGTATTCTGTCAGAAAACGGCAAATTTTTATAAATCACAGTTGTGGGATGCTGAAACTGGTTCTAAATGTGAGCCAGTTGACAAGCGCCCAAAATGAGATCATGTGATGGGGAGGAGCAGCAGTGTATGGGTTATAAGTTGTTTTGAAGTCTGTTGTGTGTAACTTTTGTCCCAGGGCAATCCCATACAAATACACAAAAGGGTGGTTTTGTTCTCTTTATTAAACTAGGCTTGCAAACACACACATTTGCAGTCCCTGTTCCCCTGTCTCCCCTTCCCAGGTTTAGCAAGTTTGGCTTGCAAGTCTTCCAGATCACAGCGGTATGGAGAAGAAGGTGTCAGGTGAAGTCTGAAGGTCAAAGTTTGTAGCAGATTCGTCAGTCAGTCCAGGTTCAAAGTCGAGGTTTCGAGTCAAGGCACATGGAATGGAACTTAATGGGTGGTTGTCAAAAGAGAGCTTGAATTTGTTGTTCCGTTTTAATAGAAGCAGGCCCTCTGTAACCCATTTAGCTGGGTTAGATTCCTTCTGTGTGAACGGTCTCACAGAATCCCTTTGCTCTACTCTCTTTGCAGCCCGCAGCCTTGCTTTGGGAGGGGGCAGTAATTCCACACACTCATGTTCAGAGAGTGATGGCACGTCCTTAGAACAGGATGAAAAGATCCTGCTAATGTTGCCTAGTCTGGTAACAAAACATTCAGAAACTAAATGTGCAACAATTTTGGAGAGCAAACCTCGATCAAAATCTAAAACCCGAGCTACAAGTATTTTCTATTATTTCAAAGTGATTGGCATGTGTCTGTGATTTTACCCTACCTCAGTGATGACGACTGAGTGCCCAAACTGCAACCCAAAACCCACTTATGCATCGTCGAGTGCCGGGTGGGTGTGGCCCATTGGGTGGGCGTGGCTGTGGTAACGGCAGACTGGGTGGGACTAAAATCAATCAATTTCAACTTTGCAAGATCTTTTTTTTTCCCGTGAGAAGTTGAAATTGATTGAACCTTTTTTTTTTTTTTTGCACACGGCGATGGAGGCCTAAAGCGAAAAGGTTTAATAAAACCCAGCTGAAGGCCTAGGACTGGGGCGACGGCGCGCGTGCCCACAGAGAGAGCTCTGAGTGTCGCCTCTGGCACCCGTGCCATAGGTTCGCCACCACTGCCCTACCTCCTTAGTTACCCTGTGTATTAGATGGCAGTCCGTCTGATGGAGCTGGAGGTGGCTGCTTGTCTGTTACCATTTCTGAAGCTGGCTCTGACGTTGGCTGCTCATCATCGGTTCCCTCCTTTGACTCTGAATGTGAGCTCATCGTGACAACTTCAAACAGTCATTAAGTGACTGTTTGTAAGTCAAAGTCTATTTGTACAGCCAGCCAAGAGCTGGTAAAGCACATTTTCTCTCCCCAGCCCAGGTTGAGAAACTGCCAAGCTAATACTTCAGCAACAGTTTAGCAAAGCAGTTGATAGCAACAGAAGCGATTTAAAGGTGGCTATATATTGACTCAAAGCAATGAAGATTCAAGCAGTGAAGAAGAATAGATTGTTTAGAAATAAGAAACACATAGCTTGTTAGTATAGTATATGATAGCACAGGCATAGTAATACATTTGTAAGTATGTAATAAGTACTAAGTAATATTATTTGTTATAAGCCTCCCTGGAAACACAAGGAAGATAGAAACTCTTGCTGGTCTGTTCCATTTACCTAAGGGGAATTATGGGGAGCCAAAATAAACATTGAGAATATTTTTAAAAGTAGGTAATTTTTTTAAAATATGAATTTGAATTTTTTAAAATATTTTAGTGCTTTGGTTTTGATCTGATAATTATTTGTTGAATGGGTATATGCTTGGAATTATCTGTTGTCAAAATGCTATGTGTGTGTGGGGGCTGTTTATGTGGGTGTGTGGGTGTATGTATACACACATACATACACATTTTCAAAGTGACCATAAAGATAAGAATTGGTAGTCTGGTGCTCTCAGAGGACTAGCCTGTCTAGGACACCTCTAGGTAGTATCAAGTCATCTTTATTTTTTATTATTATTATTATTATTTTACTAATCTCTCTTAGCTGTATACTTGCTACTAAGCCTTAAAGAAGAAACTCTTTCTTTTTATCCTTTCCTCGTATACAATATAGAGATTACTTTATTTTCTTTCAGAATCAAATATTGGACAAGTATTTCTCTTAAAACCTCCCCCCACCTTATATGGACTAATCAATCCTGATTTGTTTCAAATTAATCTAAGCTATTTTCACTCATCTTTTTGCTCTAAAAATTCACTAGCTGGTGAATGTAAAGTTTGATTTTATTATTTCTCTATAGATAAAATATCAGTTGTATTGCCACTGAATTTATTTGACTTATCAAAAATGAACTTTGGATTTGCTCTACCACATAGAGACTTCTTTGCTATTTTTAGATGAATACTGATCAACTTCCCTGTTGAATGTATTGCATTTTTTTCCAACTTCAGTCGCTGTGATGTGTTTTATTCTGGAATTTTTACTGATTTTTCTTATCCTCTTTACGGTAATATAAGAAATTTGTTTTGACAAATGTTTGGCAGCTTATGTTAAGTGCTGGGTCTTTTAATTAACAGAGGCAATTTTTAATAAAATGTCTTGTTGAAAACCTCACCTGCTTCATCATTTGCATTATTTTATTGTTTCTTGACATGCTTGTACTCTTTATAAATTTAAAGAAAACACTATGTAGTTTGACCATATCAGTCTGTATTGTTTATACTTTTACAAAATGACCTTGAAAAGTAACATTCATTACTTAAATTATATAAATATAAATTTATATTTCTATGACACTGGCAAACAAATTTTTCCAAAGGTTTGAAAAATAAATCTTAAAATATATGAACTTTTAAATACTATAATGTATTTAATTGCATAATATTTCTGATGTGCTGCATGAGTTGAACAGGGCCAAAAGTGTTTTGTTGCTGATTTTTCTTTGTACTCAGGGTCAAATGCATCTCGCTGCAGTGTCCAACAATAATGAGCCAGCATTGATGGATTAATGGATCAGTTGCCTTGATACTATTTTTCCATTATAGCAATACCCTGGTGAAACCTTTCACATTTTTGTCACTGACTGCACCTAGATTTTTGGGAAAGAAGTTCAAGTGTGACATGTTGCACTTCATGGTCTTGCAACTGGTTTGGTGCTCTGTAGTTGCCAAGAAAATTCTCAATGACATCCTTAAATTTAGCTTTCCAGGTAATTTTCTCTAGCCCCCACTAACAGATCTTTGAACCACTTGTCATTGATGATGTATCTGATCTGTGGACCAACAAAAATGTCTTCATTAATTTTTGCATCATCATTCTTGGAAACATCTGTCTCAAATAAGAAAACCTTCACCTTCCTTGTTCATACCTTTCACAACATTTTTTTATCAGTCCACGTTTTATATGACATGGAGGCAAAAATATCTTTGTTGTTTTAACAAGTGATTCATGTATCACATATTTATGTCCTGGAACCAAATTCTTTCGGAGAAGCTATTTTTTTTTTATGTAATGAGGCTCTCTTGCACGGATGTCCCAATCACATATGTAACAACAGTACTTGGTATATCCGATCTACATTTCAAGCATTACAGCCATCACTTTTAGATCTCCACAAATATTCCACTTGTACTTGATGTACCTGATGTGCTTCAACAATAGGTCCACATTTTTGTATGTTCCTTTCATGTGTGCAGCATAGCCAATAGGTATTGAAAGGTGTACATTGCAAAACCAGAAGATTTCTGTAAAATGGTACATGATAAGTTAATTTATAGGTTACTTTAGTGATTAGCAGCCAAAAATCTCTAAGATACACCCAAATGGTGTTCAGGAAGCAAAATCTTTGTTGTACAGTGTCACAGAGGAAAAAGCTAGACATTTTAAAATCTTACAATAAAAATTGTTGCTATTTTACTTGGCTTTCATGGTGATTTAGCAAAATACATAGTTTTACTTTGATTAGAAGAGAAGAAAAAGCTATGCTTGACTGAAAGCAAAATTTTAGGACAGCAGGATTCTAAAGTACAAGGAGTCCTTGAAATTCAGGCATTTGGCAGTCAGTATACTTTTACGAGCAACTATGGAGTGCTACAATTCCTTCTACCCACCTATCTCTCACGCATTGGCCAAAGTCCCCGGCAATTGCAGCCAGATAGGACCCAAGACCCTGAGAGGTGCAAGCAGAAAGTTAAACCATAAGTGGTGTTTATGAAGGAAGTTATTGGCAGGGTGGTTTGGTTGCGGTTGTCATAGTTGGGGAAAGACAGATTGCAGTGGCTTTAATGGTTGACCCATCCCTATGGTCTATGTGCTTCCTGCCTTTCTGTCCCAGAGCAAGCCTGGGCTGGGGCTTCCTGGTGTTTTGCCCTTTGTGTGGGGGCTCATTGCCCTTGGAGCTTGCCGGGCATTTGACAGTTCCCAGGGCATGGCACATTTTCACCATTCTGCTGGGTTAGACTGGGGCGGCTTAGGTTTCCAGGCGCAGATGTGGCTTCTTTTCCCAACCTCTCTGCACTGCAGCACCTCCCAACTAGCATGCAGCCTGCTCTCAGCCTCCTAGGGCCTTCCCCACCTTTCTGAGGCCTACTGGGAATCTGCTCATTAATGACTTACAAGATCACTTAATGACCACTTTGTTCAAGGACTGAGATTCTGATCCCAATTGTGGTCATATAAGTCAAGGATTACTAAATATTTTCATGGAAAGAATGTTACATAGAAAAGTGGGAAAAAGATATTCTCAAATAGAAAATTGAATGCTAATTAATTTAGTATTTGTGTTTCACTGTTTAAAAGATTGCAATCAAAATTGATTCACTATTGAAGATAGAAAGTAAAGATTTCTCAATTGTTTCCTTTTACACTGTGTTAATTTTTAATCAATTTCTGCTACTCCAGTTATTTCTTCATAGCTAACACTATCTTAACAACCAAAATGATGCTTCTATAATGGACTTCACCTGATGGAGTATATAGAAATCAAATTTATTATATTATTATTACTATGGTTTGTTGCACAGTCAGTCAGATATTCAGACTGGATGTAAAGTCCTACCTCAGCTAATACTCCCAAGAAAGCAGAACTCTTGAAACTGGCATTGTTTCAAAAGGAACTTTTATTGAGAGACAATGAAAGCAGAAAGGCAAGATCTGAATATTTCCCGTACGAAATGTTATATTAAACCCCTCTCTTCAAACCCCTCCCAAGTGCCCAGTCCATGCCCAGCCAATCCACAGATGTGGTGTATGGGAACTGGAAGGTGAAAGAGCGATAAAGCACTGTTACCAGGCATTGCATCCTCTTCCCAGTGGAGTAGAGATAAGGCAGATGGCCCCAGGCACATTCCTCCCCTCTTTCACACCCAAAGAGATACATCAGAGGTTGAAAGAACAAACCAGAGGAAACACATCCCAGAACCCACAACTTCCCCCTCCCAACAGAATGGCAGCATCCCGAGAATGACTCGAGGGGCCTGACACTGGATTTGGCATTTTTGTCTGTCTATCGAGTCCTTCCCAAGGACCTGGTATAGGCAGATCTGGATGCTTGATGGTGTTATGGATATTGTTGCAGGATGTAAGCTGTTCTGAGTAAAACTGCCTTTTGCAATTGACTGATGGTGAATTTGTCAATGCCGATGGTGTCCAAGTGGTGATCCAGTTGTTTTGGGATTGTACCCAAGGCACCTATTACAATTGGTACTACCTTTGCTTGCTTTTGCCATAGTCATTCTATTTCTATTTGCAGGTCTTTGTATTTTATTACCTTCTCCAGTCCTTTCTCTTCTATTCTGTTGTCTCCTATTGCCACATCCACTGTCCAGATTTTTTTTGTTTATCTTATCAACAGTTGTTAAGTCTGGGGTGTTATGTGATAGGTGCCTGTCAGTTTGAATTCTAAAATCTCAGAGCAATTTAGCTTCTTCATTTTCTATGACTTTCTCTATTTTATGGTTCCACTAATTCCTGCTTGCAGGTAAATATATTTCTTGCACATCTTACAGTGCATTATTGTTGCTAGTTTGTCATACGATGCTGCACAATCTTCTTGCACCAGCTAACCAGGTTAATATAGAAAGGCATTCCATTGTGTCAATCACATCAAACTCTAAAATGTGTTGAGAAAAATGGGAATTCCATAACACCTCATTGTCCAAATGAGAAGTCTATGTACAGGTCAGGGAACCACAATATGGACAGAACATGGTCAAACAAATTGGCTCCAATTTAAATGTAAAGACTACAAGCTAAAACTAATAATAGGTAGAGCAGTCATCCTTAAAAATGACAATGAAGGTATCAAAGTGATGGATAGCTTCTGCCTTTTAGGCTTAACCATCACATAGAATAAGCATTAAGAAATATGCCACTTAATGGAGCAGTCATTAAAGCGTTGGAAAAGATATTCAAATATAATGATGTGTCTATATCTCCAAAGTTAGAATTGTGCAAACCATGGTATTCCGTGTGACAGGAAGTAAAAGTTTGAAGAAGCAGGAGATGAGGAATATTAATGCTTCTGAACTCTGGTGTTGGAGAAGACTCCTGAAAGTACTGTGAACCGCTAAGAAAATAAACAATGGATCATTGAACAAATCAGCCCAGAGAGTTCTTCAAGGCACAAATGGTCATTTGTCAAATTATCCTACTTCTGATACATTATGCAAAGACCCTGATTTCTGGTAAAGGCTCTAATGTGGGCAAAGATGGAAGGAAAGAGAAGGAGGGAACAACCAGCAACAAAATGGATGGACTCAGTTACAGTGGTGAGGAGTGCACCATTAGAAGATCTTAAAGACCAGGTAAAGGATGGATCATCATGGAGAAAATCTATGTGGTCATTAGGAGTAAAAGAAAACCTGATGGCACAAAAACCCAGTTGAACATTAAATAAAGTCTGTACATTTTAAAGAACATCTTATTTTGTTTGTTTTACTTTGAGTGCTTTTAATGTGATAGAAAAGAACTGCAGAGGCCTAGTTGTGTACAAGAACAGTAATAGAAGGTGAGAGTGAAACATTGAGCATTCAAAAAAGTAAGACTGGGTTTGGATTTGTTAAAACAGATCATGCCAGAGAAACCTTATTGCCTTCTTCGACAAAGTGACTAAATTAGTGGACCAGAGAAATACTGTGGATATAGTGTACTTGGACTTCAGCAAGGCATTTGACAAAGTAGACTACAATCTACTTCTTGGTAAGATAGAACAATAGGGGACAGACAGTGCCACCACCAGATGGATTTGCAGTTGGCTGACCAACCACATTCACCATGTAGCCTCGATGGAGCTACATCGATAGAAGGAAGCATGCAGTGGGGTACCTTAAGATTCTGTCTTGGGCCCAGTGCTCTTCAACATCTTCATAAATGATCTAGGTGAGGGGATAAAAGGGGAACTTATCAGATTTGCAGACAACACAAGCTGGCGGGAATTGCCAACACTTTCGAAGACTAGACTCAAGATTCAGAAGGAGCCTGACAGACTTGAGTATTGGCCCCTATCCAACAAGGTGTAGTTCAGTGGTGAGAAAAGTAAGGTCCTGTGTGTACACAGGATCACTGCTTAATTATGAGTCAGCAGTGACCTGCAGCTGCCAAAAAGAATCAACACAGTTCTACGTTGCATTAACAGAGGGTTAGCATCAAGATCATGGAACATGATAGTTTCACTGGTGAGAACACCCTTGGCATACTATGTCCAATTCTCGTCAAAATGATTCAAAAAAGATGCCCTGGAGAGAGTGCAAAAAGAGCAACAAAGATGATAAGGGGTCTTGAAGCTAAATCATGATGAGCAACCAATGGAACTAGGTATGTTTAGTCTAATGAAGAGAAGACTCAGGGGAGACATGCTAGCAATCTTCCAATACTTGAAGGGCTGTCACAGGGAAGAAGATGTCAATTTATTCTCCATAGCACTGAGGGCAGGACAAGAAGCAGTCATGGAAGCTTGTCAGGAAATTTAACCTGGAAATAAGGAGAAATTTCCTGACAGTGAGAACAGTTAATCAGTGGAACAACTTGTCTCCTGGAGTTGTGGGTGCTCTATCTCTGGAGATTTTCAAAAAACGGCCATTTGTCCGGGATAGTATAAGACAATGTTTCTCAAGCTTGGCAACTTTAAGAAGGGTAGACTTCAACTCCCAGAATTCTCCAGCCAGCATGGCTAGCTGCAGAATTCTGGGAATTGAAGTCCACCCATTTTAAAGTCACTAAGGTTGAAAAACACTGGAATAAGAACTCCTGCCTTGGGTAGGGAGTTGGACTAAAAGACCTAGAAGGTCCTTTCCAGTCCTATGATTCTATGATTCCAAGACTGACCCAGGTGAATCCCTTTCTTTCCGATGTGTCAGTGCTGAATGTAATGCTTAATTTTTAACTCAAGATGCAAGCTTTGTAAATCTGTATGAGTACATACAATACAAATGGAGTGATGTCGAACTTATTTGAATAATCATATAAATAGGTGTAATGGTGTCTGTTATGGATATTCTATCTACTGCAGTAGAAGAAATATATATATAAAACCTTATTATGCAAATAAAGCATGAAAAATGGAGTGGTCGGAGGCTGCTGTTAATGCTGCTAGAATTGACAATCTATTTACACTCTTGTGAGCCACTTGTGTAATATTTTAGATTGGAACAATTGTGCATATTACTAGTTTAAAAACATTGCAGATAGCAGAAGATAGGAATACAGATAATCCTTGGTAGTACTCAGTTAATGAGTGGAACTGTGAGTGGAATCTCCGTTACTAAGCAATGCGGTTGTAAAGCCTGATACCACATGATGGCATTACACTAATCCCACCAATCCCCATTGCCTTTTTTAAGTGAAGATGATGGGACATTTAGCAAATTCCAGGCAGCTCACCAGTAGGCAGATAAGGCATAGTGGGGGCTGGAGGGAATTGCTGCCAGATGGGAACAAGTGCATGAGTGGCCCACAAGGTATGGCATGAATGCAGCCTGTTTGGGAGTGGCTACTGCTGCTGCTGGGCAGAGGAAGGTGTAAATGATTTACTGCAAGCTTCCCTGCCCACTTTCCCCCATTGACTTTTTTGTATGAAGAAAGATCACAAATGGCAATTGCATGATGGTGGGATGCTGCAAACATTATAAGTATAAGCCAGGTGCCTAGTGTGCATGTGACCACAGAATACTGGGAATGGCTGGAATTTTGAGGACTGGTGTTGCAGGTATTCTTTTCTTACTGTTGCTATGTTCAAACCAAAATTGATATTCAAATTGGGCAACTTTTGATGTAAGTATTTGTCATAAGGCATGCAGCTTTAGTGAAATTATGATAAACCGTGCCCTGTTTTACTGCAGGCGGACTGTTATAAGATTTGCATGTCAACATGCCTGTTATTTATAGAACCAATATGTGTTTACTTACTTCAATGGCCACTTGTTGAAAGCTGAATCTGAAATAAGTGGTCATTTATACTGGAGGGCATAGCAATTCAGTCAGTTCAATAATTGCTAAATCATTTCCTTTAGTAGGAAGGATTACAATTCAGTTTGTATTTGAAATGCTGTATGACTTAGAAGAGTTGCATATTTTGGATTTATTTACCTTATTTAAGATCGCATGTTATTGAATGACGTCTAATTTTAATATCATGTAATATTTTTACTTGTAATATGCCAAATCAATCGGAGAGTAAAAGAAAGTAGACGTTTGTTGTCAATAAATCATTACAAAAATGTCACTACTCAGAAAGGTTTTTAAAAACTACGGTGTCATTAATATATATCAGCATGCTGTAAATGAGAAATTGAAAAAAATTAACCTTCAGCAGTGAAAATATCCTATTAAACTTTTAATCTGAGACAATAAAAACTTGCTGATTTTGCAAGGGAAACTTAATTCTGCCATATTCAGCCTCAACGATTTTCTGTAAAATAAATTATTTGTAATAGGATAGTCTTTGAAGAAAGTAAATCTTGTATTCTGACTATTGAAAAAACCATCAATTATCTAACTGATTTTTGTTTTCAGTTTTATCAGGTTTTTCATCTTAGACCTCTCAGACCTTTATGTGGACATACCATTTGACCCATTCCTTAGATAATAGATTAACAGAGTTGGAAAGGACCTTGGAGGTCCTCCAATCCAATCCCCTGCTCAAGTAGGAAATCTTATAGTTATACCATTTCAGAGAAATAGCTGTCCGGTCTCTTCTTAAAAACCTCCAGTGATGGAGCACCTGCAACTTCTGGAGACAAGTTGTTCCATTGATTAATTGTTCTGTCAGAAATTTCTCCTTAGTTCTATGATGATAAACTAAATCTCATGAGTGATGTCACATGCTCTAATGTCACATGCTCTAATACTGATTCAGTTCTCCATATGCTCATAGAGTGGGAAGCAAAACCACACCCACTTGATATGTGTTTGTACATATTTGTACATATTTATTCTTGTACAAACATGTTTTACACCATTTTGTCTATGCTTTTATCTTTGGCCAAGAGCTTTCTCCAGATGACTCCTTGGCAGTGGTGGATTATGTAAAAAGAAACGAAAGAAAGCAATGGAAAGCAATGGCTGGAACTTAATAGTAATTGTTTTAGTATTACAGAAAAGCATTATTGCTTATTTGGATGTTTAAAATAGTTATAAGCTTTAAAATAATTTAAAGTTTTTTTCCTGCCATTTCATATTGAGAAACTTTTAAAAAAATATACCTTGGGATGAAGAATAGGGCTACGACAGATCTTAGTTGGGAAAATATATACTAAATGACTTTCTGATTCTTATAACCTTTAATTGGGTGAAATGGTGCAAATAGGGCAAAACATTTTCAACCAAGATACCTTAAATGGGCTAACTTACAGAATGCGTCCAAAATCCAAGACCGATGACTCCTGTGGAATTGAAATTTTGCAGATTTCATAACATATTTTAATACATAAATATTATCATAAAAGTAGTTTATGATATGATACCAAATGCCATAAACATTTTCTGTGTTGATGTTTGACTGTCTATACCAGGCATGTTAAACTGCCGGCCCATGGGCCAGATGCGTCACACCAAAACCACGCCCACCCCATTGCCGGCAATGGGGAAAAAGTTGCGATACATCGCGCGAAATCATGTGACGTCGCGAGTTTGACATGCCTGGTCTATACAGTTCAATATGGGTTATTTCAAGGCACGTACATCTCTGAATGTATCTCAAGCTTTTCCAGTGAAGGTTAGAAAAGCTCTAGCACGTTAGAAGCTCTAGCACGTTTGAAGAGATTAAGGAACCAGATAAAGAAATATTTTTGAAATGATAAACCAACAAGTTATAGGTTGTTTTGTAAGACCTAAATGCAGCTCATATTTTCTCTTCCCCTTCCCCTCACCCCAGAATATTTGATGACAAGGAGTTCATGGTTTAAATAAATTCTTAGTATTAAACATTTGTTAAATTAACCCTGCAAATACAAATTCCAATATTCATTATTCCCAAATTGCAGACTGGAAGAGTTGTCCATGGAGTCTGGAATTAAGATAACCTTGTAGCATACTTCACAATGAATACTGAAGGTCAGGTTCTAAATCATTTCATCAATCGTGCATCTTGCCCAGTTGTATGAGGCCTTTATTTTAGGTTGGAATAGTGTGTGCTGAGCTGCAATCTTATAGCACAGTGGGGTTGTTACAATTTTACATTTTAATTATCATGTTGCTCGCTGAATTGAAAAAGTTACTCTCAATGTACTTTTGCATGAGCTCTAAAATATAACCCATTTTAACATTATAGGCCATGGATATGCTTAATTGCTCCCTCTGTTCTCATCATTTCACAGAACTTTTATGAGAGCTGTATCATTGTCACACTTTAAGAAATTAATTGAATAATTCCTGGCATGCATCATTTTAAATATATTTCACTGAACTTCAGTTTTATTTAGTTTGTCTCTACTTTTTCTTTTGTTACCAAAACCTAAGAAAAATAACTCATCTAGGTGTTCACACAAAGATACAATATCCCATAATTCAATTGTGTGAATGACATTTTTAAAAAATAACGTACTCAGTTAAAGGTAATAACTGGATTATGTCAATGAAGATTCTCAGTTATCCAGATAGAGTTGTCTGGAAATTGAGTCATTGCAACTGGACTTCTTTTTATTGGTTTGAAACATTTCACTGCTCATCTAAGTGGATGATGTAATATTTGTACATTTTTCAGTTGAATATAGGGAATTTACAAAGTATATGTAAATAATACTAAGGGTTATAAATAATACAACATATGTACCTGATTTGGTGTAACGGTTGCTGGTCACATAAGTAACCAATATGAAATGGTTAACCTTTTCCAACGAGCTTGTTGTCTGTCTTAACGAAATATTTTATTTTAATAGAACATTAATTGCAACAACTTAATTCTGATGGAAATATAATAGTGTAATGAAAGAGATTCAATCTTTTTAGTAGTTTTCATTCTTTAGTAATATACATGATTTGATTGAAAATCTTAAAAAGTCCCACTAGATGGCAATCTCAGCAACTATTGCTGAACATCTTTCATATTTTCTGTGCAAGTTTGTAACAATTCATGGACAAAAGTTTATCTTAGATTATATCCAGTGATATAATTCTACTGTTCATATATCAATTGATCTTTCACCCAGTCTCCAATCATTGGACATGATTGAATGGAAGAAAAAAAATTACATCTTAATTTTTTCTCCTAAAACTCTCATCAATTCAGTTTTCTACACTATAATTCTAGTTACAGATAATAAATTACCTGTATCTACCTTTATGTAGCTTATGAAAACAAAACAAAATGTTTATTTGCATGCAGTTAAAAATACATGACTATATAAAAAGGGGTTAACTTAAATGCAATGGGAAATAATAATAATAAGTTGTTAATAATAATAATAATAATAATAATAATAATAATAATAATAATAATAATAATAATAATAATAATGTTGGAAGGGACCTTGGAGGTCATCTAGTCCAACCCCCTGCTCAGGCAGGAAACCCTATACCATTTCAGACAAATGGCTGTCCAGTCTCTTCTTAAAAACTTCCAGTGTTGAAGCACTCACAGCTTCTGGAGGCAGGTTGTTCCACTGGTTCATTGTTCTAACTGTCAGGAAGTTTCTCCTTAGTTCTAAGTTGCTTCTCTCTTTGGTTAGTTTCCATCCGTTGCTTCTTGTCCTGCCTTCAGGTGCTTTGGAGAATAGCTTGATTCCCTCTTCTAATAAAGATTATCCTATGAAATAAACCATTTGCATTCAAAATTACTGGATTTTATTCTTTGTATCTTCTATTCTTTATGAGCAAGAAATAATTTTTTTGAAATAAATCTTGAAAATGGTTTATAGAAAAATATTTTGTTGCTATTTTTTCTTATGCATTTTGTATTTATTCATTTATAAATTTGAAAAAGTCATGCTAGTTGAAAAATAGTATAATGATTCGAATGAATGAGAATCCTAAAAAATGGTATTATTTCTGAAGAATTGATAGAAGAGCTTTCTGAAGATTTTAGTAAGGCAATTTCAAGGTATTTGTTCATAACATCATCTTTCAACTCTTTCTTGCAATTTCAGTGTTATAATATCTTCAATTAAAACCTTTATTCTTTTCCCTAAGCCATGGATTTATTGTTAACTAATATCGTGAAATTTGCTGAAGCAACATAGTAGAACATATTTCAATAATGAAAGCTTATTATTTATTATTAAATTTATATGCTGCCCATCTCACTATCCAAATCAACATTGTTACAATATTACTTCTGTTTAGTCCATAATTTAATGATAAGGTCAGGATGGGCATTGGGGGAAAATATGAGAATAAACTATTACCATGTTCCCTAAAAATTTGCAAAACAAATTTGCAATAAAATTTTCAATTTTGTTTGGTAAAGAAACAAAAAATTTCTAAGTTAGAGGACTTTCCTTCCTATAATTGTAAAACAATGTTTCATATTGTATATTCCTCTAGTGTAATCTTGCTTTAATTGATTATAGATGGAGAGGCAGTGCCCATTAGTTCTCTGTATCATTAACTATGCAAATGAATCAAATCATGTTTACATCATTTATGTAATGGCATTATTGTGCAAATAGCAAAGTTGACATAAATAACATTTATATAATATGATTAAATAAAGTAATTCACTGCAGATATTTTAAAATGAAGATGAAATTAAAATAAATTTAACTGCCTCGTTTGGAGTATTTCACATGCAGTAGTATTGTACATTATTAGGGGAAATGCCCAGATGGAAATCCAAAATCCAGCAAAAGGTGGAGGCTTTTACTCTGTAAGCAAGTACCACAAGTATCATCTATACACATTTCTTAAATTGGAGTTTGCTGATCTACATATCCAATGAAGGTCATACAACTTCTGAATTAATGGATATAATCAAAAGTGCAATTCTTTTATTTGACAACAAATGTTTTACTGATGGGGAATAAGTGATTTCATTACCCTTTGTTTGCATTTGTTCACCTGCTTCTTTTTATTTTTGATGTGGAGGCTTATCCAAATAAACAAGGTATATATATAATACAGTGTGGTCAATACTGGACACACTGCTGTCATCTTCTACATTGGTCTGCTTGCTTGTGGGAGGAAGGTTGGTACAGCATCTTAGTGTATAAGAATGTTTTGAAAGACGATGATAATTTTAAAACATTGTTTTCATTTTATTTGAGACAATTGCCAGTGTTGGCTTTTATGAACTTCAGAGGGTGTACTTTGTAGTTAATCTTTCCAATTTTTCAAAAGTTTGCTTGTGTTTTCATTGAGATCAGTCCAACATGTGTGGAGCCAAGAATATTACAATTGGCTTAATATTCTATTACCATTTTTACTGAAATTGTAATAGTCTTTCTTTCTGTTCTAATAGGTCTCTGAAATGCTTTGTTAAATTACATCATGAGATCTCTGCCTTTCTTGGCTTTGGCTTCTCTTCTTAGCAAGTTCCATTATTTGTTCTGTTCTATCTATTGGTGTTTGATAGTCCCTTTTCATAGTCATACCTAACAAGTTCTTTGATTTTATTCCATAGTTCCTATAGTGGCGTATCAATAATGCTACTATATATAATGCTACTATATATAATACTACTATATGTAGTGTCATATCAGTAATTCAAACAACTCAAATGTTCTCGTTAAAAATTGTGGTATATGGTCATGATTATATCATGAAAACTGGTTGGCTTTGTTCTTCCTCTCTACCATAGCTTCACTTAGAATTTACACATGAGCAGATTGTGAGTTGTTCCATGATCAGTCTTCATCCACATCTTTGTTGTTATAACTGAGCTTCTTTATTTTTTATACCAATAATATAATCAATCTGATTTTTGTGTACCCCATCTGGTGATGTCCATGCATATAGGCACCGCTTTAGTTGTTGGAAAACTGTGTTACAATGATGAAACCACAGAATTGACAGAAACTGGATAAGTGTTTTGTAGCTTCATTTCTGTTTTCTAGGTTATACATTCAGATTATATTTTCCTCACTATTTCTAACGTTGGCATCCCAGTTTCTAAACAAGCCCTCTCTGAATCGAGAGAAATAGGCACAAACCTCACCTAATCTGGACAGAGTCTTACCACTTCTTTATTAATTCAAATTTCATGTGCAGATGGGGATTGAGCGTCCTAAAACAGCAAGATATTCTCTTGCATTTATGGCTCCATCTAGAGGAGCAGCTAATGGGTGTGGCCCTTGCCCAGCTTTAGTTGGTGTGTCAATACAGTTGGGCCTTCAATGAAATGCACTGAGAAAAGTAATTCTTGTCATTATCACCTCCCATTTGGATTATTGTAATTAGATCTAAATGGGATTGTCCTTGAAGACCACCTAGAAAATTAGGCTGTTGCAAAATGTGGCTGCTTGTGTGCTTGAAAGCTAGGCTTGATACATCACATGATGCTACTGCTATGACATTTCATTATCTACTGGTTTATTTTGATGTGTTATTTATGGTGTTAGTTTATGATCTGGGCACCTTCAATACTGCCTCTAGCTGGTAGGATATGTCTTATCTGCAGCATAAAAACAGTCTTCAGAGAACCCCTATCTATCAGGATGTTCTAATAAAAGAAACACGGAAGCAGGCATTCTTGCTAGGACCTCCCCTTCTGTAGAATGAGAGAGATTCTTCTGGAGACTTTTTAAGACTTGGCTACTCTGGGAGACCCTTGAAGTTTATTTTTACAGTTCTAAGATAAATGTAGGGTGATGGATATTACACTGTATTAGAAGATACTCTGTTATTTTTTTCTTATAACCTTTACCATGTAACTTGCTGGCTGATTAGATTTGATACGAGTGAAGCAGCATAATAGATCATAGCAATAAATAATGAATTTAAGGTCCATTATAATTCATTGATCGGAGGGTTGGACTCTGTGGTCTAAATCACCCTGTCCAACTTTATAATTCTATGATACTTATTGATAAGTAGCAGGATATAGGGTATTAGACTAGAGAAAGTTGGCTTAAAGTATTCTGTATCAGCTATCCTGCAATAAAACATGGGAGCAATTTTACTGTTGAAAATTAAGTGAATTTAGTTAGCGTTTACTCATTTCTAGTGCATTCTTTAGAGAAAAAGCTTCTTCACTATGTTAATAACATGAAATATTCTTACTGTAATCATTCAAAAGACTGTCCATCTGACAGATGTGTTTACAAGATATTGTGCTACTTCCCATCTTTGTGTATGTCTGTGGATTCAGCAGTATTTTAGAGAATATTAATGCCTGGTCTCCATGATAGAGAATTGCTGTAACTTACCACTGAATGCTGATTGACTCAGCTGCCTTTGTGCCTTAAAGTGAATTGCTAATATAGACTAAAAATGCCTTTTCTAAACAGCTTATTCATCACCAAAACAGTATGCTGAGCCAGCACGCTGTATGAAGATAGGGCTTTCTTAACTTTGTGTGGGGAGCCAGATGATCATCAATTTCTATGTTGGATAAAATACAGACTTATATTTCTTTTAATAGAGAGCTGGATGGTGTTTTGATAACTGACATGTGCACACCTGACATGTTTTGGAATAGTGGGGTCTTCTGGATCAGGGCTTTTCAACCTGTTTACCGATTGTACCACTTTTAGGATATGGCAATATTCGAGTACCATCTAGCAAGGTGTCAAAAACGTGATGACCCAAAAAAACCAAAAACTGTTCAAAGTTGCAATTGCACTGAAATGACTTATGACCATTTTTCACACTGATGACCATTGCAGCATGCCCAGGGTCATGTGATTTATATTTGGATGCTTGGCAACTGATTCATATTTATGATGGTCACAGTGTCCCAGGGTCATGTGATCCCCTTCTGCAACCTTTTGACAAGCAAAGTCAATGGGAGAGCTGCTGGTGGCCAAGTACTAAGGCGGGACTTCCCTCACTCCCTCCCCTCCCTCCCTTTTTCTCATTCCCATCTCCTTCTGAAGGAAGAATTTGAAAAAAAAAACCCCATATTTTCCCTCTTCCATATATTGATCAAACAAGGAAAAGCCTCCAGACACAGAAAAGACAAGCTGCTGAGTGAACTAGCTTAAAAAGGCACTTCCCCTTTAAGAATTAGCTACTGGCTAGAAAGGAAAGTTACTGCAGCTAGCACTTAAGGAAGAAAAAAACATGTAGTAAGTATTGGCTGCCGGCTAAGGCAGCCTCCCCAAATGGCTCCATTCATAAGTAAAGGAATGCCACAGGCAAAATCCATTCAGGAGAAAAATACTTCAAAATCCCTTGCAGCAAAACTTACAGCTAACAACAGCAGAGCAATAGAAGCTAACACGAGACATCAGCCAAATAGAAATTGCCAAACACTCCTTAAGAACACAAAGCCCACATTGCACAAATCCCAGAACTTCAAAGTCACAAAAGCACATAAGAATCCTTCCACCCTCCCTCCCTCCTCCGTGCCTCACCTCCAGCCATTGCTGCCTTTTTTTCATTCCTCTTGGAGGGCGACCCCTCCCCCACTGCATTTCTTGCCTGTTTGTTGCTACCAGCACAGGTGGCTGCCACAGCAGTTGTAGATTGGCTTATGGCCGGCCTGCTTGATCTCCTCTCCCCCCACCCTCCTTCTTCTTCTTTCCCTTCGGTGCAGCTAGAGCTGACTCCGCCTCCTCCCAAGGCTGCTGCTTTTTTCCCCTCTCTCCCGCCCAAACTGCCTCCTTTTATAGCCTTTCCTGTCTCCGCCCCCCTCCTCCTCCTTTCTCATGGGGGAGGGTGAGCCAGAAGTGAGCCTGGGGCCTTTGTCTCGCCCCACCCACTCTGCAGCTCCAGAGGACTCTCTCACTGTAAGTCCTTGCCTGTGCTGGCTCATTACCTCCCCTACACTTGGCTAGGCAGGGCTGCGTACCACCTGCCACTCGTTAATGTACCACAAGTGGTACGCATACCACCGGTTGAAAAGCCCTGTTCTGGATGACCTAGCATTGCGTAGTAGACAAGTCTGCAGTAGAAATGGAATATATGCTCTTTTTTCTTGAGCGTATATTGATTGGTTTTTAAAACTTTCTGATGTCTTTTATAGAGCTTTTTCTGCAGGTTTCACACATTTCCTGCCTCTAAATGGAGGAAAACAATCTAACCACTGTTTTTATTAATCAGCTTTTTCTTTAAAATATTTCTAAACAGAAACCTAAAAAACAAGATCATATATAATTAAATCAGTGTTAAAACCAAAAGCAATCCTCCAACATACTATAAACCATCTAATTACAGTAGCAAGCAGAATATACTCAGGGAAAATTGGGATGTATTAATAGGTCTTTATGGATTTCTTAAAACTTCACAGAAATACAACTCAGCATATTCCATATGGCAAGCATTCCATAAATATGGAGCCATTGTAGACAAGGTTATCTGTCTTGTTTTAAAACAGTGGAATTACCTCAGACAAGGATACAGGGAGAAGCTTCTGCTTCTGATCTTAAAAAATTGATAATATGAAGTGTTTCTTGACTCCAGCACATTTAAATCTTTAAAGGTAAGAAACAGAATTCTTGAATTGGTACTGGAAATTTTCAACTCAAACACCAGCTGGAGAGGTGGGCCAGAAAGTTTTCTACGATTAAAATGTTCTTTTTTATGCACATTTGGCAGTTTTAAAATTGTATGATATCTGCTGTTCAGGTAATTTAAAAAAAGAAAGAAAGACTGAAATTACATTGTGGTTGCATATTATTTCATTGCCTGTTGTCCAACATTGTTTCCAATACAGGAATACAAATATTTTTTATCCACAAATCAGCCTTTAGGGATTTTTTTTTTACGATGGCTGTTTCAGACATTATAAACCAAGCTAGATTTATTACTTTTCATATCACATAGTATAGTTTAATTTTTTAGGTGGGCTAGTGTTATTAAGATGAATATGCTAGTTGAATTCATATTTATTTGCATAGAATTTTCTGTGGAAAACACACTTCTTTCCCCCTAACATTTAGGCCACATTCTGTATCATTGAAAATGTATTACAATATTTCTAGATTACTGAGTCCAAATAGGCAGATTACAACATAAGATTATAAAACAGAAAACATTAAAACACTTCGCCTGAAAAAGAAACAACATAAGCCCTGTCGTTAGAACAATTCCTCTATTATTCAGATGTCAGATGTTCTGTGGAAGACTTGTTTTGACTGCCCTCCAAAACACTGTAAGAGATAATAGTATCTGTATCTCCAGAGGTAAGGTTTTCCACACAAGAGGGTGTATTACAGGAAAAATTGTGTGCTTTCTCTTTCTGTCCACCCCTCCCCCTTCTTTGGGGAAAATTCTTAGAAAGCCTCCTGGGGCTAAATACACTGTATAGATTGATTCTTGCT